>NC_069409.1:25100847-25124881 GCF_026875155.1 Cherax quadricarinatus | reverse complement strand
ATCATCGGAGCTGTGCAATTTGCAAGGGAGCAACCAAAGCAGGGAAAGAGGTCTCAGAGTAGCGTAGGTGTCACCGTCCACGGTTACCCTTAGACTGTGGTTAGTGGTCGGTGCCAACCCCACCCTACCATCATCCCCCTACTCCCCATATGGGGTAGGAGGGTTTCCGAGATGTCAAGTATGAAATTATAAGATATAAAACGCCAGCCCTCTAAACTTTTTCTAATCATTTGTAACAGGTCATGTGGTCTGAGAAAATAAGCTTCTCGTTAGATACTGTAGACATAGATCAGGAAACACTTTTCCTGTTTCCTGACGAACCTTACCTAACCTAACACGAATAGGAAAAATGTCTGGTAGACACTAGGATTAGAAAGTCTAGTATTTATAAAGACAACGAGGAAGCCGGGGAAACACTTTCAGACGACGAAGAACCCTTAGTCGACACTCGAGAAAGCCTCACTTCTCTCTACCTGTACCCCAACATCTAACCCCTACCCCAGTCCTCTACCACCATTATAAGGACACCAACAACGTGCGTTCAATTTTCACGGACTCAATGAGGAGAAAAAAGCATTTAACAACCACAGCCACAGGATAATATATATTAACAACAGCAAGTGGACAACATTCATCAACCTCAGTCACAGGACACTCATCATCCACAGTAACTGCACTACTTATTCTAGAGTAAATTAAGACGTATATATTTTAGATATTGCTCTGAGGGGCAAGTTTAATGTCCAACTTTACTTTCTTACTGAAGGATCATGCTGTCAAAAAGACAGTACCTTATAGCCAAAAAAGTCGAGTCGGCATTGATGTTATCAACTCCAACGTTGGGTATTTTAGTATCCAGGTCTCACCACCTATTACAATATTTCTTTGTACAGGTATCCCTGCCCTTTTAAAAAAATTAAAAATGACCTAAATGCAACAAATCTTGCATATTTTTGGAAAATGCTACCAACCGTAGTTAGCTATGAGCAGGAAAATACTTTCAACAAAAAAAAAAAATTATTAATAGGACGATTCGCCCACCTGAGGCAGGTTCCGTATTAGATACATGACTTGACAACAACAATAGTATATACAAATAACCCACAAATAGAAGACAAAATTATAACGACGTTTTGATCCGAGTCAGACCGAAAGGTCTTTATAATTTTTCAATCTTTTAAAGGGGGTGGTTATTTGTGAATGTTCCAGCCCAGGGTTTTTGGGTCCCTTTTTTCCTTCTTTTAAAAGTATAGTAAACCCATAAGGGGGGGAAAAAAGGTGTTGGGGGGCAAAGCAGGTGTCGCCGTATCAAGCCCACGTTTTTTTACAGGCGATTCCAAAGGGAAATTAAAAGGGGAACGATCCAGGGGAAAAAAAGGGGCAACAAAAAAACCAGAGAAAGGGGAAGGGAAAAATGTTTACTGGACCCCCTTCACTCAACAGCGCAGGGGGTAAAAAAACTTTTGAATGAGCAAAGATACACAAAATAAGGGGCTGAAAAATTTTTTCACCCCCGGCTCTGCGACAGAAGGCAGATTTACCCTGTAAAAAAACTAGCCTATTTGGATACGGGAATTGTTCAGAAAGGCTCAAAATTGGGAAAAAATACTAAAATTTAAAAAGAAACGCTGCCTTTTTCTGGCATATGAAAAGTCCGTCCCAGAAGAGATAGATGTATTCCGCCTTAGATGATGTAAAATTAATGAAATAAAACCGGTGAGGACAAAAAGGCATACAGACTTCCCTTTTGAAAAACCTGGCCCAAAATTGAGTAGGCAAATTAACCGGAAATGAGTATAATTTGGGGAAAAGGCTGAAAAACCTTTAAAAAAAGGAGACAAACCAAAGGGGGTCAGCATAGTTTTGAGTATACGCCAGAGGCCAAAAATCAATCGATGATTTTTTTAGAAAATTTTAAAGTAGTTTTGGGGAAATCTCAACAAAGTCATTCAGGGGCCCTTTTTGGGGCGAAAGTTTTTAAGCCAAACGGGGGGTATACAACGCCCAAGCATGGAGCACCTCAAATGAAAAAAAACTTTAAAAAACCCTAAAAGGGACTGTGGGGAGAGGCTGAAGGAAGGGGAATCGGGCGACTTTAGAAGAAAAAGAAAACAAGAAAAGATATAAGACTTTGAAAAAAAACCAAAAAAAATTTGACGGGTGCATGGGGAAAGGGTTTGGTGGAAAGGCGAAAATGAGCACCTGGAAAAAAGGGGTTGGAAGACCCATACATAGTTTTTAAAAACAATCAAGCAGGCCCCCCACGAGGCAAAAAGGAAATAAATTCAGTAAACACATTTAAGGGGGGCAGAGCCAGGAGGGAACTCGGCCATTGCAACCAAAAACAGGTGATAAAAAATTTCATCACACACACAAAAGAAAAAAACAGAAAGACTAGAGACAAACAGACCAGTGCATGAAAAAGGGAAAAAAAAATTTCCGGAAACTAAACCCCTACAAAGGGCTATCGAAAAAATTTGTTTTAGCTGGTAAAAGAATAGCAAAAAAACCCCCCCAAAAATTGCAGCTATCACAGACAAAACTGACTGAAATAATTCAGATCCCATTTTTTCAAGAAGAATATCAAAAAATTTGAGATGATTTGTTGAAATAGACATCGGCAGGGACTCCCATAGTAGACTCATTTTTAAAAAACAGAGAGTTGAGGTGTGGGTTTTGGGGGTTTTATGAAAACCCAAACTGCTTAATGCAGGAAAATCGAGACAGTGAAAACAACCCCAAACTACAGTTGACCCCATAGCAAGGCACAAGGATGGCTGGGACTCTAGCAAAGTTTCCCTTAAAAAAGGGGGGATTTCAACCAAAAAGAAATAGACGGGGGGAATTTTGAAATTCCAGGAGACCGGGAAACATGGGGGGCTAAATTGATGGAGGTATTGGGGGAAACTTTATACGTCAGGGCCAGCATTTAAAAATATAAAAAAAAAGAGAGGGGAAAAGAAGCAGCAAACGGGAATCAAACTTTTAAACTGCAAGAAACTCTAACAGAAAAAATTAGAATATGAAGCCCCCTGGGCACTAGCGCCCTTTGTGGTTTTTAAATTTTAAGGGAAAAAACGGCAAGTAAGAAATGGGGAAAGGGGAAAGGGGAAAAATTTCGCCAGAAACCAAAAATTAAAAGAGGCATTTGCAGGATGAGAAAATTTTTCTAAATGAAATGCAGTGAGGGGGGAACAAAAAAGGAAAGCCCGTGGAAAGGTGGATTTCCCTAGGGGGGAGACCCGGGGAGGCAGAAGAACTTCTACCCAGAAGGAAAAATGGAAAGACAAAAAATTTCCCTTTGGGTTTAAAAACCAGAGAAAAAAGGGGTAAAAAAGGGGAAAATTTAAAGACAAAAAACAAAAACACAAGACGAAAAACAGAGAAGCAAACCCATTCCCCCGGGAAAACGAATTTGCAAGGGAAGGGAAAAGAAAGAAAAATATTGAGATTTGGCACAGCGGCCAAGCCAAGCCGAAACCAAAGATGCTTCATAGACATTTCAGAAGGGGGAGACTCAAAAAAAAAAAAATTTAAAAGGGAACTTTGCGAAGTGTTAAACATAGGTTTTAAAAGCCCTTCTCTGGGGAAAAAACAGGGGCAATGCCAAAAAGCATAGGGTAAAGGGGTACAACAGGTACTGGACCCCATACACACAACGGGGCAAGAGTTAAAAAAAAAAAACTTTTTAAATGGAACAAAACATAAAAGAAATTTTCAAATGGAAAGGGTTTCACCATGGATTCTGCAAGAAAAGCAAAGAACGTCCAACCTTTTAAACCTAAGATGTACGGGTCAATGGACACTAAAAACAACCAGAATCGAAGAAAAGCGAATTTAGTCCCAAATTTTTAAAAGGGGAGATATGAAAAATTTTTTAAACAAATGACCTTTTTCACTGACATACGTCCCCCAAACCAGGGGAAAAAAGGAAAAAAGGAAGAGGCAGAACACTTGGGAGAATTGGTTTCATAAACAGTAACCAAAAGGGGTTTTTCCGAGAAACAAATCAGCCTTCCCAACCTGTTAAAATTTCAAAACCACAAATTAAGGGAAAAAGGAAACAGGAAAAAGGGGAAGGGCCTTTGGTTTACCCCTGCCCTTAGACACAAGACAGTTGAAACTGTCCCCCACAAAGTAAATACCACGGGTAAAAGAAAAAAAAAGGGGGTTTTTGTCCGTTAAGCAAGTCAGAGCGAGGAAGATTAAAAAGGGGCCCTTTCACAAAAGGTTTGGTATTAGAAAAGAACAAAAACCAAAATTTTTGCCGATGATCAAAACCGATAAACCAGTTTTACGTCAATACGCCCCCATCCAAATTCCAAAACCACCTTTTAAGAAACCGATACTTTGACACAATTTTAATTTTGGGCCCCATAAAAGTTATGGTTATGTGAATGACATACAAAATGAGTTTTAATTGGGACGTTTTCCGCTTGCTGTTTAAAGTAAAACAATAAGGATTTATACAAGTAGAAAAGGGAAAGGGGAAAAAGGCTGAAAATTTAAAACAAAACAGACCCTATTTGGTAAAGAAGGGGTTGTTTGAATTCAACCCCCAGTAACTGAAAAGGAGTGCTTTTCAGGAACCCTCAACAGAGTCATTCCGGGCCCAAAAAGAAACACAACCACAGGGGCCCCCCTTTGGAAAAACAGCACCGCCGGGAACCCACATCTGCAAAAACCAAACTAAGAAACTGGATCAAATCCCAGGGGTATGTAACGGGCAAAGTCCAGAACTAAGGGGGTTTAAACCCAGCGGGCGGGGGCGGAACTGAATCTAACGATATTTTTAGAAACAGAAGAACCGGGGAAAAACTAAAAAAAAATGAACAAATGCTCAAAGGAATAAGAGGAACAGAGAGGGCCCCTTTAGGGGCCCGGAAAAAGGGGTTTAACCAAGACACTGCTGGACGTTGAAACAGGGGAAAACCACGGGGATTTCGAAAAAAACATTTCCGGCCCAAAGGGGGGTAGGAAAGGGGAAATTTTATTTTTGAAAAAAAGTATAGTGGAGGCAGCCCAACATAGTTTTGCGACCGGGTGTGATGGGGGCCCGGGAAACTAAAAAAAGGAAATCTAGCTAAAGGGGTTTAAGCTGAAAGGGGGGGGCAGGACCCAAGGGGGTACACCCCGTCACCCCAACACACACAGACACACAGAAACACACACACACCAGACAAAAACCACACAAAAACACACAACCCAAAAACCCCCACCCCACACACAAAAACGCACACACACCCCACACACACCACAAACACACACACACACACACACCAAAACACCCCCTAACCAAGAATACCCCTACCCAAGTGAGGTAGTGGGGGGCAGGAACCATACATGCTTAAAAATGAGGTATGAAAAAGCTCATGGAGCGGGAGAGAGGGGGCCCCAAAACCCACTGGGAAGAAAAAGGCGGGCTAGGGGCAAATCTCGACCCCCGCAACAACAATTAGGGGGGAATGCAATTAGGCGAGTATACACACAGGGCCAGGAGCTAACTCTAACCCCCGCAACCACCCAAATAGGTGGGGTGCACACGCGCACACCCCATACACACACACACACACACACACCCCACACACACCCCACACACAAAAACGTTCTAGGGCTGCAAGGGCCCTTTGAGCATTTCCTCACAAAGAATTTTGCAGAAGCTAGAGGGTCCCGGGACGTCTAATTGGGAAGGGGACTGCAATGGATCAGAGAATTTCCAACAGGAGGCAACAAGAGTCATGGGACATGAAAGAGGTTACAAAAAGTGGCACTTGTGCACGGGGCCCCACAGGGGTCCGGGCCTAGGACCATTTCTATTTTTTTGGGGTATGGGAATGACATATGGAAGGGGAAAAACTCAAAAGGTGTCCCCCGCGCAGAAAAAAGTAATAAAAAAGGAGAAATTTAAAACAGACAGGTCAGGGAGGACTTCAAAGAGACCTGGACAAAGGGTGGGCACCTTTCCAGCAAATGGCTTCTTTTAATTTAAAAAACCCCGTCAAATGCAAAATCCTGGAAAGATTTGGGGAAGGGGAAAAAAAACCGCAAAAAAGAGAAAAGGGTAGGTGGCCAAAACGCAAACTTCGTCAAAGGGGAAAGATCTTGGGGTGAGTAAAAACTTGGGGGGAGTATAACACCGAGCACGTCCTCCGGAAGGGAAAAACTAAACCCGAAACTGCCGCAGCTATGACGCCGCATAAACCAAAATTTTGCGTTCGATACCTAATAAGGAATTTTTTCCCAAACAAAATGTACACCGTGTACGTCAATTCCCCCCCGGGGTATGCAGCCCCCAGTTTTTTAAACCCCCAAACCGGGCAAGCACGTTAAAACAGTTTTAAAAAAATGCAAATTTTCGACAAAATTCCAGACTAAAGGGGAAAAAGTTCTACAAAAAAAGGTTAAGGGAAGAACCCCCGGGCCCCAAACAATGGGAAAGGGCAGGAAGGGGTTTGGGGAAAACATGATAATGATATACAAAATACTGCGAGGAATTGAAAAGGTGGACAGAGGGAGGATGTTCCAGCGATGAACACAGAAACCAGGGGTTTTCCCCTTTGGGAATTGAAGAGTCAATTTAGTCCCCAAAAGTTTAATTTGGAAGCAATTTTTTTTGGCCCAAAAGGTTTGTTTAGGAATGGGAAAAGTCTGGCAAGTTTACGTAGGGGAGGGAGAAACCATAAAATATTTTAAGACGAGGTATGATAAAGCACTGGGTCAGAGAGAGAGAGGAAACCAAATACGATCAGTGAAAAGGCTAGATTTGCTATGGTACCCACTCCTTCAACCACAAAAAGGGAGAGTACAAATAGGGGAAATACCCGGGGGTTCGGCTCAAAAGAAACCACTAAAGGCCCCCTTAAGAGTCAAAATATTTTTTTCTAACAGGCAGGGGGGCCCGGCTACAGGTAAAAAGTAGCGCTCGAAACTTCTCAAATGCCCAAGGGGTATATGTATACACGAACCCTTTTCCCGGGTACAGTGCCAAAGTTTGGGGTTTCCCACAATTAACAGACTACAGTACCAAGGTTGTGTAAAAAAACGTTCACCCGACGAAGGGCTACGGTAAAATGTGTATAAAACACCGTTTCCCCATTTTGAAAACCAAGAATATTTTAACGCAATGTAAGAAGAAAAAATACGCACCTAAAGGAAATTTTTTCTCATGTTTAGACATTATGGGAAAAACTCGAATCCCCTTTTTTTAAATTTTTTCGTTTCAAAAACATTAAAAAAAAGATAACCTAACGAACAATTTTTCTACACAACTTAAAAGCGCTTTTCATATTACACAAAGCATAAACACAGTGTCAACAAAACAATACCAAAGCCATCATCACAATTTGACAAACCCAAACCAATTCCGCCATAGGGCCTAAATTACAAAGGCAAAAATTTTCCAATTATAAACAAAAGGGGTGGGGGTTTTTCTGAGTGATAAGCTCAGTGGGCAAAAGCCAATTTTAATTTTTGGGTTTCCCAAAAAAATGTTTAATTTCTATAATTTTTACTAAAGTTTAAGTTACAGTGTTTTGGGGGGTTGATTAGGGAACAAGAGACATTTCCAAAACATTTTTTTCAGTGGGGGCAAAAAAACAGCTATTTCCCCGGCCATAACCCCCCCTAGAAAAAAAACTTTAGACATGCTGGGGGAAACCTTTTAACTCCCTAAATTTTTCCCAGAAAATTTAATGGAATCCTTTACATCCTCATTGCCCCCCCCCTTAAAAATCCCAGCTCTAGCTTACAAATTTTTAAAAACAGTGGGGATGTAAACCACCCCGAGTTAAAAAAATACACGTAAACTTAACTAGCTTTTTTTCCCACTATTTAAATTTTTATAAAAAGAACAGGTTACTAAAATTTAAATGTTAAAAACATTTTGCTAAATAGAGAATAAAACTCCCTCGCGGAAATTTCTTATAAATTTAAAAAGAATCGGGCAAGGGCCACAAAAGTTTTAAATTCGAGGAAGAAGAAGAGCCCCAATTCTTTTTGGAAACAAGAGCCCTTTACCTCATCAAAGGGCCCCTACAGGGGTAGCTCTCCGGGTTTAGGGAAAAAAGGGAAGAAAAAAAGGGAAAAATTATTAAAAAATATATAATAAAATATATAAAATTTTTATATATAAAATATTTTATAAATAATAATATATAAAAAGTTGCGGGGGTGAATAGGGAAAAAATTGGGCAATTAACAAGAACCATTTTAAAAAAAAATCCCTTTGTATAAATTTTCTCTTATACCTTTTTAAAAAATATGTTTTTTTTTAAATTTTTTGGGTTTAAAGTAAAAATTAGAATTTTTTTAACCAAAAGAACCTTAAAAAAATTTCTTAACCTTAGTAAAAAGCGCAATTTAATTTTAAACCCCAACCCAAATAAAAAAATATTTTAAAAAAAGTTTACCCCAAAATGTAATAAAACAAAAAATGAAAATATTTTTTTTTTTTCGTTAGGTTTTAAAAAAGATTCTTTCGAAAATTAAAAAGCATTCCAATTTTCGCTTTCCCCACTTTGGGCATCAACTGTGACCCCCCGTAAACAATACAGCTTAACTGCATAAACATGCACACAACAAACTTATGGGAAAACCACCTTTTGTATAATATAAAATTCAATACAAAATTGTAAAGTTTTCTAATTTTTTTAAAAGAGAATCAAACCCTTTAAAGGTTGAAATGAAAAGAGATAAGGTTTTGGGGATGGGGAAAAGGGCACCGACCTCTTAAAACCCCCTGTTTAAACAACCCTTTAAAACTTTTTCATATAGTGGCAAGGATAAGGGAAGGGAAAGAAAAAGAATGAAGAAAAATCATGGGTTTTCCCAGCACCCGGGTGAACCTTATCCTGGGTCAGCTTGTCCAAAAGCAGTTTGGGGGAGCTTTGGGGCCCCCAAGACCCCGGGGGTCCCCCAAAAGTAACTACAGTAACCAGACAAAACTCTCATGTTAGCTTCACCTCTGTTTTATTATTTTAAAATTTATAAGAGAGTTTAAAGGAAAATAGAAAAAAAGAAAATTTATATAGGGAAAAAATGTAAATATTGCCCTTCATTAAAACCCCGTAAATTACCGAAAAGTTTCACTAGATTATCCAAAAACGCCTTTTAAAATTATACAAAAAAAATCCCCCCTTTTGTTTATATTATTTCCCCTCCGCAGTGATAGATTTTAAATTTATTCATTTTAAAGAAAATTGAAAAATATTTCTTTTGCATTTTTTAGGTTTTTCCAAGTGGGGGGGCTTCTGAACCTTATTAAAAGTGAGTTGGTAATTACCGCGAAATTTTGGATAATTAAAATTTAAATTTAGCGTTGGGGAAACCCCAGTTGTGGTTTTGATAAAAAGGGGGCCATGCAAGTGATCACTTACCCCAATATGCACTTTCCCGTACCGCACATCACAACGGGAATTTCATTAAAGATGTGTTTTTCAAAACAAAGGCACCCAAAACAAAGTGTAAAAACACAATTGTTCTAAAAGCACAATGTGTATAAGAAAAGGTGTACAACAACACAATGTTTACAAGACAATATGTACTACAGCACGTGTACTACAGCACGTGTACTACAGCACGTGTACTACAGCACGTGTACTACAGTTCCTGAAACCACACTTGTGTACACCTTGACTTCCGTTCATTTATAGTTCTATATGTGAAAGTTATTCCATATTTCACAAAAGCAACAAAGGTGATGAATTTGACAAAGATTACAAAATGCCAATGGTGACAAATTAACAAAAGTCACAAACTGACAAAGGTGACAAATTTGACAGCTATGACAAAGGTGACGCTTAGCTTCGTAATTAGCTGAGACAGAATGGCACTTCTTCGCCTGGAAAGTTACCCGTCTCAGAAAAAAATAACAAAGGTAGCAATAATAGAAGTGATAAAACTGACAGTGCAAGAGATGACAGAGGTCAAAAAGTTTGAAATCACCGTTGTCACAGGAATTAAAGAAAGTCTGTTTTTCCCATCGTTAGAACACAAGTAGTGTACTTGACAAAGCTCTCAATCGTGAAGGCTCAACCTTCCGTTCGATTATGTCAACCTGGTCTAACCTGCCAGGCTGTTGTTGTTGACCCACACAATTGGGTTTAATGCGAGGTAAGTTTCACTGCTTGGCAGACAAGCAAGGAATATATATAATATATAATTATATATATATATATATATATATAATATATATATATATATATTATATATATATGCAAGGAATTCGCGAGAGCATACGAAATATACACAACACTGATCTCTGGCTGAAGGAGACTCGAACCTACGAACCTTAGGACAAGGTACGCAGTGCTTTACCAATCTACCCACACTGGACCAATACCTTGGCGTGTAGCATGAGCTACACGTTTGATCCAAGGCAGCCAGCTTTCAGGGAGAAGGCTTACAGCTTTTCATCTCATCCCCTGCATGCATCAGCCTTACTAGAGATTTGAACAATGCAAGGAATTCGCGAGAGCATGCGAAATATACACAAACACTGATCTCTGGCTGAAGGAGATTTCGAACCTACGAACCTTAGGACAAAGGTACGCAGTGCTTTACCAATCTACCCACACTGGACCAATACCTTGGCGTGTAGCATGAGCTACACGTTTGATCCAAGGCAGCCAGCTTTCAGGGAGAAGGCTTACAGCTTTTCATCTCATCCCCTGCATGCATCAGCCTTACTAGAGATTTGAACAATGAAAAGGAATTCGCGAGAGCATGCGAAATATACACAAACACTGATCTCTGGCTGAAGGAGACTCGAACCTACGAACCTTAGGACAAGGTACGCAGTGCTTTACCAATCTACCCACACTGGACCAATACCTTGGCGTGTAGCATGAGCTACACGTTTGATCCAAGGCAGCCAGCTTTCAGGGAGAAGGCTTACAGCTTTTCATCTCATCCCCTGCATGCATCAGCCTTACTAGAGTTTGAACAATGCAAGGAATTCGCGAGAGCATGCGAAATATACACAAACACTGATCTCTGGCTGAAGGAGACTCGAACCTACGAACCTTAGGACAAGGTACGCAGTGCTTTACCAATCTACCCACACTGGACCAATACCTTGGCGTGTAGCATGAGCTACACGTTTGTTTCCAAGGCAGCCAGCTTTCAGAGAGAAGGCTTACAGCTTTTCATCTCATCCCCTGCATGCATCAGCCTTACTAGAGTTTTTGAACAATGCAAGGAATTCGCGAGAGCATGCGAAATATACACAAACACTGATCTCTGGCTGAAGGAGACTCGAACCTACGAACCTTAGGACAAGGTACGCAGTGCTTTACCAATCTACCCAACACTGGACCAATACCTTGGCGTGTAGCATGAGCTACACGTTTGATCCAAGGCAGCCAGCTTTCAGGGAGAAGGCTTACAGCTTTTCATCTCATCCCCTGCATGCATCAGCCTTACTAGAGATTTGAACAATGCAAGGAATTCGCGAGAGCATGCGAAATATACACAAACACTGATCTCTGGCTGAAGGAGACTCGAACCTACGAACCTTAGGACAAGGTACGCAGTGCTTTACCAATCTACCCACACTGGACCAATACCTTGGCGTGTAGCATGAGCTACACGTTTGATCCAAGGCAGCCAGCTTTCAGGGAAAAAGGCTTACAGCTTTTCATCTCATCCCCTGCATGCATCAGCCTTACTAGAGATTTGAACAATGCAAGGAATTCGCGAGAGCATGCGAAATATACACAAACACTGATCTCTGGCTGAAGGAGACTCGAACCTACGAACCTTAGGACAAGGTACGCAGTGCTTTACCAATCTACCCACACTGGACCAATACCTTGGCGTGTACATGAGCTACACGTTTGATCCAAGGCAGCCAGCTTTCAGGGAGAAGGCTTACAGCTTTTCATCTCATCCCTGCATGCATCAGCCTTACTAGAGATTTGAACAATGCAAGGAATTCGCGAGAGCATGCGAAATATACAACAAACACTGATCTCTGGCTGAAGGAGACTCGAACCTACGAACCTTAGGACAAGGTACGCAGTGCTTTACCAATCTACCCACACTGGACCAATACCTTGGCGTGTAGCATGAGCTACACGTTTGATCCAAGGCAGCCAGCTTTCAGGGAGAAGGCTTACAGCTTTTCATCTCATCCCCTGCATGCATCAGCCTTACTAGAGATTTGAACAATGCAAGGAATTCGCGAGAGCATGCGAAATATACACAAACACTGATCTCTGGCTGAAGGAGACTCGAACCTACGAACCTTAGGACAAGGTACGCAGTGCTTTACCAATCTACCCCACTGGACCAATACCTTGGCGTGTAGCATGAGCTACACGTTTGATCCAAGGCAGCCAGCTTTCAGGGAGAAGGCTTACAGCTTTTCATCTCATCCCCTGCATGCATCAGCCTTACTAGGCTGTAAGCCTTCTCCCTGAAAGCTGGCTGCCTTGGATCAAACGTGTAGCTCATGCTACACCCCAAGGTATTGGTCCAGTGTGGGTAGATTGGTAAAGCACTGCGTACCTTGTCCTAAGGTTCGTAGGTTCGAGTCTCCTTCAGCCAGAGATCAGTGTTTGTGTATATTTCGCATGCTCTCGCGAATTCCTTGCATTGTTCAAATCTCTAGTAAGGCTGATGCATGCAGGGGATGAGATGAAAAGCTGTAAGCCTTCTCCCTGAAAGCTGGCTGCCTTGGATCAAACGTGTAGCTCATGCTACACGCCAAGGTATTGGTCCAGTGTGGGTAGATTGGTAAAGCACTGCGTACCTTGTCAAAGGGTTCGTAGGTTCGAGTCTCCTTCAGCCAGAGATCAGTGTTTTTTGTATATTTCGCATGCTCTCGCGCATTCCTTGCATTGTTCAAATCTCTAGTAAGGCTGATGCATGCAGGGGATGAGATGAAAAGCTGTAAGCCTTCTCCCTGAAAGCTGGCTGCCTTGGATCAAACGTGTAGCTCATGCTACACGCCAAGGTATTGGTCCAGTGTGGGTAGATTGGTAAAGCACTGCGTACCTTGTCCTAAGGTTCGTAGGTTCGAGTCTCCTTCAGCCAGAGATCAGTGTTTGTGTATATTTCGCATGCTCTCGCGAATTCCTTGCATTGTTCAAATCTCTAGTAAGGCTGATGCATGCAGGGGATGAGATGAAAAGCTGTAAGCCTTCTCCCTGAAAGCTGGCTGCCTTGGATCAAACGTGTAGCTCATGCTACACGCCAAGGTATTGGTCCAGTGTGGGTAGATTGGTAAAGCACTGCGTACCTTGTCCTAAGGTTCGTAGGTTCGAGTCTCCTTCAGCCAGAGATCAGTGTTTGTGTATATTTCGCATGCTCTCGCGAATTCCTTGCATTGTTCAAATCTCTAGTAAGGCTGATGCATGCAGGGGATGAGATGAAAAGCTGTAAGCCTTCTCCTGAAAGCTGGCTGCCTTGGATCAAACGTGTAGCTCATGCTACACGCCAAGGTATTGGTCCAGTGTGGTAGATTGGTAAAGCACTGCGTACCTTGTCCTAAGGTTCGTAGGTTCGAGTCTCCTTCAGCCAGAGTCAGTGTTTGTGTATATTTCGCATGCTCTCGCGAATTCCTTGCATTGTTCAAATCTCTAGTAAGGCTGATGCATGCAGGGATGAGATGAAAAGCTGTAAGCCTTCTCCCTGAAAGCTGGCTGCCTTGGATCAAACGTGTAGCTCATGCTACACGCCAAGGTATTGGTCCAGTGTGGGTAGATTGGTAAAGCACTGCGTACCTTGTCCTAAGGTTCGTAGGTTCGAGTCTCCTTCAGCCAGAGATCAGTGTTTGTGTATATTTCGCATGCTCTCGCGAATTCCTTGCATTGTTCAAATCTCTAGTAAGGCTGATGCATGCAGGGGATGAGATGAAAAGCTGTAAGCCTTCTCCCTGAAAGCTGGCTGCCTTGGATCAAACGTGTAGCTCATGCTACACGCCAAGGTATTGGTCCAGTGTGGGTAGATTGGTAAAGCACTGCGTACCTTGTCCTAAGGTTCGTAGGTTCGAGTCTCCTTCAGCCAGAGATCAGTGTTTGTGTATATTTCGCATGCTCTCGCGAATTCCTTGCATTGTTCAAATCTCTAGTAAGGCTGATGCATGCAGGGGATGAGATGAAAAGCTGTAAGCCTTCTCCCTGAAAGCTGGCTGCCTTGGATAAAACGTGTAGCTCATGCTACACGCCAAGGTATTGGTCCAGTGTGGGTAGATTGGTAAAGCACTGCGTACCTTGTCCTAAGGTTCGTAGGTTCGAGTCTCCTTCAGCCAGAGATCAGTGTTTGTGTATATTTCGCATGCTCTCGCGAATTCCTTGCATTGTTCAAATCTCTAGTAAGGCTGATGCATGCAGGGGATGAGATGAAAGCTGTAAGCCTTCTCCCTGAAAGCGGGCTGCCTTGGATCAAACGTGTAGCTCATGCTACACGCCAAGGTATTGGTCCAGTGTGGGTAGATTGGTAAAGCACTGCGTACCTTGTCCTAAGGTTCGTAGGTTCGAGTCTCCTTCAGCCAGAGATCAGTGTTTGTGTATATTTCGCATGCTCTCGCGAATTCCTTGCATTGTTCAAATCTCTAGTAGGCTGATGCATGCAGGGGATGAGATAAAAAAGCTGTAAGCCTTCTCCCTGAAAGCTGGCTGCCTTGGATCAAACGTGTAGCTCATGCTACACGCCAAGGTATTGGTCCAGTGTGGGTAGATTGGTAAAGCACTGCGAAACCTTGTCCTAAGGTTCGTAGGTTCGAGTCTCCTTCAGCCAGAGTTCAGTGTTTGTGTATATTTCGCATGCTCTCGCGAATTCCTTGCATTGTTCAAATCTCTAGTAAGGCTGATGCATGCAGGGGATGAGATGAAAAGCTGTAAGCCTTCTCCCTGAAAGCTGGCTGCCTTGGATCAAACGTGTAGCTCATGCTACACGCCAAGGTATTGGTCCAGTGTGGGTTTAGATTGGTAAAGCACTGCGTACCTTGTCCTAAGGTTCGTAGGTTCGAGTCTCCTTCACCCATGAGATCAGTGTTTATATATATATATATTTATATATATATATATATATATATATATATATATATATATATATATATATATATATATATATATATATATAAGGAATTCGCAAGATCAGGAAATATACACAAACACTGATCTCTGGCTGAAGGAGACTCGAACCTACTAACCTTGGAACAAGGTACGCAGTGCTATACCAATCTACCCACACTGGACAATGCTCAGAGGCACCCACACCACCGTATGTCCTCGGATCAAGGTAAAACACCTAGCTCTGCTGGGTGCTTGATTCTGGTAGAATTTCATGGTCCTGTGGGTTAGAGCGTCATGTGTGATTTTCGCTCACCATGAGGCGGGCCAAAACGACATGGGTTCGAGTCCTCGGCTAGTCGCAGTGTTGTTATTGATTAATACCAATAGTTGGTGGTTACAATATATATAATATATATATATATATATATATATATATATAATATATATAATATTTTTTTATTATTTTTATTATCACACTGGCCGATTCCCACCAAGGCAGGGTGGCCCGAAAAAGAAAAACTTTCACCATCATTCACTCCATCACTGTCTTGCCAGAAGGGTGCTTTACACTACAGTTTTTAAAACTGCAACATTAACACCCCTCCTTCAGAGTGCAGGCACTGTACTTCCCATCTCCAGGACTCAAGTCCGGCCTGCCGGTTTTCCCTGAACCCCTTCATAAATGTTACTTTGCTCACACTCCAACAGCACGTCAAGTATTAAAAACCATTTGTCTCCATTCACTCCTATCAAACACGCTCATGCATACCTGCTGGAAGTCCAAGCCCCTCGCACACAAAAACCTCCTTTAACCCCCTCTCTCCAACCTTTCCTAGACCGACCCCTACCCCGCCTTCCTTCCACTACAGACTGATACACTCTTGAAGTCATTCTGTTTCGCTCCATTCTCTCTACATGTCCGAACCACCTCAACAACCCTTCCTCAGCCCTCTGGACAACAGTTTTGGTAATCCCGCACCTCCTCCTAACTTCCAAACTACGAATTCTCTGCATTATATTCACACCACACATTGCCCTCAGACATGACATCTCCACTGCCTCCAGCCTTCTCCTCGCTGCAACATTCATCACCCATGCTTCACACCCATATAAGAGCGTTGGTAAAACTATACTCTCATACATTCCCCTCTTTGCCTCCAAGGACAAAGTTCTTTGTCTCCACAGACTCCTAAGTGCACCACTCACTCTTTTTCCCTCATCAATTCTATGATTCACCTCATCTTTCATAGACCCATCCGCTGACACGTCCACTCCCAAATATCTGAATACATTGACCTCCTCCAACTCTCTCCCTCCAATCTGATATTCAATCTTTCATCACCTAATCTTTTTGTTATCCTCATAACCTTACTCTTTCCTGTATTCACCTTTAATTTTCTTCTTTTGCACACCCTACCAATTCATCCACCAATCTCTGCAACTTCTCTTCAGAATCTCCCAAGAGCACAGTGTCATCAGAAAAGAGCAGCTGTGACAACTCCCATTTTGGGTGTGTGATTCTTTATTTTTTAACTCCACACCTCTTGTCAAGACCCTCGCATTTACTTCTCTTACAACCCCATCTATAAATATATTAAACAACCACGGTGACATCACACATCCTTGTCTAAGGCCTACTTTTACTGGGAAATAATTTCCCTCTTTCCTACATACTCTAACTTGAGCCTCACTATCCTCGTAAAAACTCTTCACTGCTTCAGTAACCTACCTCCTACACCATACACTTGCAACATCTGCCACATTGCCCCCTATCCACCCTGTCATACGCCTTTTTCCAAAATCCATAAATCCCACAAAGACCTCTTTAGCCTTATCTAAATACTGTTCACTTATATGTTTCACTGTAAACACCTGGTCCACACACCCCTACCTTTCCTAAAGCCTCCTTGCTCATCTGCCATCCTATTCTCCCTCTTGTTCTTAATTCTTTCAATAATAACTCTACCATACACTTTACCAGGTATACTCACAGACTTATCCCCCTATAATTTTGCACCTCTTTTATCCCCTTTGCCTTTATACAAAGGAACTATGCATGCTCTCTGCCAATCCCTAGGTACCTTACCCTCTTCCATATAATTTATTAAATAATTGCACCAACCACTCCAAAACTATATCCCCACCTGCTTTTAACATTTCTATCTTTATCCCATCAATCCCGGCTGCCTTACCCCCTTTTCTTTTTACCTACTGCCTCACGAACTTCCCCCACACTCACAACGGGCTCCCCTCACTCCTACAAGATGTTTTTCCCCCCTTGCCCATACACGAAATCACACTTCCCATTTTCTCAACTTTTTAACAATTCCCCAAAATATTCCCTCCATCTTCCCAATACCTCAACTCCCCTTTTTAAAAAAAACCCCTCTCCTTTTTTTAACTGACAAATCCATTTGTTCTCGGGTTTTTCTTAACTTTTAATTCACCCAAAACTTTTTCTTTTTTTTCAACAAAATTTTTTGATAACATCTCACCCACCCCATTTGCTCTCTTTTTACATTGCTTCACCACTCTTTTAAACCTCTCTTTTTTTCTCCAATACTCTTCCCTCCTTTGCATCACTTCTATTTTTTGAAAAAATTTCTCATGCAATTTTTTCTCCCTTACTACTCTCTTTACATCATCATCCACCAACCTCCCTTCCCCCCGCACCCCTTTCCTGTAACCACAAACTTCTCTAACACTCCAACACTACATTTTTAAACCACCCCATACCCTTTCGCCCATTGCCTATGCTCTCATTACCCATCTATCCCCCAAATAGCTGTTTTATCTTACCCCAACTGCCTCCTCTCTTTGTTTATAAACCCTTTACCTCTCCTTCCCCCGATGCTCTATTCTCCTTGTATCCCATCTACCTTTTTCTCTCGGGAGCTACAACAGAAAGTATCTGAATACTGTGGCCCTCTATAAACATTACATCCTGAATCTACTCAACATCTTTTATCTACCCAAAACTAATCCCAAAAAACTTCTGTCATTTCGCCCCCACATATCTTGATACTTATTTTTCCCTTTTTTTTTTAAAATATGTATTTCCTAAACAAACCCCTTTTTTAAAAAAAGTTCAATCAAAGGGCTCCCTTTCATTTACACCTGCCCCCAAACTTACCTACCACACCCTCCTAAAATTTCTCCTACTTTAGCATTCAGTCCCCACCCCAATTATCCTACTTGGTTCAAAGGCTCCTATACATTTACTTAACATCTCCCAAAATCTCCTCTCCCCTGCATTCCTCTCTTCTCCAGGTGCATACACGCTTATTATGACCCACTTCTCACATCCAACCTTTACTTTAATCCTCATAATTCTTGAATTTACACATTCATATTCTCTTTCTCTCCTTCCATAACTGATCATTTAACATTACTGCTACCCCTTCCTTTGCTCTAACTCTCTCAGATACTCCAGATTTAATCCCATTTATTTCCCCCCACTGAAACTCTCCTACCCCCTTCAGCTTTGTTTCGCTTAGGGCCGGGACATCCAACTTCTTTCATTCATAACATCAGCAATCATCTGTTTCTTGTCATCCGCACTACATCCACGCACATTTAAGCATCCCAGTTTTATAAAGTTTTTCTTCTTCTCTTTTTTAGTGTCTACAGGAGAAGGGGTTACTAGCCCATTGCTCCCGGCATTTTAGTCGCCTCATACGACACGCATGGCTTACGGAGGAAAGATTCTTTTCCACTTCCCCATGGACAATAGAAGAAATAAAGAAGAACAAGAACTATTTAGAAAAAGGAGAAAAACCTAGATGTATGTATATATATATATGCATGTGCGCGTCTGTGAAGTGTGACCAAAGTGTTAGTAGGAGTAGCAAGATATCCCTGTTATCTAGCGTGTTTATGAGACAGAAAAAGAAACCAGCAATCCTACCATCATGCAAAACAGTTACAGGTTTCTGTTTCACAGTCATCTGGCAGTATGTATATATATATACATATTTTTTTTAGCAACAGCCATCTTCTGCCAAGACAGAGTGACCTAAAAAAAAGAAAATACATTCACCATTATTCATTCAATTACTTTCTTGCCAGAAGTGTGCTGATATCACAATTCCAATTACCCATTGACTGCAACATGCAGACACTGCCCTTCCCACCTCCAGAAAAATGACTTTCCCTGAATCCCTTCGTCAAATGTTACAATTGCTGACAATATATATATATATATATATATATATATATATATATATATATATATATATAAATATATATATAATATATATATATGCAAAACAACCACTGAAAGAATAGAGAAATTCCAAGCCCTTTCGTGACTACTCACATTATCAAGGAACTATGATAATGTGAGTAGTCACGAAAGCGCTTGGAATTTCTCTATTCTTTCAGAGTGGTTGTTTTGCATATTCTGAAATCACCTGTTTACTTTTATCTTATTGCATAATATATATATATATTATATATATATATATATATATATATATATATATATATATATATATATATATATGTATGTATGTATATATATGCAGGAAGGCATATATATAAGCAAGCAGATTCGAGTCAAGTTATTGGATGGGGAAAATTACACAGTTTTGAAAAACAAATTAGCAAAGTGGTTCCTACCAGTTGAAAGTTGAAGGTTTGAAGCCTAGCAAAAGAGGATTTTTTTTTTTCAAGTTTTCACACGAGATACCAAAATCCCCATTGGGGTGTCTACCACTGGCTGAGGAACACCTGCCACGTGGCTTTAGTAACATGGGTCAGTGGTCACCTGCGGTCATACCTGCCTAAGTTCTTGGGAGTTAGCGTGGGCTGTTATCAAGCACCATGGCTTGTTGTAGTGTTTTAGAATCTCAGGTTCAAGTGTTGAAGAGATTCTACTTCTTCAGGAGGAAAATAGGAAGCTGAAGCTTCGCATAGATGAGTTTGGGAGCGAGTGTGAGAAGGATTTAGCTGGTAAGGAAGGAATGATCACCAGCAGTGATAGTGGCAGCTGCTTTAAGTGGCAAGTGGTTCACAGTTTAGGAAGAAGGAAGATGAGGAGAGTAATAGAGAAGATGTGAAGGTAAGAAATCTATTCTCTGTTCTCCAAGACGAGTGTACTTCAGTGGTTAGTGAGGTTGAAGGTACCACTGATTCCCCTGCTAATCAAGGTAAGAATATTTTAATAGTAGGCGATTCTCAGGTAAGATATATGGACCGTGCATTTTGTAACAGAGACAGAAAGGTCAGACAGAGAGTGTGCCTTCCTGAAGCTGGTGTTGGTGACATAGTTACCAGGTTGGATAATATTATGGCAGGTAATGGGAACAAGCCCATTATCTGTCTTAATGCTGGGGGTAATAACATTGGGAAGGGCAGGAGAGAGGAGCTGCTGGATAAGTACAGATCAGCTATAGAAGTAGTTAGGTCTAAGGGAGGGATCCCAGTCATATGTAGCATCTTGCCTAGAAAGGGAGTGGGCAATGAATGGATGTCTAGGGCAATTGGTATAAATTGCTGGCTAGACAGGTACTGCAAGGAACTTGCAATCCCATTCATTGATAACTGGGACCTATTCTTTGACAAACGTGATATGTATGCAAGGGATGGGGTTCATCTCTCTGGGGATGGAGTGGTTGCATTAGCCAATTCAATTGAGAGGGTAATTGATGACTTGTCTAGGAATTTAAACCGATAGATTATAGAGGTATTGGTGTTTGTGGGAAACAATCAGGCTGCAGTATTAGGGTTAAGAACAGCAGTTATTACAGGGATACCTCAGGGATATGTTTAAAAGACAATATTCAAAATAAAGTTGCTAGTATTGGCAAATCAATTGATCAACAAACAAAGAAAAACAGTAGAGGGCAACGAGTGACTAGCTCCGTTAAGGTTTACTATACAAATAGTAGGAGTCTAAGAAATAAGATAGATGAGCTAAGATTACTTGCAAGTGCAAGTAATATAGATATCATTGGTATAACATAGACCTGGTTCAACCTGAAAGATAGAGAAATGCCTTCTGAATGCAACATACAAGGTTTTAAACTATTCCACATTGATAGGGTCAACAGGAAGGGTGGTGGAGTGGCGATGTCAGAGAAAATTTAAATTGTTGTCTTAGACATGATATAAGATTAGAAACATCGAACACAGAATCTGTTTGGGTACAGTTTCTCGAGGGACGTGACAAATTAATTTTGGGTGTGATTTATAGGCCCCCAAACCTTGATAGGGAGTGCAATAAGCTGTTATGGGATGGAATTCATAAGGCATCTAGATATGAAAATGTTGTGATAATGGGAGATTTTATCTTTAGACAAATTCATTGGAACAATATGACAGGAAATCTTGAGACTAGTGACTTTCTTGACACGGTTCAGGATTGCTTTTTATAACAGGTTGTGACAGAACCAACTAGAGGAAACAATCTGCTTGACTTGGTTCTTGCCAACAAAGATTCACTAATTAATAATCTTGAGGTTAATGAGGAGCTTGGGGAAAGTGATCACAAATTACTTAGTTTCAATATATCATGGAATTACCCAGATAACTGCAATCAAATCTCTGTCCCAGATTTTCGCTTGGCCGACTTCATGGGATTGAAAAATTACCTGGGTGGGCTAAATTGGGATGTCCTGACTATGGGTCAGGTAGGTGATCTTGGTTGCCAGTATGACGTTTTTCAGAGCATAGTTCTAGCTGCCCAGACAATTTTTGTTCCGAGTAGGGAAATTAGATCTAACAAAAATGATCCCAAATGGATGAACAAGAGAGAGACATATATAGGCGTATCAAAAGAGGGGATGGGCAGTTAAGAAATCAATATATTCAATTAGAGAGAGAAATAAAGAGAGGAATAAGAAAAGCAAAAAGGGATTATGAGGCTAAGGTCGCAACGGATTCAAAGACTAACCCAAAAGGGTTCTTTCAGGTATACAGAAGTAAGATTAGGGACAAGATTGGCCCAGTTAAGAGTAACTCTGGTAAGATCACTGACAGTGATAAGGATATATGTGAAATTCTCAATACCTACTTCCTCTCAGTTTTCACCCAGGAAAATACTAGCGATATTCCTGAAATAATAGATTATGTAGAACAGGATAATAAACTATGTACGATTGCGGTAACTAGTGACATGGTCCTCAGACAAATAGAGAAACTAAAACCTAACAAATCCCCAGGTCCTGATGAACTGTTTGCAAGGGTGTTAAAGGAATGTAAAGAGGAACTTAGCATACCTTTGGCTAATCTTTCTAATATATCACTACAAACTGGCATAGTGCCTGATAAGTAGAAAATGGCAAATTTAGTACCTATTTACAAGGCAGGTGACAGGTCCTTAGCTTCGAACTATAGACCAAAATTATGTAAAATTTATGGAATCAATAATTGCCGAAGCAATTTGTAGCCATCTTGATAGTCACAGATTGGTTAATGAATCTCAACACGGTTTTACAAAGGGGCGTTCCTGTCTTACGAATTTACTAACTTTTTTTCACTAAGGTGTTAGAGGAGGTAGATCATGGTAATAAATATAATATTGTGTATATGGACTTCAGTAAGGCTTACGATAGAGTTCCACATCAGAGGCTATTGAGGAAACTTAAGGCACACGAAATAGGAGAAATGTTTTCCTGGGTATAGGCATGGCTGACAAGCAGGCAGCAGAGAGTTTGCATAAATGGGGAGAAATCAGAATGGGGGCACGTCACAAGCGGTGTTCCTCATGGGTCAGTGTTGGGCCTGTTGTTGTTCACAATTTACATAAACGACATAGATGAGGGAATAAATAGCGACATAAGCAAATTTGCTGATGACACCAAAATAGGCCGTCCAATTCATTCTAATGAGGACACTAGAGCACTCCAGGATGATTTGAATAGACTGATGCAATGGTCGGAGAAGTGGCAGATGCAGTTTAATATTGACAAATGCAAAGTTCTAAATGTTGGACAGGAAAAATAACCATGCGACGTATAAACTAAATAATGTAGATCTTAATACTACTGATTGCGAAAAGGATTTAGGAGTTCTGGTTAGCAGTAATCTAAAACCAAGACAACAGTGCATTAGTGTTCGCAATAAAGCTAACAGAATTCTTGGCTTCATATCTAGAAGTATAAATAATAGAAGTCCTCAGGTTGTTCTTCAACTCTATATAGCCTTGGTTAGGCCTCATTTAGACTATGCTGCTCAGTTCTGGTCACCGTATTACAGAATGGATATAAATGTTCTAGAAAATGTACAGAGGAGGATGACAAAGATGATCCCATGTATCAGAAATCTTCCCTATGAGGATAGACTGAGGGCCCTGAATCTGCACTCTCTCGAAAGGCGTAGAATTAGGGGGGATATGATTGAGGTGTATAAATGGAAAACAGGAATAAATAAAGGGAATGCAAATAGCGTGCTGAAAATTTCCAGCCAAGACAGGACTAGCAGCAATGGTTTCAAGTTGGAAAAATTCAGATTCAGGAAGTATATAGGAAAGCACTGGTTTGGTAATAGAGTTGTGGATGAGTGGAACTCCCGAGTACAGTTATTCAGGCTAAAACGTTGTGTAGTTTTAAAAATAGGTTAGATAAATACATGAGTGGGTGTGGGTGGGTGTGAGTTGGACCTGACTAGCTTGTGCTGCTGGGTCTGGTGCCGTGCTCCATCCTTGAGTAGAGGTGACCAGAC
Organism: Cherax quadricarinatus; assembly: GCF_026875155.1. Taxonomy (NCBI): domain Eukaryota; kingdom Metazoa; phylum Arthropoda; class Malacostraca; order Decapoda; family Parastacidae; genus Cherax; species Cherax quadricarinatus. Next base: position 25,101,200 of record NC_069409.1, on the reverse strand, counting down.
TGAGTGAGTCATTGGGCTAATCCGGGAGGGTGGGGGACATGGACCTGCTCCGCATGGGTCTGTAGGCCTGTTGCAGTGTTCCTTCTTTCTTATATTCTTGAGAATTTGAACCAGATCAGATAAAGAATTCTTTGAAAAAATAAAAAAAATTGTGGTAACCATTTTAGGGTACCTTCTCTGGGGGATACTTGATTATAAGTCTTCAAAACATCGCTTTCTCGTTTATAATGTAGTTAGAAGGCGAAATCGGAAGTAGGTGGCCCAACGTTTGGTCCAACGAAGCTCAGATGTCAACCTCCGGAGCGGCAGGTGATATTTTCTCTTCACATAGACCCGTCAAGGAGACGGAGTGC
>NC_069409.1:25082923-25100347 GCF_026875155.1 Cherax quadricarinatus | reverse complement strand
ATTTTTTAAGCTGTAGGCCCCTCTTCAAAACTGTAGGTGAAAAATTTGAAAGACTGTAGGGTCTTGTAAGACTACATGTGTCTTGTAAGACTTTTTGGTGTCTTGCAAGACTTGTGTGTCTTATAAGACTAGACTGTGTCTTGTAAGACAGTATTGTTTCTTGTAAGACTGTACTGTGCTTTGCCAGACTGTAGTGTTTCTTGTGAGACTGTAGTGTGTCTTGTAAAACTGTAGTGTGTCTTGTAAGACTGTAGTGTGTCTTGTAAGACAGTAGTGTTCTTGAAAGAGTAGACTGTGTCTTTGTAAGACTGTAGTTTTTGAAAGGGACAGTATTGTGTCTTGTAAGACTGTATTCTGTTCTTGTCAGACTGAAATGTGTCTTGTAAGACTGTAGTGTGTCTTGTAAGACTGTAGTGTGTCTTATAAGACTAGACTGTGTCTTGTAAGACAGTATTGTTTCTTGAAAGGACTGTACTGGGGTTTTGTCAGACTGTAGTGTGTCTTGTGAGACTGTAGTGTGTCTTGTAAAACTGTAGTGTGTCTTGTAAGACTGTAGTGTGTCTTGTAAGACAGTAGTGTGTCTTGTAAGAGTAGACTGTGTCTTGTAAGACTGTAGTGTGTCTTGTAAGACTGTAGTGTGTCTTGTAAGACTACAGTTTTTCCTTGTAAGCCTGAAGTGTATCTTGTAAGACTGTAGTGAGTCTTGTAAGACTAGACTCTGTCGTGTAATACTACAGTGTGTCTTGTAAGACTCTAGTGTGTCTTGTAAAACTGTAGTGTGTCTTGTAAGACTGTAGTGTGTTTCGCAAGACTGTAGTGTGTTTTGCAAGACTGTAATGTGTCTTGTAAGACTATAGTGTGTCTTGTAAGAGTGTACTGTTTATTGTAAGACTATAGTGAGTCTTGTAAGACTGTAGTGTGTCCTGTAAGACTGGGAGTGTGTCTTGTAAACTACAGGGTGTTTTTGTAAGACGATTTGTGTCTTGTAAAGACTAGAGTGTGTCTTGTAAGACTGTAGTGTGTCTTGTAAGACTGTAGTGTGTCTTGCAAGACTGTAGTGTGTCTTGTAAGACTACAGTCAGTCTTGTAAGACTGTAGTGTGTCTTGTAATACGGAAGTGTGTCTTTTAAGACTGTAGTGGTCTTTTAAGACTGTAGTGTGACTTGAAAGGGACGTAGTGTGGTCTTGTAAGACTGTATTGTTTCTTGTAAGTCTGTACTGTGTCTTGTCAGACTGTAGTGTGTCTTGTAAGACTGAAGTGTGTATTGTAAGACTGTAGTGTGTCTTGTAAGACTGTAATGTGTCTTGTAAGACTGTATGTTTAATGTAAGACTGTAGTGTATCTTGTAAGACTGTAGTGTGTCTTGTAAGACTGTAGTGTTTATTGTAAGACTGTAGTGTGTCTTGTAAGACTGTAGTGTCTCTTGCAAGACTGTAGTGTGTCTTGTAAGACAATAGTGTGTCTTGTAAGACAGAAGTGTGTCTTGTAAGACTGTAGTGTGTCTTGTAAGACTGTAGTGTTTATTGTAAGACTGTAGTGTATCTTGTAAGACTGTAGTGTGTCTTGCAAAAATACAGAGTGTCTTGCAAGACTGTAGTGTGTCTTGTAAGACTGTAGTGTGTCTTGTAAGACTGTAGTGTGTCTTGTAAGACTATAGTGTGTCTTGAAAGACTGTAGAGTGTCTTGTAAGACTGTAGTGTGTCTTGTAAGACTGTAGTGTTTATTGTAAGACTATAGTGTATCTTGTAAGACTCTAGTGTGTCTTGTAAGACTGTAGTGTGTCTTGCAAGAATACAGAGTGTCTTGTAAGACTGTAGTGTGCCTTGTAAGACTACAATGTGTCTTGTAAGACTGTAGTGAGTCTTGTAAGACTGTAGTGTGTCTTGTAAGACTGTAGTGTGTCTTGTAAGACTGTAGTGTGTCTTGTAAGACTGTAATGTGTCTTGTAAGACTGTAGTGTGTCTTGCAAGACTGTAGTGTGTCTTGTAAGACTGTAGTGTGTCTTGTAAGACTGTAGTGTGTCTTGTAAGACTGTAGTGTGTCTTGTAAGACTGTAATGTGTCTTGTTAGACTGTAGTGTGTCTTGCAAGACTGTAGTGTGTCTTGTAAGACAATAGTGTGTCTTGTAAGACTGTAGTGTGTCTTTTAAGACTACCGTGTGTCTTGCAAGACTGTAGTGAGTCTTGTAAGTCTGTAGTGTGTCTTGCAAGATTAAACTGCGTCTTCTACGACTGTAGTGTGTCTTGTAAGACTGTTGTGTGAATTGTAAGGTTGTAGTGTGTCTTCTAGGACTGTAGTGTGTCTTCTAAGAGTAAAGTGTGCCTTGTAAGACTGAAGTGTGTCTTGCAAGACTACAGTGTGTCTTGTAAGACTGTAGTGTGTCTTGTAAGACTGAAGTGTGTCTTGTAATACTGTAGAGTGTCTTGTTAGACTGTAGTGTGTCTTTGCAGACTAGACTGTGTCTTCTACGACTGTAGTGTGTCTTGTAAGACTGTATTTTGTCTTGTAAGACTGTAGTGTGTCTTGTAAGACTGTAGTGTGTCTTGTAAGACTATAGATTGTCTAGTAAGACTGTAGTGTGTCTTGAAAGACTGTAGTGTGTCTTGTAAGACTGTATTGTGCCTTGTAAGACTGTAGTGTGTTTTTTGTAAGACTGTAGTGTGTCTTGTAAGACTGTAGTGTGTCTTTTAAGACTTTACTGTGTCTTGTAAGACTGTTTTAGTAAGACTAGACTGTGTCTTGTAAGACTTTTCAATTTGTCTTGTAAGACTACAGTGTGTCTTGTAAGACGATTTTGTGTATTGTAAGACTACAGTGTGTTTTCTAACACTGTAGTGTGTCTTGTAAGACTGTAGTGTGTCTTGCAAGACTGTAGTGTGTCTTGTAATTCTACAGTCAGTCTTGTAAGACTGTAGTGTGTCTTGTAAGTCTGTAGTATGTCTTGCAAGGCTGTAGTGCATTTTGTAAGAGTGTAGTGTGTCTTGTAAGACTGTCGTGTGTTTTGCAAGACTACAGAGTGTCTTGTAAGACTGTAGTGTGTCTTGTAAGACTGTAGTGTGTCTTTTAAGACTGTAGTGTGTCTTGCAAGATCGTAGTGTGTCTTATAAGATTGTAGTATGTCTTGTAAGACAGTATTGAGTCTTGTAAGACTTTTACTGTGTCTTGTCAGACTGTAGTGTGTCTTGCAAGACTGTAGTGTGTCTTGTACGACTACTGTGTGTCTTGTAAGACTGTACTGTGTCTTGTAAGACTACAGTGTTTCATGTACGACTAGACTGTGTCTTGAAAGACTAAAAAGTTTGTCTTGTAAGACTGTAGTGTTTTTTGAAAGACTAGACTTGTTTGTAAGACGTCAGTTTGTCTTGAAAAGGACTACAGTGTGTCTTGTAAGACTGTAGTGTGTCTTGTAGGCCCTGTAGTGTGTCTGTTAAGACTGTAGTCGGGTCTTGTAGTGGTTTAGTGTGTCTTGTAAGATGTAGTGTGTCTTATAATACTAGACTGTGTCTTGAAAAGACAGTATTGTTTCTTGTAAGACTGTACTGTGCCCTTGTCAGACTGTAGTGTGTCTTGTAAGACTGTAGTGTGTCTTGTAAGACTGTAGTGTGTCTTGTAAGACTGTAGTGTGTCATGTAAGACAGTAGTGTGTCTTGTAAGAGTAGACTGTGTTGTGTCTTGTAAGACTGTAGTGTGTCTTGTAAGACTATAGATTGTCTAGTAAAACTGTAGTGTGTCTTGAAAGACTGTAGTGTGTCTTGTAAGACTGTATTGTGCCTTGTAAGACTGTAGTGTGTTTTTTGTAAGACTGTAGTGTGTCTTGTAAGACTCTAGTGTGTCTTGTAAAACTGTAGTGTGTCTTGCAAGACTGTAGTGTGTTTTGCAAGACTGTAGGGGTCTTGTAAGACGACAGTGTGTCTTCTAAGACTGCGATATGTCTTGTAAGACTGATGCAGCATATGGGAATCTTTATTCAGGAAACGTTTCGCCACACAGTGGCTTCATCAGTCCAATACAAAGAAGCGTAAGGAGAGGAGGAGAATGAGGTAATCAGTCCCTCAACCTGGAGTCGATGTGTTCAGTCCATCAATCTTGTAGAATGTACAGCATAGGGCCGTAGACGTGGCTTATATACTGTAGAGATGTGAGGTGAAGCAGGCGGAGGCGGGGTCATAGTGGTACCATCCACTAGTCGAAGTAGGTCTTCGTCCAAAGGTTGAACAAGTGTTGAAGAATTCTTTGTAACAAGATCCATGATGCTGCCGTGTCTGACAGTTGTAATGAATGGTTTGAAAAACCGACAAGTTGAAGATTGAGACACTTATGCAGCATATGGGAATCTTTATTCAGGAAACGTTTCGCCACGCAGTGGCTTCATCAGTCCAATACAAAGAAGGCGTAAGGAGAGGAGGAGAATGAGGTAATCAGTCCTCAACCTGGAGTCGATGTGTTCAGTCCATCAATCTTGTAGAATGTACAGCATAGAGCCGTAGACGTGGCTTATAAACTGTAGAGATGTGAGGTGAAGCAGGCGGAGGCGGGGTCATAGTGGACTATAGTGTGTCTTGTAAGAGTGTAGTGTGTCTTGTTAGACGACAGTGTGTCTTGTAAGACTGCGATATGTCTTGTAAGACTGTAGCGTGTCTTGTAAGACTGTAGTGTGTCTTGTAAGACTGTAGTGTGTCTTGTAAGACTGTAGTGTTTATTGTAAGACAATAGTGACTCTTGTAAGACTGTAGTGTGTCTTGTAAGAATGGGAGTGTGTCTTGCAAGAATACAGAGTGTCTTGTAAGACTGTAGTGTGTCTTGTAAGACTACAATGTGTCTTGCAAGACTGTAGTGTGTCTTGTAAGAATGTAGTGTGTCTTGTAAGACTGCAGTGTGTCTTGTAAACTGTAGTGTATCTTGTAAGACTGTAGGGTGCCTTGTAAGACTGTAATGTGTCTTGTAAGACTGTAGTGTGTCTTGTAAGACTAGTCTGTCTTGAAAGACTGTAGTGTGTCTTCTAAGACTGTAGTGTGTCTTGTAAGACTACATTGTGTCTTGTAAGACTGTAGTGTGTCTTGTAAGACTACAGTGTTTCTTGTAAGACTAGACTGTGTCTTGAAAGACTACAGTTTGTCTTGTAAGACTGATGTGTTTTTCTAAGACTACACAGTGTCTTGTAAGACTTCAGTTTGTCTTGTAAGACTACAGTGTGTCTTGTAAGACGATTGTGTGTCTTGTAAGAATAGAGTGTGTCTTGTAAGACTGTAGTGTGTCTTGTAAGACTGTAGTGTGTCTCTCAAGACCGTAGTGTGTCTTGTAAGACTACAGTCAGTCTTGCATAACTGTAGTTTGTCTTGTAAGACTGTAGTGTGTCTTGTAAGGCTGTAGTGTGTCTTGTAAGACTGTAGTGTGACTTGTAAGACTGTAATGTGTCTTGTAAGACTACAGTTTGTCTTGTAAGCCTGAAGTGTATCTTGTAAGACTGTAGTGAGTCTTGTAAGACTAGACTCTGTCGTGTAAGCCTGCAGTGTGTCTTGTAAGACTCTAGTGTGTCTTGTAAAACAGTAGTGTGTCTTGTAAGACTGTAGTGTGTTTTGCAAGACTGTAGTGTGTCTTGTTAGACGAATGTGTGTCTTGTAAGTCTGTAATGTGTCTTGTAAGACTGTAGTGTGTCTTTTAAGACTGTAGTGTGTCTTGTAAGACTGTATTGTGTCTTGTAAGACTGTATTGTTTATTGTAAGACTATAGCGAGTCTTGTAAGACTGTAGTGTGTCTTGTAAGTGTGTAGTGTGTCTTGCAAGAATACAGAGTGTCTTGTAAGACTGTAGTGTGCCTTGTAAGACTACAGTGTGTCTTGTAAGACTGTAGTTTGTCTTGTAAGACTGTAGTGTGTCTTGAAAGATGGTAGTGTGTCTTGTAAACAGCAGTGTATCTTGTAAGACTGTAGGGTGTTTTGAAAGAATGTAGTGTGTCTTGTAAGACTGTAGTGTGTCTTGTAAGACTGTAGTGTGTATTGTAAGACTGTAGTGTGTCTCGTAAGATAGTAGAGTGTCTTGTAAGACTGTAGTGTGTCTTGTAAGACTGTAGGCTGTCTTGTAAGACTGTAGTGTATCTTGTAAGACTGTAATGTGTCTTGTAAGTCTCTAGTGTGTTTTTTAAGACTGTAGTGTGTCTTGTAAGACGGTAGAGTGTCTTATAAGACTGTAGTGTGTCTTGCAAGACTGTAGTGTGTCTTGTAAGACTACAGTCAGTCTTGTAAGATTGCAATATGTCTTGTAAGACTGTAGTGTGTCTTGTAAGGCTGTAGTGTGTTTTGCAAGACTACAGTGTGTCTTGTAAGACTGTAGTATGTCTTGTAAGACTGTAGTGTGTCTTGCAAAAACTGTAGAGTGTATTGTAAGACTGTAGTGTGTCTTGTAAGACTACAGTGTGTCTTGTAAGACTGTAGTGTGTCTTGCAAGACTGTAGTGTGTCTTTTAAGACTAGACTGTGTCTTGTAAGACAGTATTGTTTCTTGTAAGACTGTAGTGTGTCTTGTAAGACTCTAGTGTGTCTTGTAAAACTGTAGAGTGTCTTGTAAGACTGTAGTGTGTTTTGCAAGACTGTAGTGTGTCTTGTAAGACTATAGTGTGTCTTGTAAGAGTGTAGTGTGTCTTGTTAGACGACAGTGTGTCTTGTAAGACTGTGATGTGTCTTGTAAGACTGTAGTGTGTCTTGTAAGACTGGAGTGTGTCTTGTAAGACTGTAGTGTGTCTTGTAAGAGTGTACTGTTTATTGTAAGACTATACTGAGTCTTGTAAGACTGTAGTGTGTCTTGTAAGACTGGGAGTGTGTCTTGTAAGACTGTAGTGTGATTTGTAAGACGGTAGTGTGTCTTGTAAGACTGTAGTATGTCTTATAAGACTAGACTGTGTCTTGTAAGACTGTAGTATGTCTTATAAGACTAGACTGTGTCTTGTAAGACTGTATTGTTTCTTGTAAGTCCGTACTGTGTCTTGTCAGACTGTAGTGTGTCTTGTAAGACTGTAGTGTGTATTGTAAGACTGTAGTGTGTCTTGTAAGACTGTAATGTGTCTTGTAAGACTGTAGTGTTTATTGTAAGACTGTAGTGTATCTTGTAAGACTGTAGTGTGTCTTGTAAGACTGTAGTGTTTATTGTAAGACTGTAGTGTGTCTTGTAAGACTGTAGTGTCTCTTGCAAGACTGTAGTGTGTCTTGTAAGACAATAGTGTGTCTTGTAAGACAGAAGTGTGTCTTGTAAGACTGTAGTGTGTCTTGTAAGACTGTAGTGTTTATTGTAAGACTGTAGTGCATCTTGTAAGACTGTAGTGTGTCTTGCAAGAATACAGAGTGTCTTGTAAGACTGTAGTGTTCCTTATGAGACTACAGTGTGTCTTGTAAGACTGTAGTGTGTCTTGTAAGACTGTAGTGTGTCTTGTAAGACTATAGTGTGTCTTGTAAGACTGTAGTGTATCTTGTAAGACTGTAGTGTGTCTTGTAAGACTGTAGTGTTTATTGTAAGACAATAGTGTATCTTGTAAGACTCTAGTGTGTCTTGTAAGACTGTAGTGTGTCTTGCAAGAATACAGAGTGTCTTGTAAGACTGTAGTGTGCTTTGAAAGAATACAGTGTGTCTTGAAAGACTGTATTTGCCCCTTGTAAGTACAGTGTGTTTAAAGACTGTGTGTGTCTTGTAAAAATGTAAGTGTCTTGTAAACTCAGTGTGTCTTGTAAAGTGTAGTGTATCTTGTAAGACGTGGGTGCCTTGAAAGACTGTAATGTGTTTGTAAGCTGTAGTGTGTCTTGTAAGACTTGTCTGTCTTAAAAGACTATATGTGTCTTTAAGACTGTAGTTGTTTTGTAAGACTACAGGTGTCTTGTAAGCTGTACTGTTTTGTAAGCTACAGTGTTTTGTAAGACTAGACTGTGTCTTGAAAGACTACAGTTTGTCTTGTAAGACTGATGTGTTTTTCTAAGACTACACTGTGTCTTGTAAGATTTCTGTTTGTCTTGTAAGACTAACAGTGTGTCTTGTAAGGCGATTGCTTGTCTTGTAAGACTAGAGTGTGTCTTGTAAGACTGTAGTGTGTCTTGTAAGACTGTAGTGTGTCTTGCAAGACTGTAGTGTGTCTTGTAAGACTACAGTCAGTCTTGTAAGACTGTAGTTTGTCTTGTAAGACTGAAGTGTGTCTTGTAAGGCTGTAGTGTGTCTTGTAAGACTGTAGTGTGACTTGTAAGACTGTAGTGTGTCTTGTAAGACTACAGTTTGTCTTCTAAGCCTGAAGTGTATCTTGTAAGACCGTAGTGAGTCTTGTAAGACTAGACTCTGTCGTGTAAGACTGCAGTGTGTTTTGTAAGACTCTAGTGTGTCTTGTAAAACTGTAGTGTGTCTTGAAAGACTGTAGTGTGTTTTGCAAGACTGTAGTGTGTCTTGTAATACTGTAGTGTTTATTGTAAGACTATAGCGAGTCTTGTAAGACTACAGTGTGTCTTGTAAGACTGTAGTGTGTCTTGTAAGACTGTAGTGTGTCTTGTAAGACGGTAGTGTGTCTTGTAAACTGTAGTGTATCTTGTAAGACTGTAATGTGTCTTTTAAGACTGTAGTGTGTCTTGTAAGACTGTAATGTGTCTTGTAAGACTGTAGTGTGTCTTGTAAGACTGTAGTATGTCTTGCAAGACTGGAGAGTGTCTTGTAAGACTGTAGTGTGTCTTGCAAGACTGTAGTGTGCCTTGTAAGACTACAGTCAGTCTTGTAAGACTGTAATGTGCTCTTGTAAGACTGTAGTGTGTCTTGTAAGGCTGTAGTGTGTTTTGCAAATCTACAGTGTGTCTTGTAAGACTGTAGTATGTCTTGTAAGACTGTAGTGTGTCTTGCAAAAACTGTAGAGTGTCTTGTAAGACTGTAGTGTGTCTTGTAAGACTACAGTGTGTCTTGTAAGACTGTAGTGTGTCTTGCAAGACTGTAGTGTGTCTTATAAGACTAGACTGTGTCTTTTTAAGACAGTATTGTTTCTTGTAATACTGTAGTGTGTCTTGTAAGACTGTAGTGTGTCTTGTACCCTTATAGACACAGTGTGTCTTGTAAGACTGTATGAGTCTTGTAAGACTGTAGTGGTTTGTAAGACATGTGTATTTTGAAAGACTGCATCGTGTTTTGAAAGAATGTTGTGGTTTTGTAAGACGTAATGGTCTTGTAAGACTGTAGTGTGTTTTCATGATGTAGTGTTCTTGTAAGACAATGTGTGTTTTAAAAAGACTGTAGTGGCTTGCAAAAACGGGAAAAGGTTTGAAAGGCTGTTTATATCTTGTAAGACTACAGTGTGTTTTAAGACTGAAGTGGTTTTGCAAGCTGAGTGAGTCTTTAAAAGACTGTAGTATGTTTGTGAGACTGTACGTGTTTTGTCAGACACAGACTGTAGTGTGTCTTGTAAGATTGTATGTTTATTGTGACTGTAGGTGTTTTGAAAGACTGTGTGTGTCTTTAAGACTGTATTTTGGTCTTGTAAGACTGTAATGTGTCTTGTAAGACTGTGTTTGTTTTGCAAGACTGTAGTGTGTCTTGTGGGGGAAAATTTAGTGTGTCTTGTGAGGCTGTAGTGTGTCTTGTAGACGTAGTGTTCTTTAAGACTGTAGTGTTTTTGTAAACTGTAGTGGTTTTGTAAGACTGTAGTGTGTCTTGAAGACTGTAGTGTGTTTGCAAGAATGCAGAGTGTCTTGTAAGACTTAGTATGCCTTGTAAGATACAGGGTCTTGTAAGACTGAGTTGTCTTGTAAGCGTAGTGTGTCTTGTAAACTGTAATGTGTCTTGTAAGACTGTAACGGGGTCTTGCAAGACTGTAGTGTGTCTTGTAAGACATATGTGTCTTGTGACCGTAATGTGTCTTGTAAGACTGTAGTGTGTCTTGTAAGACTGTAGTGTTTATTGTAAGACTGTAGTGTGTCTTGTAAGACTGTAGTGTGTCTTGTAAGACTGTAGTGTGTCTTGCAAGAACACATAGTGTCTTGTAAGACTGTAGTGTGCCTTATGAGACTACAGTGTGTCTTGTAAGACTGTAGTGTGTCTTGTAAGACTATAGTGTGTCTTGTAAGACTATAGTGTATCTTGTAAGACTGCAGGGTGTTTTGAAAGAATGTAGTGTGTCTTGTAAGACTGTAATGTGTCTTGTAAGACTGTAGTGTGCCTTGCAAAACTGTAGTGTGTCTTGTAAGACAATAGTGTGTCTTGTAAGACTGTAGTGTGTCTTGTAAGACTGTTCTGTGTCTTGTAAGACTGTAGTATTTTTGTAAGACTAGACTGTGTCTTGTAAGACTGCAGTGTGTTTTGTAAGACTGTAGTGTGTCTCGTAAGACTGTAGTGTGTCTTGTAAGACGACAGAGTGCCTTGTAAGTCTGTAGTGTGTCTTGTAATACGACAGTGTGTCGTGTAAGACTGTAGTGTGTCTTGTAAGACAATAGTGTGTCTTGTAAGACTGTAGTGTGTCTTCTAAGACTACCGTGTGTCTTGCAAGACTGTAGTGAGTCTTGTAAGTCTGTAGTGTGTCTTGCAAGATTAAACTGCGTCTTCTACGACTGTAGTGTGTCTTGTAAGACTGTAGTGTGAATTGTAAGGTTGTAGTGTGTATTCTAAGTCTGTAGTGTGTCTTCTAAGAGTAAAGTGTGTCTTGTAAGACTGAAGTGTGTCTTGTAAGACTACAGTGTCTCTTGTAAGACTGTAGAGTGTCTTGTAAGACTGTAGTGTCTTGTAATACTGTAGTGTGTCTTGTTAGACTGTAGTGTGTCTTGGCAGACTAGACTGTGTTTTCTACGACTGTAGTGTGTCTTGTAAGACTGTATTTTGTCTTGTAAGACTGTAGTGTGTCTTGTAAGACTATAGTGTGTCTAGTAAGACTGTTGTGTGTCTTGCAAGACTGTAGTGTGTCTTGTAACTCTACAGTCAGTCTTGTAAGACTGTAGTGTGTCTTGTAAGACTGTAGTGTTTTTGTACGACTAGACTGTGTCTTGAAAGACTTCAGTTTGTCTTGTAAGACTACAGTTTGTCTTGTAAGACGATTGTGTGTCTTGTAAGACTACAGTGTGTCTTCTAACACTGTAGTGTGTCTTGTAAGACTGTAGTGTGTCTTGCAAGACTGTAGTGTGTCTTGTAATTCTACAGTCAGTCTTGTAAGACAGTAGTGTGTCTTGTAAGACTGTCGTGTGTTTTGCAAGACTACGGAGTGTCTTGTAAGACTTTAGTGTGTCTTATAAGACTGTAGTGTGTCTTTTAAGACGGTAGTGTGTCTTGTAAGACTGTAGTGTGTCTTGTAAGACTGTAGTGTGTCTTGTAAGACTAGACTGTGTCTTGTAAGACTGTAGTGTGTCTTGCAAGACTGTAGTGTGTCTTGCAAAATGTGTGTCTTGTTAGACTACAGTGTGTCTTGTAAGACTGTAATTTGTCTTGTAAGACTGTAGTGTGTCTTGTAAGACTGTAGTGTGTCTTGTAAGACTGTAGTGTGTCTTGCAAGAATACAGAGTGTCTTGTAAGACTGTAGTGTGCCTTGCAAGACTGTAGTGTGTCTTGTAAGACTGTAGTGTGTCTTGTAAGACTGTGGTGTGTCTTGTAAGACTGTAGTATGTCTTGTAAGACTGTAGTGTATCTTGTAAGACTGTAGGGTGTTTTGAAAGACTGTAGTGTGTCTTGAAAGACTATAGTGTGTCTTGTAAGACTAGACTATGTCTTGTAACACTGTAGTGTGTCTTGTAAGACTGTAGTGAGTCTTGTAAGACTGTAGTGTGTCTTGTAAGACTGCATTGTGTCTTGTAAGACTAGACTATGTCTTGTAAGACTGTAGTGTGTCTTGTAAGACTGTAGTGTGTCTTGTAAGACTTTAGTGTGTCTTGTAAGACTGTTGTGTGTCTTGTAAGACTTTACTGTGTCTTGTAAGACTGTAGCGTGTCTTGTAAGACTAGTCTATGTCTTGTAAGACTGTAGTGTGTCTTGTAAGACTGTAGTGTGTCTTGTAAGACTGTAGTGTGTTTTGTAAGACTGTATTGTGTCTTGTAAGACTAGACTATGTCTTGTAAGATTGTAGTTTGTCTTGTAAGACTGTAGTGTCTTGTAAGACTGTAGTGTGTTTTGAAAGACTGTATTGTGTCTTGTAAGACGAGACTATGTCTTGTAAGATTGAAGTGTGTCTTGTAAGACTGTAGTGTGTCTTGTAAGTTTGCAGTGTGTTTTGCAAGACTACAGTGTGTCTTCTAAGACTGTAGTGTGTCTTGTAAGACTGTAGTGTGTCTTGTAAGACTGTAGTGTGTCTTTTAAGACTGTAGTGTGTCTTGTAAGACTGTAGTGTGTTTTGTAAGACTGTAGTGAGCATTTTAAGACTACAGTGTGTATAGTAAGACTGTAGTGTGTCTTAAAAGACTGTAGTGTGCCTTTAAGACTGTAGTGTGTCTTGTGAGACTGTAGTGTGTCTTGTAAGACTGTAGTATGTCTTGTAAGACTGTAGTGTGTCTTGTAAGACTGTAGTGAGTCTTTCAAGACTACAGTTTGTCTTGTAAGCCTGAAGTGTATCTAGTAAGACTGTAGTGAGTCTTGTAAGACTAGACTCTGTCGTGCAAGACTGCAGTGTGTCTTGTAAGACTCTAGTGTGTCTTGTAAAACTGTAGTGTGTCTTGTAATACTGTAGTGTGTTTCGCAAGACTGTAGTGTGTCTTCTAAGACTACAGTGTGTCTTGTAAGAGTGTAGTGTGTCTTGTTAGACGGCAGTGTGTCTTGTAAGACTGTAATGTGTCTTGTAAGACTGTAGTGTGTCTTGTAAGAATGTAGTATGTCTTGTAAGACTGTAGTGTGTCTTGCAAGAATACAGAGTGTCTTGTAAGACTGTAGTGTGCCTTATAAGACTACAGTGTGTCTTGTAAGACTGTAGTGTGTCTTGTAAGACTGTTGTGTGTCTTGTAAGAGTGTAGTGTGTCTTGTTGGACGACAATGTGTCTTGTAAGACCGTAATGTGTCTTGTAAGACTGTAGTGTGTCTTGTAAGATTGTAGTGTTTATTGTAAGACTGTAGTGTGTCTTGTAAGACAGTAGTGTGTCTTGTAAGACAGTAGTGTGTTTTGCAAGAATACAGAGTGTCTTGTAAGACTGTAGTGTGTCTTGTAAGACTGTAGTGTGTCTTGTAAGACTGTAATGTGTCTTGTAAGACTGTAGTGTGTCTTGCAAGACTGTAGTGTGTCTTGTAAGACAATAGTGTGTCTAGTGAGGCTGTAGTGTGTCTTGTAAGACTGTAGTGTGTCTTGTAAGACAGTAGTGTTTATTGTAAGACTGTAGTGGTTCTTGTAAGACTGTAGTGTGTCTTGTAACACTGTAGTGTGTCTTGCAAGAATGCAGAGTGTCTTGTAAGACTGTAGTATGCCTTGTAAGACTACAGTGTGTCTTGTAAGACTGTAGTGTGTCTTGTAAGACTGTAGTGTGTCTTGTAAGACTGTAATGTGTCTTGTAAGACTGTAACGTGTCTTGAAAGACTGTAGTGTGTCTTGTAAGACAATAGGGGTGTCTTGTAAGACTGTAGTGTGTCTTCTAAGACTACCGGGGTGTCTTGCAAGACTGTAGTGAGTCTTGTAAGTCTGTAGTGTGTCTTGCAAGATTAAACTGCGTCTTCTACGACTGTAGTGTGTCTTGTAAGACTGTATGTGAATTGTAAGGTTGTAGTGTGTCTTCTAAGTCTGTAGTGTGTCTTCTAAAGAAAAAGAGTGTCTTGTAAGACTGAAGTGTGTCTTGTAAGACTACAGTGTGTCCTTGTAAGACTGTAGTGTGTCTTGTAAGACTGTAGTGTCTTGTAATACTGTAGTGTGTCTTTTTAAGACTGTAGTGTGTCTTGCAGATAGACTGTGTTTTCTACGACTGTAGTGTGTCTTGTAAGACTGTAGTGTGTCTTGTAAGACTATAGTGTGTCTAGAAAGACTGTAGTTGTCTTGCAAGACTGTAGTGTGCTTGTAAGACTACAGTCAGTCTTGTAAGACTGTAGTGTGTCTTGAAAGACTGTAGTTTGTCTTGTAAGGCTGTAGTGCGTTTTATAAGAGTGTAGTTTGTCTTGTAAGTCTGCAGTGTGTTTTGCAAGACTACAGTGTGTCTTCTAAGACTGTAGTGTGTCTTGTAAGACTGTAGTGTGTCTTTTAAGACTGTAGTGTGTCTTGTAAGACTATAGTGTGTCTTGTAAGACTCTAGTGAGCATTTTAAGACTACACTGTGTATAGTAAGACTGTAGTGTGTCTTGAAAGACTGTAGTGTGTCTTTTAAGACTCTATTGTGTCTTGTAGGACTGTAGTGTGTCTTGTAAGAGTGTAGTGTGTCTTGTTGGACGACAGTGTGTCTTGTAAAACTGTAATGTGTCTTGTAAGACTGTAGTGTGTCTTGTAAGACTGTAGTGTGTCTTGTAAGACTGTAGTTTGTCTTGCAAGAACACATAGTGTCTTGTAAGACTGTAGTGTGCCTTATGAGACTACAGTGTGTCTTGTAAGACTGTAGTGTGTCTTGTAAGACTGTAGTGTGTCTTGTAAGACTATAGTGTATCTTGTAAGAGTGCAGTGTGTTTTGAAAGAATGTAGTGTGTCTTGTAAGACTGTAATGTGTCTTGTAAGACTGTAGTGTGCCTTGCAAAACTGTAGTGTGTCTTGTAAGACAATAGTGTGTCTTGTAAGACTGTAGTGTGTCTTGTAAGACTGTACTGTGTCTTGTAAGACTGTAGTGTGTCTTGCAAGAATACAGGGTGTCTTGTTAGACTATAGTGTGCCTTATAAGACTACAGTGTGTCTTCTAAGACTGTAGTGTGTCTTGTAAGACTGTAGTGTGTCTTGTAAGACAGTAGTGTGTCTTGTAAGAGTAGACTGTGTCTTGTAAGACTCTTGTGTGACTTGTAGGACTGTAGTGTGTCTTGTAAGACTACAGTTTGTCTTGTAAGCCTGAAGTGTATCTTGTAAGACTGTAGAGAGTCTTGTAAGACTAGACTCTACCGTGTAAGACTGCAGTGTGTCTTGTAAGACTCTAGTGTGTCTTGTAAAACTGTAGTGTGTCTTCTAAGACTGTAGTGTGTTTTGCAAGACTGTAGTGTGTCTTGTAAGACTATAGTGTGTCTTGTAAGAGTGTACTGTGTCTTGTTAGACGACAGTGTGTCTTGTAAGACTGTGATGTGTCTTGTAAGACTGTAGTGTGTCTTGTAAGACTGTAGTGTGTCTTGTAAGACTGTAGTGTGTCTTGTAAGAGTGTAGTGTTTATTGTAAGACTATAGTGAGTCTTGTAAGACTGTAGTGTGTCTTGTAAGACTGGGAGTGTGTCTTGCAAGAATACAGAGTGTCTTGTATGACTGTAGTGTTTATTGTAAGACTATAGCGAGTCTTGTAAGACTACAGTGTGTCTTGTAAGACTGTAGTGTGTCTTGTAAGACTGTAGTGTGTCTTGTAAGACTGTAGTGTGTCTTGTAAGAGTGTAGTGTTTATTGTAAGACTATAGTGAGTCTTGTAAGACTGTAGTGTGTCTTGTAAGACTAGGAGTGTGTCTTGCAAGAATACAGTGTGTCTTGTAAGACTGTAGTGTGTGTTGTAAGACTACAGTGTGTCTTGTAAAGTGTAGTGTATCTTGTAAGACTGTAGGGTGCCTTGTAAGACTGTAATGTGTCTTGTAAGACTGTAGTGTGTCTTGTAAGACTTGTCTGTCTTGAAAGACTGTAGTGTGTCTTCTAAGACTGTAGTGTGTCTTGTAAGACTACAGTGTGTCTTGTAAGACTGTACTGTGTCTTGTAAGACTACAGTGTTTCTTGTAAGACTAGACTGTGTCTTACAAGACTGTAGTGTGTCTTGTAAGACAATAGTGTGTCTTGTAAGACTGTAGTGTGTCTTCTAAGTCTGTAGTGTGTCTTCTAAGAGTAAAGAGTGTCTTGTAAGACTGAAGTGTGTCTTGTAAGACTACAGTGTGTCTTGTAAGACTGCAGTGTGTCTTGCAAGACTGTAGTGAGTCTTGTAAGTCTGTAGTGTGTCTTGCACGATTAAACTGCGTCTTCTACGACTGTAGTGTGTCTTGTAAGACTGTAGTGTGAATTGTAAGGTTGTAGTGTGTCTTCTAAGTCTGTAGTGTGTCTTCTAAGAGTAAAGAGTGTCTTGTAAGACTGAAGTGTGTCTTGTAAGACTACAGTGTGTCTTGTAAGACTGCAGTGTGTCTTGTAAGACTGTAGTGTCTTGTAATACTGTAGTGTGTCTTGTTAGACTGTAGTGTGTCTTGGTAGACTAGACTGTGTTTTCTACGACTGTAGTGTGTCTTGTAAGAATGTAGAGTGTCTTGTAAGACTGCAGTGTGTCTTGTAAAGTGTAGTGTATCTTGTAAGACTGTAGGGTGCCTTGTAAGACTGTAATGTGTCTTGTAAGACTGTAGTGTGTCTTGTAAGACTTGTCTGTCTTGAAAGACTGTAGTGTGTCTTCTAAGACTGTAGTGTGTCTTGTAAGACTACAGTGTGTCTTGAAAGACTGTACTGTGTCTTGTAAGACTACAGTGTTTCTTGTAAGACTAGACTGTGTCTTGAAAGACTACAGTTTGTCTTGTAAGACTGATGTGTTTTTCTAAGAGTACACTGTGTCTTGTAAGACTTCAGTTTGTCTTGTAAGACTACAGTGTGTCTTGTAAGGCGATTGCTTGTCTTGTAAGACTAGAGTGTGTCTTGTAAGACTGTAGTGTGTCTTGTAAGACTGTAGTGTGTCTTGCAAGACTGTAGTGTGTCTTGTAAGACAACAGTCAGTCTTGTAAGACTGTAGTTTGTCTTGTAAGACTGAAGTGTGTCTTGTAAGGCTGTAGTGTGTCTTGTAAGACTGTAGTGTGACTTGTAAGACTGAAGTGTGTCTTGTAAGACTACAGTTTGTCTTCTAAGCCTGAAGTGTATCTTGTAAGACCGTAGTGAGTCTTGTAAGACTACAGTGTGTCTTGTAAGACTGTAGTGTGTCTTGTAAGACTGTAGTGTGTCTTGTAAGACTGTAATGTGTCTTGTAAGACTGTAGCGTGTCTTGCAAGACTGTAGTGTGTCTTGTAAGACAATAGTGTGTCTTGTAAGACTGTAGTGTGTCTTCTAAGACTACCGTGTGTCTTGCAAGACTGTAGTGAGTCTTGTAAGTCTGTAGTGTGTCTTGCAAGATTAAACTGCGTCTTCTACGACTGTAGTGTGTCTTGTAAGACTGTAGTGTGAATTGTAAGGTTGTAGTGTGTCTTCTAAGTCTGTAGTGTGTCTTCTAGAGTAAAGAGTGTCTTGTAAGACTGAAGTGTGTCTTGTAAGACTACAGTGTGTCTTGTAAGACTGTGTGTGTCTTGTTATGACTGTAGTGTTTGTAATACTGTAGTGTGTCTTGTTAGACTGTAGTGTGTCTTGGTAGACTAGACTGTGTTTTCTACGACTGTAGTGTGTCTTGTAAGACTTATTTGTCTTGTAA
>NC_069409.1:25066341-25082423 GCF_026875155.1 Cherax quadricarinatus | reverse complement strand
CTCGCATTCACTTTTCTTACAACCCCATCTATAAATATATTGAACAACCATGGTGACATCACACATCCATGTCTAAGACCTACTTTTACGAGGAAATAATCTCCCTCTCTCATACATACTCTAATCTGAGCCTCACTATCCTCGTAAAAAGCTCTTCACTGCTTTCAGTAACCTACGTCCTATTCCATACTTTGCAACATCTGCCACATTGCTCCCCAATCCACCCTGTCATGCCTTTTCCAAATCCATAAATGCCACAAAAACCTCTTTACCCTTATCTAAATACTGTTCACTTATATGTTTCACTGTAAGCACTTGGTCTGCACACCCCCTACCTTTCCTAAAGCCTCCTTGTTCATCTGTTATCCTACTCTCCGTCTTACTCTTAATTATTTCAATAATAATTCTACCATACACTTTACCAGATATACTCAGCTCTTGATCTGCACTCTCTTTTGTTCCCTTTGCCTTTATACAAAGGAACTATGCATGCTCTCTGCCAGTCCCTAGGTTCCTTACCCTCTTCTATACATTTATTAAATAAAAGCACCAGCCACTCGAAAACTATATCCCCACCTTCTTTTAACATTTCTATCTTTATCCCATCAATTCCAGCTGCCTTACCCCCTTTCATTCTACCCACTGCCTCACGAACTTCCCCCACACTCACAACTGGCTCTTCCTCACTCCTACAAGATGTTATTCCTCCTTGCCCTATACACGAAATCACAGCTTCCCTATCTTCATCGACATTTAACAATTCCTCAAAATATTATCGCCATCTTCTCGATACCTCTAACTCTCGATTTAGTAACTCTCCTCTATTTTTTAACTATCAAATCCACTCGTTCCCTAGGCTTCCTCAACTTATTAATCTCACTTCAAACCTTTTTCTTATTTTCAACAAAATTTATAACATCTCTCCCACTCTCTCATTTGCTCTCTTTTTACATTGCTTCACCACTCTCTTAACCTCTCTCTTTCTCTCCATATACTCCTCCCTCCTTGAGTTACTTATACTTTGTAAAAACCTCCCATATGCTAACTTTTTCCTCATCATCATTCCACCAATCACTCTTCTTCCTTCCCGCACCAACTTTCCTGTAACCACGAACTTCTGCTGAACACACTAACACTACATTTTTGAACCTACTCCATACATCTTCGACCCCATTGCCTATACTCTCATTAGCTCATCTATCCTCCAATAGTTATTTATATCTTGCCCTAACTGCCTCCTTCGTTAGTTTATAAACCTTCACCTCTCTCTTACTTGCTGCTTCTATATTCCTTGTTACCCATCTACGTTTTGCTCTCACTGTAGCTACAACTAAAAAGTGATCTTATATATCTGTGGCCCCTCTATAAACATGTACATCCTGAAGTCTATTCAACACTCTTTTATCTACTAATATGTAGTCCAACAAACTACTGTTATTATGCTCTACATCATACCTTTTATACTTATTTATCCTCTTTTTCTTAAAATATGTATTACCTATAACCAAACCCCTTGCTATACAAAGTTCAATCAAAGGGCTCCCATTATCCTTTACACCTGGCACCCCAAACTTACCTACCACACCCTCTCTAAATGTTTCTCCTACTTTAGCATTTAGGTCCCCTACAACAATTACTCCTCTTTTTTGAAAAGTTCCCACACACTCTCTGAACATCTCCCAAAATCTCTCTCTCTCCTCTACACTCCTTTCTTCCCCAGGTGCATACACACAATTATGACCCACTTTTCTCATCCGACCTTTATTTTAATCCACATAACCCTTGAATTTATACATTTATATTCCCTCTTCTCCTTCTATAACTGATCCTTCAACATTATTGCTACCACTTCCACAGCTCTAACTCTCTCAGCTACTCCTGACATAATCCCATTTATTTCTCCGCACTGAAACCCGCCTACCCCCTTCAGCTTTGTTTCGTTTAGAACTAGGACATCGAACTTCTTTTCATTCATAACATTGACAATCATCTCTTTCTTATCATCCGTACTGCATCCACGCACATTCAAGCATCCCAGCTTTATAAAGTTTTTCTTCTTCTCTTTTTTAGTATTTTCTAGAGATTGGGTTACTAGCCCATTGTTCCTGGCATTTTAGTCGCCTCACGACACGCATGGCTTACGTAGGAAAGATTCTTTTCCACCTCCCCATGGAGAATAGAGGAAATGAATGAGAACTATTAAGAAAAAAAGAAGAAAAAACTAGAAGTGTGAGTGTATAAACATGCATGTGCATGCCTGTGTAGTGTAACCTAAGTGTAAGTAAAAGTAGAAAGATATACCTGTTATCCAGCGTGTTTATGAGACAGAAAAAAGACAAAAGCAATCCTACCAACTTGAAAAACAATTACAGGTTTCTGTTTCACATTTGGCAGGACGGTAGTACCTCCCTGGGTGGTTGCTGCACACCAGCCTACTACCTACCTTTATATTTATATATATATATATATATATATATATATATATATATATATATATATATATATATATATATATATATATATATATATAATAGGAAACAATGTCAAGTGAAAAATCATATTCGCAAAATCATCTTCAATCATTTCAAATACTATTAAATAGAATAAAGGCAATTTCGTTATCTAAAGTATTAGCAAAAGTTTTCCTCAAAACAGTGAACCCTGGCATCATATAACAACCGAAAGTTAGATCATCTGCTGCTGCTGATGGTGTTGCTGCTGCTGGTACTGCTGCTGCTGACGCTGCTGCTGGTACTGCTGATGCTGGTGGTGCTGTTGCTGCTGCTGGTACTGCTGATGCAGGTGCTGCTGCTGTTGCTGATGCTGCTGCTGGTACTTCTGATGCTGGTGCTGCTGCTGGTACTGCTGATGCTGGTACTGCTGATGCTGCTGCTGGTACTGCTGCTGCTGGTGCTGCTGGTACTGCTGCAGCTGATGCTGCTGCTGCTGCTGCTGCTGCTGCTGATGCTGCTGGTACTGCTGATGCTGCTGCTGGTACTGCTGATGCTGCTGCTGGTACTGCTGATGCTGCTGCTGGTACTGATGCTGCTGGTGCTGCTGGTACTGCTGCAGCTGATGCTGCTGGTACTGCTGCTGCTGATGCTGCTGCTGCTGCTGCTGCTGCTGCTGCTGCTGCTGCTGGTACTGCTGCTGCTGATGCTGCGGCGGCCAGCGAGATTGTGGGTGGGAGTTTATCAATAAATTTTGCTAACAATAAGAAAACGTTTTGGAATGAGATCATTAAGATAAATCATAAGGAACAGATGGATTTAATAGTTAAAAATGAGAGGGGGAAGTTATTAAATGGGGAGTTTGAGATACTAGGAATATAGGACTATTTTGAGTTGTTAAATATGGATGAAAAAATTAAGACTGATTTCATGCATTGGGCATTTTGTATGAGTCAGGAAGAGCCAGATGTGAGCGTTGCAGATGCGTGAGGAAGTGGATAGAATGAAAGGGTGCAAAGCAGCTGCGATAGATGGGATCAAAACACAAGTGTTAAGAGCAAGTGGGGATATAGTTCTGAAGTGGTTGGTGCATTTGTTCAGTATATACATGAACGGGGGGAAAAGTACCTAGGGATTGGCATATTCGTAGTTCTGTTGTGTATGGGAAAAAAGAGAGATAAAAGAGTGTAAGAATTACAGGAAACAAGCGTGTTGAGTGTACCGGGTAAAGTGTATGGCAGAGTTATTATTGAATGAATTAATGATAAAACAATAGGAATGCAGAGGAACAGGGAGGTTTTAGGATGGTTTTTTTTATGGGATGTATAGACTAAGTGTTTACATTAAAGCATGTAAGTGAATTATTCTTAAATAAAGGTAAAGGATCTTTTGTTGCGTTAATGGATACAGAAAAGGCTTATGATAGTTGCTGGGGAAGCGGTGTGGCAAAGTTGCTGGGGAAGCAGTGTGGTAAAGTTGCTGGGGAAGCGGTGTGGCAAAGTTGCTGGGGAAGCAGTGTGGCAAAGTTGCTGGGGAAGCAATGTGGCAAAGTTGCTGGGGAAGCAATGTGGCAAAGTTGCTGGGGAAGCAATGTGGCAAAGATGCTGGGGAAGCAGTGTGGCAAAGTTGCTGGGGAAGCGGTGTGGCAAAGTTGCTGGGGAAGCAATGTGGCAAATTTGCTGGGGAAGCAGTGTGGCAAAGTTGCTGGGGAAGCAGTGTGGCAAAGTTGCTGGGGAAGCAGTGTGGCAGATGTATGGAATAAGTGGAAGGTTATTAAAAGCAAAGGAGTTTTTATGTGGATAGCAAGATTCAGATTAGTGTTATGTAATCATGTTTGTTTAGCATATTTATAGATACGATTGTAAAGGAAGTGAATGGTAGGGTGTGGGGGGACAGGTGTGAAAGATAATATAATACTAAGTGGGAGGTGTCAGTTTCTTTTTACCGATGTTGGAGGGAATGTAAAAAAGAAAATTACAAGTGAACATAAGAAAAATCATGGAAATAAGAACAAAAAATAGGCAATATAAGATTGAAAATTAGATTGAAAGAAAGGAGTATGATTGAAGTAAATGACTTTAAATATTTGGAAATGGACTTGTCGGCAGATGGGTCTATGAAAGATGAGATTAATCACAGAAATTACGAGGGGGGAAAAAAAGTCCGTGGAGAATTTAGGCATCTGTGGAGACAAAGAACCTTGCTGTGAAAGGAAAAGAGAGAATATGCTAGAGTATAATAGTACCAACACTGTTATATGGGTGTGAAGGATGGGTTTTAAATTTTGTAGTGAGGTGTGGTGTGAACATTACACAGATAATTCGTAGTTTATAGATGAGGTGCATGGTTACCAAAAGTATTATTCAAAGGGCGGAAGAAGGTTGTTGAGATTGTTTGAACATAGAGAGGATGGAGCAGAGTGAGAGCACTAGGAGGGCGTATAAATCTGAGGCAGAGGAGACGAGGGGTAGGGGTTGTCTAAGGAAAGGTTGGAGGGAAGGGGTAAGGGAGGTTTCGTGTGCTAGGGGCTGGAACATCCAACAGGCTTGTGTGAATGTCTTAAGAGCAAGCGAAGGTAAGTGTTTTTTTATAATTTAACGTTCTGTTGGAGTGTGAGCAAGGTAGCATTTTTGAAGAGACTCGGGGGGAAACCGGTTAGCCAGACACGAGTCCTGGAAGCGTCACTAAATTATTTCCATATTGAAATAGTAGTAGTGGGTGAGGATATTGTAGTTCGGAAGATAATCTGAGCTGTGTTGTTGGTTCTCTTTTGGCAAGACAGTGATTGAGTGAAAAACGATGAAAACGTTTCCTCTTTTTCGGGTCGTCCTACCTTGGTGATAGACAGCTGGTGTGTTAAAAGAAATATATACGTTGGATCCATAGCCTCGGAGAAGTAGATAAAATGACTTCAAGGAAAAAATCTTAATAGGACCTGCTTAAATAATTTTCTTCTATACACTGTTTTATATGTAGTAATCGTATATTGGGACAACATAGGTAGTAGGTTGGTAGACAGCAGTCACCCAGGGAGGTACTACCGTCCTGTGGTAGTACGCTGGTAGACAGCAGCCACCCAGGGAGGTACTACCGTCCTGTGGTAGTACGCTGGTAGACAGCAGCCACCCAGGGAGGTACTACCGTCCTGTGGTAGTACGCTGGTAGACAGCAGCCACCCAGGGAGGTACTACCGTCCTGTGGTAGTACGCTGGTAGACAGCAGCCACCCAGGGAGGTACTACCGTCCTGTGGTAGTACGCTGGTAGACAGCAGCCACCCAGGGAGGTACTACCGTCCTGTGGTAGTACGCTGGTAGACAGCAGTCACCCACGGAGGTACTACCGTCCTGTGGTAGTACGCTGGTAGACAGCAACCACCCAGGGAGGTACCACCGTCCTGTGGCAGTACGCTGGTAGACAGCAACCACCCAGGGAGGTACTACCGTCCTGTGGTAGTACGCTGGTAGACAGCAGCCACCCAGGGAGGTACTACCGTCCTGTGGTAATACGCTGGTAGACAGCAGCCACCCAGGGAGGTACTACCGTCCTGTGGTAGTACGCTGGTAGACAGCAGCCACCCAGGGAGGTACTACCGTCCTGTGGTAGTACGCTGGTAGACAGCAGCCATCCAGGGAGGTACTACCGTCCTGTGGTAGTGCGCTGGTAGACAGCAGTCACCCAGGGAGGTACTACCGTCCTGTGGTAGTACGCTGGTAGACAGCAACCACCCAGGGAGGTACCACCGTCCTGTGGCAGTACGCTGGTAGACAGCAACCACCCAGGGAGGTACCACCGTCCTGTGGTAGTGCGCTGGTAGACAGCAGCCACCCAGGGAGGTACCACCGTCCTGTGGCAGTACGCTGGTAGACAGCAACCACCCAGGGAGGTACCACCGTCCTGTGGCAGTACGCTGGTAGACAGCAACCACCCAGGGAGGTACCACCGTCCTGTGGTAGTGCGCTGGTAGACAGCAGCCACCCAGGGAGGTACTACCGTCCTGTGGTAGTACGCTGGTAGACAGCAGCCACCCATAGAGGTAGTACCGTCCTGTGGTAGTACGCTGGTAGACAGCAGCCACCCATAGAGGTAGTACCGTCCTGTGGCAGTACGCTGGTAGACTGCAGCCACCCAGGGAGGTAGTACCGTTCTGTGGTAGTACGCTGGTAGACAGCAGCCACCCATAGAGGTAGTACCGTCCTGTGGTAGTACGCTGGTAGACAGCAGCCACCCAGGGAGGTACCACCGTCCTGTGGTAGTACGCTGGTAGACAGCAGCCACCCAGGGAGGTAGTACCGTCCTTTGGTAGTACGCTGGTAGACAGCAGCCACTCAGGGAGGTACCACCGTCCTGTGGCAGTACGCTGGTAGACAGCAGCCACCCAGGGAGGTACTACCGTCCTGTGGTAGTAGGCTGGTAGACAGCAGCCACCCAGGGAGGTACCACCATCCTGTGGCAGCACGGTGGTAGACAGCAACCACCCAGGGAGGTACCACCGTCCTGTGGCAGTACGCTGGTAGACAGCAACCACCCAGGGAGGTACCACCGTCCTGTGGCAGTACGCTGGTAGACAGCAACCACCCAGGGAGGTACCACCGTCCTGTGGTAGTGCGCTGGTAGACAGCAACCACCCAGGGAGGTACCACCGTCCTGTGGTAGTGCGCTGGTAGACAGCAACCACCCAGGGAGGTACCACCGTCCTGTGGTAGTGCGCTGGTAGACAGCAACCACCCAGGGAGGTACCACTGTCCTGTGGTAGTGCGCTGGTAGACAGCAACCACCCAGGGAGGTACTACCGTCCTGTGGCAGTACGCTGGTAGACAGCAACCACCCAGGAAGGTACCACCGTCCTGTGGTAGTACGCTGGTAGACAGCAACCACCCAGGGAGGTACCACCGTCCTGTGGTAGTGCGCTGGTAGACAGCAACCACCCAGGGAGGTACCACCGTCCTGTGGTAGTGCGCTGGTAGACAGCAACCACCCAGGGAGGTACCACCGTCCTGCGGTAGTGCGCTGGTAGACAGCAACCACCCAGGGAGGTACCAACGTCCTGTGGTAGTGCGCTGGTAGACAGCAATCGCCCAGGGAGGTACCACCGTCCTGTGGCAGTACGCTGGTAGACAGCAACCACCCAGGGAGGTACCACCGTCCTGTGGTAGTGCGCTGGTAGACAGCAACCACCCAGGGAGGTACCACCGTCCTGTGGTAGTGCGCTGGTAGACAGCAACCACCCAGGGAGGTACCATTGTCCTGTGGTAGTGCGCTGGTAGACAGCAACCACCCAGGGAGGTACCACCGTCCTGTGGTAGTGCGCTGGTAGACAGCAACCACCCAGGGAGGTACCACCGTCCTGTGGTAGTGCGCTGGTAGACAGCAATCACCCAGGGAGGTACCACCGTCCTGTGGTAGTGCGCTGGTAGACAGCAACCACCCAGGGAGGTACCACCGTCCTGTGGTAGTGCGCTGGTAGACAGCAACCACCCAGGGAGGTACCACCGTCCTGTGGTAGTGCGCTGGTAGACAGCAACCACCCAGGGAGGTACCACCGTCCTGTGGTAGTGCGCTGGTAGACAGCAACCACCCAGGGAGGTACCACCGTCCTGTGGTAGTGCGCTGGTAGACAGCAATCACCCAGGGAGGTACCACCGTCCTGTGGTAGTGCGCTGGTAGACAGGAACCACCCAGGGAGGTACTACCGTCCTGTGGTAGTGCGCTGGTAGACAGCAACCACCCAGGGAGGTACCACCGTCCTGTGGTAGTGCGCTGGTAGACAGCAACCACCCAGGGAGGTACCACCGTCCTGTGGTAGTGCGCTGGTAGACAGCAACCACCCAGGGAGGTACCACCGTCCTGTGGTAGTGCGCTGGTAGACAGCAGCCACCCAGGGTGGTACCACCGTCCTGTGGTAGTGCGCTGGTAGACAGCAGCCACCCAGGGAGGTACCACCGTCCTGTGGTAGTGCGCTGGTAGACAGCAGCCACCCAGGGAGGTACCACCGTCCTGTGGTAGTGCGCTGGTAGACAGCAATCACCCAGGGTGGTACCACCGTCCTGTGGTAGTGCGCTGGTAGACAGCAGCCACCCAGGGAGGTACCACCGTCCTGTGGTAGTGCGCTGGTAGACAGCAACCACCCAGGGAGGTACCACCGTCATGTGGTAGTGCGCTGGTAGACAGCAGCCACCCAGGGAGGTACCACCGTCCTGTGGTAGTGCGCTGGTAGACAGCAACCACCCAGGGAGGTACCACCGTCCTGTGGTAGTGCGCTGGTAGACAGCAACCACCCAGGGAGGTACCACCGTCCTGTGGTAGTGCGCTGGTAGACAGCAACCACCCAGGGAGGTACCACTGTCCTGTGGTAGTGCGCTGGTAGACAGCAACCACCCAGGGAGGTACTACCGTCCTGTGGCAGTACGCTGGTAGACAGCAACCACCCAGGAAGGTACCACCGTCCTGTGGTAGTACGCTGGTAGACAGCAACCACCCAGGGAGGTACCACCGTCCTGTGGTAGTGCGCTGGTAGACAGCAACCACCCAGGGAGGTACCACCGTCCTGTGGTAGTGCGCTGGTAGACAGCAACCACCCAGGGAGGTACCACCGTCCTGCGGTAGTGCGCTGGTAGACAGCAACCACCCAGGGAGGTACCACCGTCCTGTGGTAGTGCGCTGGTAGACAGCAATCGCCCAGGGAGGTACCACCGTCCTGTGGCAGTACGCTGGTAGACAGCAACCACCCAGGGAGGTACCACCGTCCTGTGGTAGTGCGCTGGTAGACAGCAACCACCCAGGGAGGTACCACCGTCCTGTGGTAGTGCGCTGGTAGACAGCAACCACCCAGGGAGGTACCATTGTCCTGTGGTAGTGCGCTGGTAGACAGCAACCACCCAGGGAGGTACCACCGTCCTGTGGTAGTGCGCTGGTAGACAGCAACCACCCAGGGAGGTACCACCGTCCTGTGGTAGTGCGCTGGTAGACAGCAATCACCCAGGGAGGTACCACCGTCCTGTGGTAGTGCGCTGGTAGACAGCAACCACCCAGGGAGGTACCACCGTCCTGTGGTAGTGCGCTGGTAGACAGCAACCACCCAGGGAGGTACCACCGTCCTGTGGTAGTGCGCTGGTAGACAGCAACCACCCAGGGAGGTACCACCGTCCTGTGGTAGTGCGCTGGTAGACAGCAACCACCCAGGGAGGTACCACCGTCCTGTGGTAGTGCGCTGGTAGACAGCAATCACCCAGGGAGGTACCACCGTCCTGTGGTAGTGCGCTGGTAGACAGCAACCACCCAGGGAGGTACCACCGTCCTGTGGTAGTGCGCTGGTAGACAGCAATCACCCAGGGAGGTACCACCGTCCTGTGGTAGTGCGCTGGTAGACAGCAATCACCCAGGGAGGTACCACCGTCCTGTGGTAGTGCGCTGGTAGACAGCAACCACCCAGGGAGGTACCACCGTCCTGTGGTAGTGCGCTGGTAGACAGCAACCACCCAGGGAGGTACTACCGTCCTGTGGTAGTGCGCTGGTAGACAGCAACCACCCAGGGAGGTACCACCGTCCTGTGGTAGTGCGCTGGTAGACAGCAACCACCAGGGAGGTACCACCGTCCTGTGGTAGTGCGCTGGTAGACAGCAACCACCCAGGGAGGAACCACCGTCCTGTGGTAGTGCGCTGGTAGACAGCAACCTCCCAGGGAGGTACCACCGTCCTGTGGTAGTGCGCTGGTAGACAGCAACCACCCAGGGAGGTACCACCGTCATGTGGTAGTGCGCTGGTAGACAGCAACCACCCAGGGAGGTACCACCGTCCTGTGGTAGTGCGCTGGTAGACAGCAACCACCCAGGGAGGTACCACCGTCCTGTGGTAGTGCGCTGGTAGACAGCAACCACCCAGGGAGGTACCACCGTCCTGTGGTAGTGCGCTGGTAGACAGCAACCACCCAGGGAGGTACCACCGTCCTGTGGTAGTGCGCTGGTAGACAGCAACCACCCAGGGAGGTACCACCGTCCTGTGGTAGTGCGCTGGTAGACAGCAACCACCCAGGGTGGTACCACCGTCCTGTGGTAGTACGCTGGTAGACAGCAACCACCCAGGGAGGTACCACCGTCCTGTGGTAGTGCGCTGGTAGACAGCAACCACCCAGGGAGGTACCACCGTCCTGTGGTAGTACGCTGGTAGACAGCAACCACCCAGGGAGGTACCACCGTCCTGTGGTAGTGCGCTGGTAGACAGCAGCCACCCAGGGTGGTACCACCGTCCTGTGGTAGTGCGCTGGTAGACAGCAGCCACCCAGGGAGGTACCACCGTCCTGTGGTAGTGCGCTGGTAGACAGCAGCCACCCAGGGAGGTACCACCGTCCTGTGGTAGTGCGCTGGTAGACAGCAATCACCCAGGGTGGTACCACCGTCCTGTGGTAGTGCGCTGGTAGACAGCAGCCACCCAGGGAGGTACCACCGTCCTGTGGTAGTGCGCTGGTAGACAGCAACCACCCAGGGAGGTACCACCGTCCTGTGGTAGTGCGCTGGTAGACAGCAGCCACCCAGGGAGGTACCACCGTCCTGTGGTAGTGCGCTGGTAGACAGTAACCACCCAGGGAGGTACCACCGTCCTGTGGTAGTGCGCTGGTAGACAGCAACCACCCAGGGAGGTACCACCGTCCTGTGGTAGTACGCTGGTAGACAGCAACCACCCAGGGAGGTACCACCGTCCTGTGGTAGTGCGCTGGTAGACAGCAATCACCCAGGGAGGTACCACCGTCCTGTGGCAGTACGCTGGTAGACAGCAACCACCCAGGGAGGTACCACCGTCCTGTGGCAGTACGCTGGTAGACAGCAACCACCCAGGGAGGTACCACCGTCCTGTGGCAGTACGCTGGTAGACAGCAACCACCCAGGGAGGTACCACCGTCCTGTGGCAGTACGCTGGTAGACAGCAACTACCCAGGGAGGTACCACCGTCCTGTGGTAGTGCGCTGGTAGACAGCAACCACCCAGGGAGGTACCACCGTCCTGTGGTAGTGCGCTGGTAGACAGCAACCACCCAGGGAGGTACCACCGTCCTGTGGTAGTGCGCTGGTATACAGCAACCACCCAGGGAGGTACTACCGTCCTGTGGTAGTGCGCTGGTAGACAGCAACCACCCAGGGAGGTACCACCGTCCTGTGGTAGTGCGCTGGTAGACAGCAACCACCCAGGGAGGTACCACCGTCCTGTGGTAGTGCGCTGGTAGACAGCAACCACCCAGGGAGGTACCACGTCCTGTGGTAGTGCGCTGGTAGACAGCAACCACCCAGGGAGGTACCACCGTCCTGTGGTAGTGCACTGGTAGACAGCAACCACCCAGGGAGGTACCACCGTCCTGCCAAATGCGTATGAAACGGAAACCTCTAATTGTTTTTACCCAATGGAAAGATTATTGGTGTTTTTTTTTGTCTCATAAACATGCAAAATAACAAGTACATCTTGCTGCTTCTATTTTCTTAACAGTTCTTGTTCCCGTTCACTTTCTTTCAAACCCCTGGGAAAGTGGAAAGGAATATTTCCTCCGTAAGCTATGCGTATCGTAAAAGACGACTGAAATGCCAGGAGCAATAGGCTAGTAACTCCTTCTCTTACATAAATTAATATAGGTCGCCCTGCCTCGGTGGGAGACGGCCGGTGCGTTGAAAAAAAAATTGGCCCGAACATGCGTACATTAGATCAAAAATTAGTTTGATTATGAATCAGCTCTAGCTTCTTATATGCCGTACTGGAACCAAGAATATGAAAGGTGTAACCCCTTTTATATTCTCGGTTCCAGTACGGCTTCTGAGGGGCTAGAGCTGATTCATAATCTAACTGATTATTGATCTAATGTACTCATGTTTGGGCCATTGAAATAGCAATGTGGTATTTCTTGGGCTTCCAGCAGTTTATGAGCCTGGAACGCAGTTTGATGAGAAAGACTATTGCATGTTTACCCCAGGATGGTGAGGTTGACTGGACTAACTCCTCCTTGCAGGAGGACTCATTGATTTTAGTGAACGGCTCTTAATCCAGAGAATTAGTTACCCTCGTTTTACGTGGAATAAATTCAATTACTTTCCATTCTCCAGGCGCTGTGTGATCCATGCGGGTTTAGCTCTTCCCCATAAAAATAATTATACAGAAATTCTTTTTTTTTTTTCTCTCTCTCTCTCTCTAGACATGTCTACCATGACAGCGAGCACTGTTTCTGATAGAGTGTAGGATATATCCCAGGAGGGAGAAAAAGTGCGAGAGTGAGATGTGAAAGTGAGAGACGATTGTAGTGGTGATGTGAACGGTGGAAAAGGAACATGGTTGAAGTGTGTATGAAAGAGAAGGAGATGGTTGGAGTGTGTATGAAAGAGAGGGAGATGGTTGAAGTGTGTATGAAAGAGAAGGAGATGGTTGGAGTGTGTATGAAAGAGAGGGAGATGGTTGAAGTGTGTATGAAAGAAAGGGAGATGGTTGAAGTGTATATGCGAGGAAGTTGGTTGAAGTGTGTATGAGAGGAAGATGGTTGGAGTGTGTATGAAAGAGAGGGAGATGGTTGAAGTGTGTATGAGAGGAAGATGGCTGAAGAAAAGGCTGTGGGCCCAGACAAGTTGAGCCCAAGATTGCTGAGAAGATGTGCAGACCAGCTAGCAGTGCCTCTAACTCGCATCTTTCAGCACTGCCTAGTACAGTGTAAATGGCCCTCTCTGTGGAAAGACGCAAATGTAGTCCCTGTTTACAAAAAGAAGAGCAGAGCAGAAATCAGCAACTACAGACCAGTGTCACTCCTGTCAATCACTGGTAAGATCCTTGAGACAATAATCTCAAGACAAATGACAGTGTTTTTTGACTACCACACACTACTTTGTGATCGTCAATATGGCTTCAGGAAAGGTTACTCTGCTGCTGATCTGTTGTTAAACCTCTCCACTAAGTGGCACCAGTCACCGGATGAATCCAAAGTCAGCTGTGTGGTATTACTGAACACTGCTGGTGCTTTCGACCGGGTGTGGCACCAGAGCCTCTTAGCAAAACTTCAAGCTCTGGGAATTGCAGGATCTACGCTATGTCTCCTCAGTGATTACCTTCATGGTAGATCTCTAAGGGTAGTTCTCAATGGAACGGAATCAGCAAGACATCCTATTGGGGCAAGTGTTCCATAAGGAAGCGTGCTGGGACCATTGTTATGGAATGTCTACTTCAATGACCTTCATCTCATCCCAGAATCCCATGCATATGCAGACGACTGTACACTGACATTCACTTATCCAAGAGAAGAAATGCCAGCGGCTCTAAGCTACATCAATCACCAGCTAAGAGCTATATCAGCTTGGGGAAATAGATGGCAAGTAACATTTGCACCTGAGAAAACGCAAATGATGGTCTCTAGGCACCATAATGGTAATGCTGGTGCCGTAGTAAGGATGAATGGGAGGGTGTTGGCACCTGGAGAAGAAGTTGATATCCTTGGGGTGAAATTTGACTCCAAACTAACCATGAAGAACCATGTAAATCTAGCAAACAAGGCAGCCAGGAAGCTTACAGCACTTCGCCGTATCTCGCATCTGCTTGACAGTAGGGGTTGCAAGATTCTGTACGAGGCACAAGTACTCTCACACCTTGAGTATGCTCCACTTTCTTGGTTTGCCTGCCCCCCCCCCTTCCTCTCATCTGCGACTGCTTGACAGAGTAGAGAACAGAGCAAGACGTCTTATCTCTCGCCGCCTGAACCAATCCTGGATAGATCTGTTATTTCAGCAGAGCCTTCAATACAGGAGGGATGTGGGTGGCCTTACTGTTATGTACAAGGCCAATATTGTCAAAGTACCACACTTGGATCCACTTCGAGGACAGCGTGAAACAAGATTTTACGCCACATGACGGGCAGAAAGCAGCAACTTCACTCTGGCTGTACCCTTCTCCAGAACATCACTCCATCTGAGATCATATATACCCAGGATGACTCGAGTGTGGAACACATTCGTACAACATAATGATGTAATGATGTCAACGAGATAAAGTCAGTTGATCAAATGAAAATGCTGGCCCACAGATGGCTCCAACTTCATCCTGTTCCCTACTTGTAAGTCTCATAACAATAAAAATGTTTTCAAATGAGCTGATGTAGGTAACAGCTCTAAGCTTGCCAATAAAGTTAGGTATCCTTAACCTGTAAATAGCTTGTCAATAAAGCTAGGGATCTTTAACCTTGTAAAACCCTGTGTAAAAAAAAAAAAGTGTGTATGAGAGGAAGATGGTTGAAGTGTGTATGAGAGGAAGATGTTTGAAGTGTGTATGAGAGGAAGATGGTTGAAGTGTGTATGAGAGGAAGATGGTTGAAGTGTGTATGAGAGGAAGATGGTTGAAGTGTGTATGAGAGGAAGATGTTTGAAGTGTGTATGAGAGGAAGATGGTTGAAGTGTGTATGAGAGGAAGATGGTTGAAGTGTGTATGAGAGGAAGATGTTGAAGTGTGTATGAGAGGAAGATGGTTGAAGTGTGTATGAGACGAAGATGGTTGAAGTGTGTATGAGACGAAGATGGTTGAAGTGTGTATGAATATAATGATAAGTGCTTAATGTGTATGTGGAAGCATGGAAAGTGTCAGGGAAGTACCATCCTGCGGAAGTGTGTTGTCGGTGAGGGCGGCCAGGTGTGAGCACAGCAGGTAGAGGGAGAGAGTGCCCAGACTGCTCAATTGGCATTCACAGGCGCTCTGAACCGTGCCACGCACCCGGCATATTGATAGTGCCACATGCCAGCCTTGTTCCACACCTTACTTCTACGTTGTTACAGTGTTTTGCGCATCATTCTTCGTTGTTCCGTGTATTGCACCTTCCTACCTCTTTGTTGTTCCAATGTTTTGCACCTCATTACTACTTCGTTGTTCCAGTCTTTTGTACCTCCATACCTCTTCGTTGTTTTGCACCTCTTCACCTTATTGTTTGTTTCCCTTTTTTTTGTACGTTTATCTCTACACTGTGCTATTGTTTTGAACCTCCTTACATCGTTGTTCCACATAATATATATTCGTTGTTCCATCGTTCCTCACCACCTAAGCCTTGCGTCACTGCTTTCTCATTCACGTCTTTACCTCTTCATTGTTCTGGCTGCTCCTTTCACCAGGCCTCGAGTTAGACACCTGTTCTTCAGTTGCCACTCCTTGGTGTGCTCCATCCCTGTGATATTTTTGATAATGATCATCGATCGAGGCCTGACCTGGGGCTCTCGTATAAATAATTTAAAAGCGGGTTTCCTGTAGTCACTTGACTACAGGATGTATTTAGCCAGCTCTTCCATGCTGTGCACATGAAGTCCTGCCCATTACCTAAGTATATGGCTTTGCATTTGTGCTTTCTATACTTCCTGTGTTGAGGAACCTTTTTTTGAGTGATAAGCTTTTCCTGGATGTCCAACTAGGCCTACATTACCTGTTTGGGTTCAGCATACACCTGGCAATCCAGCTCATGATGCAGCCTTCGCAGAGGAGAGAGGAGAGCTCTCTGCTTATCATTCGCGGCTTGCTGTGCATTTTGATGTTAGGATGTAGGCCACTTTCCTGGATTTTTGGCCTCCGTGTCTGCAGTTAGACAGGCGTATATCTGGAGAGTATATCTGGAGAGAGTTCCGGGGGTCAACGCCCCCGCGGCCC
>NC_069409.1:25053841-25061341 GCF_026875155.1 Cherax quadricarinatus | reverse complement strand
GTCTCCCCTGACAACAATATCTTAAGCCTCCCAGAGGTAAATTTTAAGGGACTTTCTGTACTCGTGTAGTGTGACATATTAAGGAATCCTGTACCTGTCTGTAATGAAAACAGCTTCATTACAGGCTTCTATACAGGCCTTATTACAGGTTTTATCATAGGCTTCAGTTTCCTGTACTTACAGTAGAGACGTCAATATTGCAGTGTTCTGTACCTGCTTGTATTAGAGACAGCAATATTACAGGCTACTGTACCTACCTGTAGTGCAAACCCCTAAGGTGCAAACGAGAGATTCAGTAAACCCTCAATATAACGGACTAATAGGGATGATTGTCCTAATGTCCGTTAAATCGTTACGTTAAAATGTCAATAAAATCCTCTAAAGTAGTGCAGACATAATTAACAGATATATTGCAATAAACTTTTAAAATAAATTAGTTAAAATTACAATTTACGCAGTGGATTCTGTCCATAATTTTAAAAATCCGTTATATAGGGATTCGTTATATAGAGGGCTAAATGTGTTTTTTTTTGAAGCTTGTGGCTGAAGCAGGTAAGTTGTGGAAGAGGTTTCGAGATTAAAGATACCGAAATGTTGCACAAGTGTTTTGCTCATCTACTTTCCGGTGTTGTTTGCCGTTATTATAGGTGTTTATTCCTGTTTGAAAAAGTAACACAACAGTCTTAGTACTGAGGACTTATTCCACAACTTAATTGCTCAAGCAGTAGCTATGAGAGTGAAGGCTTAGATCTGAGAAATATGCATAGTGTGGGGCAGTAGGTCTGCTGCAGTGCTACCCAATTCTTATGATCTTACATTTACTAGCGAGCCCCGCCTCTTTTGACTCCATCTCCAAATTCATCACCAAGCTTCAGGCCTCCTTATGAACAAAGGCTCCTTTCTCTAGGTGAGGGGACTGATCATCCCTTAAACTGGTTCATAAAGGCTGACGGACTGGTCACGTTGTCTTTACCTCTCCACTACTTCTGCTGTTTACAATATTTGTCACTTCAGTATACGACTGAGCTAGCGTTTTGACAATAAAATACATAAATGTTGCCAGTCTTACTCATCTACTTGTGGGTATTGAAATGCTTTAGGCTCTCCATAGGCCCAGGCTAGAGCGAGGAAGAGGAGACATTCTCTGATGTGCAGATCATAAATTTTATGCGTGATTTTATGGTAAAAAAAATCTAATGCGTATTAAACGGAAATTGTATGTTATAAAACGGTTGTTAATGATTTGCATAAGTTCTTTTCAGCATCAGCTAATTTTTTTTGGTTGCACTTGTTGAAATATATTGTAACAAAATCTCGTTACAAAAGGTAGCATTATAAGAGGCTTTACTGTAACAGTTTCTGCTGAAGGTATAACTAGTACTACAAAATCCAGAGAGGCAGTTATTGAGTTTAGAGTAATTTTAGACATTTCACATGCACACATAATACCTCAGTAAAATAGAGAATTAAAACAGTACCTAATAAATCCCCTTGCAAATAAAATTGTCATATTCTGGTTTACTCCCCACTTTACAAGAGAAATATGATAAACATCTGTAAAAGGAAATGAATCTGGCAAATCTTTCATACATAATTTCCAAAATCATTTCCATAGCAGTGAAATAAAATCCATATAGCCATGCGGGGTTTATACAAATAATAATTAGAA
Organism: Cherax quadricarinatus; assembly: GCF_026875155.1. Classification (NCBI taxonomy): domain Eukaryota; kingdom Metazoa; phylum Arthropoda; class Malacostraca; order Decapoda; family Parastacidae; genus Cherax; species Cherax quadricarinatus. Next base: position 25,059,672 of record NC_069409.1, on the reverse strand, counting down.
AGCAATAAATACTATACATACCAACATTTTATAAGTAAAACAAATTTCTCAATACAAACACACAGGAAGCCTAGTAGAAGCATGAAGCTTCAGGTTTCACAGTTGTTTTCTAAGACTGGTGGAGTCAGTAGATTATAAATCTCAATGATACATAGCAGGAAAAATGCTGTATAAAATTATTTAAAATGTTATATATGCTCAGAGGTATACATAAACAAGAGTTGCTCTAAATATTGGCTAACTTTTCAGTGTTTTGAGCAACTTTTATGTAGTGGGAACAGCTTGACAATAAGATGGTTACTCTGAACAGAGCTTAAAGAATTCAGAAAAAAACGTTGTATGGCTGATAGCGAAAAGTTGATTCGTACTTTATTACTGTGACATATTGTTGTATGCTTCATGAAGCCTTTAATAAAATTCTTGCGTCTTACTTATTGTTTCAGTGATGACATTTCTGATGAAACTTGACCAGGGATTCACGGAGAGCAGGTGAGTTTTAGTAACATAAAGGAATAGATGGCAAGAATGTTAGGAACATTAAGGAGAAAAACTGTTGAATATACCATGTAGTGTGCAGAAGAATCATGATTTATTGACTGGAAAGACATAATATGATTTCAGTGGAAGAGATGATTATTATTATATTCGCGAACGATCATTAAATTTGTGGGGTACAAAAGAGAGGATTGAGAAAGTACAAGTTGCGTGTAAAAATGATGTTTGTATTGGAATATCTAAGTGAACATACATGGACAATGTGTGTGTGTGTGTGTTCACCAGTATGTGGTTGCAGGGGTCTAATCATAGTTCCTGTGTGTGTGTGTACTCGCCTAACTGTACTAACCTAATTGTGGTTGCAGTGGTCGAATCATAGCTCCTGGCCCCGCCTCTTCACTGGTCGCTACTAGGTCCACTTTTTCCCTGCTCCATGAGCTTTATTTAACCTCTTCTTAAAGTTAAGTTTGGGTCCTGCCTCCACTACCTCACTTTCCAGATTATTCCACTTTCTGACAACTCTTTGACTAAAGAAATACTTCCTAACATCCCTGTGACTCATCTGAGTCTTCAACTTCCAAGTGATCCCTTGTTGCCGTGTCCCATCTCTGGAACATGCCGTCTCTGTCCACTTTGTCGATTCCTCTCAGTATTTTATATGTTGTTATCATGTCCCCTCTGTCCCTCCTATCCTCTAGTGTTGTCCTCTAGTGTCCTTTATCCTCTCCTCGTAAGACATGCCCTTTATTATTGCGCTTGGCCAGCTGTGGGTTCCAAACTGGAGCCACACACTCGAATATGGGCCTGACGTACTCGGTGTACAGGGTCCGGAACGACTCCTTACTGAGATGTCGCTAGTCGCCCGTATACTGCAGCAGTTATTTGGCTGATGTGCGCCTCAGATGTGCTCGATATTATACACACCCCAACATCCTTTTTCTTGAGTGAGGTTCGTAGTCTTTGGCCCCCTTGACTGTACTCTGCGGTTTTCTATGCCCTTTCCCCGTCTTTATGACTTTGCGCTTGGTGAGGTCGAACTCCATGAGCCAATTGCTGGATCAGGCTTGCAGCCTGTCTAGATCCCTCTGTAGTCCTGCCTTATCCTCCTTCGACTGAAGTCTCCTCATTAACTTCACATCGTCTGCAAACAGGGATATTTCTGAGTGTATTCCTTCCGTCATGTCATTCACATATACCAGGAACAGCACCAGTCCTAGGACTGACCCCTGTGGAACCCCGCTCGTCACAGGCGCCCAGTCTGACACCTCATCACGTACCATGACTCGCTGATGCCTTCCCGTCAGGTATTCTCTGATCCACTGCAGTGTCTTCCATCCGCCAGCTTTTGTGGAACTGTGTCAAAAGCCAACTTACAGTCCAAGAAAACGCAATCTACCCACCTCTCTCTCTCTTTCTCTCTCTCTCGTCTTACTGCTCTTACCTTGACATAGAACTCCAGTAGATTTATGACAGGATTTCCCGTCTCTGAATCCGTGCTGGTTGTCGGATATAAGCTCATTCCTTTCTAGGTGATCCACCACTCTTCTCCTGATAATCTTCTCCATAACTTTGTATACAATACATGTTAGTGACATTGGTCTGTAGTTTAATGCTGCGTGTCTGTCTCCTTTTTAAAAAAATGCGGCTACATTTGTTGTCTTCCATACCTCAGGTAGTTGCCCTGTTTCGATAGATGTGTTAAGATTGTTGTTAGTGGTACACAGAGTACCTCTGTTTCCTCTCTCAGGCTCCACGGAGAGATGTTATCCGTTCCCATCGCCTTTGAGATATCAAGTTCATTTAGCATCCTCTTCACCTCCTGCTCGGTTGTGTGTATCGTGTCCAGCACTAGATGATGTACCCCACTTCTCCGTCTTTCTGGAATCCTTTTTGTCTCCACTGTGAATATTTCTTTGTATCTCGTGTGTGTGTGTGTGTGTGTGTGTGTGTGTGTGTGTGTGTGTGTGTGTGTGTGCGTGTGCACTCGCCTATTTGTAATTGCAGGGGTCGATTCACAGCTCCTGGCCCCTTTCTTCTCTGGTCGCTACTAGGTCCACTCTTCCTGCTCGTACTTCTTATAGCTATGTATGGATCCCACCTCCACTACGTCATTCTCCAGATTATTCTACTTCCTGACCACTGTATGACTGAAAGAAATACTCAACTGAGTTTTTAACTTCTAGTTGTGACCCTTTGTTGTTGTGTCCCATCTCTGGAACATTCTGTCCATATCCGCCTTGTCAATTCCTCTCAGTATTTCACATGTGTCGTTATCGTCTTTCCCCTATCCCTCCTGTCCTCCACTGTCATCAGGTTGATTTTCCTTATCTTCTCATAGGACATACTCCTTAGTTCCTGGACTAGTCTTGTCTCAAACTTTTGTGTGTGTGTGTGTGTGTGTGTGTGTGTGTGTGTGTTGTGTGTGTGTGTGTGTGTGTGTGTGTGTGTGTGTGTGTAACTCGTGCGTGCGCCTTTCCACCTAGTTTATATGTTATTCAATAATGTGTTTGCTCACCCAAGGTTACAATTAGAGTTGTGAAGTGAGGACGTGGGACATCATTTATGGTGGGGAGGAGGAGGGATACAATGCGTTAGGGAATCGGTGTAATCCTTAATACTTCAAACACAAACAAATAATGAATCTGAAAACGCATTAAATATTCCCTCCCAGGAGAGCCTCGTCAAAGAGCTAAACTGATGGCGTCGATGAAGCTGTAAATTTATAACCTTCAACATATTACTCCCTGGTGAATCCTCCACTGTAATTCTCCTCCGACTCCCACGAATTTCATCATTTCGCTATAATGAGCCGAAAGTGTTGAAGTTGATATATTGGCGAGATCTTTAATTGCGATAGAGTTTCGTTTTCGTTAATATATCACGCATCCGAAATTTACGGCGTCATTTAGTTTCTTCACTGATTTCTCGAAAACCAATATGATATTCAACGAATAGCGTGGAAGGTACTGATAAATATCCGCAAAGAAAGCCTTTTTTAGAGAGAAGCTTCCCAACGATAATTAGCATAGATAATTGGCTTGTCCAATTACATCCATGTGAGAAGAAGAAACAACAGCTACTCAGGATGCCTCAGCCAGCCGTTAACTGAACAAAGGTGATTGCAGCACAGGAGACTCGGGGATACACACCCACACAGTCCTCAGAACTTTCACCTTTGACCTTCAACTTTGACTTGCGGACCTGAAGAGTAACTCAGGCAGAGTTTATAACGTATTCAACCCGTTGCTATGTTTGTCAGTCTGATTAGTGTTAAGTTTCCAGACAGACAAACAGACGATAGACAGACAGAAGGAACACTCGCAGATCTATCTGCTCTACCTCTCCCCCACGTCGAGTCATATTGGTGAACACGTAATCAACACAAAACAAAAAAAAATGTGGTATTCTTTCTGTTCTTTGTCAAAAACTGATTCATTATATCCGTAACAAAACGAGCCTCATGCAGAGTATCTGAAACTTCGTTAGAAATTCTGACGGTATGTATAAATAATTATAATTTAAGTTTTTCCAGCTCTATCGAAATATCTGTGTTGCCAAAGATAAAGATAAGAAACTCATCTTTGTGATCTGGAAAACCTTGAAAGCTGATGTTATCTGAGTTAATTACTCTTAGTGATGCTCTATTGAGGTTAAAAGTTTGTTACTGAGAGATATATTTGACTCGCCAATTCTGTTTTCAACATGTGACTGCATAATTTCTTTCATGTCTTAGACTGAAGCTGTTAGTGGCAGTTTGAATTTTATTATTACTGTTGCTGTTACTCATTATCATTGTTAAGTTATCTTATAATGATTGGTAACTTATGCTACTTAAGTTTCCAGTTTTTCTCTCTCCCAAGTTGTTATTTTCAGTTCCCATGCTTGGTAAGTGAATAATAACTTGGAAATGCTTCATTGTAGTGATCTCAAACTTTGTACACTTGTGTACAGTACCTTATTGAAATAAGGCTGATGTTGTAATTGGGCAGTGTTGCCCCCTGACTGAGTTTATTGCCAGTTTCTCGTGTGTTTTAGAGTCGCTTTCCGAGCACTGAAGCAACAAAACAGAAATAGACCGAACTTCTTACATACTTTCCATGACCCCAGAGGGCGCCTCTGATTGTCAAAGTTTAACTTAGCTGATAAAGTTTCCTTTTGTTAGTAAATGTTTTTATTCTGTTTTCGCAGTACTGAACTTTTTTTTTACCATTTTCTTGTAGATGATGATACCATTGTGTGAACCTTTATTAACCTCAGCCTCCTTTTTATTTATTTTTTTTTTTTTGAGGGGGGGAGGAGGCAGTGCGTTCGCAGATTGGGAAAAAGGTTAATTTTTAAGTGATTGGTATAGCCCATAGCAACGGCAGAAAAATTGTAAATCTGATATATAAGAAATGCTTGATAAACCGCTTCCCCGTGAATACTACAATAATAATGATGATAATAATAATAAAAATATAATAATTTATAAAATTCGTTCCTTTGTCACTATACTGCCTAAAATATGGAACTTATGAATTCGTAAGAGAAAAATTATAAATAAGTGTCCGCTTCCTTTTGTTTATTGCCAGAGGTTGATGTTAGCTGAATATCCAGGGCACGACATGCACGTCTCCTGCTATAACCTGGGTGCGGCATGCATGCCTGCTGCTATAACTGGTGCGGCACATGCTGTGCTAACCAGACACGCATGCATGTCTACTGCTATAACCAGAGCACGACATGCACGTCTGCTGCTATAACCTGGGTGCGCCATGCATGCCTGCTGCTACACAAAGGGCACGGCATGCGCATCTGATGCTATAACCAGAGCACGGCATGCACGTCTGCTATAACCAGGGCACGGCATGCACGTCTGGTGCTATAGCCAGGGCACGGCATCCACGTCTGCTATAACCAGGGAACGGCATGTACGTCTGCTGTTATAACTAGAGCACTGAATGCATGTCTGCTGTTATAACCAGAGCAGGGCATGCACGTGTGCTGCTATAACCCTGGTACAGCATGCACGTCTGCCTCTATAACTAGAGCACGACATGCACGTCTGCTAACAAGAGCACGGCATGCACGTTTGATGCTATAACCAGGGCACGACATGCACGACTGCTGTATAACAGAGCACGGCATGCACGCCTATTGCTATAACCAGAGCACAGCATGCACGTCTGCTGTTATAACCAGAGCACGTCATGCACGTCTGCTGTTATAACCAGAGCACGTCATGCACGTCTGCTGTTATAACAAGAGCACGGCATGCACGTCTGCTATAACCAGGGCACGGCATGCACGGTTGCTGTCATAACCAGAGCACGTTATGCACGTCTGCTATAACCAGG
>NC_069409.1:24992388-25049888 GCF_026875155.1 Cherax quadricarinatus | reverse complement strand
GACAATAGGAAAATGACGTAGCAGTGAAAGCCAGATCTGACCCGAAGCTGTTGTACAGTTACATCAGGAGGAAAACAACAGTCAAGGACCAGGTAATAAGGCTGAGGAAGAAAGGAGGAGAGATCACAAGAAATGACTGTGATGTTAGGAGCTCAACATGAGATTCAAAGAAGTGTTTACAGAGGGGACAGAAGAGACTCTGAAAGACAGAGAGGTGGGGTACACAATACATACAACCGAGGAAGAAGTGAAGAAGCTGTTAAGTGAGCTAGATACCTCAAAGGCGATGGGGCCAGATAACATCTTTCCATGGGTCCTGAGAGAGGGAGCAAATGCGCTGTGCACCACAAACAACAATTTTCAGCACATTTATGGAAACAGGGCAACTACCTGAGGTATGGAAGACAGCAAATATAGCCCCAATTTTTAAATACGGAGATAGACACGAAACATTAAACAACAGACCAGTGTCACTGACATGTATAGTATGCAAGGTCATGGAGACGATTATCAGGAGAAGAGTGGTGGAGCCAGCACAGTTTCAGGGACGGGAAATCCTGTGTCACAAACCTACTGGAGTTCAATGACAGGGTGACAGCAGTAAGACAAGAGAGAGAGGGGTGGGTAGATTGCGTTTTCTTGGAATGTAAGAAGGTGTTTGACACAGTTCCAAACAAGAGATTATTGCAAAAGTTGGAGGACCAGGCAGGGATAACAAGGAAGGCACTACAATGGATCATAGTACGTGATGAGGTGTCAGAGTGGGCACCTGTGACGAGCGCCGTTCCACAGGGTTCAATCCTACGACCAGTGTTGTTTCTGGTTTTTGTGAACATGACGGAAGGAACAAACTCAGAAGTCTCCCGGTTCATAGATGATGTGAAGTTGATGAGAAGAATTCAATCGGACGAGGACCAAGCAGAACTACAAAGGGATCTGGACAGGCTGCAGGCCTGGTCCAGCAACTGGCTGCTGGAGTTCAACCCCACCAAGTGCAAAGTCATGAAGATTGGGGAAGGGCAAAGAAGATCACAACCGGAGTACAGTCTAGGGGGACCAGAGAGTACAAACCTCACTCAAGGAAAAGGATCTCGGGGTAAGTATAACACCGGGCACATCTCTTGAGGAGCACATCAACGAAATAACTGCTGCAGCTTACGGGCGCCTAGCAAACCTAAAAACAGCATTCAGACATCTCTATAAGGAATCGTTCAGGACCCTGTACATCGTGTACGTTAGGCACCAGTTTGGAATCCACACCTAGGCAAGCACGTAAGGAAACTAGAGAAAGTGGAAAGGCTTGCAAATCTGCACACAGAAAACACTCCCTACGAAAGTAAAAGACTGGGCAGGCGATGCAAAATGCCCCCAATTAAAAGTAGGGGCGCCATTGGTACACTAAGAGAACACACCATAAGTGTCTGGGGCCCAAGACTGTTCAACAGCCTCCCATCAAGCATTAGGGGAATTACCAATAAACCCCTGGCTGCCTTCAAGAGAGAGCTGGACAGATACCTAAAGTCAGTGCCGGATCAGCCGGGCTGTGGCTCGTACGTTGGACTGCTTGCGGCCAGCAGTAACAGCCTGGTTGATCAGGCCCTGATCCACCAGGAGGCCTGGTCATGGACAGGGCCGCGGGGGCGTTGATCCCCGGAATAACCTCCGGATAACGTCCAGGTAAGACTAGTCTCGGAGCTAAGGGGCATGTCCTACGAAGAGAGGTTAAGGGAAATCGACCTGACGACACTAGAGGACAGGAGAGATAGGGGAATATGATAACGACATAGATAATACTGAGAGGAATCGAAAAGGTGGACAGAGACAGCATGTTCCAGAGATGGGACACAGAAACAAGGGGTCACAGTTGGAAGATGAAGACTCAGATGAATCACAGGGATGTTAGGAAGTATTTCTTCAGTCACAGAGTTGTCAGGAAGTGGAATAATCTGGGATGTAATGTAGTGGAGGCAGGATCCATACATAGCTTTAATAAGAGGTATGATAAAGCTCATGAGCAGGAAGAGTGAATGAGTAGCGGCCAGTGAAGAGGCGGGGCCAGGAGCTTTGAATCGACCCCTGCAACCACAACAAGGTGAGTACACAACCTTCCTACCTTACAACACTCGAGAGAACAGCCAGGAGAGACGTAATTACGACGTTCAAGATTCTAAGAGGTCTCGATACAGCGTCGACAGACTGAAGACAGGGGAACCATTGACATGGGGGACATAAATCTAAGCTTAAATATGCACATGGAAGTACATACATCATCCTGAAGGTGGTTTTGAAGTGGTTTTGGCGATTAAGTGGTGGTGGTGGAAACAGAATTCATACTTAGTTTTGAGAATAGATATGATAACGCCCATAAGGCCAGATAATAACGTGTGTGTGTAACCATTCATTGATATCTGATAAACACTCCATGGAATCGAGAATTTACAATGCCAGTCATAGGGAAACGAATGCAACGACAGGCTCATCGACAAGTTTCTCTGAGACTGGAAGAGAACCAAGGATGCAGCAGCTATTCTTTTCCTTTGGACCGCCACATGTGAGGCGGCTGAAGAGGAAGATGGCAGTCCTTGGACCTATTTAAATGCTTCGATGAGTTTAGAACCTAGATCCTTGAGGAAACTTGTGCCTTGTTTTTTCCCAGGGTCCAAGAGTCTTTGATTACATTTGGGCGAAGCATTAAAGATAGGTTCAAGTCTCTATACTTCGCCAGGTTGTCTGCTTCGCTGCGATCAGCAGCACCACCCTGCTAATCAACACTCAAAGGATTAGAGGTGTTAGTCACAGCAGATGAACATGTACAGTCCCATACCAGGAGGCTGTCACTCTTGTAGGAATATAACGTGGTCGCATCGGAATAGCTATTATACACATTTGGGTTGCTGTCCAAGAGATCTAAATTTACACCAGTCAGGATAAATCAAATAATCAATTCATATCCAGTGACACTGAATAGTTTTCATTTATCAGGTTCCAAAGAGAGTTGGGGAATGTGGGGAGAGGAAGTCTTACTGACCATCCGCATTTATCGATCGTGATTCCCCAAGTCCAATCAGGGAATGAAATCACTCATCGGTAATCACTCTCGTCTTCTAATTGGCTGTGTCAGGAAGTGACCAGACCAGGCGTGTCCTTCCCTCCAACCCCACATCTCTATTCTTTCTTCCTTCTCTCTCTCTCATTCTCTTCACACACACACACACAACACACACACACACACACACACACACACACAACACACACACACACACAAACACACACCAACACAGACACAGACAAACACACGCACACACACACAGACACACACACACACACAGCACAGACACACACGCACACACACACACACACACGCACACAGACACACACACACACACACAGACACACAGACACACACACACACACAGACACACACACACACCACACACCACACACACACACACACACACACACACACACGCACACGACACACACACACACACACACGGACACACAGACACACACACACACACACACGCACACACACACACCACACACACACACACACACACACACACACAAAGAAAATGCCTTTGATATATGATACATGAAAATGAAGAAATATTAATTAGATCTAGATATGATCAGGAAAGATCACAGTTTCCTCAGCGGCGTTTAATTTTCATCGCCATTTAGTAAGATTAAACCATCATCTGAAAAGTCAACCAGTTTGTGGAATGATAGATAAAAAGAATACAAATAATCAACAGTGAAAATTATAGCACTTAAAACGACGATGACAATGACACAACAATGACGTCCGACATTGACAAAACAACGACATCTGACAATGACAACACGATAATAACGACAGAAGGGCAAGGACAAAACAATAGCTGCATTTTTACTCACATATTATGTCAATAATTCCCCTACTGGGTGTTACTGAGCCCTGTTCTTACTCCCCCATGTATCAGAGGAAAGTGGGTCAGGAGGAACCCCCTCCCTCGCTCCCATGTAATCTCACCCACATCCATCCTGATCACGTACCCACACGGCAGTCTCATTGAGACGAGCGCGGGCAAGCCAGAGGTCGCTGTTTCCGTGGCTTGGCATCGTGACTCCCAGATCATCTAAACTCTGCTGGCAGACAAATCTACCGAGAAGAACGTCAGGCAGACGTGAGTTTTCCTGAGCAGCTATACGTTTTTTCTTAGTTAAAGGTTGACATAATAGACGTTGCCTTGTACCTGCATGGACCTTGTACTAGTCTGAACTTAGTATTTGCCTGGACCTTGTACCTGTCTGGATCTTGTACCTGCTTGGAACTTGTACCTGCTTGTAACTTGTATCTGCCTGGGCTTTTACCTGCCTGGGCCTTCTACCTGCCGGGACCTAGTACATGCCGGGACCTAGTACATGCCTGGACCTAGTACCTGCCTGGACCTAGCACCTGCCTGGACCTTGTACCTGCCTGGACCTTGTACTTGCATGGGCCTTGTATCTGCCTGCATTTTGTACCTACCTGGACCTTGTACCTGCCAGGACCTTGTACCTGCTAAGACCTTGTACCAGTCTGGATCTTGTGCTTTCCTGGACCTGGTACCTGCATGGACCTAATAAATGCCTGGCTCTGGTACCTGCCTGGACTTTGTACCTATCTGGACATAGTACCTGCCTGGACCTTGTACCTACCTGGACCTGTACCTGCATGGACCTTGTATCTTCCTGGACCTTGTACCTACCTGAACCTGGTACCTACAAAGACCTTGTACCTGCCTGGACTTCGTACCTGCCTGGACCTTGTACATACCAAACCCACTCTGGCTGGTGTGGTTACTGACAGCCACACTCATCCTGGCTGGTGTGGTTGCTGACACAGCCACGCCCACCCTGGCTGGTGTGGGTGCTGACACAGCCACGTCCACCCTGGCTGGTGTGGTTGTTGACACAGCCACGCCCACCCTGGCTAGTGTGATTGTTGACACATCCACGCCCACCCTGGCTAGTGTGATTGTTGACACATCCACGCTCCAGCCCTGCTAGTGTGATTGTTGACACAGCCACGCCCACCCTGACTAGTGTGATTATTGACACAGCCACGCCCACCCTGGCTAGTGTGATTGTTGACACAGCCACGCCCACCCTGGCTAGTGTGATTGTTGACACAGCCACGCCCACCCTGGCTAGTGTGATTGTTGACACAGCCACGCTCAGCCTGGCTAGTGTGATTGTTGACACATCCACGCCCACCCTGGCTAGTGTGATCGTTGACACAGCCACGCCCACCCTGACTATGTGATTTGACACAGCCACGCCCACCCTGGCTAGTGTGATTGTTGACACAGCCACGCTCAGCCTGGCTAGTGTGATTGTTGACACATCCACGCCCACCCTGGCTAGTGTGATCGTTGACACAGCCACGCCCACCCTGACTAGTGTGATTATTGACACAGCCACGCCCACCCTGGCTAGTGTGATTGTTGACACAGCCACGCCCACCCTGGCTAGTGTGATTGTTGACACAGCCACGCCCACCCTGGCTAGTGTGATTGTTGACACAGCCACGCCCACCCTGGCTAGTGTGATTGTTGACACAGCCACGCCCACCCTGGCTAGTGTGATTGTTGACACAGCCACGCTCAGCCTGGCTAGTGTGATTGTTGACACATCCACGCCCACCCTGGCTAGTGTGATCGTTGACACAGCCACGCCCACCCTGGCTAGTGTGATTGTTGACACAGCCACGCCCACCCTGGCTAGTGTGATTGTTGACACAGCCACGCCCACCCGGCTAGTGTGATTGTTGACACAAGCCACGCCCAGCCCTGGCTAGTGTGACTTGTTGACACATCCACGCCCACCCTGGCTAGTGTGATTGTTGACACAGCCACGCCCACCCTGGCTAGTGTGATGTTGACACAAGCCACGCCCACCCTGGCTAGTGTGATTGTTGACACAGCCACGCCCACCCTGGCTAGTGTGATTGTTGACACAAGCCACGCTCACCTGGCTAGTGTGATTGTTGACACAGCCACGCCCACCCTGGCTAGTGTGATTGTTGACACAACCACGCTCAGCCTGGCTAGTGTGATTGTTGACACATCCACGCCCACCCTGGCTAGTGTGATTGTTGACACAACCACGCCCACCCTGGCTAGTGTGATTGTTGACACAGCCACGCCCACCCTGGCTAGTGTGATTGTTGACACAAGCCACGCTCACCCTGGCTAGTGTGATTGTTGACACAACCACGCCCACCCTGGATGTGATTCGTTAAATGCAACCACAACTAGGTTAGTACAGCACCCACCCACCTACCCCTCCACACACAAAACAACAGAGAGAGAGAAAGAGAAAGAGAGAGAAAGAGAAAGAGAGAGAGACAGACTTATATTTAGCCCATGTTAGGTCAATCATTGAGTACGCAGCCCCAGGATGGAGCCACACCTAATATAAAGAGGCTGCAAAAGGTTCAAAGGTTTGCAACCAAGTTTGCAAGAGAGGTATGAACTATGTGGAGAGGTTGAAGAAATAATACCTGACAGCCCTGACGGAAAGGACAGGATGGAGACATGATTACGCTATACAATATCCTAAAAGGACACATACGAAATGTTTGGATTAAAAGGATCAGGATCAAGGAACACATGTGGAAGCTGAGACGAGCCATAGGGATGTAAGAAAGTATTTAGTCTCAGGGTGATTAATAAGTAGAATGACTTGGATGACTCAGTGTTGTAGACAAAGTCAATACACAGCTTCAAGAGAGGATATGAGAAAGCCCAAGAAACCAGAATAAGTGTTCCAGGATCTGGGTCCAAGAGCTGAATTTCAACCTTCGCAAATACAACTAGGTGAGAACAACTCAGAATAAACAGTCATGGAGTGTGAGTTGAGGGATATAATACTAACACGCGATGGGACATAGATGGAAGATAATGAGACAGATGAGCCACAGGGACGTTGGAAAATATTTCTTTCAGTTTGTAGGTGGAAAATAAATGGAATGAGCTGGATGAGGACGTGGTACAGTTGTCAATATTCAATTTCATGAGGCCAGGAACCCATAATGTCAGCGATTGTTGGTTAGGAGGCGGACCCAGGAGACCAGACGTTGTACCTTGCAAACACTGCTCTATGAGCACAACTCGGTGAGTAAAATACACACACACACACACACACACACACACACACACACACACACACACACACACACACACACATACACATCATTCCGCCATCTTAATAAGGAATCGTTCAGGACCCTGTACACTGTGTACGTTAGGCTCATATTGGAGTATGCGGTGGACAAAGACAGAATGTTACAGAGATGGGACACAGCAGCAAGGGGACACAGTTGGAAACTGAAGACACAGATGAATCACAGGGATGTTAGGAAGTATTTCTTCTGTCACAGAGTAGTCAGGAAGTGGAATAGTTGGGAAGTGATGTAGTGGAGGCAGGATCTATTCATAGCAGAGGTATGATCAAGCTCATGGTGCAGGGAGAGTGACCCAGTAGCAGCCAGTGAAGAGGCGGAGCCAGGAACTATGAATGGACTCCTGCAACCACAACTAGGTGAGAGTGTACACACACACACACACACACACACACACACACACACACACACACACACACACACACACACACACACACACACACACACAGGGGTAAGTATTAAGATTGCCGTTTCAAACATGTCAATGATTCACCAGTAGGGATCAAGTTGTGACAATTTGTCGAAGATATAAAAATAATGAGGGTAAAAGCAAAAATAGGCAGTGAAGAGGCTTCAGACGACCTTGACAAACTTCACAAGTGGTCCAACAAGTGGCTGCTAGAGTTAAATCTAAATAAGTGGTCCTGCAGATTGGAGAAAGCTGTAATAGATTTGATACAAAGTGCAGCATGGACGAAAAGAAGCAACAAATATTAGCGAAGAAATAAGATCTGGGGGGTAAACACAGCACCAAGCATATCTCCAGAGTTACGCATAAGCGGTATAGTATCAGCGGCTTATACAAGACTAGCAAACCTCAGAGAAAGCATCGAGAATTTGAGCAAAGAATTATTCAGATATTTATTTACGACATACACCAATCAGTAAGTGGCGCCAGTTTGGAGCCTACACTTTGCCAAGCACATGCAAACGCTCGAGGAAATCTAACGATTTTTAAAACCAGATTAAAGCCAGAATTGAAAGGAATAAATTATGAGGAGAGGTTGATGGAAATGAACCTGACATTCTTGGCGGAGAGGACGACGAGGGAACACAATATTATGGCGCAATATTTTTTTTAAAGAAGAATTAATAAGGAAGATAGAGACAGAGTTAAGCGGACTAGGAACAAATTAATCTGTGGAAGCTGAAGACACAGATGAGCCACTGAGATGTAAGGAAGTATTTTTTTTTAAACTCAAGATGGCTGAGAAAAGGAATGAGTTTGACGACGCAGTGGTGGAAACAGACACAATACACAGCTTCAAGAGTACACACGATGCGGCCCAAAAGTCGGAAATCAGAAATGCCGCACAAAAGAGCGTAGGTAGCGTGGCCAAGAACTGAATCTCTACCCCCTTTCCCCTCACCCCTCCACCTCCAGCAAAAACAACTCGCTGCGTACCATTCAATAGAGGGGAAATTTCCCAACACCCAGAAACTACAATGAACAATAACTGGGTAAGGGAGGCAGGGAGGGGAGGGAGCGAGGGAGGGGAGGGAAGAGGTTAACACTAACAAGGGAACACTTGTTACTGTAATTAACACTGGTGTCGACGGCCCAGTGTTCCAAAAGTTGGTTTGTCAGCAACATTTTATAAAAATATAACAAGAAAGGAAACAGCTGGACTTGTTTCGTTCACCTTACCCGACTGTTCTTAACGAGTGAGAGAGAGAGAGAGAGAGAGAGAGAGAGAGAGAGAGAGAGAGAGAGAGAGAGAGAGAGAGAGAGAGAGAGAGAGAGAGAGAGAGAGATTATTATTATTATTATAATCAAAGGGGAAGCGCTAAACCCGTAGGATTATACAGCGCCCGGGGGGGGGATGTGGAAGGCATTCAGGCTTAATTCGGGGAACTGGAGCACAGTTCCAATTCCCTAAATCAAGAGCCCCTCACCAACATCAAGGAACCTTCCATGAGGGGAGAGAGAGAGAGAGAGAGAGATTATGATGTCAACGAGATAAAGTCAGTTGATCAAATGAAAATGCTGGCCCACAGATGGCTCCAACTTCATCCTGTTCCCTACTTTTATGTCTCATAACAATAATAATGCTTTCAAATGAGCTGATGTAGGTAACAGCTCTTAGCTTGTCAATAAAGCTAGGAATCCTTAACCTGTAAATAGCTTGTCAATAAAGCTAGGAATCCTTAACCCTGTGTAAAGAGAGAGAGAGAGAAAACTTTCAACACCAGGTGGATGTGGGTGGCCTTACTGTTATGTACAAGGCCGATATTGTAAAAGTACCACACTTGGTTCCACTCCGAGGACAGAGAGGACAACAAGACGGGCAGCAAACAGCAACTTCACTATGATTGTATCCTTCTCCAGAACATCACTTCATCTTAGATTATGTATTCCTAGAACGACTCGCGTCTGGAACATGTTCGTACAGCATAACAGTATCAACAAAATAAAATCAGTTGACCAAATAAAATCACCGACTCACAGATGGCTTCGACTGGAGAACACACTTGACCTTATTTCCACATATAATGAGGACCTACTAAGAAACAACAATATCAAAAACAACTAATTCTGATCCGGATTTACATGCACAGGAGTCCTGATCAGCAAAATACATACAGCTATGAGGATACCTTCACCAAATTCAACTTCAACAACAAGAACATCAACTGGGACCAGGTAAACTATGTCCTATAATGAAACAAATACCCAAGGCAGAAGAAAGAAAACCCAAAGGAGAAAGAGGAAAGAGGAAGAGGGAGAAGAAGAAAAAAAGAATCAGGTTAAGTCACGGGTGTTCTGAAGTTCGGAGCATTTTACAATGTAGTGGAAAAAGAAAGCATTTACAGAGACAAGGCCAGGACTAAGATTCATGCAAGGAAACTTGTGTATAAGGAAGGATTCAACCAGATGGCGGGTGGACAGTTTTAGCAGAAGACCAGTCAATGGGATGACTCTGATCTCAGACGTGACAGAAAAGAGGATTGTTGGTGTCGGCAAGCCTAACACTACTTTTGTGCTCCCTAAGTCTGTCAGAAAGAGATCGGCTAGTTTTCTCCAAAGTACTGAAGAGGACAGGAGGAGCAAGAAATAGAGTAGACTCCAGGAGCATCTATAGAGGGAGGAGAGGTATGAATTAGATTAGTGCGAAAAGTGTTAGTCTGGCGGAAAGTAAGTCTAAGGAACGGAGAGAGTTGTTGAGATTATAAAGACCGGAAATGTACGGAAGCAGAGGACAAGAGAGTTCCTAGGAGTGTACAGTTTGGGAGAGAAGAAAGTCCGTTTAGCCCGTGATAAGGCAGTCTATGAAATGGGGAGGGTAGCCAAGACGGGAAAATGAATTATGAAGAGTGGAAATTTCTGATTCAAGGAACTGAGGATCACAAATGCGGAGAGCACGGAGAAAGAGGGAGATAAGAAAAATTTTCTTGACAGAGGAAGCATGATAAGAAAAGTAGTGAATGCACATGCCACTGTGTATAGGCTTGCGGTAAAGGACTCATACGGGATCCAGGAAAGACAGGAGGAGCTAAAAGCGATAAGTGAAATTGAAAGAAATTCGAATTATTTCTTTTCATATGCCACAAACAAGGGGAAAACTTACAGAGATGACAACAAGGAAATGAGTGACATATTGGGATCTAAATACGACTCTGTGTTTAACGAGCCACTGATCAGTCTAAAGATCGACAGTCCAAACAATTTTTTTCATGAATAAGCCTCAAAATCCTGTCATTATATTCCAAATTTCCTTACATAATCCTAACTCCACTAGACTTTGAGAAAGCCATTAACAACATGCCCATGCACTCAGCACCAGGCCCATTAAGAACTGCAAGAAACCCCTCTCGCCAGCTCTACGCTATGAAGGAGGAGCATAGACACAGTCACTAAAAACAACGGATATAGCCCTACTCCAAAAAGGTGCTAGCAAAGCAATAGCTAAGAACTATAGACCAATAGCTCTATCGTCCCACATAAAAGTCTTTGAAAGAGTTTTAAGAAGCAGGATTACAAACCACTTGGATTCCCAACATTTGCATAACCCAGGGCAACATGGGTTCAGAGCAAGTCGCTCCTGCCTCTTGCAACTACTGGACCACAGGATAACAAACAGAATGCAGATGTATTATATACAGATTTTGGAAAAGCCTTTGACAAGTGCGATCAAAGTGTAATAGCACACAAAATGCGTGCTAAAGGAATAATTGGCAAAGTTGGCAGATGGACCTTTAATGCACATATAATTTTCGTCAAACACCTTAACTACTGGGAACTCTTGAAAGCACTTGACTTGTACTCACTGGAGCGCAGGCGAGAGATAGATCACAATCTACACCTGGAAAATCCTAGAGGGACTGGTCCCTTATCTGCACACAGCAATCACTCCCTACGAAAGCAAAAGACTTGGCAAGCGATGCAACGTACCCCCAGTGAATAGGGGCGCCATTAATACATTAAGAGAAAACACAATAAGTGTCCACGGCGCAAGACTGTTCAACAGCCTCCCACCAGCCATAATGGGAATTGCCAATCGACTCCTGGTTGTCTATAAGACGGAGCTGGACAGATACCCGAAGTCAGTGCCGCATCAGCCGGGCTGTGGTTCGTACTAAATGCGGCTAACAGTAACAGCCTCGTTGATCAGGCCCTGATCCACCAGGAGGCCTTGTTGTGGACCGGGCCGCGGGGGCGTTGATCCCAGGAATACCCTCCAGGTAGTAGGTAGGTAGGTAAACTTCACCCTCTACCCCATTTGTATGTCACATAGCAATAAAATGGCTGTTAAATGATTTAATGTAGGTAACAGCTCTTAGCTTGTAAATAAAGTAAAGAACCTTAACCTAACCTTGTAAAACCCAGTGTAAGTCAGGAGAGGGAGAGAGAGAGAGAGAGAGAGAGAGAGAGAGAGAGAGAGAGAGAGAGAGAGAGAGAGAGAGAGAGAGAGAGAGAGAGAGAGAGAGAGAGAGAATGTAGAAAGAAAAGGATGGGGGTTAAGGGTGTGATGGAAGGAAGTGAGAGCAGAAAGGAAAGAAATAAAGGAGGTGAGAACGAAGATGTCATGAAGTGAAGAGTCTCGTTGCTAAGAAAGTAAAACTAGTCAGTAAGAGACGGAGAGAAAGGAGAGAGAGAATGAAAGGAAAATTAGTGAAAGAGGGAGAAAGCTGCAAATTGAAAATGTGCGACGAGGACATCAAGTGAAGGAGAGGAGTGTTGAAGAGAAAGCGAGGGAGAGGAGTGATGAAAAGGAAATGAGCAGTAAGGGAGAGATGTGATGAAGCAGGTGAAGGAGGGAGATGTGTCTTGAAGCAGGTGAAGGAGTGAGGGAGAGGTGTGTTGGGCAGGTGAGGGAGTGAGGGAGAGGTGTGTTGAGCAGGTGAGGGAGAGATGTGATGAAGCAGGTGAGGGAGTAAGGGAGAGGCGTGATGGAGCAGGTGATGGAGTGAGGGAGGGAGGGAGAAATGTGATGGAGTAAGTTATCCCAGCAGTTCAAAGACCAACTACTGAGAATCGAGTACTGTGTTGAAAACCTTTCCTATCCAGCCCACATGTCCTCTTGCTTGGTGACCTCAAAATAAGACACCAAAAATGGTAGAATGTAGCGAGGACTGTAACAGCAGAGCAACACAGGAGCCAGTCTGGATGAAATCTCACTCAACTGAACTACCATAACTCTGCAATAAATTCGCCTTCTGCCAGCAAATAGCAGAACTGACCAGACTAGAAAATACTCTGGCCAGATCTTATATTCACAAGTACTGAAGGTCTGACACGGAACATTATGGTGTTGAAGACAGTAAACTCAATCCACAGTCTAATAGAGGTTCAGACGTCCATACTCACTGGTCTTAACAAAACACCCAATTATATGAGGGAGTGTTTAACAAATTTAACTTTAATTATTAATTAAACAATAAAAATATTAGCTGGGAGCCAGTAAATCGTGAGCTTACTGATATACCCTCTGAAAACACTTTGATAAACGAGGACCTGATCGAGCATTTCGAGAGGATAAGTTCGATAGCACTAGAAGTATGTTTCGGACACATACCATTACAGAGGAGGAGGAGGTGTAGGTTGGTAAGGAAGAGGAGCACCTATATGCGGCGACGGATAATGGAACTCCTAAAAGACAGAAGATTCTGATGAAGGAAAATCAAGACTGGCTAGAGAAAATGAAAACATTGAGCTCAAATTAAATGTACCATATAAAGTTCAGGCGAGACAGAGGGAGCAAAAACAATAAATGAAATTTTGAAAAATCCAGAATACTTATTCTCATTAAAAATCAAAGGCAAAATCAACATATAATATCAGGCCTTCGGTTAAAGGAGACGGAACATACACTAAAGACAGAAACAAAAAATTCTCAAATTCCAACACGATTTAGTGTTCACTGGGTCATTCATCAGCCTAAAGACTGACGACCTCAATGAATTCTTTATGAACGAGACGCAAAATGCTACACACATTCCATAATCTCTGAATAACCTTAACCCCACTTGACCTTGAAGAAGCTACCGATTGCATACCAATGCACTCCGCCCCAGGCCCTGACTAGTGCAACTCCGTATTCATCAAGAATTGCAAGAAACCATTATCATCTGACTTTAATAGTCTATGGAAAATTTTCTCATATATGTTTAAAGACATATTTTTCATTTATGTTAATGTAAAAATTAATAATTTTGTACCAAAAGAACCTTAGAAAACTTACCTAACCTTATTATAAGAAGCATAATTTAATTTAGCCTAATCCAGCTAAATACATTTTAGATAAGTTTACGATAATTTAATAATAAATAAATAATCAAATATTTGTTTTTCGTTGGGTTCAGAATGATTTTTGCGAAATTATTGCATACGCAAATTTTCTCTTGCCTTATTAGGCAAGAAGAGCGTTGCTATTTAAGCCAAAATCGCAAGTTTAACCTATTCTGTACCATATATAATATATAAGTGGTTTCTAAAATTTTCTCTTATACGTTTAAAGATATATTTTTTTCATTAGTGTTAATATAAAAAATATAATTTTGCACCCAAAGATTATTAGAAAACTTACCTAACCTTATTATAACAAGAGCAATTTATTTTAGCCTAATCCAACTAAATATATTTTAGATACGTTTACAATAATTTAATACAAAACAAACACAATTAAATATATTTTTTTCGTTAGGTTCAGGATGATTTTTGCAAAATTATTGCATACAAAAATTTTTGCTTGTCTTATATGGCAAGATGAGCGTTGCTATTTAAGCCAAGATAGCAAGGTGCCAGGATAGTGCACCAGTGTCACTGTTGGTGCCAGGATAGTGCACCAGTGTCACTGTTGGTGCCAGGATAGTGCACCATGTCACTGTTGGTGCCAGGAAGTGCACCAGTGTCACTGTGTGCCAGTGTGCACAGTGTCACTGTTGGTGCCAGGATAGTGCACCAGTGTCACTGTTGGTGCCAGGATAGTGCACCAGTGTCACTGATGGTGCCAGGATAGTGCACCAGTGTCACTGTTGGTGCCAGGATAGTGCACCAGTGTCACTGTTGGTGCCAGGATAGTGCACCAGTGTCACTGTTGGTGCCAGGATAGTGCACCAGTGTCACTGATGGTGCCAGGATAGTGCACCAGTGTCACTGTTGGGCCAGGATAGTGCACAGTAGTCATGTTGGTGCAGGATAGGCACCAGTGTCACTGTTGGTGCCAGGATAGTGCACCAGTGTTACTGTTGGTGCCAGAATAGTGCCAAGAGGCATGGGAGAAGGAGAAGGAGGAGGCGTGGGAGGAGGAAGGAGCAGGAGAGGAAGAGGAGGAGGAGGCTTGAGAGGAGTAGAGGTTGTGTGAACAAAGGATCAAGGAAGGAGGATGAAAAGGGAAGAAATATGGTTTGAACAAAGGTTCTAGGTAAGGTGAGTGGTATGGGGGAGGGAAAGGGAGGGGGAAGAAACGGATGGAGATTGAGAGGATGAGAGGGGTGAAGAGAGGATGAGGGGGGTGAAGAGAGGATGAGGGGGGAGTGAATGGGTAGGGAGTGAATGGGTAGGAAGAGGATAGGGAGGGAAAAAAAACGAAAAATCTGAAGCGAAAAAAATCAGAGAATTCTAACGAGAGAGAGAGAGAGAGAGAGAGAGAGAGAGAGAATAAAACACGAAGAAGGAAAGAAGATAAGGAGAGCAAACCAAATCGAGTGTGAGAGGCTAAGAGAACCAGAGAGACAGACAGTAAGAGACACAAAGATAAAGCAAGAGAGAAACAGAGTAAGATACACAAATAAAGCAAAAAAGACAGAGAGCACGAGAAATATAAATATTAAAAGAAGCGCTGTATGACCCTGGTGGGTTTAGCGCTTCATTCTAATAAATAATAATAGTAATAATAACAACAATAATAAAAATAAACAAGACACACAGAGATAGAGACAGTAAGAGACAAGAGAAGCAAGACAGACAAAGAGCAAGAAACAGGAAGAGAGAGAGAGAGGAAGGCAGATGAATCCGAGAAGAGAGGCAGAGAGGAAAGAAACAATAAGAGCGCTTGAAAAGAAACGAAATGAGGAACCGAGACAGAATAAAGAACAGAACAAACAGTGACGAACAGAGGGGCAGTATAGGACAGGAGGGATAT
The DNA here is from genome assembly GCF_026875155.1 of Cherax quadricarinatus. NCBI lineage: Eukaryota > Metazoa > Arthropoda > Malacostraca > Decapoda > Parastacidae > Cherax > Cherax quadricarinatus. The sequence continues at coordinate 25,034,093 of NC_069409.1, read as the reverse complement.
AAAAATGGGAAGGGAAAGAAGACAGGAGGTAGTCGTCAAGACAGGAAGACAAGAAGACAAGATGGAGGAAAAAGACAGAAGACAGGAAGAAGACATAACGATGGCGTGGATAAGAAATGAATAGACAGGAAGACACGAAATTAGGAAGAAAATATATAATCAAGAAGACATGAAGAAAGCGTGAAGACTACGTGAAGGTGACGTGAAGGTGACGTGATGATGAGAGGAAGACAGTGTAGGACACTGATGTCAGATTTGGTGCAGTAAAGGACGCTGATGTCACCGTGTGTTCACAATAACATTGATGTCACCGTGTCTTCACAATAACATTAATGTCACCGTGTGTTCACAATAACATTGATGTCACCGTGTGTTCACAATAACATTGATGTCATCGTGTGTTCACAATAACATTGATGTCAGCGTGTCTTCACAACATTAATGTCACCGTGTGTTCACAATAACATTGATGTCACCGTGTGTTCACAATAACATTGATGTCATCGTGTGTTCACAATAACATTGATGTCAGCGTGTCTTCACAACATTAATGTCACCGTGTGTTCACAACATTGATGTTACCGTGTGTTCACAATAACATTGATGTCACCGTGTGTTCACAATAACATTATGTCACCGTGTCTTCACAATAACATTGATGTCACCGTGTCTTCACAATAACATTGATGTCACCGTGTCTTCACAATAACATTGATGTCATCGTGTGTTTACAATAACATTGATGTCACCATGTGTTCACAATAACATTGATGTCACCGTGTGTTCACAATAACATTGATATGGTCACTCGTGTGTGTTCACAATAACATTGATGTCACCATGTGTTCACAATAACATTGATGTCACCGTGTGTTCACAATAACATTGATGTCATCGTGTGTTCACAATACATTGATGTCACTGTGTTCACAATAACATTGATGTCACCGTGTGTTCACAATACTGATGTCATCGTGTGCTCACAATAACACTGATGTCACCGTGTGTTCACAACACTGATGTCATCGTGTGTTCACAATAACATTGATGTCACCGTGTCTTCACAACAACATTAATGTCACCTTGTGTTCACAACATTGATGTTACCGTGTGTTCACAATAACATTGATGTCACCGTGTGTTCACAATAACATTGATGTCATCGTGTCTTCACAACAACATTAATGTCACCGTGTGTTCACAATAACATTGATGTCATCGTGTGTTCACAATAACATTGATGTCACCGTGTGTTCACAATAACATTGATGTCACCGTGTGTTCACAATAACATTGATGTCATCGTGTGTTCACACTAACATTGATGTTACCGTGTGCTCGCAATAACATTGATGTCACCGTGTGTTCACAACAACATTAATGTCACCGTGTGTTCACAATAATATTGATGTCACCGTGTGTTCACAATAACATTGATGTCACCGTGTGTTCACAATAACATTGATGTCACCGTGTGTTCACAATACATTGATGTCACCGTGTGTTCACAATAACATTGATGTCACGTGTGTTCACAATAACATTGATGTCATCGTGGGTTCGCAATAACATTGATGTCACCGTGTGTTCGCAATAACATTGATGTCACCGTGTGTTCACAATAACATTGATGTTATCATGTGTTCACAATGATATTGATGTCACTGTGTGTTCACAATAACATTGATGTCACCGTGTGTTCACAACACTGATGTCATCATGTGTTCACAATAACATTGATGTCACCGTGTGTTCACAATATCACTGATGTTAGTGCTGCCTTAAAACAATCATGACATCGTCAGCTGCAGCACAGGACACACAGGTAGCAGCAATAACAGCAGTTATAGCAACAAGCAAAAATAGCAGCAGCAGCAGTACCAACAGCAGCGGCAACAACAGTGAAAAACAAAAGCAACAGCAGGACAGATAGTAGCAGCTGTATAAAGAACAGCAATAGCTGCAGCAGAATCAAAAGCGAAAACAGCAGAAGCAGTAGAAGTAATAACAGTAAAGCAGCAGCCATAGCAAAAACAGCAACAGCTGCATAAGCTGTACCAATAGCAGCAACATCAACAGAGAAACAGCAACAGGGGAAGCAGCAGCAGCAGCAGCAGCAGCAGCGACAACAGCACCATCACCAGCAGCTGCTGCAGCAACAACAGCACCATCATTAGCAACAGCTGTTGCAGTATCAACCACAACAGCATAAGGATTTTTTTTACCGAATTAAAGTAATATAGTTACAGCTGTCCAAATTATGCCAGGCTGCGCTGGAAAATGTGAAGAAATATTATATCTAATATTAATATGGCACTAATTTAGGCCAGGTCGGGTGTGATGTTCGTGTAAAAGACTTTAAATATATGTAAGACTGGGATATTATAGAAAATATACTTCATTATAGCCGCCAACATTAAACAAAATATAGTTAGAGGTGTTGATCTCATACATTATTATATTATTATAATCATGGGGAGCGCTAAACCCGTAGGATTATACAGCGCTTGTGGGGGGGGGGAGGTATTCAGGCTCAATTAAGGGAAATGGAGCACAGATCCAGCTCCCTAGATTAAAAGCCCCTCAGCAGCATCAAGGAACCTCCCTCGAGGGGCTCGCTCAATATAAAAGACTTTTCCATCCATCTGCCCACAAGAGTCTACCTAATCACTTTTAGGAAATTCAGCTTCTTCCAGAAGGCTCTATATTATCAAAAAAATGAGCGAGGAGCATTAAAACGTCCAAGTAACAACCACAAGATATAATATATTGGAATACAATCACACTGGGGATTGGGATTACTTATCTACTTATTACTCACGCTGAACTTAAAGTCTGCAAATATTGTTTAGATCCATCACATGATTAAAATACACCCACTTACCTGCCTGGTAAAAATAACATAGGATACGAAAGGTGAAGGGTCAATATAATTCATTACACATTACTGCAACATTATATTGCTACCATCAGCTTATGACCTAATAAATAACAAAATCCACGTACGAAAATCTCCCATTTCAGAACAAACCTAGAAAGTGCTTCTGAAATAAAGATGAAATTAGTTTAATTCCTGAACACATTTCTTCATTTAAAATTTGCCTTTGATATCGCAAATAAAATTTAAACCTACGTGAAACAGCCAGGATGAATACTGGTGGTAAATTCTTCACCTGAATAATTGATTATCTATGGAATAGTCTTCCATGTTTTCTACCAAGGTTTTAGAAGTGAAACTAAAGAAATGTTGCTAGGTACACCACAAGATGGTGCTCTCGGCCCCTTGTTATTTATTGTTCTAATTAATGCTCTTGGGAACACACAACTCTAAGTCATGTTAACGACATCATGATCCATACAACAACACATATTGAGTCAATACTTAAAGAGGTTCAGATATTATGTAATTGATTATATCTCATCATAGCTGCATCTAAAATATTAAGCAGCAAACGACGTGCCCCACCCATCTGTTTACAGAGTGAACACATCATCTACGTAAAACAGCCATTCAACAACTGAATAAAAGAATGCAAAGACTAAATGTGTTTCAGAACAGCTGTTAAATAAATGACAAAAAGGCACAATACCGTGACTGGAACAATACACGCTTCGGTCCGACTTCGACCATTTACAACGTATCACTAACAGAAAAGAGAGGAGGCAGAATATATAGGCCAGCAAACAGCTGTTACCTAAAACCTCTGTTTTAAGAATAACAATATACACGTACGCAGCTTAGATCTTTAATTGATTATGCTGCGTATGTGTTAATATTAGCTGAAGATATTTTCCTCTGGCTCTTGGAACTGATGCAAAACGAAGCTCTCGGAATTTTTGTTAGATGTTTTAAAACTACTAAGCGTCTTAACATTATAAAGGAATCTGATATTCCTGAAGGATACCTCCACCGCCCAGTCCCAGACCAGGTCTCCTGGAGGATTAAAACCTAATTAACTAGGCTGTTGCTGCAGGCGGCAAGTAGTCCAGCATACGAGCTACAACCCGGCTGGTCAGGGACTCATTGCAGAACTTGTCCAGTTTCCTCTTGAAGACCGCCAGAGGACTGTTGGTAATTTCCCTTTATGCACAGAGAGGGCGATGAAGGGCCGGAGACCTCTGGCATTCTGACACAGTGATAGGATAATTGAGCTAACACTAACTGGTGTTAAAATAGAGAAATGAACCAGTCGCTGTTACCATAAATATTGTTAAATGTCCAAAGTAAACACAAATCTAAATGGATTATGAAAACGTGGAATTACATTAATTCCACAACATGCGTGAAGTGCATCGTTATAGACAACAGGAGTATTTCACCCCTGCGTATCTCAAAGTCTAAGAAGCTCATCATTAGTAATTATCTGAGGGAACAGCTCATGAAGAAATTTATTGCTCAACTCTCAGAGATAAAACAAATTTCGTACGCTCATGGTTCAAAACAAGAGTCTACTGGCAGGACTGTATTTGTTTTTACTGCCACCTTCCTACATAGGAATTATAGCAACCATATTGAGTCAGGCTTAAGAAATAACAATTGTACTTCTTCCTTATGCACTGAATTGCCATCCTAATGGAACTCTAGTTAACTTATGACAATGTACGTGACGCCTTGATCACTACTGACTGTCACACTGAATGCACTTTACTCACATAATGGTTAGCAAAGTACTCACTGCTATAAGCCAGGTATAAATATAAAGAAGATCAGAGAAGAAAGGAATAAATCACAAGTGTTATGGATACCATCACAGTGGATTAATCCCTCATGTCTCAGTCCAGCTGTCTTATTTCTGTACTACAATCTCAAGCTACATCAATTATTTTTTTTTTGCAGAAATGTACTCTTGAATAATTATAACTGAATAAAATTCCAAATCCTAATCTGTATAACAAACAGCAGAAGCAGCAGTAACAAGAGCAGTATCAGCAACAGCCAGTAACAACCACAACAAAAGCAGCAGCAACAGCCAGTAACAACCATAACAAAAGCAGCAGCAACAGCCAGTAACAACCATAACAAAAACAGCAGCAACAGCCAGTAACAACCACAACAAAAGCAGCAGCAACAGCCAGTAACAACCATAACAAAAGCAGCAGCAACAGACAGTAACAACCATAACAAAAGCAGCAGCAACAGCCAGTAACAACCACAACAAAGCAGCAGCAACAGCCATAACAACCACAACAAAAGCAGCAGCAACAGCCAGTAACAACCACAACAGAAGCAGCAGCAACAGCCAGTAACAACCACAACAAAAGCAGCAGCAACAGCCAGTAACAACCATAACAAAAGCAGCAGCAACAGACAGTAAACAACCAAACAAAAGCAGCAGCAACAGCCAGTAACAACCACAACAGAAGCAGCAGCAACAGCCAGTAACAACCACAACAGAAGCAGCAGCAACAGCCAGTAACAACCACAACAAAAGCAGCAGCAACAGCCAGTAACAACCATAACAAAAGCAGCAGCAACAGCCAGTAACAACCATAACAAAAGCAGCAGCAACAGCCAGTAACAACCATAACAAAAGCAGCAGCAACAGCCATAACAACCACAACAAAAGCAGCAGCAACAGCCAGTAACAACCACAACAGAAGCAGCAGCAACAGCCAGTAACAACCACAACAAAAGCAGCAGCAACAGCCAGTAACATCCACAACAAAAGCAGCAGCAACAGCCAGTAACAACCACAACAAAAGCAGCAGCAACAGCCAGTAACAACCACAACAAAAGCAGCAGCAACAGCCAGTAACAACCACAACAAAAGCAGCAGCAACAGCCAGTAACAACCACAACAGAAGCAGCAGCAACAGCCAGTAACAACCACAACAAAAGCAGCAGCGACAGCCAGTAACAACCACAGCAAAAGCAGCAGCGACAGCCAGTAACAACCACAACAAAAGCAGCAGCAACAGCCAGTAACAACCACAACAGAAGCAGCAGCAACAGCCAGTAACAACCACAACAAAAGCAGCAACAGCCAGTAACAACCACAACAGAAGCAGCAGCAACAGCCAGTAACAACCACAACAAAAGCAGCAGCAACAGCCAGTAACAACCAAAGCAAAAGCAGCAGCAACAGCCAGTAACAACCATAGCAAAAGCAGCAGCAACAGCCAGTAACAACCACAACAAAAGCAGCAGCAACAGCCAGTAACAACCACAACAAAAGCAGCAGCAACAGCCAGTAACAACCACAACAAAAGCAGCAGCAACAGCCAGTAACAACCACAAGAAAAGCAGCAGCAACAGCCAGTAACAACCACAAGAAAAGCAGCAGCGACAGCCAGTAACAACCACAACAAAAGCAGCAGCAACAGCCAGTAACAACCATTACAAAAGCAGCAGCAACAGCCAGTAACAACCGAAGCAAAAGCAGCAGCAACAGCCAGTAACAACCATTACAAAAGCAGCAGCAACAGCCAGTAACAACCATAACAAAAGCAGCAGCAACAGCCAGTAAGAACCACAACAAAAGCAGCAGCAACAGCCAGTAAGAACAACAACAAAAGCAGTCGTAACAGCAACCAAGAAATCAAAAGCAGCTTCTTCAGCAAGCATAAAAAAGTACCAGAAACAGCAGCCACAGCAGCACCAACACTAAAAACAGCCACAACAGCAACGATAACAGCAGCCACACAGCAACAACACTAACAGCAGCCTGGTGAATGGAGAATCAATAAACGCTGAGTTTGTATGAATTATTGGTCTTGCCAATTAATTTTCTAATTAAGGTGCAATTACTGAGGCACAGCTCTGGCCTCTTTTCTTTCCTGCGTCAAAGGTAACGTTACGAAGAATTTACTTTCGGGAGAGCCTTCCTCTCTTGGTCTGATTCACATCTTTTGGCGGAGCCTTCCTCTTAGGGGCTGCTTTACGTCTTTTCTCCAGAAACACTGCATAAGTAATGCGATTTTTTTTTTAACGGAGCAAATTACAGTTCTCAGTTGAGGTTGCAATTATATTATTTCGTCTTTTTGATCAATGGTTGAGCTGATATACTTGATCAGTATTTGGCTGAACTTAATATAGAGAGTAATTTGTATCTTATATTTTATTATAAATATATGCTTTATTTTTTATCAACAACTCGGCCGTCTCCTACCGAGGAAGGGGTGACATAAAAGAAGAAACACTTTTACCATCATTCACTCCATCACTGTCTTGCCAGAGGGGTGCTGATACTACAGTTCTAAACTGCAACATATCCCCACTCCTTCTTCAGAGTGCAGGCACACTATTTCCAACCTCCAGGACTCAAGTCCGGCTAACCTGCTTCATTGAATCTCTTCATACGTGTTACGTTGCTCACACTTCAACAACACGTCAAGTCATAAAAACTACGAGCCTTCATTCACTCCTATCTAACAACGCTCACATACGATTCCTGGATGTCTTAAACCCTTGCACACAAAACGTCCTGTACCTCCTCCATCTAACCTATCCTAGGACGACCCCTACCCCGCCTTCCCTCCACCAGAGATTTATACGCCATCCAAGTCATCATATTTTGTTCCACGCTCTCTAAATGTCCGAACCATTTCAACAACCTATATACACACACACACACACACACACATTATATATATATATATATATAATATATATATATATAATATATATATATATATATATATAATATATATATATATATATGTATATATAATGTGGGGAAGTACCACCTCTATAGCTGGAATGGGGACCCTCATCTTCAGAGAAGACAATAAACGTACCTCAGGGAAAACTCAAGGTTCTCCCCGGGGCTGCTTGAATATTTTCTTCTACCACCCCCTATATATTTTATATTCTATGTGAACATTTATTAATAAACAGAATACATTTACAGAAAAAAAAAACATGAATACAATGGCACAATGCATCAAAGATCATGAATTTCCTACAGCTCCTCCAAGGCTGGATGCGAGCCAAGTATGCAGCAAGCATTTCCTCTCTGGATGGCTACGCTGAGGCGCTGGAACATGAAAGTGGCTGCCTTTGGGTCCCTGGTGGTGTCGATGAGTCTGGAACCCAATTCTTTAAGGAAACGTGTGGCATTTTTTCCCCATGATCCCAAGGTCTCTGATCCCACTGGGACAAATTGATACTGCTGGCCCTGTACTTGCTGATCTTGTACTCCTCCCTGTGGTCAGCAGCTCCTCCCTGTCGCCCCACACTGTGATGGATATAGGTGTCAGCCAGTGTGGACACACAGGTATAGTCCCATGCTAAGAGTTTGCCATTCTTCCAAGGATAGATGGTGATCCCGTCGGGGTGGTTTGCTGGGTTGTGGGTATTGTTGGCTGCTAGTGATCGGGGCTCCCTCTCGGCAGGGCATCCAGCTGTAGCAAGGGTTCTCTTAATGATGTCGTTGACCTCATTGTATCTTGCATGCCAGCCCTTGGTTTTGGAACAGTTAAGACCATGTAGACCGTATTGGTCTGCTTGCACTTCGCCGCAAATACACGTATATTCTGTGTGAATTGGGGCAGCAAGGCGCAGAGCCACTGCAATACGGAGGGTCTTAGGGTCGAGTCGCGTTCCCATTGCCGATATGGGAACTGTTTGGAGGAAGTCCCCGGAGTGATGTGCGCTCACAGCCTGGAGATGGGTAATCTCCCTATCTGATGTTGCAGCCCTGAGCATGCTGGCAAGCACCTTTTCAGCAATCGGGCCATCCCAGCTTGACTGTTCGTGAGCCAGTGCTGCACTAGGGTTTGGCGCTGGAGCAGCAAGAGTCTCCCATTCGGTGATGGCACTGGCATAGCTAGGGTCTTCTATTCCTGCTGAGTCACTGAGGGTATAAGGAAGAATATGTCTTATCAACTCGTTTGATGCTATGGAAGAGGATAGGAAAGCTGGTAGAGCAATCTGGGAGGATCTGCGTACTCCTAGCCCTCCAAGCCTGACCGGAAGTGAGGCTTGCAACCACTGTCCATCATCAAGGGAAAGATTCAATACACTCTCTAGCATGGTCTTCAGGAGAGAGTCATATTCCTTGAGTTTTGGACTGCTGAAGGCTGGGAAGCATCTCAGAAAGTAGGTAAGTTTTGGGATTGACAGGCGCCTGGTGAGTAGGTAGAAGGCATCGTGTGTGTCATTGTCTGTCATCCTGCTTTCCATCGTCCGGAGGTCTGAGACTTTTTTTTTCTAGGATCAGATCGATGGCATTGGACCCAAGAGGAGCACCAAGGAGAGTGCTATTGGCTGGATCAATGGCTCGTGCTCCTGGTAAAACGGCACTAATATTCTGAATCATCGGTTGATTGGTAGAAACTATTTCACATTTGGTGGGGTTTAAAGAAAGGCCCAGGCTTTCTCCCATGTCTTTAATTTTACTGATGTCCTCCAGGAGAGATTCTGTTGTACCAGCTAGGGTACCATCATCCAGGAACCAGATATTGAGCTCGCTGGAGAGTGCTTCTGTGACTTCCTTGATGACCAAACAAAATAGAAAGGGGGCGAGAGGGTCCCTCTGTTGCACGCCCTCACATGAGTCAATTTCATGGTCCCCAAACAATAGTTTGGAAGTCACACTATAACACGATTCTATGAAGGGATAAAGGGAAGGGAAGTTTCTATAAACTGCTTGGAGAGAAGCATCCCTTCTGACTGAGTTGAAAGCATTGGCAAAGTCCAATTTGACCAAGGCTTTTTCATCGGACATGTTTTTGATATATACTCGTGCTGCGTGGGCGGCTGCTTCACAGCCCTGTTGAACGCCGAAACCGAGTTGAGTTGGTTTCAGCATTGCAGCAGCCTCTTGACTCAACCTTCTTACTGCAGCCTTGGCGACTAGGCGCCGAAGGGTGTTGCCCACTGCAATGGGCCTGATTCCGCCATCCTTTTTCCGGAGGGCACACAATGAGGCACCAAAGAAAAGGGGTCTGATGGCCTCTGGGACACTGCCAGCCAGGCACAGGTTGGAAAATTTGGTGAATTCAGACAGCAGCCTCTCTGAAGCCTCACCAAGTGCTGGATTGAGTATTTGTTTTAAGTGTTGAGGCCTTAAACCGGTGAAACCTCCTGATGAGCCCTGTGGAAATGACATAGCAGCTTTATACACATCAGCATCCTGTAAGATTAGATGTTCTTCGCCTGCTGCAATGTCAGGGAGGTCAATGTTAGTACTGGGAGCCCTGGGTGGATGTTTGTCCTTCAGAGCTTGCGCCGTGCTGACGTCCTTGGGAGCGATGGTATCCTCACTGGTTATAAGTCTCAGAGCTTCAATAGTATTACCCTCTTCTATTTTTTTGTTAATTTGGGCTCTGATTTTTGAGGCGTCGGGTGTCCTGTTGTTGGCATTTGCCGGGCGGGTGTTTGTCGCCCTAGGGAAGAGACGGACGAGGTTGTCATCCCTTGTTAATGCATTTATTGCCCCAATAACATGTGTTGATAGTGACTTGTCCCTCCTTGGCGGGACAGCCAACTTTACGATTCTGGCTTAAATAGCAGCGCTCTTCTTGCTGAATAAGGCAAGCGAAAATTTGTGTATGCAATAATTCGCAAAATAATTCTGAACCTAACGAAAAATATATATTTCATTGTGTTTGTTCTTTAATAAATTATTGTAAACATATATATTTTAGTTGGATTTGGCAAAATTAAATGGCGCTCGTTATAAGGTTAGATAAGTTTTCTTAGGTTCGTTTGGTACAAAATTATTAATTTTTACATTAACACGAATTAAAAAAATATATATCTTTAAACATAAAAGAGAAAATTTTAATAACTTAATTTTAAAAGAGTTCTTGATAATTGAACAATTTTACCTATTTTGCACGACATATGTCTTAGGTGGGTTTACAAAATTAAATTATATTTATTGTGCGAGTAGTTAGCTTGTAGTAATTTTGAACATTATTTCCTGATATTTGAACTCAATTGTCCATAAAGTGAGAGTTTAACGCACCTAACATCCTTTGGATTTGTAACTTACCAGAAATTTTTTTTTCCGAGAATGATTTAAAAATATTGTGTAACAATGACAGCGGTCACCTGTATTAAGACAAAATTTGCAGGAGTTTAGCTTCACTATCACTTAGTCAGCATTTGATAGTGAAATTAAATTCTTCCAGAGGTTCTTTTGTTAGTGTTAGTCATGTAGTGCCACTACGGCAGCAGCGCCACTACGGCAGCAGTGCCTCTCTGATGCAACGTAATGTAACAGTTAATTTGTTCTAACTGAAATATTAAGTATGAAGGAGCTACTTCAAGTTTTTCTTCTTTTTTTTTTTTACATTTAGTAATTTACTCTTGAGCCAAGATTGTATAAAGAAATAATGAAGTAACAGAAATACCATAAACTGCTAAGGACTAAATATGTGTTTTATGTTGCACTTAAGTTTAATACTTGATGAACCACTAAAATTGGCAGGTAGTGCCGAGCTCGCAGTAAATAATGAATCCATCTGCTCCTGTCTGGAGGCCAGCATGATATAACACTCAGAGGATCATCATGCTTACTACATGTACTTCCATCTGGAGCACAGCATGATACAGCACTGTTGATCATGCTTACTACATGAGCTTCCATCTGGAGCACAGCATGATACAGCACTGTTGATCATGCTTACTACATGCTTTTCCATCTGGAACACAGCATAATACAGCACTCTGTTGATCATCATGTTTACTACTCATACTAATAGATATATATACCTAAATTATGGTTGTCTGGGGAACTTTTATTACACTCATCTGATATACAGAAATTCAGTGGGTGATAGATTTGTTTCAGATAGCGACTCGGTACTTTAAGTAGCCGGACACTTTCCGAGGACGCTTCTGTGCAGCGGTAGAAGATCAGCTTATATGAAGTGCCGCTTTAAAACGAGTACCGTCGGTAAACTGTCGAGTGGGGCACTTTCCTGCCCTGCCACGATGAAATATGCTGATTATGAAATATTTCATGGCCAACAGTGTCAACAAGTTACACTGATACTCATAATTAGCAACTATGTATTAACATTATTAATACAGGGTGCTACATAACTTTAAACACTATATGTGTGGTTAAAACCAATACTTATGTTGTGTGTGTAATAACTACAGATTTATACGCCCTACAAGTCATCCTACTTCGTTCCAGCCTCTGAAGCAGCAGCTCTGGAGCTCTGCGAGTCTGAGTAAGACTGTGGATCCCATATAATATTATTAAGCAAAGAAAATTTCTTCTCTCACCTCCCTCCTTCCTTACAATCGAATTGAGACTTTCCATAAGACTGAAGATTTTCTTTATGTATACATGTATCTAACGTTTTTCTTTAATTTATATAGAATCTGTTCGAGATCAGTATGCAAATATGCATGAATGGTCGAAGACTATCCGGTACTATCTCTTTAAATTTAAGATGTGATTTGTAATCGGCGTCGCAAAGCTGACGATTCTCGGAAACACTTACGGGTAAATAACAGTAATCTACTTACTCTTCCATTCAACCTGTTTGTCTCAAAATATCTTATGTAGTCTGAGAGTTCTAGCTCTTGGTCTCGCCTCAACTTTCCAATAGCTAAGATGAAACAGCTTTGCCATATCCCCTTTCGATCACTGAGGCCAACATGTGATAACAATCGCCAGCGGCTGTCATGGCCACCACACAGCCATCACCAGCGGCTGTCATGGCCACCACACAGCCATCACCAGCGGCTGTCATGGGCACCACACAGCCATCACCAGCGGCTGTCATGGCCACCACACGGCCATCACCAGCGGATGTCATGGCCACCACACAGCCATCACACCAGCGGCTGTCATGGGCACCACACAGCCATCACCAGCGGCTGTCATGGCCACCACACGGCCATCACCAGCGGCTGTCATGGCCACCACACAGCCATCACCAGCGGCTGTCATGGCCACCACACAGCCATCACCAGCGGCTGTCATGGGCACCACACAGCCATCACCAGCGGCTGTCATGGCCACCACACGGCCATCACCAGCGGATGTCATGGCCACCACACAGCCATCACCAGCGGCTGTCATGGGCACCACACAGCCATCACCAGCGGCTGTCATGGCCACCACACGGCCATCACCAGCGGCTGTCATGGCCACCACACAGCCATCACCAGCGGCTGTCATGGCCACCACACAGCCATCACCAGCGGCTGTCATGGGCACCACACAGCCATCACCAGCGGCTGTCATGGCCACCACACTGCCATCACCAGCGGATGTCATGGCCACCACACAGCCATCACCAGCGGCTGTCATGGGCACCACACAGCCATCACCAGCGGCTGTCATGGCCACCACACGGCCATCACTAGCGGCTGTCATGGCCACCACACGGCCATCACCAGCGGCTGTCATGGGCATCACACAGCCATCACCAGCGGCTGTCATGGGCACCACACACCCATCACCAGCGGCTGTCATTGGCACCACACGGCCATCACCACGGCTGTCATGGCCACCATGCACAGCCATCACCATGCGCTGACATGGCCCACAGCCATCACCAGCGCCTGTCATTGGCCACCACACAGCCTCACCAGGCGGATGTTCATGGCCACACAGAGCACATCCACCACGCTGTCTGGGAACACAAACCATCACCACGCTGTCATGGCTCCATACAACTCATCACAGCGGCTGTCATGGCATCACACACCATATCTTAGCCTGTCATGGGCACCAACAGCCATCTACCATCTTGTCATGGGCACTCAACTTCCATCAAGGGCTGTCATGGGCACCACACAGCCATACCAGCGCTGTCATGGGACCACACAGCCATCCCAACGCTGTCATGGGCACCACACGGCATCACCATGCGGCTGTCATGGGCCACCACACAGCCATCACCAGCGGCTGTCATGGCCACCACACGGCCATCACCAGCGGCTGTCATGGCCACCACACGGCCATCACCAGCGGCTGTCATGGGCCACCACACAGCCATCAACCAGCGCTGTCATGGCCACCACACGGCCATCACCAGCGGCTGTCATGGCCACCACACAGCCATCACCAGCGGCTGTCATGGCCACCACACAGCCATCACCAGCGGCTGTCATGGCCACCACACAGCCATCACCAGCGGCTGTCATGGCCACCACACGGCCATCACCAGCGGCTGTCATGGCCACCACACGGCCATCACCAGCGGCTGTCATGGCCACCACACAGCCATCACCAGCGGCTGTCATGGCCACCACACGGCCATCACCAGCGGCTGTCATGGCCACCACACGAGCCATCACCAGCGGCTGTCATGGCCACCACACAGCCATCACCAGCGGCTGTCATGGGCCACCACACGCCATCACCAGCGGCTGTCATGGCCACCACACGGCCATCACCAGCGGCTGTCATGGCCACCACACAGCCATCACCAGCGGCTGTCATGGGCACCACACAGCCATCACCAGCGGCTGTCATGGCCACCACACGGCCATCACTAGCGGCTGTCATGGCCACACACACGGCCATCACCAGCGGCTGTCATGGCACCACACAGCCATCACCAGCGGCTGTCATGGCACACCACACCCATCACCAGCGGCTGTCATTGGCACCACACGGCCATCACCAGCGGCTGTCATGGCCACCACACAGCCATCACCAGCGGCTGTCATGGCCACCACACAGCCATCACCAGCGGCTGTCATGGCCACCACACGAGCCATCACCAGCGGCTGTCATGGCACCACACAGCCATCACCAGCGGCTGTCATGGGCACCACAAAGCCATCACCAGCGGCTGTCATGGCACCATACAAGCCATCACCTAGCGGCTGTCATGGGCCACACACAGGCCATCACCAGCGGCTGTCATGGCCACCACACAGCCATCACCAGCGGCTGTCATGGCACCACACAGCCATCACCAGCGGCTGTCATGGCACCACACAGCCATCACCAGCGGCTGTCATGGGCACCACACAGCCATCACCAGCGGCTGTCATGGCCACCACACGCCATCACCAGCGGCTGTCATGGGCACCACACAACCATCACCAGCGGCTGTCATGGCCACCACACGGCCATCACCAGCGGCTGTCATGGCCACCACACGGCCATCACCAGCGGCTGTCATGGGCACCACACGCCATCACCAGCGGCTGTCATGGCCACCACACGGCCATCACCAGCGGCTGTCATGGCACCAACGCATCACCAGGCTCATGGGCACCCACAGCCATCACCAGCGGCTGTCATGGCCACCACACGGCCATCACCAGCGGCTGTCATGGGCATCACACAGCCATCACCAGCGGCTGTCATGGGCACCACACAGCCATCACCAGCGGCTGTCATGGGCACCACACACCCATCACCAGCGGCTGTCATGGGCACCACACGGCCATCACCAGCGGCTGTCATGGCCACCACACAAGCCATCACCAGCGGCTGTCATGGCCACCACACAGCCATCACCAGCGGCTGTCATGGCCACCACACAGCCATCACCAGCGGCTGTCATGGCCACCACACAGCCATCACCAGCGGCTGTCATGGGCACCACACAGCCATCACCAGCGGCTGTCATGGGCACCACACAGCCATCACCAGCGGCTGTCATGGCACCACACACCATCACCAGCGGCTGTCATGGGCACCACACACCCATCACCAGCGGCTGTCATTGGCACCACACGGCCATCACCAGCGGCTGTCATGGCCACCACACAGCCATCACCAGCGGCTGTCATGGGCATCACACAGCCATCACCAGCGGCTGTCATGGGCACCACACAGCCATCACCAGCGGCTGTCATGGGCACCACACAGCCATCACCAGCGGCTGTCATGGCCACCACACAGCCATCACCAGCGGCTGTCATGGCCACCACAACACACGGCTCATGGCCACAACCATCACAGCGGCTGTCATGGCCACCACACAGCCATCACCAGCGGCTGTCATGGGCACCACACAACCATCACCAGCGGCTGTCATGGGCACCATACAACCATCACCAGCGGCTGTCATGGGCACCACACAGCCATCACCAGCGGCTGTCATGGGCACCACACAGCCATCACCAGCGGCTGTCATGGGCACCACACAGCCATCACCAGCGGCTGTCATGGGCACCACACAATCATCACCAGCGCTGTCATGGGCACCACACAGCCATCACCAGCGGCTGTCATGGGCACCACACGGCCATCACCAGCGGCTGTCATGGGCACCACACGGCCATCACCAGCGGCTGTCATGGCCACCACACGGCCATCACCAGCGGCTGTCATGGCCACCACACGGCCATCACCAGCGGATGTCATGGGCACCACACAGCCATCACCAGCGGCTGTCATGGCCACCACACGGCCATCACCAGCGGACTGTCATGGGCACCACACAGCCATCACCAGCGGCTGTCATGGGCACCACACAGCCATCACCAGCGGCTGTCATGGCCACCACACGGCCATCACCAGCGGATGTCATGGGCACCACACAGCCATCACCAGCGGCTGTCATGGGCACCACACAGCCATCACCAGCGGCTGTCATGGCCACCACACGGCCATCACCAGCGGATGTCATGGGCACCACACAGCCATCACCAGCGGCTGTCATGGGCACCACACAGCCATCACCAGCGGCTGTCATGGCCACCATCACAACCATTACCAGCGGCTTCACCTTCAGGTATACGAAATGGCGTATTACTGAGAAGTATGAAGACAGACAAATTTCATAACTCGCTATTGTTGGATATATTAATCTGGTACTAGAGATGCTGAGGGGTGACTATCACCGCCTCAAGTATCATCAAAAACTTTCAAACTTATAGCAGCCTAAATGAGAAAATCTCGAGTATATATTATCACCTACGGAGGCAGTGACAAAAACAAAAAAAAAAAAAAATAGGAAAAAACCTCTGAGTCTTAACACCAGGATCCAGGAACATTAGTATGCGTGTAGGACAATAACAAACTACGTGTGTTATTCAGAAGGAAACATGCGTACTTAATGTGGAAAGATGATAAACATGTTGATAAGTACGCTAAGATACAACATAATGAGCGTCAGCGGCCCAGAACTGTTCAACTGCCTCCCAGCATACATAAAGAGGATTACCAATAGATCCTTGGCTGTCTTCAAGAAGGCACTGGACAGGTACCTTAAACCAGTACCTGACCAGCCGGGCTGTGGTTCGTACGTCGGTTTGCGTGCGACCAGCAGCAACAGCCTGGTTGATCAAGCCCTGAGACTCGGCGAGGCCTGGTCACAGACCGGGCCGCAGGGGCGTTCACCCCCTGAAGTCCTCTCCAGGTATACTCCAGGTATGTCGCCTAAAAAAAAAAGCTACAACTCAAAAGGTGTCTGATGATTACATTAGCATCGAAGACACCATCAGCTGAACCAGGACGCTTCAGTTTAGCTAAGTTTCCGACTCTCACGGTACCGAAGAAACACAAACACCAGTCAATGCTCCCAGAAAATTAGCCGACGTACAAGCTGCACCTGCTGATAAGTCCTCCATCATTGCTCCGCTACTTGCATCATCGTCCACCTTCCTATAAATCCATGTGATCTCGCTCTTACCTCAGCAATAACAAAAGCAAGTAAAAAACTCCCAGACAATATATAATTGTCAAATGCTATTTTAATCTCGATGTGAAGGCTTACTCAGCCCTGTCAGTTCCTAAGGAACTGAAAACGTTGACTCATGTAAATAAATGATGGAAAACATAATAACATGAGAAGATAAACATTTTATTAAATGACTTCAAGCATAAATGTAAAACACTTAAACATGAGAATTAATCCTATCTGAAAAAAAAAAACGAAATAGGAAAAATGATACTTGAATTCAAAGCTAATTTGTACAGATGTAGTTGTAGAAGTGCGTGTCGATGTTGTTGACACCGCGCTTGGAAGATTGGAAAAACACTGAAGCCCTTGTTGAAGAGAAAAAAAGGGGGATGGGGATGTCGTCACTGCTGTTCCTGACACAAGACGGTTTCCACAATACAGTTCTGCCAAGGTGAACTTATCCTCTGATCACCACAGTGCTGAAAATGTTGGATAGCCACTCTTATCACAAGACACGTAGTTACGGTGCGTGTGTAGCTGGCTAGGGTGATCGGTTAAGTATGGAAGGCGGCGACTGGATTTTAGGTATGTGCGGCTAGTTCACTAGATCTTTGCCAGATCCCTGCTGTCCTTATCTTCACCTCGCCCGTGTCAGATGACCCACCCCGACAAATCAAGGCCACAATTAAGAAATAAATACAGTTACAACCTGCTCGCTTCATCACTCACACGATAGGCGTACAGCCTTTAAAAGAAATGGTGATAATTAAAAAGTGACGTTAAATTCAAAGCAAGGCAGAGATAAACACAAGTGTACAGCTCTAAATAAGAGTGAAGCTCTTAAGACAAACAAAGAAAAAGATATATAGTACAGGAGTGGAACGCATGATGGAAGCAGCTAGTCAAGTGATTCCTCCACTGGTTGGAGATTCACACCTCATCTCCCACCGGATGAAAAGAGGGAGGGGGGGGGGGGTAGCGGGAGCTAGACACTCTACCTGCCTTAACTACCAGACTGCCAACAAACAACCATCACCATACATTCATAATTTCCATACTCCTAAATTGAACTCTTCCCTCACACTCGACGATTTTTTTGTCATTTATTTTGCTTGCAACTTGGGGCGAGCAAGGTCAACAGTGTTTTGAAGACCTGCGGCGTGTAACCAACACCTCGCCTGATATCTCCAGTATCTCAGACGCCGCAGCATCCTCTCGCATCTTGGAGAAAACCAATTTCCTGTCAAACCCGTCTTCAGCAAATACAGGAGACGCACGCAGGTGCTGCGTCACTCTTCCCTGATGAAACATTTAATCGGTGGACTTTTTTTTTTTACCCTGGAGGACAAGCGATTGACTTTGCAATCAGAGAGAGTAAGCTGTCAGTGCTTGTGCAATATATATACACCTGTAGTAATAACTATAATTAAAAAAGAGCATCGTTAATAACAATTATGACATTCGCTTTCACAACGATGGTATTATAAGAATCAGAGAGAGTGTGTTATGTATTTTGAGATCCAGACATTTAAGAAATGAATATTAGCTGTATGAGCGGCTCTCCATTTCCCAAAGTGTGGTAATGGCCAGCGTACGTGCACTTCACGCCCTGAAATCGTAAAAATAGGATGGCGCTAGCGTAAAGGGACAGCCTCATAACACTCTTCACATGCAGTAAAGCCTTGATAATGAGCGTTGGTCTGTAAAACCGCGGATTACTGTACTCGTTACCAATCGCAAGGGAGTATAAGCACTCGACGCTATGGACCTTATTACCGTGTTGCCAGGGTACTTTATACCGTGTATCACCGTGTACATTACTGATTTGTACTCGCCGAATTCTGTTACCGGGGGCCAGAAACTCAGCTACTGACCCCACCTCCATGCTTTAGAATTTCTCTGCAATACTTAGTTGTTTGCCTCTTGGGCCTTATCATACCTGCTCTTACGACTGTGTATGGAGTCTGTCTCCGTCGCTTCCACTTACCACACAGACTGAAGAAATGCTTCCTAACGTTAGCGAAACACTTCTTTGTTTTTAACATTTATATCTCATTTTGATCATTTTGTCATTTTTTCTCTATGCAAACCTTTAAACAACGTGCACGTCATAATATTCTCTCAGCTTCTCCACTGTCTCATTGTTCTTCCATAACTGTTACGTTCAGTTTATGTCTCTCATCATATTGGAAACAATTTCAAAACAAGTTTTTAATTCTCTGGACCTTCTTTAGCTGCTAAATATAATGTTCAGGTGTAAACTCCATACAGGTTCAGCATACACGACACATGTCGTGCGCCACGTTACGTTGCACGTCTCGGCCTAATTTCTGTTGGTCCCTCCTATTTTCTAAATTACAACTTCCACCAAGTATTCAAGTTTAACACTGTTTTTGACTTGATAAAAGCCCTCTGTGTGGGCGAAACATAGCCAATAAAGGATCGCATTTTACTGCATTTGTGTATTTTTCCACTGTGTAGCTACTGGCTCAAATTGGTGCTCCTTAATGCAATCCTTAGTCCAGGTTGCTTAGAATGAGGACCATATCTAGACATGCTGGTTAATCTTTGCTTCCATTCTTGTCTTTCACATGCTAGTTTAAGTAGCTATCCAGTGCAGTTTCCAACTCTCCTGTTTTCTCCTTCTCTTCTCATTATGTGTTATCCTTTTGCGAATATTACATTGCTACACTGCCACTACTTACATCTTTGTAAGTGAATTATATACTAGAAAAAGCAACTGTACTGAATGCGATATCATCTTTGATCTTCCAGCAACGAGTGAAATAATCGCATAGCTACATAGCAAAGGATAAATTAGGAAACTACAAGACAGTTGGAAAACTCAACCTGTCTTGAAGGACAACGTTGGTTCTGTACTGCAGTGGCGTAGCTTGGAGGGTAAGCCAGCGGTGCGGGTGGTGAGTGTTGTGCGGGCGGTGCGGGCGGATGGAAGGTATTCAAGCTCATTTCAGGGAACTGAAGCGCAATCCAATTCCCTAGATCAAGAGCCCTTCACCAGCGTCAAGGAACCTCCCTTGAAGGACTTACGAGAACAGGAAGGAGTGGGAGTGGGGGGTCGAGAGCCAGTGGTCGCAAGTAGTGCCACTGTAATGTTACCACATTCGATAAATCCTATAGTAAACTATCAGAGGTTGTTCCTAAGAGACGAGCTTAAGTGAAGTAAATGTTGAGTATTAGTGGAGGCTGGCTTCACCACTCTTAATTACACTCGCTCCACATCGGTCACAAACATCAGTGACCACCCGCACATCTAGGGAATCAGTCACAGCTATGGGCTGGGATAAACATAAATATAAGAAAGTGTTACAAGCTGCATCAAGCTGTATCAAATAGGTCTTGAGTTATTAGAATAACGTTAAAGCAACAGTACTGTTGCATTATCTGGCCATCTTCGTTCTGGAAAAGATTCACCAATCATTATCTTCTTCAGTCCAATACAGGGAATGGCAAAAAAATAGGAGTAGTTTGTGGTAATCAGTCCATCAGCCTGGAGTCAATGCGTTCAGTCTATCAGTCTTAATGAAGGAGGAGCATATGCGTGGAGTAGGGGCTTATAAACTGCAGACAGATGAGACGAAGCAATGGGGGGAGGAGTCACCAGTGGAAAAACTCACTTGTGGAAGTATGTCAGGCCTAGAGGTTACCCAAACTTTAAAGAATTCCCTGTATCAAGATTTCAAGATATTACTGTGTCTGATAGAACTTGTACAGTTGGTTCAGAAAACCGACCAGTTGATGAGACACTTGTGCAACATCTGGGCAGCTTCATTCTGAAAACGTTTTGCTAGTCGGATGTTTCTTCAGTCTAATACAGGGAAGAAGCTGCAGTAAAGAGAAAGAAACTGAAGAGAGATATGGCAACAATGTGAAACCTACTAACGGGTAGAGGAAAAAAAAAAGAGACAGCTGGTTGCTTTACGTAGGAGGGAACAAAAGAAGGGACACAACTGGAAACTAATTACACAAGTAAGCTACAGGTAAACAGGTAGACAGACTTCGTAAATAATTTCAAAGTAGGTATGAAAAAAACTTTACATTAAAGGTATATAAAACTGACTATTTACCCCTGATGTAAAGATACCTGGCTGGCACAGCAATATTTTGGAATCTTGGAAGAAAGAATATAAGATCGTACAATCTGATTGCTAAATCTCTGGTGTACCTTAAGGGCCTGACCTACTTCCTCTAGTGGGCCCCGCCCAAATATGACTACCTCTGCTACTACTGCATCGCTCCACCTCTTTCAGTGGCTCCACTATAAAAGGCTCTATTCTAATGTGTCAATATTATATTGAAAAGCCCCTGGTTAACGAGGTCCCTCTCAGTAAAGATTTCCAGGTATTATACATGTCTTCTCAGAATTGTTCTCGTTTGTCCTACATCTACCAAGTGTCTTAACATGAGGAAGGAGCTTAGTGCTGCTAGTATTAGTGATAGGATTATTGAGATTAACACTATACTTGGTATTAGAATATTAGGAAATGAACCAAACACTGTCACTACAATCTTACAAAATATCTAGAAATACACATAGATCTAAGCGAGTTGTAAAAACATGACCTTTTCCAACAAACTCATCAATAGTAATCCCTTCCTTACATCACTTGCAATGGTAACTACTCAACAAATTTCTCGCTTAACTGTTAGTAACAATAAATCATAAAATATACTGACAGGGCTGCATCCGCTTTTGTTTCCATCTTTCTAGACAAGAACGTGAGGAATTTCGTTGAGTTAGGTATATGAATTAACAACTGGGCATCTACACTGCAAACTGAATTGCTTGCCTTCCTAATGGCGCTAAAGCTAACTAATGGCACTGAGTTGGAGTCTTTGATCATTATTAATTCTATATCATCACTGAAGGCTCTTGACTAACATAATGACCCAAACAACATGCTCATTAGAAAAGCTACATTTGGACACTAAAAAATCTGGGAATACATGGAGTATGCCTAGAGAGGGTTTCGGGGGTCAACACCCCCGCGGCCCGGTCTGAGACCAGACCTCGTGGTGGATCATGGTCTGATCAACCAGGCTGTTACTGCTGGTAGCACATAAACTGACATGAACCACAGCCCGGCTGGTCAGGTACTGACTAGGTGCCTGTCCAGTGCCTTCTTGAAGACAGCCAGGGATCTATTGGTAATTCCCCTTAAGTATGCTGGGACGCAGATGAACACTCTTGGGCCCCTGAAACTTACTGTGTTGTCTCTCAAGTGTACTCGTGGCGCCTCTGCTTTTCATTGGGGAAATGTTGCATCTCCTGCCGATCCTTGTGCTTGCATAGGGAGTAATTTTCGTATGCAAGTTTGGTACTAATCCCGCTATTATATTCCAAGTGTATTGTTTCATGTATCTCTCTCGCCTGCGTTCCAGGGAATGCAAATCAATGGACTTCAACCGTTCCTAGTAATTTAGGTGCCTTATCGTACTTATGTGTGCCGTGAAAGTTGTTTGTATACTCTCCAGGTCAGCAATTTCGCCTGCCTTGAAGGGGGCAGTTAGTGTACAGCAGTATTCCAGCCAAGAGAGAAGAAGCGATTTGAAGAGAATCGTCATGGGCGTGGCGTCCCTGGTTTTGAAGGTTCTCATTATCAATCATTATCATCTCTAGCAGATGCGGTAGATACATTGTTGTCATCCTTGAAGACGAGGTCCTCTGACATTATCACTCCCAGGTCCTTCACGTGGCTTTCTCGCTGTATTGTATGTTTAGAATTTGAAATATACCCTGATACAGTTTTAATTTCCTCAAGTTTTCCATATTTGAGTAGTTGAAATTTCTCTTCGTTGAACTTCATACTGTTTTGAGTGGCCCATTTGAAGATTTGGTTGATGTCTACTTGAAGTCTTGCTGTGTCTTCGATGGAGGTCACTGTCATGGCAATTCGGGTGTCATCAGCAAAGGAAGACACACAGCTATGGCTTATATCTCTGTCTATGTCAGATATGAGGATGAGGAATAGGATGGGAGCGAGTACTGCGCCTTGTGGAACAGAGCTTTTCACTGTAGTTACCTCGGACTTCACTCTGTTTACTATTACTCTGTGTTCTATTTGTTAGGAAATCATAGATCCATCTTCCAACTTTTCCTATTACACCGTGGTCACGATTGTCGAAAGCTTTGCGACGTCTGTGTATACTACATCTGCATTTTTATTCTCTACAGCATTCAGGACCTTGTCATATTGATCCAGCACCTGGGACAGGCAGGAGCGACCTGCTCTAAACCCGTGTTGCCCTGGGTTGTATAACTGATGGGTATCTAGGTGGCTGGCGATCATGCTTCTTAGAATCCTTTCAGAGATTTTTATTTGGGATGTTATTGCTATCGGTCTGTAGTTCTTTGCAATTGTTTTACTGCCACCTTTGTAGAGTGGGGCTATGTCTGTTGTTTTTAGTGAGTGTGGGATGATCCCTGTGTCCATGCTCCCTCTCCATAGAATGCTGAAGGCACATGACAGGGGGCTTCTTGCAGTTCTTGATAAACACAATGTTCCACGAGTCTGGGCCTGGGGCACAGTGCCTGGGCATGTCATTTATTGCCTTTTCATAATCTTGTGTTACGATAATATCAGAGATTTTTGAGATGACCAAATTTTGGGTCTCGTACATAAAAATATCACATAGACTGTCCGCCCTTAGTCCTGGGTAACGGCTCAGGATATTAGTATCTCACTCATTTCGTTGATGTCATCTGTGTATGTCCCATCTCGCCTAAGCAGGGGCCCAATATTTGATGTTTTTTCCTTAAATTTTGCATAAGTATCTTTTTTCCATTTCCTTTATGGCTTTTAGTTCTTCCTGAGGTTCTTGTCTCCTGCAAGATTCCTTCAGCTTAAGTTCGATATTTGCTATTTCACTGACCAGTGCCTCCCTTCGAATTTCAGATATATTGGCCCTTCTCAGCAGCTCTTTGATTCTTCGTCTTCGTCTGTATAGGGAGCGTCTTTCTCTTTCTAGTTTAGATCTTCTCTTTCTATTTTTTAACGGAATGTGTCTTGAGCAGATCTAAAGAACCACAGAGTTAATTTTTCTAGGTGAAGTTTCGGATCCGTGTTCCTTAGGGAAAAAGAGTATTGATGTACAAGTTTTATGGATTCCATCACACACTGAATTTCTCTTTCATGATAAAGTTAATGATTTAGATTAAGAAAGTATCCAGAAGGTAAATGTAGACTATAACTTTGGTTTATCTGTGTAGCATTAGGAATAATATTAAGTAAGAAGCAGTGCCATAGTCTGGTCTAACAAACAGAAAACAACGTAGTTCCCTATTCGGTTTCTTGTGGGCTGGGTGTACCACAGTCTTGTCTACCAAATAGAAAACACATTAGTGCCCTATTCGGTTTCTCTAAGGCAGTGTATACCAAATAAATTTTCCAGAAGTAAATAGAATAACGTTGTAAAAATGCAGTTAGAAGCCTGAGATCTTTTACCCATTATGATAACATGAACGTAGAAAAGTACGTATATGGAGCAACTTGCAATGTGACCAGACTGTTTGCTGTTGTGGTCAGGCTTAGAAGCCATGGTGCAGGTGGAGCTTGAACCTATGTCTTGGTTACAAGTATTTCTGGCAGTTTGGCAGAAAAATGATTAACCTAAATGCAAAGTATGTGGTTAGAAATATAATAATTTTCTTGAACACTGTGTGCTTAATTGTCCACTTAATGACGCACACTGTATAACCTATGAGATATGTCAAGGTATTTTATCAACGAAAATAAGATATCAGATATATTAATTTATTTGCAACAGACAAGTTTTTAATCATTATGGGGCCTAGGGCCTAGGCTTTTTGTGTATCCATATGCTCTTGCCCTAACATTCATAGGATGGATACGGGGTGCACAGTAAACTAGCCGCTTCGGCGGCAAAATCTAATCCTGTTCATCATGATCAAATTTAATAGATTGGAGAACTACATCAAGTATAAGAGGCGGGGTCCAAGAAATGAAGTTCGACACCAGCAAACACAAATAAGTTCATAGAGGAAAACTAAGACAATACCGAGGCAACCCTTTCCATGTGAACCCGTCAATATACTTTATTCAATGTGGAAACATTTCCTTAGGATCAACATTGAAGACATTAGTGACTATACTAAGGCAGCTTATGATCAGTACCTTCAAAGGCCTATTAATTCTAATGAAGTATCAGAAACAGACAAGCAATAAGAGTCAGGCAAGAACAAAAATAGACCTTACAAACACACTCTTGCCCAACTGAGCGGCATTACGGTCGTTCCAGCCATTACAAAACCTACGGAAATTGCCCGTTTCGCTTGGCTTTCCTTTCCTCCAGACAATAATGACCCAGGAAACTGACTTATTTGACACTCGCAACTCACATCAAAAGGCCAGAAGAATGCGCCGAGGGAGACTAGCAAGAAGCAACTCTAGTGATCTCCACACCACTACAACCATCAGCTTCCAGTTATTTTATATTCTTGTGGGGTATATGTATGTCGTGCCGAATAGGTAAAACTTGTGATTTTTTCTTAAATAACAAGGTTCTTGCCGAATAAGGCAAGCTAAAATTTGTCTATACAATAATTTCGCAAAAATCATTCCGAATCTAACGAAAAAAATATATTTCATTGTGTTTGTTTATTAAATTATTGCAAATTTATCTAAAATATATTTACTTGGATTAGGCTAAATTTAACTGCGCTTGTTATCACAAGGTTAGGTAAGTTTTCTAAAGTACTTTTGTACTTTAGCATAAACGAAAAAAAATATATATTTAAACATATAAGAAAGGACTTAATTTTAAATAAGTTTGTGCTAACTGACCAGTTTTACCTATCCGGCATGACATACTATATACTGACACACATGTTCCAGGAGGTTGTGTTTGTTTGGTCGAGCGCCGAGCAAACGGTCGACTACCGAGCAATTTTTTTTAACAACGCGTTTCACAGCACCGAATTGTTCGAGTACTGAGGTTCCATTATATATATATATATATATATATATATATATATATATATATATATATATATATATATATATATATATATATATATATATATATAGGTAGTAGGTTGGTAGACAGCAACCACCCAGGGAGGTACTACTGTCCTGCCAAGTGAGTGTAAAACAAAAGCCTGTAATTGTTTTACATGATGGTAGGATTGATGGTGTCTTTTGTCTGTCTCAAAAATATGCAAGATTACAGGTACGTCTTGCTACTTCTACTTACACTTAGGTCACACTACACATACATGTACACGTTTGTTTATACATACTCATCTGAGTTTTCTTTGATTTTATCTTAATAGTTCTTGTTCTTATTACTTTTCCTTTTATATCCATGGGGAAGTGGAATAAGAATCTTTCCTCCGTAAGCCATGCGCGTTGTAAACGTCAACTAAAATGCCGGGAACAATGGGCTAGTAACCCCTTTTCCTGTAATAATTACTAAAAAGAATAAGAAGAAAACTGTCAAAGTGGGAAGTTTGAATGTGTGTGGATGTTGTGCGGATAAGAGAGAGATGATTGTGGATATGAATGAGAAGAAGCTGGATGTCCTGGCTTTAAGTGAAACAAAGCTGAAGGGGATGGGAGAGTTTCAGTGGAGAGGAATAAATGGGATTAGGTCAGGGGTTTCAAATAGAGTTAGAGCTAAAGAAGGAGTAGCAATAATGTTGAAGGATAAGCTATGGCAGGAAAAGAGGGACTATAAATGCATTAATTCAAGGATTATGTGGAGTAAAATAAAGGTTGGCTGTGAAAAGTGGGTTATCGTAAGCGTATATGCACATGGAGAAGAGAGAAGTGTAGAGGAGAGAGAGAGATTTTGGGAAAT
Source organism: Cherax quadricarinatus (assembly GCF_026875155.1). Taxonomy (NCBI): domain Eukaryota; kingdom Metazoa; phylum Arthropoda; class Malacostraca; order Decapoda; family Parastacidae; genus Cherax; species Cherax quadricarinatus. The sequence goes on along the minus strand of NC_069409.1, from coordinate 25,006,751 downwards.
GTTGAGTGAATGCGTGGGGAGTTTTGAACCAAGTGTGAGAGTAATGGTGGTTGGGGATTTCAATCCTAAAGTGGGTAAAAATGTTGTGGAGGGAGTAATAGGTAAATTTGGGGTGCCAAGGGTAAATGAAAATGGGGAACCTTTGAGCTATGTGTAGAAAGAGGTTTGGTAATAAGTAATACATATTTTATGAAAAAGAGGATAAATAATTATACAAGGTATGATATAGCACGTAATGAAAGTAGTTTGTTAGATTATGTATTGGTGGATAAAAGGTTGATTGGTAGGCTCCAGGATGTACACGTTTATAGAGAGGCAATTGATATATCGGATCATTATTTAGTTGTAGCTACAGTTAGAGTAAGAGGTAGATGGGACAAGAGGAAAATGACAACAAGAGGTGAAAGTGTATAAACTAAGGGAGGAGAAATATAAGCAACTATTGGCAGAAAGGTGGGCTGGTGCAATTATGAGTAGTGGGGGGGGGTTGAAGAGGGTTGGAATAGTTTTAAAAATGCAGTATTAGAATGTGGGGCAGAGGTTTGTGGTTATAGGAGGGTGGGTGCAGGAGGAAAGAGGAGTGATTGGTGGAATGATGAAGTAAAGGGTGTGATAAAAGAGAAAAAGGTAGCTTATGAGAAGTTTTTACAAAGCAGAAGTGTTATACGAAGAGTAGAGTATATGGAGAGTAAAAGAAAGGTGAAGAGAGTGATGAGAGAGTGCAAAAGGAGAGCAGATGATAGAGTGGGAGAGGCACTGTCAAGAAATTTTAATGAAAATAAGAAAAAAATTTGGAGCGAGTTAAACAAGTTAAGAAAGCCTAGGGAACAAATGGATATGTAAGTTAAAAACAGAGTAGGGGAGTTAGTAGATGGGGAGATGGAGGTATTGGGTAGATGGCGAGAATATTTTGAGGAACCTTTAAATGTCGACGAAGAAAGGGAGGCGGTAATTTCATGTACTGGCCAGGGAGGTATACCATCTTGTAGGAGTGAAGAAGAGCAGAATGTAAGTGTGGTGGAGGTACATGAAGCATTACGTAGAATGAAAGGGGGTAAAGCAGCTGGAACTGATGGGATCATGACAGAAATGTTAAAAATAGGGGGGGGTATAGTGTTGGAGTGGTTGGTATTTTTGTTTAATAAATGTATGAAAGAGGGGAAGGTACCTAGGGATTGGCGGAGAGCATGTATAGTCCCTTTATATAAAGGGAAAAGGGACAAAAAAGATTGTAAAAAATATAGAGGAATAAGTTTACTGAGTATACCAGGAAAAGTGTACGGTAGGGTTATTATTGGCAGAATTAGAGGCAAGACAAAATGTAGGATTGCAGATGAGCAGGGAGGTTTCAGAGTGGGTAGGGGATGTGTAAATCAAGTGTTTACATTGAAGCATATATGTGAACAGTATTTAGATAAAGGTAGGGAAATTTTTATTGCATTTATGGATTTAGAAATGGCATATGATAGAATGGATAGGGGAGCAATGTGGCAGATGTTGCAAGTATATGGAATAGGTAGTAAGTTAATAATAAATGCTGTAAAGAGTTTTTATGAGGATGGTGAGGCTCAGGTTAGGGTGTGTAGAAGAGAGGGAGAATACTTCCCAGTAAAAGTAGGTCTTAGACAAGGATGTGAAATGTCACCATGGTTGTTTAATGTATTTATAGATGGGGTTGTAAAAGAAGTAAATGCTAGGGTGTTCGGGAGAGGGGTGGGATTAAATTATGGGGAATCAAATACAAAAAGGGAAATTGACACAGTTACTTTTTGCTGATGATACTGTGCTTATGGGAGATTCTAAAGAAAAATTGCAAAGGTTAGTGGACGAGTTTGGGAATGTGTGTAAAGGTAGAAAGTTGAAAGTGAACATAGAAAAGAGTAAGGTGATGAAGGTATGAATTATTTAAAGAAAAATTGGATATCAAATTGGGGAGGAGGAGTATGGAAGAAGTGAATGTTTTCAGATATTTGGGAGTTGACGTGTCGGCGGATGGATTTATAAAGGAATGGTTAAACATAGAATTGATGAAGGGGAAAAAAGGCGAGTGGTGCGTTGAGGTATATGTGGAGTCAAAAAAACGTTATCTATGGAGGCAAAGAAGGGAATGTATAAAAGTATAGTAGTACCAACACTCTTATATGGGTGTGAAGCTTGGGTTGTAAATGCCGCAGTGAGGAGGCGGTTGGAGGCAGTGATGTCCTGTCTAAGGGCAATGTGTGGTGTAAATATTATGCAGAAATTTCGGAGTGTGGAAATTAGGAGAAGGTGTTGAGTTAATAAAAGTATTAGTAAGAGGGTTGAAGAGGGTTTGTTGAGGTGGTTTGCTCATTTAGAGAGAATGGATCAAAGTAGAATGACATGGAATGCGTATGTCTGAAGGGAAAGGAAGGCGTGGTAGAGGTCGCCCTCGAAAAGGTTAGAGGGAGGGGGTAAAGGAGGTTTTGTGGGCGAGGGGTTTGGACTTCCAGCAAGCATGCGTGAGCGTGTTAGATAGGAGTGAATGGAGACGAATGGAATTTGGGACCTGACGAACTATTGGAGTGAGAGCAGGGTAATATTTAGTGAAGGGACTCAGGGAAACCGGTTATTTTTTATAGCCGGACTTGAGTCCTGGAAATGGGAAGTACAATGTCTGCACTTTAAAGGAGGGGTTTGGGATATTGGCAGTTTGCAGGGGTATGTTTTGTATCATTATACGTATATGCTTCTAAACTATTGTATTCTGAGCACCTCTGCAAAAACAGTGATTGTGTGTGAGGTGAAAGTGTTGAATGATCTTTCTTTTTTGGGTCACCTTGCCTCGGTGGGAGACGGCCGACTTGAAATATATATATATATATATATATATATATATATATATATATATATATATATATATGGCTGAAGGAGACTCGAACCTACGAACCTTGGAACAAGGTACGCAGTGCTTTACCAACCTAGCTACACTGGTCAATACCTTGGCGTCTAGCGTGAGCTAGACGCTGATCAAAGGCAGCCAACTTTCAAGCAGGAGGCTTACAGCTTGACGCCAAGGTATTGACCAGTGTAGCTAGGTTAGTAAAGCACTGTGTACCTTGTTCCAAGGTTCGTAGGTTCGAGTCTCCTTCAGCCAGAGATCAGTGTTTGTGAATATTTCGCCTGTTCTTGCGAATTCCTAGCATGCATGCATGCATATATATATATATATATATATATATTTATATATATATATATATATATATATATATATATATATATATATATATATATATATATATATATATATATATGTCGTGCCGAATAGGCAGAACTTGCGATCTTGGCTTAAATAGCAACGTTTATCTTGCCATATAGGACAAGTGAAAATTTGTGTATGCAACAATTTCGCCAAAATCATTCTGAACCTAACGAAAAAAATATATTTCACTGTGTTTGTTTAGTATTAAATTATTGTAAACAAATATAAAATATATTTAGTTGGGTTAGGCTAAAATAAATTGTGCTTGTTATAATAAGGTAAGGTAAGTTTTCTAAGTTCCTTTTTGTGCAAAATTAAAAATTTTACTAACATAATGAAAAAAATATATTTTAACGTATGAGAAAATTTTAGAAAGGTAATTTTAATTGTAGTTCTTGCTAATTACTGTTTTGCATATTGACGAAATTATATATATTTATATGAATATTTTATTACTTTATGTACAGAGATTTAAGAGATGATTGTTGATATAAAGGTGAATATACGGAAATATGTTGTTACGTGTATGATTATAGGCGAAAATCTCACCAGTTAGAGTGGTGGTAGTGTGCAAAATACAGCAGGCATTACCCTTTGAACAGGCGTACTGACCGTATGGAACAGATAAATAGTGCAGTACCTGTTTACCTGATAGTACTTTTTCAGCTCTTAAGGAATTTAGTGCATTCTTCCCCATACCAGGTGATTGAGTAGTGTGTTAACCATATATAGGCAATTTCTCCCATATGTTTAGTTATATATACTTTTAGATGAATGGTTACAGAGAAACGACTGTGATTAAATTGTTACATGTGATCTTGGGTATCTTTATTGAGGATAAGATTCCATAACCCAGAGTTGCTCATGTGTTATTTTCAATATTGACCACACTTATATTATATATTATATATATATGTTAGTGGTATATGTATAGTATATTATTATATATATGTTATATTTTATATGATGTGTGTGTGTGTTGTTGATGGTGTTAGAATGGCTAATTAACACTATGGTATGTATTGGTGTAAATTATCCAGATAAGAACATAAGTGCAACATTATACTGAATTTTTTTACAGTCACTCAGGATAATGACCTCTGAGTTGTTACTTGTATTATACTGGTGTTACTTGTATTATACTGGTGTTAGGTGTATTTATACTGGTGTTAGGTGTATTATTGGTGTTAGGTGTATTAACTGGTGTTAGGTGTATTACACTGGTGTTAGGTTTATTATACTGGTGTTAGGTGTATTATACTGGTTGTTAGGTGTATTATAGGTTTAGGTGTTTATACTGGTGTATAGTGTATTATACTGGTGTTAGGTGTATTTACTGGTGTTACGTGTATTATACTGGTGTTAGGTGTATTATACTGGTGTGTTACGTGTATTATACTGGTGTTAGGTGTATTTACTGGTTAGGTGGTTACTGGTGTTATGTATTACTAGGTGTTAGGTGTATTATACTGGTGTTAGTGTATTATACTGGTGTTTAGGTGTATTATACTGGTGTTAGTGTTATTATACTGGTGTTACGTGTATTATACTGGTGTTTACGTGTATTTATACTGGTGTTACGTGTATTATACTGGTGTTACGTGTATTATACTGGTGTTAGGTGTTTATACTGGTTTAGGTGTATTATACTGGTGTTAGGTGTATTATACTGGTGTTACGTGTATTATACTGGTGTTACGTGTATTATACTGGTGTTACGTGTATTATACTGGTGTTAGGTGTGTTACGCAGGTGTTAGGTGTATTATACTGGTGTTAGGTGTATTATACTGGTGTTACGTGTATTATACTGGTGTTACGTGTATTATACTGGTGTTAGTGTATTATATGGTGTTAGGTGTGTTACGCAGGTGGTTAGGTGTTATTATACTGGTGTTAGGTGTATTATACTGGTGTTACGTGTATTATACTGGTGTTACGTGTATTATACTGGTGTTTAGGTGTTATTACGCAGGTGTTAGGTGTATTATACTGGTGTTAGGTGTATTATACTGGTGTTACGTGTATTATACTGGTGTTACGTGTATTATACTGGTGTTACGTGTATTATACTGGTGTTAGGTGTGTTACGCAGGTGTTAGGTGTATTATACTGGTGTTACGTGTATTATACTGGTGTTACGTGTATTATACTGGTGTTAGGTGTATTATACTGGTGTTACGTGTATTATACTGGTGTTAGGTGTATTATACTGGTGTTAGGTGTATTATACTGGTGTTACGTGTATTATACTGGTGTTAGGTGTGTTACTCAGGTGTTAGGTGTATTATACTGGTGTTAGGCTTGTATTATTATGGTGTTACGTGTATTATACTGGTAGTGTTACGGTTGTTATTATATGGTGTTACGTGTATTATACTGGTGTTACGTGTATTATACTGGTGTTAGGTGTGTTACGCAGGTGTTAGGTGTATTATACTGGTGTTACTTGTATTATACTGGTGTTACTTTTAGGTGTTAGTTTATCTGGTGTTAGGTGTATTATACTGGTGTTACGTGTATTATACTGGTGTTACGAGTGTTTTATACTGGTGTTACGTTGTATTATACTGGTGTTACGTGTATTATACTGGTGTTACGTGTATTATACTGGTGTTACGTGTATTATACTGGTGTTACGTGTATTATACTGGTGTTACGTGTATTATACTGGTGTTACGTGTATTATACTGGTGTTACGTGTATTATACTGGTGTTACGTGTATTATACTGGTGTTACGTGTATTATACTGGTGTACGTGTATTATACTGGTGTTACTGTATTATACTGGTGTTACGTGTATTATACTGGTGTTACGTGTATTATACTGGTGTTACGTGTATTATACTGGTGTTGGTGTTTTACCGGTGTTAGGTGTATTATACTGGTGTTTACTGTATTATACTGGTGTTACTTGTATTATACTGTGTGTTGAGGTGTAGTTACGCAGGTGTTATAGGTGTTATTATTTACTGGTGTTACTTGTATTATACTGGTGTTGGGTGTATTACGCAGGTGTTAGGTGTATTATACTGGTGTTACTTGTATTATACTGGTGTTGGGTGTATTACGCAGGTGTTAGGTGTATTATACTGGTGTTACTGTGTATTATTTAAACTGGTGTTGGGTGTATATTACGCAGGTGTTAGGTGTATTATACTGGTGTTACTGTTATTAACTGGTGTTGGTGTATTACGCAGGTGTTAGGTTGTATTATACTGGTGTTTATGTATTATACTGGTGTTGGGTGTATTACGCAGGTGTTAGGTGTATTATACTGGTGTTACTTGTATTATACTGGTGTTACTTGTATTATACTGGTGTTGGGTGTATTACGCAGGTGTTAGGTGTATTATACTGGTGTTACTTGTATTATACTGGTGTTAGGTGTGTTACGCAGGTGTTAGGTGTATTATACTGGTGTTACTTGTATTATACTGGTGTTAGGTGTGTTACGCAGGTGTTAGGTGTATTATACTGGTGTTACTTGTATTATACTGGTGTTAGGTGTGTTACGCAGGTGTTAGGTGTATTATACTGGTGTTACTTGTATTATACTGGTGTTAGGTGTGTTACGCAGGTGTTAGGTGTATTATACTGGTGTTACGTGTATTATACTGGTGTTATGTGTATTATACTGGTGTTAGGTGTATTATACTGGTGTTAGGTGTATTATACTGGTGTTAGGTGTATTATACTGGTGTTACGTGTATTATACTGGTGTTAGTGTATTATACTGGTGTTACGTGTATTATACTGGTGTTACGTGTATTATACTGGTGTTAGGTGTATTATACTGGTGTTACGTGTATTATACTGGTGTTACGTGTATTATACTGGTGTTAGGTGTATTATACTGGTGTTAGGTGTATTATACTGGTTGTACGTGTATTATACTGGTGTTACGTGTATTATACTGGTGTTACGTGTATTATACTGGTGTTAGGTGTGTTACGCAGGTGTTAGGTGTATTATACTGGTGTTAGGTGTATTATACTGGTGTTACGTGTATTATACTGGTGTTAGGTGTATTTATACTGGTGTTACGTGTATTTACTATGTGTTACGTGTATTATACTGGTGTTAGGTGTATTACACTGGTGTTAGGTGTATTACACTGGTGTTAGGTGTATTACGCAGGTGTTACGTGTATTATACTGGTGTTAGGTGTATTACACTGGTGTTAGGTGTATTACACTGGTGTTAGGTGTATTACACTGGTGTTAAGTGTATTACACTGGTGTTACGTGTATTATACTGGTGTTAGGTGTATTACACTGGTGTTAGGTGTATTACACTGGTGTTAGGTGTATTACACTGGTGTTAGGTGTATTACACTGGTGTTAGGTGTATTACACTGGTGTTAGGTGTACTACACTGGTGTTAGGTGTATTACACTGGTGTTAGGGGCATTACACTGGTGTTAGGTGTATTACACTGGTGTTAGGTGTATTACACTGGTGTTACGTGTATTACACTGGTGTTACGTGTATTACACTGGTGTTAGGTGTATTACACTGGTGTTAGGTGTATTATACTGGTGTTAGGTGTATTACACTGGTGTTAGGTGTATTACACAAGTGTTAGGTGTATTACACTGGTGTTAGGTGTATTACGCAGGTGTTAGGTGTATTACACAGGTGTTAGGTGTATTACGCAGGTGTTAGGTGTATTACACTGGTGTTAGGTGCATTACACTGGTGTTAGGTGTATTACACTGGTGTTAGGTGTATTACACTGGTGTTAGGTGTATTACACTGGTGTTAGGTGTATTACACTGGTGTTAGGTGTATTATACTGGTGTTAGGTGTATTACGCAGGTGTTAGGTGTATTACGCAGGTGTTAGGTGTATTACACTGGTGTTAGGTGTATTACACTGGTGTTAGGTGTATTACACTGGTGTTAGGTGTATTACACTGGTGTTAGGTGTATTACACTGGTGTTAGGTGTATTACACTGGTGTTAGGTGTATTACACTGGTGTTAGGTGTATTACACTGGTGTTAGGTGTATTACACTGGTGTTAGGTGTATTACACTGGTGTTAGGTGTATTACGCAGGTGTTAGGTGTATTACACTGGTGTTAGGTGTATTACGCAGGTGTTAGGTGTATTACACTGGTGTTAGGTGTATTACACTGGTGTTAGGTGTATTACACTGGTGTTAGGTGTATTACACTGGTGTTAGGTGTATTACACTGGTGTTAGGTGTATTACACTGGTGTTAGGTGTATTACACTGGTGTTACGTGTATTACACTGGTGTTAGGTGTATTACACTGGTGTTAGGTGTATTACACTGGTGTTAGGTGTATTACACTAGTGTTAGGTGTATTACACTGGTGTAAGGTGTATTACACTGGTGTTACGTGTATTTCACTGGTGTTAGGTGTATTACACTGGTGTTAGGTGTATTACATGGTGTTAGGTGTATTACGCGGTGTTAGGTGTATTACACTGGTGTTAGGTGTACTACACTGGTGTTAGGTGTATTACACTGGTGTTAGGTGTATTACACTGGTGTTAGGTGTATTACACTGGTGTTAGGTGTATTGCACTGGTGTTAGGTGTATTACACTGGTGTTAGGTGTATTACACTGGTGTTAGGTGTATTACACTGCTGTTAGGTGTATTACACTGGTGTTAGGTGTATTATACTGGTGTTAGGTGTATTACACTGGTGTTAGGTGTATTACACTGGTGTTAGGTGTATTATACTGGTGTTAGGTGTATTACACTGGTGTTAGGTGTATTATACTGGTGTTAGGTGTATTACACAAGTGTTAGGTGTATTACACAGGTGTTAGGTGTATTACGCAGGTGTTAGGTGTATTACACTGGTGTTAGGTGTATTACACTGGTGTTAGGTGTATTACACTGGTGTTAGGTGTATTACACTGGTGTTAGGTGTATTACACTGGTGTTAGGTGTATTACACTGGTGTTAGGTGTATTATACTGGTGTTAGGTGTATTACACTGGTGTTAGGTGTATTACACTGGTGTTAGGTGTATTACACTGGTGTTAGGTGTATTATACTGGTGTTAGGTGTATTACACAGGTGTTAGGTGTATTATACAGGTGTTAGGTGTATTACGCAGGTGTTAGGTGTATTACACTGGTGTTAGGTGTATTACACTGGTGTTAGGTCTATTACACTGGTGTTAGGTGTATTACACTGGTGTTAGGTGTATTACACTGGTGTTAGGTGTATTACACTGGTGTTAGGTGTATTACACTGGTGTTAGGTGTATTACACTGGTGTTAGGTGTATTACACTGGTGTTAGGTGTATTACACTGGTGTTACGTGTATTACACAGGTGTTAGGTATATTACGCAGGTGTTAGGTGTATTACACTGGTGTTAGGTGTATTACGCAGGTGTTAGGTGTATTACACTGGTGTTAGGTGTATTACACTGGTGTTAGGTGTATTACACTGGTGTTAGGTGCATTACACTGGTGTTAGGTGTATTACACTGGTGTTAGGTGTATTACACTGGTGTTAGGTGTATTACGCAGGTGTTAGGTGTATTACACTGGTGTTAGGTGTATTACGCAGGTGTTAGGTGTATTACACTGGTGTTAGGTGTATTACGCAGGTGTTAGGTGTATTATACAGGTGTTAGGTGTATTACACAGGTGTTAGGTGTATTACACAGGTGTTATGTGTATTACACAGGTGTTATGTGTATTACACAGGTGTTAGGTGTATTACACAGGTGTTAGGTGTATTACACAGGTGTTAGGTGTATTACACAGGTGTTAGGTGTATTACACAGGTGTTACGCGTATTACAAAGGTGTTAGGATTATTATAAAAGTGTTAAGCGTACTATGAAAACGGCATTCCTTCAATCACCTGCAACACTCCCTCAAGCACTTGCAACACCCCTTCAAGCACCTGAACAGTCCCTTAAGCAACACTCAAGCAACACTCAAGCATTCGCGACACTTATTGAAGCACTTGAAACAATGTCATTTGCAACATATTCTCTTGCAACATTTCTCACTCGTTTGCTGATGCAATGGTTCACAGAAGCAATGGTAAACACTGTCATGCACAATGTTTATATTAAATGTTTATAAATGTGTGTTACTGACAATGTATATTCCTCCCTCAAGGTATCTTAACAGCAGGTAGTCTGCTGACAGGAATATATATTCTTTTTTCAAAGTATCCCAGTAGCAGGTACTCTGCTGACAGCAGTATATATTCCTCCTTCAAGGTATTCCAACAGCAGATAGTCTGACAGCACTGTATATTCCTTCCTCAAGGTATCACATCAGCAAGTAATGCTCATTAATTGTGGTTGCTGGGGTCGAATCTTAGCGCCTGGCTGCATGAGCCTATCGTACCTATTCTTAAAGTTATGCATGAATTCTGACTACCACTTTGCTCTCTAGGTCGTTTCACTTCTTGACCACTCTAAGGCTGAAGAAGTATTCCCTAACATCCCTGCAGGTTTTGCACTCTTTTCCAATTTTCACAACTTTGCATTTATTGGAGTTAATTTCCAGTAGCCACTTGTTAGACCTGTCCTGTAGTTTTATCAGATCAATTCGTAGTCTTTCCTGGTCTATTCCTCTGTATCCTTAATAGTTTCACATCATCTGTGAACAGGGACACCTCTGATTTCCTATGTTATTGTTCTCATACACGAGAAACAGTATTGGTCTAAGTACTAACCCTTGTGGAACCCCACTCGTCACATTCGCTTATTCTAACACCTTTTCCCTGACAATAGTTCGTTGCTTCCTTCTCGTTAAGTATTCCTTGACCCACTGTACTGCTTTCTCTGCAGTTCCTACCTGCTCCTCTAGCTTTTGGGTCAGTTTCTTGTGGGGTACTGTATCGAACGTCTTGCAATTAAAAAATGTGCAGTCGACCCATTCCTTTCTCTCCTGTCTAACTTTCGTTGCCTTATCACATAACTTCCGCAAATTTATGAGACAGGATTTGCCATCTCGGAAACGGTGCTTGGTGGTGGTGTTCATGAATCCACTCCTATCAAGGTACTCTAATACCATTTCCCTGATAGTTTTCTCCATAACTTTACACACTATACATGTTAGTGACACAGGCTTATAATTCAGTTCCACCTGTCCCTCACATTTTTAGAATATTTTGGATTGCATTTGCTGTTTTCCAGTCCTCTGGCAGCTGCCCTGTTTAATCGATTTGTCGAAGATGGCTGCTAGTGGTTCACACAGTTCCTCTGCTCCCTCTCGCAGAACCCGAGGATAGATGTTGTCTAGTCCCATGCCTTCGAAGTATCTATTTCACTAAGTATTTTCCTCACCTCTCCTCCCATTGTCTGTACTGACAGCAGTGTATAATCCTCCCTCAAAGTAGCCTAACTGCAGGTAATCTACTGAAAACAGTATATATCCCTCTCTCAAAGTATCCTCAGCAGCAGGCAGTCTGCTGACAGAAGTACATATACTTCACCTCAAAGTATGCCAGCAGCAGTTAATCTGCAGCAACACGCAGTCTGCTGTCAGCATTGTATATCCCTCCCTCAAGGTATTGCAAGATAAGGTAATCTGTTGACAGCAGTGTATATACTTCCCTCAGAAGTGACACACAATCTTGAGTTACCTCACCAAACACTCAGAAGCAACACACAACGTTTCTTGCGACAACTAATCCTTATCTAACTACTTGTTTTATTACGTAGTTCCCAAGATCAACTTGTTAATGTTTCCAGCAACTCACTAAACACTATTTACTTTAAATAATATGGATTTAAATTTAATAAATCTATAAAAGACTTATACTGAACCACAGCGGAAAAAGAAAACACGGCAGTGACATGATTGGCAACAATGAGGCAGAACGTAGCCATGAGGACGTATAAATACGCTGGAGCGTGACTGGCGGTGCGAGAGCTCCACATGACAGTCCCGCGTCGGCAGACTTTGGTCCAATTGTTGTTGCAATTAATTTGTTGGTCAGGATAAATCAGGCAACGAGGCTCCTGCTCATACCATCACAGGTTTATATGATCACCGACTTAATGGGACGATAAAGAATGAAAAAGTAACACCGGGGTGAGTTAAACAATATCGGGGGTGAGTTAAATAATACTGAGGTTGAGTCAATTACCGGAGGTGAGTTAAACAATACTGGGGGTGAGTTAAACAATACCGGGGGTGAGTTAAACAATACCGGGGGTGAGTTAAACAATACCGGGGGTGAGTTAAACAATACTGGGGGTGAGTTAAATACCTGGTGCGAGTTAAAGAATACCGGGGGTAGGTGAAAATTCACAATTAACCCGTTAATTCTACCCCTACCACCACCACCACCACCTCTACTCTTACTACTACCACCACCACCACTACTACTACCACCACTACTACTACTACTACTACTACTATTACTACTACTACCATCACCACCACAGCAAGTACTCTCTTTTTTCCTTCCCTCCCTCTCTGTCTTCTGGCCTTCCCTCCATTCCTCGCCTTGGCTATGACTTGACAATGGTTCAGGACGGACCGACACGTCGTCATAAGATTCATCTGCTCAATGCGGGTTTTTTTTATAAAGCAGCTCCTCAACAGAACCATCATAACATGTGGGTCAGCGCCTCAGAAGCCGAGTTGTTGCATGAAAATATACAATACCGAGAAGCTGGTGGGTAAGACGTGTGTGCAACACCTGGCTATCTTTACTTTCGCCAACAAGCGGCTTTTCCAATTCTGAGTTGAAATGAAAAACAAAAAAGCTGTCTTCATAATATTGACACAGGTGTTGCACAGGTGTCTGATTCATCAACTTTTCGGTATTGTAGATAGTTATTGTAGCCAACAATAAAATTGTTCTTATGACAAACAAATCCACATATCTCACACGAGAGGAGTGCTTCCCTATAAATTCCGACTATTAAAAATAACCATTTATTTGAAGCTTCATGTGAAATAAACCACGGAACGGGTGGGGTGTGAACCCATGGCGAGTGAGTCTTAAAACTCCAGGTCAGTGCGTAAGACACTAGGCCAGCTGGCTAAAATAAGATTCATCCAACCGGGTCACAGTGGTGACCCTTGTTAACCTCCTTATGGGTGTATAAATGTACCTAGTTGGATGAATCTTACTATCGCCAGCTGGCCCAGTGGCTTCTGCACTGACCTGGAGTTTTACGACTCACTCGCCATGGGTTCTAACCCAACCGTTCTGTGGTTTATACGAGAAAAAAAGTTTATACAAAATTCCAAGCCAGTTACGCCTAATTAAACAAGAATATTTTTGCCGGGTGTAGGATTTTCAAAGCATGAAACACGGTAATAGAGCAAGGCTGAAAATGTTATCTCTGTGTTATTCCGTGTTGTTGTTGTGTTGGGCAAACACCGGTTCTTCTAATTGACAGTCTTACCTGAGTCAGGAGTCTCATCAGGCACCGATGGACACTCCCTCTCTTCCCTCGCCCCATCTCTCTCTCCTCTCTGCCACTCCAGTTCCTCTCTTCCATTCTATTTTCTCTCTTCCATTCCCTTCTCTCTCTCTCTCTCACTCATTTTCCTCCGTGAGGTAGTAGTGGTTAATAAACTGGTGGCAGTGTTAACGAGAGTGGTAGTGTTGATGGTGGTGGTGGCGGTATGATTATTTATTATTATTATTATTATTATTATTATTAGTAGTAGTAGTAGTAGTAGTAGTGTTGAGGGTGGTGGCGGTGTGGTGGGGTAGTGATGGCTGTGGTGGTAGTAGTAGTAGTAGGAGTGACGATGGGGACAATGGCAGTAGTGCTGGTAACATTGATGGTCGTAGAAGTGATGGTGGTGGCAGTGATGGTGGTAGCAGTGATGGATGGTATCAGTGATGGTGGTAGCAGTGATGGTGGTAGCAGTGATGGTGGTAGCAGTGATGGTGGTAGCAGTGATGGTGGTGGCAGTGATGTATTATCAACAACGTCGGTAAAGGCGTTGGTATACTGATATATAACAACTCAGTGGTTGCCTTCTCCATGGTGACGGCGCGCGTGTTCACGAGCGCTCGTGAACACACACACACACACACACACACACACACACACACACACACACACACACACACAGGTATGAGGAGCTTCCTGCAGGAGGTTCAGTGGGACAGAGAACTGGTAGGAAAGTCAGTAAACGAGATGATGGAATATGTAACAA
>NC_069409.1:24907388-24987388 GCF_026875155.1 Cherax quadricarinatus | reverse complement strand
TATCTCCATTCCTGCAGACACTAACCCAGTCTCTGCTGCAGTCACTGCTGCAGGCACTGCTAAAGGCACTGCTAAAGGCTCAAGCCTTCTCTGGAGTGAGATACAAATATCTGTAAATAATTTTACTCGTCAACGGATTGTTAAGCATTCTGAAAAATCTCTCTCAAAAATCAGTGCCTGCTGGAGGAACTGGGAAAAATTAACTCTTCCAGTCTTCCTGGTGCCACTGGCTCTGTGAACACAATGCATAGATAGTTGGGTGCTCAGTAACCTAGAGTAATGGCTGGTAGAGTGCTGTGTACAGTGACTTGATATGCACTCATGAGAATCCAGCGTGGGCAGGCCTGAGGCCACACTCACTTTATATATTTTATATATATATACATTATATATATATTATATATATTATATATATTATTATATATATTTATATATATTATATATATATATATATATATATATATATATATATAATATCGATCGTGGCCGGAATAGTTAAGAATTGGTCAGTTAACAAGAATTCATTTAAAATTAAATCCTTTCTAAAATTTTCTCCTATACGATTAAAAATACTTTTTTTCATTTATGTTAATGTAAAAATTAATAATTTTGTACCAAAACGAACCTTAGAAAACTTACCTAACCTTATTATAATAAGCGCAATTTAATTTAGCCTAATCCAACTAAATGTATTTTAAACTAGTTTTCAATAATTTATTAATAAACAATCACAATGAAATTTTTTTTTTTCGTTATGTTCAGAATGATTTTTGCGAAATTATTACATACACAATTTTTCGCTCGCCTTATTCGGCAAGAAGAGCGTTGCTATTTAAGCCAAAATCCCAAGTTTTACCTATTCGGCACGACATATGTATATATATTCCCCGATGGTGTACTAGCCTCCACGAACACTATTTTATATTATTGTAACCACGAACGAGTGGTATTGAATCAATAACAATACCACTCGTTCGTGGTTACAATAACATAAAATACTGCTCGTGAAGGCTAGTACACCAAACGATGAGTAGAATGAAATTAGCTCAGAGGCACCCACACCACAGTATGTCCTCGGATCACGGTAAAACACCTAGCTCTGCTGGGTGTGTGATTCTTGTAGGATTGCGGGGTCCTGTGAGTTAGTAGAGCGTCATTTGTGATTTTCGCTCACCATATATATATATATTTATATATATATATATATATATTTATATATATATTTTTAATATATATTAATATATATATTAATTTCAGTCAGTCAACAAGTGATAAATGCAGTAAGATCCAAACTACCAGGAGCATCAGTCATTGCCTCTACAAATAGCGTCTTGCTTGGAGCACCTCTGGGAAGTGATGCCATTGACACAATCCTCAGGAAGAAATTGGAAGAGTTGAGTAGAATGGAACAAAGAATAGGCAATCTTGACACCCACGATGCCTTGTACCTTCTCACAAAGTGCTCGAGTCTACCCGGGTTAACATATTTCCTAAGATGTGTACCTTCATATAACCCTATACTGCACGAATATGACAGTATCCTGAGGCAGATTTTTACGAAAGTACTTAACCTTACTCTAGAAGATGGGCAGTGGAACCAAGCTACACTTCCAGTCAGACTAGGAGGCATTGGTGTCCGCAAGTCATCACAGATTGCGCTATCTGCTTTTCTCTCCTCATGCATTGCATCCAGAGGGCTTGTAGCAGCAATTCTCCCTGAACGTCTTAGGGACAAGATTGGAGTCAGGACCAAAAGTTCATTGACGGAGCCATGATCTGCGATAATCTAACGGGCTCTGAAACCAGATAACTACAAACAATCGCACTGGGATGGCCCGATAGTGGAGAAAACAGTCTCAACAATGCTTCAGAGTGTGTCAGGGAAGGATAGAGCCCGCCTCCTGGCAGTGAGAGCTCCTCATGCAGAGGACTTTCTGTTGGCTGTTCCCAACTCCAGCCTTGGCACACGGCTCGACCCACAGATCATCCTCATTGGTGTTGCCCTTCGACTTGCCGCCCCTATTCTCGCCGAACACAGATGTATTTGTGACAGTGAAGCAGCAGACCGATTCGGGTACCATGGTCTTGTGTGCCGTAAATCCGAAGGAAAGACTGCAGACATGAGGAGATTAATAACGTTATCAAGAGGAGCCTCACAACAGCCGGATGCCCAGCACTAAGGGAGCCACCCCAACTATGCAGATCTGATGGCAGCCAGAAGCGTCCAGATGGTATCACACTTCAAGCCTGGACAGACGGTAAGCAGGTGGTGTGGGACTACACATGTGCATCTACCTTGGCTGATACCTATCTCCAATACACCAGGGAGGAAGGAGGGGCAGCTGCCAGCTTCAGGGAGTCCCAGAAATCTAGAAAATATGGAGAACTTGCCCATCATTATATGTTTGTTCCCATAGGCTCAGAGACTCTTGGCTCATGGGGAAGGAGTGCATCTAAGTTCCTTAAGGAGCTAGGCTCATCAGGGTAACTAGGGATCCCAGGACAGCTAGTTTTCTGTTCCAGCGACTCAGCGCTGCTGTTCAGAGGGGTAATGCCTGCTGTATTTTGGGCACGCACCCCAGTTCTGAAGAGCTGGGTGAGATTTTTGCATTATAATCAGTGACAGACATGTAACAATATGTACTAGACATGTATCTCTCACATCTCGTGTGCTGTATGTGCATCTTGTATCAGCAGTGTATCTCTTGAACCTTTTGTACCATATTATGTAGTAATATATATATATATATATATATATTATATATATATATATATATATATATATATATAATTTATATATATATATATATATATATACAAAACAACCCACTTTGGAAGGATAGTGAAACTCCAAGCGCTTTCGAGATTTCTCACATTATCAAGTAAATGTAGGAAAACAGTGTATTAGTACTACCATATCCCCAGTTAATAGGTGACGCCTGTTAGCTGCGGATATGACTAATGTTAAGTTTGTGTTACGGTAGCCAAACCCAAACTTAACATTAGTTAAAAATAATTATGCACTAAATAGATAAAAATCAAATACTGTTCCACTGTCCATTACATCAACTCAACTGACTTGATGATGGTTTGACTAACAAATTGTTCCAGCTTCACTGAACATAAACATCAAGTACAGTACAGTACAGTGGGGAAGAGGGCTTACGGGAAAGAGGAGGTGAGGAGATACAGGAGGGTAAGGAAAGGATGGTGACAAAAACTTGGGCATCGCAGACGACCCAACAAAGAACGGGAGTGAGCGAGGGGCGAGGGGAGATAAGACGTGGTAATTTATATTTTTCTCTCTTTTTTTTTTTTGAAGGTTAGGGAGGAAGAGGATGAGGGACTCATTAATTTGGAGTTTCTCGGTAAACTATGAATTCTTGGCAACGTAGTACCGGAAGCTGACGGTAGGGGGGGAGGGTTATATGTTTACATTTGTTTACACAAATGTAAACATGTCTTTATTTTAGAGATTAAAATATTCCTTGTTAGTAGTATACAAGTGATATACACCCTTAATAACCCTCCAGGAGCAGACAGGCTTTGACTAACACATCAGTATAATGTTCTTACATACTGACTGACCTACCATAGTTCAGCTGCTGTACCTGAAGCTTCAGTGTTTACAGGTAATGTCGTAAGGGCACAAACCTAGAACCCAGGGAAGCTTTACAAAGACCTTCCAGTATATATAACTGACACTCAGACCACCGAATCCAACACGGGTAAGCTAGTGATCGCTGTTGTCATACAGGGAGGGGTGGGGGTGAATGTGTGTCATTCCCACTACCTTGTATAGGTACTTAATAACTTCCACTTGAGTGGAAGTTATTAAGTACCTAAGTTGTTCTTAAATGGAATAACTTCCTTTAGGTGGAACTTGAGTGAGGTGCTGCCTCCACGCAACCCAGAGTCCATCTCTCCAGTGAGTCTCTTTAATCTGACCACCTCCTCCTCCTCCTCCTCCTCCTCCTTCTCTTGACCTTATATCTTCCTCTTTCTTTCGTCTCTCCTCTCAGACTATAAACATATCACTTAACCTTTGAATTAGTTCAATCAAATTAGCCTGAAAAACAGAAAATAGAGAAAATGTTTTATAAATGGATGGAATTTTCTACATATACTCAATAAAACCTGTAAAAATAAAGTTCAAAGAGTTCTCCTCCGTCTGGCTGCACCCCCCCCTGCACCCCCCTGCATCCCCCCTGCACCCCCCTGCACCAACCCCCCCTGCACCAACCCCCCCCTGCACCCCCCTGCACCCCCCCCTGCACCAACCCCCGCCCCCGCAATTTTTTTGCCCCAAAGAACCCCTCCCCCCGAGTGGCGAATTTTTTGCTCGTTTTTCTCGGTTAGTTTTTCGTGAGAAAAACTAAAAAATAAATTCTGAACACGATTGTTTTTTATGCGTGTTTGGTGCGTATGTTACAGTTTTAGCGTACGTCAGCCCGGATGTGATGGGCGACGCTGAGTACAATGTGAGATATTTTATATTTGCTCTTAGTCTGTTGTTTTTATTTCAATGACAAGTTTATTTTAGCAAAAACGCAAAGTTTGAAGTTGTAAAGTAGGAAATTCTGTTTGGATTGCTAAAAAAAAATTAATTTTATTCAGTTTCTAAAAATAATTCTGTGTTTTTAAGTGTCACTGAAAAGTTTGAGAGATGGAATCAACGTGTAGTTGCTGCTATTGCAAATATTTCTGAGGGAGAAATTGTGATTCTTAAAGATAGTACGAGTGAAACCCGAAAAGACGGTAATTTTGGTCTTTTAAAGAAAGTGGACGAGGCTGAAATGAATACAGAGCGCGTTGGAGAATACATAAAAAAAAATATATTGCCAGTGATTTAAGAAAAGCAAGACTTAATACGGAAAGATTGTGTCTAGCGGTCAGAAGTGCGGTTTTATTTCAGAAAATTTTTGTTTATGTTGAAAAAAATGGCATTACAACAGAAAGGTGAAAAAAATATTGGATGAAAGTGAAGTTGTGTGTGAAGTTCGAGGTCTTGCAACACCTCACACATTTCAATCTTCAATATTGCATGGTCTCTCGGTGTATTTTTTATTTCGTAAAGTTACACCTAATAGTTGGTGTCTCTCCCACTCTCCATAAGTGATGAAAAACGTCTTGTGAGAAAGACAAAGAAGTCATCAATGTACCATATGTTGAATACTGTCAAAGAACGTGTAACTATTTCATCAGTAGCCTCGTACGTCACTGAGGGAGGTAAGTTGATCCATCATGTAGTGTGGTCAAAGCAAGGCACATTTGCAGACATTTTTGCTGCTTACATCCAGTTCATGAGAAAACATTGCGCTAAATATGTAACAGCATTTTTTGCTAGAAATTCAACAAATCAGATCAGTACAGAAAAAAAACGACTACACCATGCCTAACCCTTCTAGGGTAGGGTAGGTGCCTGAGCCCGAGCCTTTACCTCATAAGACTCATTCTCATTAGCCCCCTTGGGGCGGGGATGGCAGACCAGAGAGGCCTAGCTTGTGGCTAGGCCTGGGGACAGTTGGTCCCAAAGATGAGGAGGTACTTGTGCCTCCTCCCATGGGAGACTTAGGTCTCAGACACTCCCTAAAGAGGGAGCCAAGGCCGAGCCACCACTTAGAAAAGGCCCGGCCGGGAGAATACCGGCGAATCTTTAATAATAATAATAATAAGATCAGTACAAAAGACATCGAGCGTCAACAACGACTTTTGAGACTTGTTTCAGATGAAATATTATTTGATGAGAACACATCTCTAACTGCGCCTAAAGTAAAGCTTTTAAGTTATTAAAATTTCAGAATGAAGGTATTGAGAGACAGGTTACCAGAGATGATGCTGATGTACTTAATTGTTCAGAGTTCAGTCAGTAAATGAACATGAATGTGTTGTCATAGCTGGTTATTCTTACTCTTATTCCAGAAGACAGAGACATGTTCTTGTTAGAAACAAAGATGAAACCTCGAAGAGGAGTGTACAGTTCTCGAGCACTACAGTGTTCCATCATTTTAAATAATATCAAAGGTAAATTTTTGTTTACTCATACAATAAGTGGCTGCGATACCATATACGCTTTTCATGGTCTTTGAAAAATGAAAACGGTTAGTCTTCTCAGCAAAGATAATCTTTTGCAAGACTGTTGATGGTCAACAGTCCTTAGTTAATTTATAATGAAAGTGCAGCAGCTGGAGAACGGTTCATCCCTGCTCTAACCAGAGCAAACAGTTCAACAAATTCCAATCATTATAGATTTGTATCTTGTAACAGATAAGTCAGCCACTCACACCATGTTGTGAGTGGCTGTGAGTGTATATCACCAAGTTCAGACATGACGAGGAAAAACGCTACAGACTGAGTTGTGGGGCTGGAAAAAGACATCACAATTATCTGTCAACTGTCTATACACCAGAGGCACCGGTTCCACCAAAGATCTTGAAAGTTATCTCGTGAGGCGGCAAATTAGGCTGTGGGAAGCAGTGTGTAAGAACTGGTTTGTAAAGTTCTTCATGTGGTAAAACTGCCACGGCCAAAGTTACCTAAACTCTGACTCGGAAGAGGATGTCACAGATGACTGTGGTATAACAGATGAGGACATTACTAGTCTTCAAATATACCATCATAAACAGGAAATGAGAGGATTAGGCCTACTGGTGAAACCTCTCGGAAAAAATTATATATGTATGTATATCTGTATGAATGAAAAACATAATTGTGGAAAATTGCATTTATCTGTATGTAACTCATAATGTACATACTAGTAAATAACAAAGATAATTATTAATCAGAGTTACATAGACAAGTAGGAATTTGGGACACCTAGGTCACAAAAAATGTCCCCCTTCGATACCTACAACTGTCATATCCACAAGTTGCTCTAGACCTATTAATTACAAATGAAATATGCATCACCAGGAATTCTGGTAAATATATAAGTTTGTGGACTGTATATTAAATTAATAAAGGATTATAATATATATATATATATATATATATATATATATATATATATTATATATATATATATATATATATATATATATTATATATATATATATATATATATATATATATATACACATTTACATAACAGAAGGAGAATATCTTAATATCACTCACCAATTTGACTGGAGATCAAGGTGTATCATACTCAGAAAACCTCACTGTCTATCTATGAAAATAACACTGGCCAGAGTTACAACCTAAGACTTATCTGAGGTTCCTGGAGCTGTCTCGTCCAGTCGCCTGATAACTCAAGTTATGCAGTAATGCACATCCAACAATTTCGCCTCCTATTTGAGAGGTGTCAGCCCAATTTTACCTCTAGAGCACGAAAAACTCTTCCCATTATTAACTAACGTTTGTCTTGTCTCGTTCAAACATGGCGAGTCTCTTCTGCACAGGCGCAGTTTCCCATTTTTTATAAAAAATTTTATTAATACAGTATGGCCATCTATTTACATATAACTACTGTATTTCTGGAAAATATATACAGTATTTTCCACAACAGTACATCATAAAAATAAGAATCTCATTTTTCTAAATAAAGAATTTTTCCGCTCTTTGACTTCATTTCTGTGTATTTTTTACTAAAGGAAAACTTGTCGTTTGTGAGATATTAATAGAAAACCGAGCGTGAGTAGCAAAAATCTGGCAGTATCCTCAAACTTGCCACCACATTTCGTCTGGCTTACGCAAAAGCTGTACATATACGACAAACATGTACAGCAGCAATCTTGCTCAGAATTTATTTTCTAGTTTTTCTCTCAAAATAATCTTTAATCGTCAGATGAACCGTTTTCCAAATAAAGGAAAAAAAAAAACTAATAAAAAGTCCTCCACTCGTTCGAGGGGTTTTGGGGCTACAAAAAGAGTGTTGCTGCAGCCGGACGGAAAGGAACTCTTTTATTTCTATTTTTCCTGTAGCCTTCAGGAGTACATGTGGAAAATTTCGTCTGTTAGAAGTTATTTCTGCTATTTATAATAATTTGCAGGACCTGGCCTTCTTTCAGCTCAAAAATGAAACTATCTTGAGGTAGCAGATTACAATCTCAGGCTGTCAGTTAGCAGTTTGAGAACAATAAGACGAAAAGAACTTCAGTTAAGGGAAACTGACCCCAGTCACTCCACCTATCATCATTCTATCATGCAAGAGCAGCCACATGTCTATAGTGCATCCATTAAAATTATCAGACTCATGGATGTCACTACTGCCAGGCTCCGGCTGTATTACAAGTATCAATGGCTGGTTGCATCATCATCATCAGCTCTAGACTAAATGTGAACTTTGCCAGATGCACTACTGTCACACCTTGCATTAATATGTGCTGGAAAGCTATAAAATTAATGAATTCAGAGACGACTCACTCATAGATGTTCAAAAAATGTCAAAGCATTTTATCCACAGCGGCATATTATCTATCCTGGAAAAATCCCAACTTTGCCTGTTGTTAATAATGAATAATCATTTAAACTAGTTTAAATTCAATCATGCCTTTCTAAAATATAAGGCGTTATTAATAACTCAGAACCATATATAAGCTACACTAAAATTTCTGTGACTTAATTCTTGACTACATAAGTAACTATAACTAGAAATAAACATTCCATTACCTATGTAACTTGTTTAACTATCAAAAAAGTTGCTGTCCAGTCCTTGAACCCATTATGTGCCTCTGTAATCTTTGGACACCAACCCACAGGATGGATACTAAGTTTATTGAAAAGATATTAAAACAACCTGAGGCTGACAGATGGAAGGTCCATGAAAGTGTATATGGTGGATATTTACCATAGCGCCACTCAGACCACCGAGTCCAGCACTGGTATGTCAGTCATCACTGCTGCCGTGGTCTACCATACTGCCATCGATTACCCAAACCGAACTCAGACTTTGTGTTAGACCTCTTAGAATACGGACACTTTCTTACATGGAGAAGAGGGATATTCAGTTAAATATTTGAAAAAAAAATCTTAAGTAACATTATGGTGAGATTATTATAATAACAAGCAAAGCTGAAAACCAATCATAATCAGTTTTCGTGACTACACAAAATTCTGCGTGAAAATTGGATTTCTGATACGGTAGGCGATAAAAGTATTGAAACTAAACGTATCATTGATATAACTGCCTCAGTCATATCAGGATGAGTCTCTAGGATCTGGAAAAAAAAAAGGCACAATACCGTGTACCCAGAATTTTATTTTACAATCTACTCGAGTTCTGCGACAAGGTAACAGAAGTGAGACAATAGTGTGAAAAGGTTTTTGATACACTAGAGCAGAGGCTGCTGGGTCAGAAATTAGAAGAGCAAGCAGGAATAATAGGAAAGGCACTATAACGGATCAAGGAATATTTACCAGGAAAGAAACAAAGAGTGATTGCCGAGGTGTCGGAATAGGTGCATGTGACGAGTAGGGTACTACACGGATTAGTTCTGGAAACTGTTTGCGTAAACATGATGGAAGAAACAGAGTCAGAGGTATCCATGTTCGCAGATGATTAAAAATTAATGAGGCGAATATAAACAAGCGAGGAGTAGGAAAGATTACAGGTGTGCTACAGATTTAACCCCATAAAAAGCAAAATTAGGAAAATAGACTAAAAAGTCTGCAAACGGAATACAGGCTCGGGGGGTAAATGCTGCAAATCTTACTCAAGGATAAGAAATACATTGTAAACACTGCACTGAGCATATCACCTGAGGCACACGTCAACCGAATAACAACAAACTCGTGTCTGGCAAATCTAAGATTTGTTTTCAGGAACCTAAGCAAGTAGTCATTCTCGACAGAACATACAGCATATGTCAAGACCAAATTCGAGTATATAGTGCCAGTATGATACCCACACTTGATCAAGCATGTCAAGAAACTGGAGAAAGTGCACAGGTTTGCAATGAAACTGATCCCAGAGCTAAAAGGCATGAGCTAGGAGGATAGGTTTGTGAGAGTTAAACCTAATTACATTAGAGGACAGAAGGACTAGGGATATGATAGTGATATACAAAATACCGAGGAACTGATAGAGGCGAAAAAAATAAAACAGGAACACGAGGGCACAGCTGGGAGCTGAAAACACTGACGAGTCTCAGGGATATTATGAAGTAGTCAGGAAGTGGAACGAGTTGGACAGCGAAGTGGTAGATGCAGGATCTGTATATAAATTACAGATGAGGTACGACAGGGGTATCGAAGACAGGAGAGAGTGAACCCAGTAGCGGCTAGCGAAGAGGCGAGGGCAAGAGCTGAGACTCGATCCCTGCAACCAAATATAGGCGAGTACACCCTTTACCACACCTTCAGCTGCCTACTCGACGATACGAGAGACGTCTCGGCTGAGCTGGTCGGGCTATCGATAACGTGTACTAATCTCGCGGAAGACGGCGGCCGCGACCGGAAGGAGAGGCTGCATCCGGGAGGCCGCCAGAGATGAAGAAACTCAACAAAAACCCTTGGTGGAGTCTGTTGACGTCTGGGATGGCTCTCTCTCTCCCCTTCTCTCTCTTTCTTTCTCTCTCTCTCTCTCTTAATCCTTTCTCATCTCTCTCTCTTCCTTTTCTATTCCCCTTCTCTCTTCTCTCTCTCTCTCTCTCTCTCTCTCTCTCTCTCTCTCTCTCTCTCTCTCTCTCTCTCTCTCTCTCAAAAGTGGGACAAGGCGAGATTTCTGCAATCCTATCCCAGCGTCTCCTCATGTCTGGTTGTTGTCTGGCTGGTCGATGGTCGTCAAGGAAGTATAGGGTGATACTGCGGGGAGAGGAAGAGGGGAGGGGGAGAAGATGAGGGGGAAGAGAGGTGAGGGAGGGAGAGAGAATGAGGGGAACGAAGAGGATTAAGGAAGAATAGAAGATTGGAGGGGAAGGGGATGAAAGGCACAGAGAGGAAGAGGGGAGAGGGAGAGGGATAAAGATAAGGAAAGGGAAGACGACGAAGATAGGAGAGAAAAGGAAAAAGACATTAGGGGGAGAAACCCCTCTGGTTGGGAAAGGTTTGATCTAGAGAATTATAATCATCCTCGATTTCCTGCGTTAAAATCTGAGCACCTCCCATGCGGTTCGAAGCATTTTCTGACAAATCTTAATTTACAGCTAAAATGTTAGTCACTGGAAAAACAGTTTAGGTTAATAAATTAAAATAAAATAACATGATCTGGCTTACTTTTTCCCATTTTAAACAAATTTAGAAGCAGTTTCACGATCTAGCACTTTCACACTGACATAATGAACAAATGTATCTTAGTAACGGTACACTGGTGTCGTAAAAATTTGTCTTAATAATAAACACGCATTTATTCCTCTCACTCAAAATCACACTAATGCAGCCACGTTGTGTCCTAACTTGCGTATTTTGCTACATAAGAGAATGTTCTGCGCTGATGCTTCACCTCGACTCTACCGCAGTGTTTATTGAGTTTTCGTGGCAAAGAAAATAATACAGTATTTTCAGTTCTCTGTCAGAGTGGAGGTCTTCCCTCCAGTATCACCTGGCTGATGTCAGTGATCTTCCCTCCAGTATCACCTGGCTGATGTCAGTGATCTTCCCTCCAGTATCACCTGGCTGATGTCAGTGATCTTCCCTCCAGTATCACCTGGCTGATGTCAGTGATCTTCCCCTCCAGAATCCCCTGGCTTGTCAGTGATCCCCCTCCGTATCACCTGGCTGAGTCAGTGTATTCCCTCCGCATCACCTGGCTGATGCCAGTGATCTTCCCCCCAGTATCACCGGCTGATTCAGTGATCTTCCCTCCAGTATCCCCCGCTGATATCGTGATCTTCCTCCATACACCTGGCGGCAGTGATTTCCCTCCAGAATCACCTGGTGATGTCAGTGATCTTCCCTCCATATCACCGGGCTGATGTCATGATTTCCCCCAGTATCACCGGGTGATGCCAGTGACTTCCCTCCAGTTCACCTGGCTGATGTCGTGATCTTCCCTCCAGTATCACCTGGCTATCCCAGTGATTTTCCCCTCCAGTTCCCTGGCTGATGTCAGGATCTTCCCTCCGTATCACCGGTGATGTCAGTATTTTCCCCCAGATCCCCCGGTGATGTCAGAGTGATCGAACCTCCACCATCACCGGGCCCTGATGTCAGAGTGATTCCCCTCCAGCATACTTGGCGATGTCACAGTGACTCCCCTCCCCCATCCCCTGGCATGTCAGAGTGATTACCCCCCACCTCCCCTGGCTGATGTCAGAGGATCTACCCCCCAACACACCTGGCTGATGTCAGAGTGATCTACCTCCAGCTTTACCTGGCTGATTCAGAGTCACCCCCCTCCAGCATCACTGGCTGACTCAGTGATCTACCCCCAAACCTGGCTGATGTAAGGATCTCCCTCCAGCATCACCTGGTTGATTCATGATCTTCCCTCCGTATCACCTGGTTAGTCAGTGATCTTCCCCCCAGTTCCCTGGCTGAGCCCCCGGATCTACCCTCCCCCATCACCTGGCTGATGTCAGAGTGATCTACCCCCCACCATCATTTGGCTGTGCCCAAGTGATCTACCCCCAAAGCATCACCGGGCTGATGTCAGAGTGATCAAACCCTCCACCATCACCGGGCTGATGCCCAGTGACCCCCTACCCCCTCCCCCCAATCACTTGGCTGTTGTCACAGTGATTACCTCCACCATCACCTGGTGATGTCAGAGTGTTCACCCCCTCCACCATCACCTGGCTGATGTCAGAGTGATCTACCCTCCAGCATCACCTGGCTGATGTCAGAGTGACTACCCAGATCAACCTGCTGATGTCAGAGTCATCTTCCCCTGCCAGGCATTTTTCCATCTGGCTGACGTCAGTGATCTACCCTCCAGCATCACCTGGCTGATGTCAGAGTGATCTCCCCTCCAGCATCACCTGGTTGATGTCAGTGATCTTCCCTCCAGTATCACCTGGATCATGTCAGTGATCTTCCCTCCAGTATCACCTGGCTGAATGTCATGTGATCTACACCTCCACCATCACCTGGTGAGTTTCAGAGTGATCTACCTCCACATCACTTGGCTGATGTCAGAGTGATCTACCCTCCACCGTCACCTGGCTGATGTCAGAGTGATCTACCCTCCACCGTCACCTGGCTGATGTCAGAGTGATCGACCCTCCACCGTCACCTGGCTGATGTCAAATGATCTACCCTCCACCGTCACCTAGCTGATGTCAGAGTCATCTACCCTCCAGCATCACCTGGCTGATGTCAGAGTCATCTCCCCTCCAGCATCACCTGGCTGACGTCAGTGATCCCCCCTCCAGCATCACCTGGCTGATGTCAGAGTCATCTCCCCTCCAGCATCACCTGGCTGATGTCAGAGTCATCTCCCCTCCAGCATCACCTGGCTGACGTCAGAGATCCCCCCTCCAGCATCACCTGGCTGACGTCAGAGTGATCTACCCTCCAGCATCACTTGGCTGATGTCAGAGTGATCTACCTTCCACCATCACCTGGCTGATGTCACAGTGATCTACCCTCCACCGTCACCTGGCTGATGTCAGAGTCATCGACCCTCCACCATCACCTGGCTGATGTCAGAGTCATCTCCCCTCCAGCATCACCTGGCTGATGTCAGAGTCATCTCCCCACCAGCATCACCTGGCTGATGTCAGAGTCATCTCCCCTCCAGCATCACATGGCTGACGTCAGTGATCCCCCTCCAGCATCACCTGGCTGATGTCAGAGTGATCTCCCCTCCAGTATCACCTGGCTGATGTCAGTGATCTTCCCTCCAGTATCACCTGGCTGATGTCAGTGATCTTCCCTCCAGTATCACCTGGCTGATGTCAGTGATCTACCCTCCAGTATCACCTGGCTGATGTCAGTGATCTAACTCCACCATCACCTGGCTGATGTCAGAGTGATCTACCCTCCAGCATCACCTGGCTGATGTCAGAATCATCTCCCCTCCAGCATCACCTGGCTGATGTCAGAGTGATCTACCCTCCAGCATCACCTGGCTGATGTCAGAGTGATCTACCCTCCACCATCACCTGGCTGATGTCAGAGTGATCTACCCTCCACCATCACCTGGCTGATGTCAGAGTGATCTACCCTCCACCATCACCTGGCTGATGTCAGAGTGATCTACCCTCCACCATCACTTGGTTGATGTCAGAGTCATCTCCCCTCCAGCATCACCTTGCTGATGTCAGAGTCATCTCCCCTTCAACATCACGTGGCTGTCAGAGTGATCTACCCTCCAGCATCACCTGGCTGATGTCAGAATCATCTCCCCTCCAGCATCACCTGGCTGTCAGAGTGATCTACCCTCCAGCAACACTTGGCTGATGTCAGAGTGATCTACCCTCCAGCATCATCTGGCTGATGTCAGTGATCTCCCCTCCACCATCACCTGGCTGATGTCAGAGTCATCTCCCCTCCAGCATCACATGGCTGACGTCAGTGATGCCCCCTACAGCATCACCTGGCTGATGTCAGTCATCTACCCTCCAGCATCACCTGGCTGATGTCAGAGTCATCTACCCTCCAGCATCACCTGGCTGATGTCAGAATGATCTATCCTCCATCACCTGGCTGATGTCAGAGTGATCTCCCCTCCAGCATCACCTGGCTGTCAGAGTCATCTACCCTCCAGCATCACTTGGCTGATGTCAGAGTCATCTACCCTCCAGCGTCACTTGGCTGATGTCAGTGATCTTCCCTCCATTATCACCTGGCTGATGTCAGTGATCTTCCCTCCAGTATCACCTGGCTGACGTCAGTGATCTTCCCTCCAGTATCACCTGGCTGATGTCAGTGATCTACTCTCCAGCATCACCTGGCTGATGTCAGAGTGATCTCCCCGCCAGCATCACCTGGCTGATGTCAGAGTGATCTACCCTCCAGCATCACTTGGCAGATGTCAGAGTGATCTACCCTCCAGCGTCACTTGGCTGATGTCAGTGATCTTCCCTCCAGTATCACCTGGCTGATGTCAGTGATCTACCCTCCAGCATCACTTCGCTGGTTTCAGAGTGATCTACCCTCCACCATCACTTCGCTGATGTCAGAGTGATCTACCCTCCACCATCACCTGGCTGATGTCAGAGTGATTTACCCTCCAGCATCACCTGGCTGATGTCAGAGTCATCTCCCCTCCAGCATCACCTTGCTGATGTCAGAGTCATCTCCCCTCCAGCATCACCTTGCTGATGTCAGAGTCATCTGCCCTCCAGCATCACGTGGCTGATGTCAGAGTCATCTCCCCTCCAGCATCACCTGGCTGTCAGAGTGATCTACCCTCCAGCAACACTTGGCTGATGTCAGTGATTTTCCCTCCATCTCCTGGCTGATGTCAGAGTGATCTACCCTCCAGCATCACCTGGCTGATGTTAGAGTGATCTACCCTCCACCATCACCTGGCTGATGTCAGAGTGATCTACCCTCCACATCACCTGGCTGATGTCAAAGTGATCTACCCTCCACCATCATCTGGCTGATGTCAGAGTCATCTCCCTTCCAGCATTACGTGGCTGATGTCAGTGATCTCCTCTCCAGCATCACCTGGCTGTCAGAGTGATCTACCCTCCAGCATCACCTGGCTGATGTCAGAGTCATCTACCCTCCAGCATCACCTGGCTGATGTCAGAGTGATCTACCCTTCACCATCACCTGGCTGATGTCAGAGTCATCTCCCCTCCAGCATCACCTGGCTGATGTCAGTCATCTCCCCTCCAGCATCACCTGGCTGATGTCAGAATCATCTCCCCTCCAGCATCACCTGGCTGTCAGAGTGATCTACCCTCCAGCATCAACTGGCTGATGTCAGTGATTTTCCCTCCACCATCACTTCGCTGTCAGAGTGATCGACCCTCCACCATCACCTGGCTGATGTCAGAGTGATCTCCCCTCCAGTATCACCTGGCTGATGTCAGTGATCTACCCTCCAGCATCACCTGGCTGATGTCAGAGTGATCTACCCTCCTCCATCACCTGGGTGATGTCAAAGTGATCTACCCTCCATCACCTGGCTGATGTCAAAGTGATCTACCCTCTACCATCATCTGGCTGATGTCAGAGTCATCTCCCCTCCAGCATTACATGGCTGATGTCAGTGATCTCCTCTCCAGCATCACCTGGCTGATGTCAGAATGATCTATCCTCCACCATCACCTGGCTGATGTCAGAGTGATCCTCTCCAGCATCACCTGACTGATGTCAGAGTCATCTACCCTCCAGCATCACCTGGGTGATGTCAGAGTCATGTACCCTCCAGCATCACCTGGATGATGTCAAAGTCATCTACCCTTCAGCATCACTTGGCTGATGTCAGAGTGATCTACCCTCCAGCATCACTTGGCTGATGTCAGTGATCTTCCCTCCACCATCACCTGGCCGAGAACGATGGTCGACGCAGCAACAAGACGGATACCTGAACGACAACTGCTGGAAACTTGAACCTACGCGACATCTGCTGGAAACTTGAACCTACGCGACAACTGCTGGAAACTTGAACCTACGCGACAACTGCTGGAAACTTGAACCTACGCGATAACTAAGATAATTACAGCAACAACATGGAAACCTAAACCAACAGTAACGGCCATACTGCCAGGCAGTTAATATCTCTTCCGGACAGACTAACCCGCGACACAGACTCACGCAGAGACGAAGATGAAATTTAAGAGAAAACAGACCAACATTATAGTGCTATTATGAGCTATAGTAGATAGCATCACTAGACTAGCACAGTCACAGATAACATCACTATACTAGCACAGTCACAGATAACATCACTATACTAGCAGTCACAGATAACATCACTATACTAGCACAGTCACAGATAGCATCACTATATTAGCACTGTCACAGATAGCATCACTATACTAGCACAGTCACATAACATCACTATACTAGCACAGTCACAGATAGCATCACTATACTAGCACAGTCACAGATAACATCACTATACTAGCACAGTCACAGATATCATCACTATACGCTGGGTCACCATCTGGAGAAGACCCGGGCCGGAAGTACCGGCGAATCATCAAGAAGAAGAAGCATCACTATACTAGCACAGTTACAGATAGCATCACAATTATAGTGTTGACTGCCACAGACAGCATCACAGCAGTGCCACTCTCAAAGACCCACCAGAAGTAGCTCTGAAGTTTAGTAGTAACTGACCACCGACATTCTTACAACAAGCCGTGAACTCTGTTTTATGTCAGTGGAGAGACTGCATGTCATCTTGTAAACCGAACTCCTACATAAATATGAATGATCTACTTAACCTCCTCACAAACCGTTTCCTAAAGAATTTTTGTTTTAATGTAAAGAACCCATTACGTTTCTCAGGTTTTCTCCACTACTTTCAGATGGCAGCCAAGGAAAATATCGTAGCTGCGGAACATTAAATATTCAACAACTAACACAACGCACAAATAACCTGCACTTAGGAGAAAGGCGCTTGCGACGACGTTTCGGTCCGACTTGACCATTTACAAAGTCACACTAACAAAAAGGAGAGAAGGAGGGATTATATATAGGCCAGCAGACAGGGACGGGAAAAGAGAGGTAGTAGGAAAGGAAGTAGAGAGAGATAGTGGTAGAGGTAGTAGTAGTAGTGGAGTTAGTCAAAGACTAAGAGGAGCACTGCAAGGGAGCTAGGGGCCCAAAAGGAAGCTAGGGACCCACAAAAGGTAGGAACAAGAACACAGGGGGGGGGGATAATGGATCAAACACTCAAGGCAAAAGAAAGAAAACCCAAAGAGGAAAGAGGAAGGGGGAAGAGGGAGAAGGGGAAAAAAGTATCAGGTTAAGTCACGGGTGTTCTGAAGTTTGGAGCATTTTACAATGTAGCGGGAAAGGAAGGCATCTACAAAGACAAAGCCAGGACTAAGATTCATACAAGGATGGAAGATTCAACCAGACGGCGACTGTGAAAGTTGGACGTAGGGTAGACAGTTTTAGCAGAACACCAGTCAATAAGTTAACTGTGATTTCTGACATGACAGAAAAGAGCATTGTTGGTGTCGGCAAGCCTAACACTACCTTTGTGTTCCCTGAGTCTCAGTTGCACTTAAGAATCTTGATACAGTAAACAAGCTTTTGATAAAGAATTCCCCCCCCAAAATGCTGACGGATGTATCTATAAGATTCCTTGTAAAATTTGCGATAAAGTTTATTATGGTCAAACTGGTAAACGTCTCGAACTAAGATTAAATCAACATAAATGTAGCATTAGAACTGGACAAGATTCTAATGCTCTATTTTTTCATGTGAGAGATTTTAACCATCCAATTGATTTTCAAAAAGTTGAGAAAGTTGTATCAAGCAAGTCCATGGTTGACAGGAATATAATTGAATCTTGTTTCATGAAAAGCAGTTTTGAAAATATGAATATTTCCTTTGGTTTATATAAATTAGATTCATTTATAATTAATAACATTTGAGAAGAATTTAATAATACATTGGACTAATAATAAATCTTAATTCTTGGGTAGAGTACTAGGGTTGGGCAAATATTTTGTTAGTGGGATGTCGTGAAGGACCTGCCTAGTTGGGTCAACAGGCCTGCTGCAGTGTTCCTCTTTTCTTATGACTCGGGTGTCATCGCGCATCAGGTGTTGCTTTATTGTGGGATGTGATGGTGAGGTGTGGTCTCAACCCTTAATATGCCTTCCTTTGATGTATGTGCGTTATATATATATATATATATATATATATATATATATATATATATATATATATATATATATATATATATAATATATATATATATATATATAATGGCTCCCTCTCTCTTGTGTTAGTGTGACTTCGTAAATGGTCCAATTCAGACCTAAACATCGTCACAAGCTTCTCTCTCCTATGTGCGAGTTATTCGTGTATTTCTATCAGTTATTAAGTGAGAGTCTTGAGCTTCAAAATAAGGCATCAAACACCAGTGTAACTAATAACATGGTGAAAATATTGGGGCTATTTTTGAATACCGCATCTTTTCTTGCGTTATTTTTTAACATCGCACATTTCCGGGAAAAGTGTTAATCTTTTTTTCTCCCCCTTTTATTAATATCTTTGTTGGCATCCATTCTGGTCATATGTAGGGCCCCTTGCCCTAACAAAATACGGTAAATGTCAGATTGTAACAACAAAAAAGTAGTTTTTAAAGCATTGTCCAGGTGTTTTTCTTTTATGTTTGGCCCCTTTAAAGAAATACTGGAGAGCTGCTTAATGTAAACAATAATGAACGGAAGTGAGGATTTGAAAACCGACCAAACCAACAGTTTTTAATATAATTCAAAAATTATTTAATATTTTTTTCCTTCCCTGTTAGACCGAAAACATCTGAATACTTAGTTACATTAATACATGAACACGCGTACATGAGCAGAGAGAGAGAGAGAGAGAGAGAGAGAGAGAGAGAGAAGAGAGAGAGAGAGAGAGAGAGAGAGAGAGAGAGAGTACCTCTGTACTAGCATGTGCAATGTACAGACCTCAGTGGCAACATGCAGACCCTATCAACTTCCTAATGGAAAATATTGGCTCCCTTCTGCTACAACACAACTGTCAACATATCATAATTGTTGGTGACCTCAACCAGCACCTTATACAGAGGGACTTTGATGACCTTCCTGCAGTGTTTGACATGAGAAACTTTGTTGATTTCCCTACTCACATCTCTGGCTCCTCCCTTGACCCAGTAGTGAGTGATCTGCAGAAGGCATAGTCACTTGTCAACCCCTCGCCTATGTTGGATCTTCTGATCACAAGGCTGTTTTTACGACACTTAAGATCCCAACAGAACGAGGTGAGGAGTCCACACGCACAACCTGGCTGTGGGAAAGAGGTAATTGGCCAGCCCTTCGCTCTGAGCTCGCCACCACCGATTGGAATGCTCTTCTCCAAGGGGATGTTGACAACCAAGTGAAAGCCTTCACTGGACACATCCTTAATCTACAACAAGAGTACATTCCTCACCGGCAATATGTGACGAAGCCTACAGATCAGCCTTGGTTTGGCTTTCGTTGTAGAGAGGCTGCTACTGCTAAGTACAAAGCATGGCGAAGGTATAAGAGACATCCTACCACCTATAACAGGAACTTGCACAGGCAAGCCTGTAGCCTGTAGGCATATGGGTGTCGTTCAAAAGTAGGCCATTGTTAAATGGGAGGTGGACACTAAAAGAAAGCTAGCATCAAGTAGGGTAGGCTCCAAAACCTGGTGGTCCCAGTCAAGGAGAGACAAGGTTATCTGTCTGATGGACTCATTCCACCTCTAAATCGACACGATGGGACCTCCTCTACTAGTAGCCAAGAGAAGGCGGACCTCTTTGCTGAACACTTTGCTACCAAAATGCAAGTTCCTGATTCAGCAAGGGACCCTCCTTGGCTAGCTGGAAGAACTGTGTCAAAACTGTCAGTGGTGACAATAAGGCAGGAGGAGGCGCAATTTCTTTTTAAATCGCTTGACCAAGAAAAGGCTGTGGGCCCACACAAGCTGAGCCCAAGATAGCTGAGAAGATGTGCAGACCAGCTAGCAGCACCTCTAACTCGCATCTTTCAGCACTGCCTAGTACAGTGTAAATGGCCCTCTCTATGGAAAGAGGCAAATGTAGTCCCTGTTCACAAAAAGAAGAGCAGAGCAGAAATCAGCAACTATAGACCAGTGTCACTCCTGTCAATCACTGGTAAGATCCTTGAGACAATAATCTCAAGAAAAATGACAGAGTTTTTTGACTATCACTCACTACTTTGTGACCGTCAATATGGCTTCAGGAAAGGTTACTCTGCTGCTGATCTGTTGTTAAACCTCTCCACTAAGTGGCACCAGTCACTGGATGAATCCAAAGTCAGCTGTGTGGTAGCACTGGACATTGCTGGCGCTTTCGACCGGATGTGGCACCAGGGCCTCTTAGCAAAACTTCAAGCACTGGAAATTGCAGGCTCTACGCTATGTCTCCTCAGTGATTACCTTCATGGTAGATCTCTAAGTGTAGTTCTCAATGGAACGGAAACAGCAAAACATCCTATTGGGGCAAGTGTTCCACAAGGAAGAGTGCTGGGACCATTGTTATGGAATGTCTACTTCAACGACCTTCTTCATCTCATCCCAGAATCACATGCATATGCAGACGACTGTACATTGACATATACTTATCCAAGAGAAGAAATGCCAGCTGCTCTAAGCTACATCAATCGTCAGCTGAGAGCTATATCAGCTTGGGGAAATAGATGGCAAGTAGCATTTGCACCTGAGAAAACGCAAATGATGATCGTCTCTAGGCACCATGATGGTAATGTTGGTGCAGTAGTAAGGATGAATGGGAGGGTGTTGGCACCTGGAGAAGAAGTTGATATCCTTGGGGTGAAATTTGACTCCAAACTAACCATGAAGAACCATGTTGTAAATCTTGCAAACAAGGCAGCCAGGAAGCTTACAGCACTCTGCCGTATCTCGCATCTACTTGACAATAGGGGTTGCAAGATTCTGTACGAGGCACAAGTACGCTCACGCCTTGAGTATGCTCCACTTGGTTTGCCTGCCCCCCCTCTCATCTGCGACTGCTTGACAGAGTAGAGAACAGAGCAAGACGTCTCATCTCTCGCCTGGACCCATCCTGGATAGATCGGCCATTTCAGCAGAGCCTTCAACATAGAAGGGATGTGGGTGGCCTTACTGTTATGCACAAGGCCAGTATTTTCAAAGTACCACACTTGGATCCACTTCGAGGACAGCGTGAAACAAGCTTTTATGCCACAAGACGGGCAGAAAGCAACAACTTCACTCTGGCTGTACCCTTCTCCAGAACATCACTTTATCTGAGATCATACATACCCAGGATGACTCGAGTATGGAACACATTCGTACAGCATAATGATTCAACGAGATATAGTCAGTTGATCAAATGAAAATGCTGGCCCACAGATGGCTCCAATTTCATCCTGTTCCCTACTTGTATGTCTCATAACAATAAAAATGCTTTCAAATGAGCTGATGTAGGTAACAGCTCTTAGCTTGCCAATAAAGTTAGGAATCCTTAACCTGTAAATAGCTTGTCAATAAAGCTAGGGATCCTTAACCTTGTCAAACCCTGTGTAAAAAAGAGAAGGGAGGAGGCACAAGTGTCTATCAATAAGTACCTTTGACAACTAGTAACTCTACTACAACTATACATGTACAAAAAAAGCGAGAGAGAGAGAGGAGGAGGACCCAACTGGGTATCGGCAAGTGCCTTTGACAACTAGTAACCACTAAGACTACTACTACTACTACCACACACACACACACACACACACACACACACACACACACACACACACAACGCATCAGTCAAGGACCAGGTAATCAGGCTGAGGAAGGAAGGAGGAGAGCTCACATGGAGCGACAAGGAATTATGTGAAGAGCTCATCTCGCGATTCAGGGAGAAATTCACAGTGAAGACAGAGAGGCTTCCAGCAAACCGAGGTGGTAGGGTGCACCAGCAAGTGCTGAACACACTGCACACGACCAAGGAGGGGGTGAAGAAACTGCTAGGAGAACTAGGTACCTAGAAGACGGTGGGGCCAAATAATAATCTCTCCTAGGGTCCTGAGAGAGGGAGCAGATGCACTGTGTGTGCTACTAACAACAATCTTCAGTAATCTATCGAAAAAGGGCAACTGCCTGAAGTGTGGAAGACAGCAAATGTAGTTTCGATTTTTAAGAAAGGATACAGACAGGCTACTCTAAGTTACAGACTAGTGTCGCTGACATGTATGTAAAGTTATGGAAAAGGGTATCAGGAGAAGAGTGGTGGAGTACCTAGAAAGGAATGGACTCATACATAACAACCAGCACGGTATCAGGGATGAGAAATCCTGCTTCACAAATCTATTGGAGTTCTATGACAGGGTAACAGAAGTAAGACACGAGAGAGAGGGATGGGTAGACTGCGTCTTTTTGGACTGTACGAAGGCTTTCGACACAGTACCACATAAGAGACTGGTTGAAAAGCTAGAGGAACAGGCAGGAATAAGAAGTAAAGTACTGCAATGGATCAGGGAATACTTGACAGGAAGGAAACAGCGTGTGTCGGTACGAGACGAGGTATCAGAGTGGGTGTATGTGTCGACTGGGGTTTCACAAGGGTCAGTTCTAGGTCCCGTGTTGTTTCTTGTATATATATGTGACATGACGGAAGGGATAGACTCAGAGGTGTCCCTGTTAGCAGACGATGTGAAGCTAATGAGAAGGATACAAGCGGCTCCTGGAATTTAACCGCAGCAATTGTAAAGTTATGAAGCTTGAGAAAGGACAAAGAAGACCACAGATGGAGTATAGCCTCAGAGGTCAGAGGCTGCAAAACTTACTCAAGAAAAAGGATCTTGTGGTGAACATCATATCGACTAGTCCCGGAGCTGAGGGAGTTGCCTTACGAGGAGAGGTTAAGGGAACTCAACCTGACAACACTGGAGGACAGGAGGGATAGGAGGGACATGATAACGACACATAAAATACTGAGAGTAATTGACAAGGTAGATAGGGGCAGAATGTTTTAGAGATGTGACACAGTAACAAGGGGTCACAACGGTTGAAAACTCACATGAGTCACAGGGATACTAGGAAGCACTTCTTCAGTCATAGAATTGTCAGGAAGTGGAACAGTTTGAAGAGTGATGTAGTGGAGGTAGGATCCATACATAGCTTTAAGAACAGGTATAATGAAGCTCAAGGAGCAGGGAAAGAGTGGATCTGGAAGCGACCTTTGAGGAAGCGGGGTCAGCTGTGAATCGACCTGCAGCTACAATTAGGTGAGTACGTGTACTGAATAGTGTTAAATACTCCGCTATGTTTCCCTAATGTTCCGTACAATGGTTTTGTTTAGCTTCCAGGAAGCCAAACTTCAAATCGGTGGCGTCATGGTGAGTAGATCGTGAAGTTCTTTGATCCAAGAGTGGTCATAGGAGTACGAAACTGTGTGGCTGATACTCAGGCTTGGGATACGGGGTGGGAGATGGAGATGGCTAGGGATATTAAAAAGGATAAGATCGAAGGCAAATACAAGGGAAGGATATTTACAGAGCATATGAAACTGGACACCAGCAAATTTGCTACCGAGGTGAAAATGTGTTGTAGATTACTTCGAGTATGATTATTTCGACTCTGAAATCAGAACTAACTTAACACACGTCAAGAGTTTCAGGTACAGTGAAAGTAGAAATAAATTTCAAATGTATTAAGAGTACTGCTGTAGATAATTGAATAGCATGTACGTACGTCATCAGTGCAGTTACGTAATGTTCTTTACGTCTTAATAAACAATCCTTTTATTCATGCAATTGTATTTTGGCTTCAGATTTGGAACCAGCTTACCCGATTTAACTAAGAACACGTACATGGACCCGAATGGAAAGAAATCCCGAGGTTTGATTTTATATTGGGCAAAATTAGATTAAATCTACATAATGCAATTTTTTGTAAGTCCATAACAGTGACTTCAAGATTATAAAGCCTATTTTGTACCCAACTTAAGCTAAAATAAAAAAAACTTACTTACCTTATTAACAGAGGATAGAAATTGTTTTTTTTTTTTGTTTTGTCGTCGAGTGTAACCTGACGGGGAGGGAAGAGTCTTGAACGTAGCAGACAGTTAGGAAAAAAGAAGTGAGCGTGAGCGCAACGAGAGGAAAGGAAGAAATATGAGATTCAATGAAGATAGGAGGAATCTTTCAGTAAAGAGAGAGAGAGAGAGAGAGAGAGAGAGAGAGAGAGAGAGAGAGAGAGAGTTTAGGGTAGGATGTCTCAAAGAATCTCAAAACACGAGAAAGTGATCTCTTCCCACCCTTCAGTCTGTCTGCGCTCTCTCTCTCTCTCTCTCTCTCTCTCTCTCTCTCTCTCTCTCTCTCTCTCTCTCTCTCTCTCTCTCTCTCTCTCTCTCTCTCTCACCCTTCAGTCATTCTTCTGAGCTGGTCTTCCTGGTATATGTTGGAGGATCCTCCATAAAGTTCCTACCTCCACCGTAAACATTAGCGACTCAAAGGAAATGGAGGCAGGAGGAGGTGAGGCAGTTAAAAATGCCCTGACGGAAGATCAATTTCCGGGCCCACTGCTTTAAGACGACTCATCTCTCCTTCCTCGTTTCTTCCTCTCTCCTTCCTTGTTTCTCACTCTCTCCTTCCTTGTTTCTTACTCTCTCCTTCCTTCTTTCTTACTCTCTCCTTCCTTGTTTCTTCCGCTCTCCTTCCTTGTTTCT
This sequence comes from Cherax quadricarinatus, assembly GCF_026875155.1. Lineage (NCBI taxonomy): Eukaryota > Metazoa > Arthropoda > Malacostraca > Decapoda > Parastacidae > Cherax > Cherax quadricarinatus. Next base: position 24,962,217 of record NC_069409.1, on the reverse strand, counting down.
TCCTCTCTCCTTCCTTGTTTCTTACTCTCTCCTTCCTTCTTTCTTACTCTCTCCTTCCTTCTTTCTTACTCTCTCCTTCCTTCTTTCTTCTCTCTCCTTCCTTGTTTCTTACTCTCTCCTTCCTTATTTCTTACTCTCTCCTTCCTTATTTCTTACTGTCTCCTTCCTTGCTTCTTCCTTTCTTTTCCCTTGTTTCTTCCTCTTTTTTCTTTTCTCCCACTCATCTTCTTCATCTCTCCTTTCCTATTTCTTTTTCCTATATTCCTGTTTACTTCGTTGTTTCTTACATTCCTTGTTTCTTCTTCTCTTCTTGTTATTTCTTCCTCTCTTCTTCCTATCTTCCTTATTTCTTCCTCTCTCCTTCCTTAATTTCTTCGTCTCTCCTTTCTTATTCCATTTTCTCAATGTTTCTCCCTCTGTCTCTCCTTATTTGTTTCCTATCTTTTTCTTTATTTCTTCCTATTTCCTTCCTCATTCCTTCATCTCTTCTTCCTTGTTTCTTCCTGCTTCATTGTTTCTTCCCGCCTCTTTCCATGTTTCTCTTCTACCTTGATTCTAACTTTCTCTCTTATTCGTTTTTTTCTCTGTAACTCTACTTTTTTCATCTTTCTCCATCATTGTTTCATGTTTACTCTCCTTCCTTGCTTCTCTCTCTGTTTCCTTTTCTCTTACCTCTTTTTCTCTCTCTCCATTCTGGTTCATTTCTCATTGTACTTCATCTTTCATCCGTCACAGACAAAATGGGAGACAACTTCACAGACACAATGGAAGATAACTTCACAGACACATGGGACGACAACTTCACAGACACAAGGGAAGACAACTTCACAGACACAAGAGTAGACAACTTCACAGACACATGGGACGACAACTTCACAGACACATGGGACACACCTGGGAAGACAACTTCACACACACAAGAGTAGACAACTTCACAGACACAAGGGAAGTCAACTTTACAGACACAGGGAAAGACAACTACACAGAGAAAATGGAAGACAACGTCACAGACTGTAAGAAGAAGAGAACTTCCCAGACACAGGGGAAGACAACTGCACTGACACATGGGAAGACAATTTCAGAGAAACAAAGGACGACAACTTCACAGACACAGGGGAAGAAAACTTCACAGATACAAGGAAAAAGAACGTCACAGACACAAGGGAACCCAACTTCACAGACACAGGGAAGACAGCTTCACAGATACAGGGGAAGACAATTTCACAGACCCAAGGAAAGACAACTTCATAGACACAAGGGAAGATAATTTTACAAAGGAAGACAACTTCATAGACACAAAAGAAGACAATTTCACAGACACGAGGGAAGACAACTTCACAGACACAAGAGAAGACAATTTCACAGACACAAGGGAAGACAACTTCACAGACACAAGAGAAGACAACTTCACAGACACAAGAGAAGACAACTTCACAGACACAAGGGAAGACAACTTCACAGACACGAGGGAAGACAACTTCACAGACACGAGGGAAGACAATTTCACAGACATAAGGGAAGACAACTTCACAGACACGAGGGAAGACAATTTCACAGACACAAGGGAAGACAACTTCACAGACACAAGGGAAGACAACTTCACAGACACAAGAGAAGACAACTTCACAGACACAAGAGAAGACAACTTCACAGACACAAGGGAAGCAATTTCTAACAGACACGAGGGAAGACAACTTCACAGACACGGAGGAAGAAAACCCTTCACAACACGGGGGAAGACAATTTCCCACAGACACAAGGGAAGACAACTTCACAGACACAGGGAAGACAACTTCACAGACACGGGAGGGAAGACAACTTCACAGACACGAGGAAGACACTTCACAGACACGAGGGAAGACAACTTCACAGACACGGGGAAGACAACTTCACAGACACGAGGGAAGACAACTTCACAGACACGAGGGAAGACAACTTCACAGACACGAGGGAACGACAACTTCACAGACACGAGGGAAGACACTCACAACGAGGAAGACAACTTCACAGACACAAGAGGAAGACAACTTCACAGACACGAGGAAGACAACTTCACAGACACAAGGGAAGACAACTCACAGACACAAGGAAGACAACTTCACAGACACGAGGAAGACAACTTCACAGACACGAGGGAAGACAACTTCACAGAACAAGGGAAGACAACTTCACAGACACGAGGGAAGACAACTTCACAGAACGAGGAAAGAAGAACTTCACAGACACGAGGGAAGACCAACTTCACAGACACGAGGGAAGAACAACTTCACAGACACAGGGAAGACAACTTCACAGACACAGGGGAAGACAATTTCACAGACACAAGGGAAGACAACTTCACAGACACAAGGGAAGACAACTTCACAGAACGAAGGGAAGACAACTTCACAGACACGAAGGGAAGACAACTTTCACAGACACGAGGGAAGACAACTTCACAGACACAGGAAGACAACTTCACAGACACGAGGGAAGACAACTTCACAGACACAGGGAAGACAACTTCACAGACACGAAGGAAGACAACTTCACAGACCACAGGGAAGACAACTTCACAGACACGAGGGAAGACAACTTCACAGACACAAGGGAAGACAACTTCACAGACACGAGGGAAGACAACTTCACAGACACGAGGGAAGACAACTTCACAGACACGAGGGAAGACAACTTCACAGACACGAGGGAAGACAACTTCACAGACACGAGGGAAGACAACTTCACAGACACGAGGGAAGACAACTTCACAGACACGAGGGAAGACAACTTCACAGACACAAAACTTCACAGAAAAACACTGTTACATGATACACTTTCTTTCAACAAAACACCACCTTCACATCACACGTTCATCAGTATACTGACTTAACATTGTTGTAGCAAACACTTACTACACAATATTTCACTTTTTTCTTTAGTAGTTTTATGGGAATGATTGGAAGGGAGTGTGTGTGTCGCTTGAGTGTGTGTTGTTTGTGTGTGTCGCTTGAGTGTGTGTTGTTTGTGTGTGTCGCTTGAGTGTGTGTCACTTGAGTGTGTGTCGTTTGTGTGTGTCGCTTGAGTGCGTGTCGTTTGTGTGTGTCGCTTGAGTGCGTGTCGTTTGTGTGTGTCGCTTGAGTGTGTGTCACTTGAGTGTGTGTCACTTGAGTGTGTGTCGCTTGAGTGCGTGTCGTTTGTGTGTGTCGCTTGAGTGTGTCGTTTATGTATGCGTCGTTTGTGTGTGTCGTTTGTGTGTGTGTCGCTTGCGTGTGTGTCGCTTGTGTGTGTGTCGTTTGTGTGTGTGTCGTTTGTATGTGTCGCTTGTGTCTGTGCGTGTGTCGTTTGTGCGTGTGTCGTTTGTGCGTGTGTCGTTTGTGCGTGTGTCGTTTGTACGTGTGTCGTTTCTGTGAGTGTCGTTTGTGTGTGTGTTGTGTGTGTTTGTGAGTGTACTCACCTAATTGTACTCACCTAATTGTGGTTGCAGGGGTCGAAACTCAGCTCCTGGCCCCGCCTCTTCACTGATCGCTACTAGGTCCTCTCTGCTTCCTGAGATTTGTCATACGTCTTCTTAAAACTATGTATGGTTCCTGCCTCCACTACTTCACTAGCTAGGCTATTCCACTTCCTGACGACTCTATGACTGAAGAAATACTTCCTAACGTCCCTGTGACTCGTCTGAGTCTTCAGCTTCCAGTTGTGACCCCTTGTTTCTGTGTCCCCTCTCTGGAACATCCTATCTCTGTCCACCTTGACTATTCCCCGCAGTATCTTGTATGTCGTTATCATGTCTCCCCTGACCCTTCTGTCCTCCAGTGTCGTCAGTCCCATTTCCCCCAACCTTTCCTCGTACGACATTCCCCTGAGCTCTGGGACTAGCCTTGTTGCAAACCTTTGTATTTTCTCTAACTTCTTGACGTGCTTGACCAGGTGTGGGTTCCAGACTGGTGCTGCATACTCCAGTATGGGCCTGACATACACAGTGTACAGTGTCTTGAACGATTCCTTATTAAGGTATCGGAACGTTATTCTCAGGTTTGCCAGGCGCCCGTATGCTGCATCAGCTATTTGGTTGTGTGCCTCCGGTGACGTGCTCGGTGTTATGGTCACCCTAAGGTCTTTCTCCCTGAGTGAGGTCTGTAGTCTTTGTCCACCTAGCCTATACTCTGTCTGCGGTCTTCTTTGCCCCTCCCCAATCTTCATGACTTTGCATTTGGCAGGATTGAATTCTAGAAACCAGTTTCTGGACCACATGTCCAGCCTGTCCAAGTCTCTTTGCAGTCCTGCCTCATCCTCATCTGATTTAATTCTTCTCATCAGCTTCACATCATCTGCGAATAGGGACACTTCAGAGTCTATTCCTTCCATCATGTCGTTCGCATATATCAAAAATAGCACTGGTCCTAGAACTGACCCCTGTGGGACCCCGCTCGTCACAGGCGCCCACTGTGATACCTCTTCACGTACCATGACTCGTTGTTGCCTCCCTGTCAGGTATTTCCTGATCCATTGCAGTGCCCTCCCTGTTATATGCGCCTAATCCTCCAGCTTCTGCACTAATCTCTTGTGGGGAACTGTGTCAAAGGCCTTCCTGCATTCTAGGAAAACGCAATCAACCCACCCCTCTCTCTCGTGTCTTACTTCTTTTACCTTGTCATAAAACTCCAGGAGGTTGGTTTTCATTTATAATCTTGTTCCGTTCAAGGTGTTCCACCACACTCCTCCTGATAATCTTCTACATGACTTTGCACACAATACATGTCAGAGACACAGGTCTGTAGTTTAGTGCCTCATTTCTGTTTCCTTTCTTAAATATGGGGACTACATTTGCTGTCTTCCATTTCCCAGGTAGTTGCCCAGTTTCAAGTGATGTGTTGAAGATTGTGGTTAGGGGCACGCACAGTATCTCTGCTCCTACTCTAAGGACCCATGGGGAGATGTTTTCCGGTCCCATCGCCTTTGAGGTATCAAGGTCACTTGGCAGCTTCTGCACCTCCTCCTCGGTTGTTCGTATGTCATCCAACACTTGTGTGTGTGTGTGTGTGTGTGTGTGTGTGTGTGTGTGTGTGTGTGTGTGTGTGTGTGTGGTGTGTGTGTGTGTGTGTGTGTGTGTGTGTTGTGTGTGTGTGTGGTCGTGTGTGTGTGTGTGTGTGTGTGTGTCGTGTGTGTGTGTGTCGTGTGTGTGTGTGTCGTGTGTGTGTCGTGTGTGTGTGTCGTGTGTGTGTCGTGTGTGTGTGTCGTGTGTGTGTCGTGTGTGTGTGTGTGTGTGTGTGTGTGTCGTGTGTGTGTGTGTGTGTGTGTCGTGTGTGTGTGTCGTGTGTGTGTCGTGTGTGTGTGTGTGTCGTGTGTGTGTGTGTGTCGTGTGTGTGTGTGTGTCGTGTGTGTTGTGTGTGTCTCGTGTGTGTGTGTGTGTCGTGTGTGTGTGTGTCGTGTGTGTGTGTGTCGTGTGTGTGTGTGTGTCGTGTGTGTGTGTGTGTCGTGTGTGTGTGTCGTGTGTGTGTGTGTGTCGTGTGTGCGTGTGTGTGTGTGTGTGTGTGTGTGTGTGTGTGTGTCGTGTGTGTGAGTCGTGTGTGTGTGTTCTGTGTGTGTGTGTGTCGTGTGTGTGTGTGTGTGTGTGTGTGTGTGTGTGTGTGTGTGTTGTGTGTGTGTGTGTGTGTGTGTGTGTGTGTGTGTGTGTGTGTGTGTGTGTGTCGTGTGTGTGTGTGTGTGTTGTGTGTGTGTGTGTGTGTGTGTCGTGTGTGGTGTGTGTTGTGTGTGTGTGTGTGTGTGTGTGTGTGTGTTGTGTGTGTCGTGTGTGATGTGTGTGTGAGTTGTCGTGTGTGTGTGTGTGTGTGTGTGGTCGTGTGTGTGTGTGTGTGTGTGTGTCGTGTGTGTGTGTTCGGTGTGTGTTGTGTCGTGTGTGTGTCGTGTGTGTGTGTCGTGTGTGTGTGTGTCGTGTGTGTTGTGTGTGTGTTGTGTGTGTGTGTTGTCGTGTGTGTGTGTCGTGTGCGTGTGTGTGTGTGTGTGTGTGTGGTGTGTGTTCGTGTGTGTGTGTTGGTGTGTCGTGTGTGTGTGTGTTGTGTGTGTGTTGTTGTTGTGTGTGTGTGTGTGTGTGTGTGTGTGTGTGTGTCGTGTGAGTGTGTCGTGTGTTCTGTGTGTGTGTGATCGTGTGTGTGTGTGTGTATGTGTGTGTGTGTCGTGTGTGTGTCGTGTGTGTGTGTGTATCGTGTGTGTGTCGTGTGTGTGTGTGTGTGTGTGTGTGTGTGTCGTGTGTGTGTCGTGTGTGTGTTCGTCGTGTGTGTGTCGGTGTGTGCGTGGTGCGTGTTGTGTGGTGTGTGTGTGTGTGTGTGTGTGTGTGTCGTTGTGTGTGTGTGTGTGTGTGTGTGTGTCGTGTGTGTGGTGTGTGTGTGTGGTGTGTGTGTGTGTGTGTGTGTCGTGGTGTGTGTGTGTGTGTGTGTGTGTGTGTGTGTGTGGTGTGGTGTGTGTGTGGTTGTGTGTGGTGTTGTGTGTGTGTGGTGTGTGTGTGTGTGTGTGTGGTCGTTGTGGTGTGGTGTGGTGTGTGTGTGTGTGTGTGTGTCGTGTGTGTGTCGTGTTGTGGTGTGTGTGTCGTTTTTGTGTGTCGTGTGTGTGTGTGTCGTGTGTGTGTGTTCGTGTGTGTGTGTCGTGTGTGTGTCGTGTGTGTTTCGTGTGTGTGTGTGTGTGTGTGTGTGTGTGTGGGGGGGGTGTATAATGCTTACACAGCTTCTGGGTAAGATACACCAGTTTATGTGGCGTGCCTGTATATGCAGCAGAGAGAGAGAGAGAGAGAGAGAGAGAGAGAGAGAGAGAGAGAGAGAGAGAGAGAGAGGAGAGAGAGAGAGAGAGAGAGAGACAGAAGAGGGGAAAGCTCATATCCACAAATTGGAGTAAGGGGAGGGGGAGCGTCGACCCCTGCATTGCATGACGTTCCGACATTTCTCCCCTAGGTACTTTCCCCTTCCTGATATGATGACCACCAGTGACATGATGACCACCAGTGATATGATGACCACCAGTGACATGATGACCACCAGTGATATGATGACCAGTGATATGATGACCACCAGTGATATGATGACCACCAGTGGCATGATGACTACCGTTGATATGACCACCAGTGACATGACCACCAGTGATATGACCACCAATGATATGACCACCAATGATATGATGACCACCAGTGACATGATGACCACCAGTAATATGATGACCACCAGTGATATGATGACCACCAGTGATATGATGACCAGTGACATGATGACCACCAGTGATATGACCACTAGTGACATGACCCCAGTGATATGATGACCACCAGTGATACGATAGCCACCAGTGATACGAAGACCACCAGTGACATGACCACCAGTGACAAGACCACCAGTGATATGACCAACACTGACATGACCACCAATGATATGATGCCTTGTGACATGATGACCACCAGTGATATGATGACCATCAGTGATATGATGACCGCCAGTGATATGATGACCACCAATGATATGATGACCACCAGTGATATGATGACCACCCGTGATATGACCACCAGTGATATAATGACCAACAGTGATACGATAACCACCAGTGATACAATAACCACCAGTGATATGATAACCACCAGTGTTATGATTACCACCCGTGATATTACCACCAGAGATATGATGACCAACAGTGATGCGATAACCACCAGTGATACGATAACCACCAGTGATACGATAACCACCAGTGATATGATGACTACCCGTGATATGAGCACCATTGATATGATGACCACCAGTGATATGATGACCAGTGTTATAATGACCACCAGTGACATGATGACCACCCGTGACATGACCACCAGTGATACGATAACCACCATTGATATGATGACCACCAGTGATACGATAACTACCAGTGATGTGATGACCACCAGTGATACGATAACCACCAGTGATATGATGATCACCAGTGACACGATAACCACCAGTGATATGATGACCACAAGTGATATGATGACCACCAGTGTTATGATGACCACCAGTGACATGACGACCACCCGTGGCATGACCACCAGTGACATGATGACCACCCGTGGCATGACCACCAGTGATATGACCACCATTGATACGATAACCACCAGTGATACGATAACCACCAGTGATATAACCACCAGTGATATGATAACCACCTGTGATATGATAACCACCAGTGATATGACAACCAACAGTGATATGATGACCACCAGTGATATGACCACCAGTGATATGACAACCACAGTGATATGATACCACCAGTGATATGATGACCACCAGTGATATGACCACCAATAATACGATAACCACCAGTGATATGATAACCACCCGTGATATGATAACCACCAGTGATATGATAACCACCCGTGATATGATAACCACCAGTGATATGATAACCACCAGTGATATGATGACCGCCAGTGATATGATAACCACCAGTGATATGATAACCACCAGTGATATGACCACCAGTGATATGACCACCAGTGATATGACCGCCAGTGATATGATAACCATCAGCGATATAACCACCAGTGATATGATGACCACCAGTGATACGATAACCACCAGTGATATGATGACCACCAGTGATACGATAACCACCAGTGATAAGATGACCACCAGTGATACGATAACCACCAGTGATACGATAACCACCAGTGATACGATAACCACGAGAGATATGATAACCACCAGTGATATGATAACCACCAGTGATATGATAGCCACCAGTGATATGATGACCACCAGTGATATGATGACCAGTGTTATGACCACCAGTGACATGATGACCACCCGTGACATGACCACCAGTAATACGATAACCGCCAGTGATACGATAACCGCCAGTGATACGATAACCACCAGTGATATGATAACCACCAGTGATATGATGACCACCAGTGATATGATGACCACCAGTGATATGACCACCAGTGATACGATAACCACCAGTGATATGATAACCACCAGTGATATGATGACCACCAGTGATATGATGACCACCAGTGATATGACCACCAGTGATACGATAACCACCAGTGATATGATGACCACCAGTGATACGATAACCACCAGTGATATGATGACCACCAGTGATACGATAATCACCAGCGATATGATGACCACCAGTGATACGATAACCACCAGTGATAAGATAACCACCAGTGATAAGATAACCACCAGTGATACGATAACCACCAGTGATACGATAACCACCGGTGATATGATGACCACCAGTTGTACGATAACCACCAGTGATATGATGACCACCAGTGATACGATAACCACCAGTGATATGATGACCACCAGTGTTATGATGACCACAGTGACATGATGACCACCAGTGACATGATGACCACCCGTGGCATGACCACCAGTGATATGATGACCACCAGTGATATGATGACCACCAGTGATACGATAACCACCAGTGATATGATGACCACCAGTGATACGATAACCACCAGTGATATGATGACCACCAGTGATATGATAACCACCAGTGATATGATGACCACCAGCGATATGATGACCACCAGTGATATGATGACCACCAGTGATACGATAACCACCAGTGATATGATAACCACCCGTGATATGATAACCACCAGTGATATGATAACCACCAGTGATATGATGACCACCAGTGATATGATGACCACCAGTGATATGACCACCAATGATACGATGACCACCAGTGATACGATAAACACCAGTGATATAATAACCACCAGTGATGTGATAACCACCAGTGATATGACCACCAGTGATACGATAACCACCAGTGATATGACCGCCAGTGATATGATAACCATCAGCGATATAACCACCAGTGATATGATGACCACCAGTGATACGATAACCACCAGTGATATGATGACCACCAGTGATATGATAACCACCAGTGATATGATGACCACCAGCGATATGATGACCACCAGTGATATGATGACCACCAGTGATATGATGACCACCAGTGATATGACGACCATTAGTGATATGATGACCACCAGTGATATGATGACCTGGAGGTTATTCCGGGGATCAACGTCCCCGCGGCCCGGTCCATGACCATTCCTCCCGATGGATCAGGGCCTGATCAACTAGGCTGTTACTGCTGGCCGCACGCAGTCCAACGTACGAGGCACAGCCCGGCTGATCCGGCACTGACTTTAGGTATCTGTCCAGGTCTCTCTTGAAGGCAGCCAGGGGTTTATTGGCAATTCCCCTAATGCTTGATGGGAGGCTGTTGAACAGTTTTGCGCCCTGGACTCTTATGGTGTTTTCCCTTAGTGTACCAATGGCGCCCCTACTTTTTATTGGGGGCATTTTGCATCGCCTGCCCAGTCTTTTACTTTCGTAGGCAGTGATTTCTGTGTGCAGATTTGGGACCATTCCTTCCAAGATTTTCCAAGTGTAGATTATGATATATCTCTCCCTCCTGCGTTTCAACGAGTACAAGTCAAGTGCTTCCAAGCGTTCCCAGTAGTTAAGGTGCTTGACAGAACTTATATGTGCAGTAAAGGATCTCTGTACACTCTCTAGAACTGCGATTTCACCTGCTTTGAATGGAGATGTTAATGTACAGCAGTATTCCAGCCTAGAGAGAACAAGTGATTTGAAAAGGATCATCATTGGCTTGGCATCTCTCGCTTTGAAAGTTCTCATTATCCATCCTATCATTTTCTTTGCACGTGCGATCGTGGCACTGTTGTGATCCTTGAAAGTGAGATCCTCAGACATTACTACTCCCAGGTTCCTTACATTATTTTTCCGCTCTATTGTATGGCCGGAGTCAGTAGTATACTCTGTTCTAGTTATTATCTCCTCCAGTTTTCCATAACGGAGTAGTTGGAATTTGTCCTCATTGAACATCATATTGTTTACCGTTGCCCACTGGAAAACTTTGTTTATATCTTCTTGGAGGTTAACCGCGTCCTCAGCAATGACAGCCTCATGCAGATCCTAGTATCATCCGCAAAGGATGATACGGTGCTGTGGTGTATATCTCTGTCTATGTCTGATATGAGGATAAGGAATAAGATGGGGGCGAGCACTGTGCCTTGTGGAACAGAGCTCTTCACTATGGCAGCCACCGATTTAACTCTGTTGACCACTACTCTTTGTGTTCGATTTGTTAGGAAGTTGAAGATCCATCTCCCCACTTTCCCAGTTATTCCTTTAGCACGTATTTTATGGGCTATTACGCCATGATCGCATTTGTCAAATGCTTTTGCAAAGTCTGTGTATATTACATCTGCATTCTGATTTTCTTCCAGTGCATCCAAGGCCATGTCATAGTGATCCAATAGTTGTGAGAGGCAGGAGCGACCTGCCCTTAACCCATGTTGCCCTGGATTGTGCAGATTTTGGGAATCAAGGTGATTTGCAATCCTGCTTCTTAGCACTCTTTCAAAGATTTTTATGATGTGGGACGTCAGAGCTATTGGTCTATAGTTCTTAGCTAATGCTTTGCTGCCACCTTTATGGAGTGGGGCTATATCCGTTGTTTTAGGTGACTGTGGAATTTCACCCATGTCCAAGCTCCTCCTCCATAGTGTACTTAGGGCACGCGAGAGGGGTTTCTTGCAGTTCTTAATGAAAACAGAGTTCCACGAGTCTGGGCCCGGGGCTGAGTGCATAGGCATGTTGTCAATGGCTTTTTCGAAATCTATCGGAGTTAGGGTAATGTCGGAAATCTGGCATACATTTATGGAGTTTTGAGGCTCATTCATGAAGAAATCATTTGGGTCGTCGATCCTCAGACTGATTAGTGGTTCACTAAACAGAGTCGTACTGGGATTTCAATATTTCACTCATTTCTTTGTTGTCATCTGTGTAAGTCCCATCCTGTCTGAGTAAGGGCCCGATACTAGATGTGGTATTTGCCTTGTTTTTGGCATATGAAAAGAAATATTTTGAATTTCTTTCAATTTCACTAATAGCTTTAAGCTCCTCCTGCCTCTCCTGGTTCCTGTAAGAGTCATTTAACTTAAGTTCGATAGTTTCCACTTCCCTGGTCAGCGCCTCCTTTCGTGTATCAGATATTCTAGCACTCCTGAGGAGCTCAGTGACCACCAGTGATATGATGACCACCAGTGATACGATAACCACCAATGATATGATGACCACCAGCGATATGATGACCACCAGTGATATGATGACCACCAGTGATGCGATAACCACCAGTGATACGATAACCACCAGTGATATGATGACCACCAGCGATATGATGACCACCAGTGATACGATAACCACCAGTGGTATGATGACCACCAGTGATGCGATAAAAACCAGTGATATGATAACCACCAGTGATATGATGACCACCAGTGATATGACCACCAGTGATACGATAACCACCAGTGATATGATGACCACCAGCGATATGATGACCACCAGTGATACGATAACCACCAGCGCTATGATGACCACCAGTGATACGATAACCACCAGTGATATGATGACCACCAGTGATGCGATAACCACCAGTGATATGATGACCACCAGTGACATGGTGACAACTTTTCCTTTTTTACACAGATCAATTTTGAATCGCGATTTCTTAGACCTCGGCTCTTCCCAAAGCCCAGTCTCCTATGATTACAACCTGCCTCCCCAGGGGCCCAAAACCCCATAACAGTCGAAACACCCAGGTACCAACTTAGCAGGTAAACGGGGGGGAGGGCGAAAGTGAATTAAACTTGCTTCCACCATGCTTGGGATAGTACCTGTGTAGTCATAACATGGAGAAAAAAACCTACACACGGGTAATTTTTTTTAGTGAAAAGCTGACCTTCAACTGCATTTCCCTTCCGCAGTGTTGGCAGACCTGGATGGGTCTCACCCCCCACCTCCTTTATCCCTCATATCTCAAAGAAAACACGGCAGGGAAATTTGTTTGCTAAAATTTCATCCCCGCACCTCCGATTCCCTAATATTAAACTTTAATAAAAACGAAAAATCTTTTTTAATTTGTGAAACTACGGTTCATTCGTTCTAAATGGGGATGTCCTAAAAAGTTATTTATACGCTTTTTATTTTTTTTAAGCACGGGGTAGGTTCCCGGGTTTTAATTGTGTTTTTGCCCGGGGGTTTTAGCAGCAGGTGTGGTGTTGTGCCCGGGTTTTGCGGGTGGTGTGGCCCGGGGTTTTAGCGAGGGTGGAGTTTTTGCCCCGGGGTTTTAAACAGCAGGGTGGGGGTGTTGTGCCCCCTTTAACAGCAGGGTGGATGTTTGCCCGGGTTTTATTGCAGCGGGTGGAGTTTGCCCGGTTATAGCAGGGGTGGTTGTGCCCCCGGTTATAGCAGCGTGGGATGTTTGCCCGGGTTTGCCACGGCGTGGATGTTGTGCCCGGGGGTTTTAGCAGCGGTGTGGATGGTGCCCGGGTTTAGCAGCAGGGGTGGGTTTTGGGTTTTTTCCCGGGGGCCCGGTTATAGCAGCAGGTGTGGGGTTGTGCCCGGGTTTAGGGGCAGGTGTGGATGTTGTGCCCGGGTTATAGCAGCAGGCGTGGATGTTGTGCCCGGGTTATAGCAGCAGGTGTGGATGTTTGCCCGGGATATAGCAGCAGGCGTGGATGTTGTGCCCGGGTTACAGCAGTAGACATGGATGTTTGCCCGGGTTATAGCAGCAGGTGTGGATGTTTGCCCGGGTTATAGCAGCAGGTGTGGATGTTGTGCCCGGGTTATAGCAGCAGGCGTGGATGTTGTGCCCGGGTTATAGCAGCAGGTGTGGATGTTTGCCCGGGTTAAAGCAGTAGACGTGGATGTTGTGCCTGGGTTATAGCAGCAGACGTGGATGTTGTGCAGGGGTTATAGCAGCAGGTGTGGATGTTTGCCCGGGTTAAAGCAGTAGACGTGGATGTTGTGCCCGGGTTAAAGCAGTAGACGTGGATGTTGTGCCTGGGTTATAGCAGCAGGTGTGGATGTTGTGCAGGGGTTATAGCAGCAGGTGTGGATGTTTGCCCGGGTTATAGCAGCAGACGTGGATGTTGTGCCCAGGTTATAGCAGCAGACGTGGATGTTGTGCCCAGGTTATAGCAGCAGACGTGGATGTTGTGCCCAGGTTACAGCAGCAGACGTGGATGTTGTGCCCGGGTTATAGCAGCAGATGTGGATGTTGTGCCCGGGTTATAGCAGCAGATGTGAATGTTGTGCCCGGGTTATAGCAGCAGATGTGGATGTTGTGCCCGGGTTATATCAGTAGGCGTGGATGTTTGCCCGGATTATAGCAGCAGGTGTGGATGTTGTGTCCGGGTTACAACAGCAGGCGTGGATGTTGTGTCCGGGTTATAGCAGCAGGCGTGGATGTTGTGTCCGGGTTATAGCAGCAGGCGTGGATGTTGTGTCCGGGTTATAGCAGCAGGCGTGGATGTTTTGTACGGGTTACAACAGCAGGCGTGGATGTTGTGTCCGGGTTATAGCAGCAGGCGTGGATGTTGTGTCCGGGTTATAGCAGCAGGCGTGGATGTTATGTCCGGGTTATAGCAGAAGGCGTGGATGTTGTGCCCAGGTTACAGCAGCAGGTGTGGATGTTATGTCCGGGTTATAGCAGCAGGCGTGGATGTTGTGCCCGGGTTATAGCAGCAGGCGTGGATGTTATGTCCCGGTTATAGCAGCAGGCGTGGATTTTGTGCCCGGGTTGTAGCAGCAGACGTGGATATTGTGTCCGGGTTATAGCAGCAGGCGTGGATGTTGTGTCCGGGTTATAGCAGCAGGCGTTGGATGTTGTGTCCGGGTTATAGCAGCAGGCGTGGATGTGGTGTCCGGGTTATAGCAGCAGGCGTGGATGTTATGTCCGGGTTATAGCAGCAGGCGTGGATGTTGTGTCCGGGTTATAGCAGCAGGCGTGGATGTGGTGTCCGGGTTATAGCAGCAGGCGTGGATGTTATGTCCGGGTTATAGCAGAAGGCTTGGATGTTGTGTCCGGGTTATAGCAGCAGGCGTGGATGTTGTGTCCGGGTTATAGCAGCAGGCGTGGAGGTTGTGCCCGGGGTTTTATACCCGCAGGCTGGGGGGTTGTGTCGGGTTTTTAGTAGCAGGCGTTGGATGTTATGTCCGGGTTATAGCAACAGGCGTGGATGTTATGTCCGGGTTATAGCAGCAGGCGTGGATGTGGTGTCCGGGTTATAGCAGCAGGCGTGGATGTTATGTCCGGGTTATAGCAGAAGGCTTGGATGTTGTGTCCGGGTTATAGCAGCAGGCGTGGAGGTTGTGTCCGGGTTATAGCAGCAGGCGTGGAGGTTGTGTCCGGGTTATAGCAGCAGGCGTGGGGGTTTGTGTCGGGTTATAGTAGCGGCGTGGAATGTTATGTCCGGGTTATAGCAACAGGCGTGGATGTTATGTCCGGGTTATAGCAGCAGGCGTGGAGGTTGTGTCCGGGTTATAGTAGCAGGCGTGGATGTTATGTCCGGGTTATAGCAACAGGCGTGGATGTTATGTCCGGGTTATAGCAGCAGGTGTGGATGAAGTTAAGACACATGTGCAACATCTGGTTATCTTTATTGTAGACGTTTCGCCATCCAGTGGCTTTATCAACACAAATTCCAGGACATAATTAGAAGACAGTAGAACTATGTACAAAAGATGAGGTAGTCAGTCCCTCAACAGCAGGCGTGCATGTTGTACTCTGGTTATAACAGCAGGCGTGCATGTTGTACTCTGGTTTTAAAGCAGGCGTGCAGTTGTACTCTGGTTATAACAGCAGGCGTGCATTTTTGTACTCTGGTTATAACAGCAGGCGTGCATGTTGTACTCTGGTTATAACAGCAGGCGTGCATGTTGTACTCTGGTTATAACAGCAGGCGTGCATGTTGTACTCTGGTTATAACAGCAGGCGTGCATGTACTCTGGTTATAACAGCAGGCGTGCATGTTGTACTCTGGTTATAACAGCAGGCGTGCATGTTGTACTCTGGTTATAACAGCAGGCGTGCATGTTGTACTCTGGTTATAACAGCAGGCGTGCATGTTGTACTCTGGTTATAACAGCAGGCGTGCATGTTGTACTCTGGTTATAACAGCAGGCGTGCATGTTGTACTCTGGTTATAACAGCAGGCGTGCATGTTGTACTCTGGTTATAACAGCAGGCGTGCATGTTGTACTCTGGTTATAACAGCAGGCGTGCATGTTGTACTCTGGTTATAACAGCAGGCGTGCATGTTGTACTCTGGTTAAAAACAGAAAGGCGTGCTGTTGAAACTCTGGTTATAACAGCAGGCGTGCATGTTGTACTCTGGTTATAACAGCAGGCGTGCATGTTGTACTCGGGTTTTTTATAACAGCAGGCGTGCATGTTGTACTCTGGTTATAACACAGGCGTGCATGTTGTACTCTGGTTATAACAGCAGGCGTGCATGTTGTACTCTGGTTTATAACAGCAGGCGTGCATGTTGTACTCTGGTTAAAAACAGCAGGGCGTGCATGTGTACTCTGGTTATAACAGAAGGCGTGCATGTTTTTACTCTGGTTATAGCAGCAGGCTTTGCATGTTGTACTTTGGTTATTAGCAGCGGCGTGCATGTTGTACTCTGGTTATAGCAGCGGGCCCTTGCATGTCGTACTCGGTTATAGCAGCGACGTGCATAGCGTGCTCTTGTTATAGCAGCAGACGTGCATGCCATGCTCTGTTCATAGCAGCAGGCGTGCATGTTGTACTCTGGTTATAACAGCAGGCGTGCATGTTGTACTCGGGTTTTATAACAGCAGGCGTGCATGTTGTACTCTGGTTTAAACAGAAGGCGTGCATGTTGTAACTCGGGTTTTATAACAGCAGGCGTGCATGTTGTACTCTGGTTATAACAGCAGGCGTGCATGTTGTACTCTGGTTATAACAGCAGGCGTGCATGTTGTACTCTGGTTATAACAGCAGGCGTGCATGTTGTACTCTGGTTATAACAGCAGGCGGGGCATGTTTTTACTCTGGTTATAACAGCAGGCGTGCATGTTGTACTCTGGTTATAAACAGCAGGCGTGCATGTTTGTACTCTGGTTATAACAGCAGGCGTGCAAGTTTTACTCTGGTTATACAGCAGGCGTGCAGGGTTGTACTCTGGTTTTAAAACAGCAGGCGTGCATGTTGTACTTTGGTTATAGCAGCAGGCGTGCATGTTGTACTCTGGTTATAACAGCAGGCGTGCATGTTGTACTCTGGTTATAACAGCAGGCGTGCATGTTGTACTCTGGTTATAACAGCAGGCGTGCATGTTGTACTCTGGTTATAGCAGCAGGCGTGCATGTTGTACTTTGGTTATAGCAGCAGGCGTGCATGTTGTACTCTGGTTATAGCAGCAGACGTGCATAGTCGTGCTCTGGTTATAGCAGCAGGCGTGCATGTCGTACTCTGGTTATAGCAGCAGACGTGTATAGCGTGCTCTTGTTATAGCAGCAGACGTGCATGCCATGCTCTGTTTATAGCAGCAGGCGTGCATGTTGTACTCTGGTTATAACAGCAGGCGTGCATGTTGTACTCTGGTTATAACACCAGGCGTGCATGTTGTACTCTGGTTATAACACCAGGCGTGCATGTTGTACTCTGGTTATAACACCAGGCGTGCATGTTGTACTCTGGTTATAACACCAGGCGTGCATGTTGTACTCTGGTTATAACACCAGGCGTGCATGTTGTACTCTGGTTATAACAGCAGGCGTGCATGTTGTACTCTGGTTATAACAGCAGGCGTGCATGTTGTACTCTGGTTATAACAGCAGGCGTGCATGTTGTACTCTGGTTATAACAGCAGGCGTGCATGTTGTACTCTGGTTATAGCAGCAGGCGTGCATGTTGTACTCTGGTTATAACAGCAGGCGTGCATGTTGTACTCTGGTTATAACAGCAGGCGTGCATGTGTACTCGGGTTTTATAAAGCAGGCGTGCATGTTGAAACTCTGGTTATAACAGCAGGCGTGCATGTTGTACTCTGGTTATAACAGCAGGCGTGCTGTTGTACTTGGTTATAACAGCAGGCGTCATGTTGTACTCTGGTTTATAACAGCAGGCGTGCATGTTGTACTTTGGTTATAGCACAGGCGTGCATGTTGTACTCTGGTTATATCAGCAGCGTGCATATCGTGCTCTGGTTTATAGCAGCAGGCGTGCATGTCGTATTGGTTATAGCAGCAGACGTGAAAGCTTGCTCTTGTTATAGCAGCAGAGTGCATGCCATGCTCTGTCTATGCAGCAGGCGTGCATGTTGTACTCTGGTTAAAAACAGCAGGCGTGCATTTTTGTACTCTGGTTTATAAAAGCAGGCGCACATGTTGTACTTGGTTATAACAGCAGGCGTGCATGTTGTACTCTGGTTATAACAGCAGGCGTGCATGTTGTACTCTGGTTATAACAGCAGGCGTGCATGTTGTACTCTGGTTATAACAGCAGGCGTGCATGTTGTACTTGGTTTTATAAAGCAGGCGTGCATGTTGTACTCTGGTTATAACAGCAGGCGTGCATGTACTCTGGTTATAACAGCAGGCGTGCATGTTGTACTCTGGTTATAACAGCAGGCGTGCATGTTGTACTCTGGTTATAGCAGCAGGCGTGCATGTTGTACTCTGGTTATAGCAGCAGGCGTGCATGTCGTACTCTGGTTATAGCAGCAGACGTGCATAGCGTGCTCTTGTTATAGCAGCAGACGTGCATGCCATGCTCTGTTCATAGCAGCAGGCGTGCATGTTGTACTCTGGTTATAACAGCAGGCGTGCATGTTGTACTCTGGTTATAACAGAAGGCGTGCATGTTGTACTCTGGTTATAGCAGCAGGCGTGCATGTTGTACTTTGGTTATAGCAGCAGGCGTGCATGTTGTACTCTGGTTATAGCAGCAGGCGTGCATGTCGTACTCTGGTTATAGCAGCAGACGTGCATAGCGTGCTCTTGTTATAGCAGCAGACGTGCATGCCATGCTCTGTTCATAGCAGCAGGCGTGCATGTTGTACTCTGGTTATAACAGCAGGCGTGCTTTGTTTTTATTTGGGTTTTAACGCAGGCGTGCATGTTGTACTGGTTATAACAGCAGGCGTGCATGTTGTACTCTGGTTATAACAGAAGGCGTGCATGTTGTACTCTGGTTATAACAGCAGGCGTGCATGTTGTACTCTGGTTATAACAGCAGGCGTGCATGTTGTACTCTGGTTATAACAGAAGGCGTGCATGTTGTACTCTGGTTATATCAGCAGGCGTGCATGTTGTACCTGGTTAAACAGCAGGCGTGCATGTTGTACTCGGGGTTATAACAGCAGGCGGGGCAAGTTGTACTCTGGTTTTATAACAGCAGGCGTGCATGTTGTACTCTGGTTAAAACAGCAGGCGTGCATTGTTGTACTTTGGTTTAAGCAGCAGGCGTGCATGTTGAAACCTGGTTATAACAGCAGGCGTGCATGTTGTACTCTGGTTTAACAGCAGGCGTGCATGTTGTCCCTTGGTTTTTAACAGCAGGCGTGCATGTTGTACTCTGGTTATAACAGCAGGCGTGCATGTTGTACTCTGGTTATAGCAGCAGGCGTGCATGTTGTACTTTGGTTATAGCAGCAGGCGTGCATGTTGTATTTGGGTTTATATCAGCAGCGTGCATATCGTGCTCTGGTTATAGCAGCAGGCGTGCATGTTGTACTCTGGTTATAGCAGCAGACGTGTATAGCGTGCTCTTGTTATAGCAGCAGACGTGCATGCCATGCTCTGTTTATAGCAGCAGGCGTGCATGTTGTACTCTGGTTATAACAGCAGGCGTGCATGTTGTACTCTGGTTATAACAGCAGGCGTGCATGTTGTACTCTGGTTATAGCAGCAGGCGTGCATGGTGTACTTTGGTTATAGCAGCAGGCGTGCATGTTGTACTCTGGTTATATCAGCAGACGTGCATATCGTGCTCTGGTTATAGCAGCAGGCGTGCATGTCGTACTCTGGTTATAGCAGCAGACGTGCATAGCGTGCTCTTGTTATAGCAGCAGTGTGCTTTGCCATGCTCTGTTTAAGCAGCAGGGGTGCATGTTGTACTCTGGTTAACACAGCAGCGTGCTGTTGTACTCGGGTTATAACACCTGGCGTGCATGTTGTACTCTGGTTATAACACCAGGCGTGCATGTTGTACTCTGGTTATAACAGCAGGCGTGCATGTTGTACTCTGGTTATAACAGCAGGCGTGCATGTTGTACTCTGGTTATAACAGCAGGCGTGCATGTTGTACTCGGGTTTTAAAAAAGCGGGCGTGCATGTTGTACTTTGGTTATAGAAGCAGGCGTGCATGTTGTACTCTGGTTATATCAGCAGACGTGCATATCGTGCTCTGGTTATAGCAGCAGGCGTGCATGTCGTACTCTGGTTATAGCGGGCAGACGTTTTATAGCGTGCTCTTGTTATAGCAGCAGACGTGCATGCCATGCTCTGTTTATAGCAGCAGGCGTGCATGTTGTACTCTGGTTATAACAGCAGGCGTGCATGTTGTACTCTGGTTATAACAGCAGGCGTGCATGTTGTACTCTGGTTATAACAGCAGGCGTGCATGTTGTACTCTGGTTATAACAGCAGGCGTGCATGTTGTACTCTGGTTATAACAGCAGGCGTGCATGTTGTACTCTGGTTATAACAGCAGGCGTGCATGTTGTACTCTGGTTATAACAGCAGGCGTGCATGTTGTACCTGGTTTTTAACAGCAGGGTGCATGTTGTACTCTGGTTATAGCAGTAGGCGTGCATGTTGTACTCTGGTTATAGCAGCAGGCGTGCATGTTGTACTTTGGTTATAGCAGCAGGCGTGCATGTTGTACTCTGGTTATATCAGCAGACGTGCATATCGTGCTCTGGTTATAGCAGCAGGCGTGCATGTCGTACTCTGGTTATAGCAGCAGACGTGCATAGCGTGCTCTTGTTATAGCAGCAGACGTGCATGCCATGCTCTGTTTATAGCAGCAGGCGTGCATGTTGTACTCTGGTTAACACAGCAGGCGTGCATGTTGTACTCTGGTTATAACACCAGGCGTGCATGTTGTACTCTGGTTATAACACCAGGCGTGCATGTTGTACTCTGGTTATAACAGCAGGCGTGCATGTTGTACTCTGGTTATAACAGCAGGCGTGCATGTTGTACTCTGGTTAAAAAACAGCAGGCGTGCATGTTGTACTCGGGTTTTTATAGCAGCGGCGTGCATTTTGTACTCTGGTTATAGCAGCAGACGTGCATGTCGTGCTCTGGTTATAGCGGGCAGGCGTGCATGTCGTCTCGGGTTTTTGTAGCAGCAGACTTTGCTTTAGCGTGCTCTTGTTATAGCAGCAGACGTGCATGCCATGCTCTATTTATAGCAGCAGGCGTTGCAGTTGTACTCGGGTTTTTTTTAAACAGCAGGCGTGAAATGTTGTACTCTGGTTATAACGGGCAGGCGTGCATGTTTTTACTCTGGTTATAGAGCAGGCGTGCTTGTTGTACTTTGGTTATAGAAGCAAGGCGGCATGTTGTACTCTGGTTATATCAGCAGACGTGCATATCGTGTTTGGGTTATAGCAGCAGGCGTGCATGTCGTACTCTGGTTATAGCAGCAGTAACGTTTTATAGCGTGCTCTTGTTTTTATGCAGCAGACGTGCATGCCATGCTCTGTTTATAGCAGCAGGCGTGGCATGTTGTACTCTGGTTATTAACAGCGGGCGTGCATGTTGTACTCTGGTTATAACAGCAGGCGTGCATGTTGTACTCTTTTTATAACAGCGGGCGTTGCTTGTTGTACTCGGGTTTTAAAAACAGCAGGCGTGAATGTTGTACTCTGGCTATAACAGCAGGCGTGCATGTTGTACTCTGGCTATAACAGCAGGCGTGCATGTTGTACTCTGGTTATAGCAGCAGGCGTGCATGTTGTACTTTGGTTATAGCAGCAGGCGTGCATGTTGTACTCTGGTAATAGCAGCAGGCGTGCATGTCGTACTCTGGTTATAGCAGCAGACGTGCATAGCGTGCTCTTGTTATAGCAGCAGACGTGCATGCCATGCTCTGTTTATAGCAGCAGGCGTGCATGTTGTACTCTGGTTAACACAGCAGGCGTGCATGTTGTACTCTGGTTATAACACCTGGCGTGCATGTTGTACTCTGGTTATAACACCAGGCGTGCATGTTGTACTCGGGTTTTATACGCAGGCTTTTGCATGTTGTACTCTGGTTATAACAGCAGGCGTGCATGTTGTACTCTGGTTATAACAGCAGGCGTGCATGTTGTACTCTGGTTATAGCAGCAGGCGTGCATGTTGTACTCTGGTTATAACAGCAGGCGTGCATGTTGTACTCTGGTTATAACAACAGGCGTGCATGTTGTACTCTGGCTATAGCAGCAGGCGTGCATGTTGTACTCTGGCTATAGCAGCAGGCGTGCATGTCGTACTCTGGTTATAGCAGCATACGTGCACAGCGTGCTCTTGTTATAGCAGCAGACGTGCATGCCATGCTCTGTTTATAGCAGCAGGCGTGCATGTTGTACTCTGGTTATAACAGCAGGCGTGCATGTTGTACTCTGGTTATAACAGCAGGCGTGCATGTACTCTGGTTATAACAGCAGGCGTGCATGTTGTACTCTGGTTATGACAGCAGGCGTGCATGTTGTACTCTGGTTATAGCAGCAGGCGTGCATGTTGTACTCTGGTTATAGCAGCAGGCGTGCATGTTGTACTCTGGTTATAGCAGCAGGCGTGCATGTTGTACTCTGGTTATAGTAGCAGGCGTGCATGTTGTACTCTGGTTATAACAGCATGCGTGCATGTTGTACTCTGGTTATAACAGCAGGCGTGCATGTTGTACTCTGGTTATAACAGAAGGCGTGCATGTTGTACTCTGGTTATAACAGCAGGCGTGCATGTTGTACTCTGGTTATAACAACAGGCGTGCATGTTGTACTCTGGTTATAACAGCAGGCGTGCATGTTGTACTCTGGTTATAACAGCAGGCGTGCATGTTGTACTCTGGTTATAACAACAGGCGTGCATGTTGTACTCTGGCTATAGCAGCAGGCGTGCATGTCGTACTCTGGTTATAGCAGCATACGTGCACAGCGTGCTCTTGTTATAGCAGCAGACGTGCATGCCATGCTCTGTTTATAGCAGCAGGCGTGCATGTTGTACTCTGGTTATAACAGCAGGTGTGAATGTTGTCCTCTGGTTATAACACCAGGCGTGCATGTTGTACTCTGGTTATAACAGCAGGCGTGCATGTTGTACTCTGGTTATAGCAGCAGGCGTGCATGTTGTACTCTGGTTATAACAGCAGGCGTGCATGTTGTACTCTGGTTATAACACCAGGCGTGCATGTTGTACTCTGGTTATAACACCAGGCGTGCATGTTGTACTCTGGTTATAACAGCAGGCGTGCATGTTTTTACTCTGGTTTAACACCAGGCGTGCATGTTGTACTCCGGTTATAACACCAGGCGTGCATGTTGTACTCCGGTTATAACAGCAGGCGTGCATGTTGTACTCCGGTTATAACAGCAGGCGTGCATGTTGTATCTGGTTTATAAAGCAGGCAATGAATTTTTGTACTCTGGCTATAACAGCAGGCGTGCATGTTGTACTCTGGCTATAACAGCAGGCATGCATGTTGTACTCTGGTTATAGCAGCAGGCGTGCATGTTGTACTTTGGTTTAGCAGCAGGCTTTGGCATGTTGTACTTTGGTTATAGCAGCGGGCGTGCATGTTGTGTTTGGGTTAATAGCAGCAGGCGTGCATGTCGTACTCTGGTTGTATAGCAGCAGACGTGCATAGCGTGCTCTTGTTATAGCAGCAGACGTGCATGCCATGCTCTGTTTATAGCAGCAGGCGTGCATGTTGTACTCTGGTTATAACAGCAGGCGTGCATGTTGTACTCTGGTTATAACAGCAGGCGTGCATGTTGTACTCTGGTTATAACACCTGGCGTGCATGTTGTACTCTGGTTATAACACCAGGCGTGCATGTTGTACTCTGGTTATAACACCAGGCGTGCATGTTGTACTCTGGTTATAACAGCAGGCGTGCATGTTGTACTCTGGTTATAACAGCAGGCGTGCATGTTGTACTCTGGTTATAACAGCAGGCGTGCATGTTGTACTCTGGTTATAGCAGCAGGCGTGCATGTTGTACTCTGGTTATATCAGCAGACGTGCATGTCGTGCTCTGGTTATAGCAGCAGGCGTGCATGTCGTACTCTGGTTGTAGCAGCAGACGTGCATAGCGTGCTCTTGTTATAGCAGCAGACGTGCATGCCATGCTCTGTTTATAGCAGCAGGCGTGCATGTTGTACTCTGGTTATAACAGCAGGCGTGCATGTTGTACTCTGGTTATAACAGCAGGCGTGCATTTTGTCCCTCGGGTTATAACAGCAGGCGTGCATGTTGTACTCTGGTTATAACAGCAGGCGTGCATGTTGTACTCTGGTTATAGCAGCAGGCGTGCATGTTGTACTCTGGTTATAGCAGCAGGCGTGCATGCCGCGTTCTGGTTATGTCAGCAGACGTGCATATCGTGCTCTGGTTATAGCAGCAGGCGTGCATGTCGTACTCTGGTTATAGCAGCAGACGTGCATGCCATGCTCTGTTTATAGCAGCAGGCGTGCATATTATGCACTGGTTATAGCAGCAGACATGCATGCCGTGCTCTAGTTATAGCATCAGATGTGCATGCCGTTCCCTGGTTATAGCAGCAGACGTACATGCCGCGCGGCCGGGTTATAGCAACAGACATGCATGCAGTGCTCTAGTTATAGCAGCATATGTGCATGCCGTGCCCGGGTTATAGCAGCAGACGTGCATGCCGTGCCCGGGTTATAGCAGCAGACGTGCATGCCGTACTCTAGTTATAGCAGCATACGTGCATACCGTGCCTTGGTTATAGCAGCAGAAGTGCATGCCGTGCCCTGGTTATAGCCTCAGATGTGCATGTTGTGGTCTGGTTATAGCAGCAGACGTGTGTGCCGCGCCCTGGTTATAGCAGACGTGCATAACGTGCTCTGGTTATGACAGCAACCGTGCATGCCGTGCCCTGGTTATAGCAGACGTGCATGCCGTGCTCTTGTTATAACAGCAGACGTGCATGACGTGCTCTGGTTATAACAGCAGACGTGCATGCTGTGCTCTGGTTTATAGCAATAGGCTTTGCATGCCGTGCTCTTTTTATAGCAGCAGTCGTGCATGTCGTGCCCTGGTTATAGCATCAAACGTGCATGCCGTGCTCTTGTTAGCAGACGTGCATGTCGTGCTCTAGTTATAGAGGCAGACGTGCATGCTGTACCAGGGTTATAGCAGCACACGTGCATGCCCTGCTCTGGTTATAACAGCAGACATGCATTCAGTGCTCTAGTTATAACAGCAGACGTACATGCCGTTCCCTGGTTATAGCAGACGTGGATGCCGTTGCCCTGGCTATAGCACCAGACGTTGCATGCCGTGCCCTGGTTATAGCAGACGTGCATGCCGTGCTCTGGTTATAGCATCAGATGCGCATGCCGTGCCTTTGTGTAGCAGCAGGCATGCATGGCGCACCCAGGTTATAGCAGCAGACGTGCATGTCGTGCTCTGGTTATAGCAGTAGACATGCATGCGGTGCTCTGGTTATAGCAGCAGGCATGCATGCCGCACCCAGGTTATAGCAGCAGGCATGCATGCCGCACCCAGGTTATAGCAGGAGACGTGCATGTCGTGCCCTGGATATTCAGCTAACATCAACCTCTGGCAATAAACAAAAGGAAGCGGACACTTATTTATAATTTTTCTCTTACGAATTCATAAGTTCCATATTTTAGGCAGTATAGTGACAAAGGAACGAATTTTATAAATTATTATATTTTTATTATTATTATTATCATCATTATTATTGTAGTATTCACGGGGGGAAGCGGTTTATCAAGCATTTCTTTATATCAGATTTACAATTTTTCTGCCGTTGCTATGGGCTATACAATCACTTTAAAATTAAGCCTTTTTCCCAATCTGCGAACGCACTGCCTCCTCCCCTCCTCAAAAAAAAAAAAAAATAAATAAAAAGGAGGCTGAGGTTAATAAAGGTTCACACAATGGTTTTCATCATCTACAAGAAAATGGTAAAAAAAAAAGTTCAGTACTGCGAAAACAGAATTAAAAACATTTACTAACAAAAGGGAAAATTTATCAGCTAAGTTAAACTTTGACAATCAGAGGCGCCCTCTGGGGTCATGGAAAGTATGTAAGAAGTTCGGTCTATTTCTGTTTTGTTGCTTCCCGTGCTCGGAAAGCGCTCTAAAACCACACGAGAAACTGGCAATAAACTCAGTCAGGGGGCAACACTGCCCCAATTACAAAAATCAGCCTTATTTCAATAAGGTACTGTACACAAGTGTACAAAGTTTGAGATCACTACAATGAAGCATTTCCAAGTTATTATTCAAATTACCAAGCAGTGGGAACTGAAATAACAACTTGGGAGAGAGAAAAAACTGGGAAACTTAAGTAGCAAAGTTACCCATTTATTATAAGATAACTTAACAATGATAAATTGAGTAACAGCAACAGTAATAATAAAATTTTAAACTGCCACTAACAGCTTCAGTCTAAGGACATGAAAGAAAATTATGCAGTCACATGTTGAAAACAGAATTGGCGAGTCAAATATATCTCTCAGTAACAAACTTTTTAACCCCAATAGAGCAAACAAAGAGTAGTTAACTCAGATTAAAATCAGCTTTCAAGGTTTTCCAGATCACAAAGATGAGTTTCTTATCTTTATCTTTGGCAACACAGATATTTCGATAGAGCTGGGAAAAATTAAATTTAATTATTTATACATACGTCAGAATTTCTAACGAAGTTTCAGATACTCTGCATGAGGTCGTTTTGGGTTTCGGATTAATGAATCAGTTTTTGACAAAGAACAAAAGAATACCCATTTTTTTTTGTTTTGTGTTGATTACGTGTTCACCAATATGACTCGACGTGGGGGAGAGGTTAGAGCAGATAGATCTGCGAGTGTTCCTTCTGTCTGTCTATCGTCTGTTTGTCTGTCTGGAAACTTAACACTAATCAGACTGACAACATTAGCAACGGGTTGAATACGTTATAAACTCTGCCTGAGTTACTCTTCAGGTCCGCAAGTCAAAGTTGAAGGTCAAAGGTGAAAGTTCTGAGGACTGTGTGGGTGTGTATCCCGAGTTCCCGTGCTGCAATCACCTTTGTTCAGTTAACGGCTGGCTGAGGCATCCTGAGTAGCTGTTGTTCCTTCTTCTACATGGATGTAATTGGACAAGCCAATTATCTATGCTAATTATCGTTGGAAGACTTCTCTCTAAAAAAGGCTTTCTTGCGGATATTTATCAGTACCTTCCACGCTATTTCGTTGAATATCATATTGGTTTTCGAGGAAATCAGTGTAGAAACTAAATGACGCCGTAAATTTCGGAAAGCGTGAAAATATTAACGAAAAACGAACTCTATCGCAATTTTAAAAATCTCGCCAATATATCAACTTCAACCCCTTTCGGCTCATTATAGCGAAATGATGAAATTCGTGGGAAATCGGAGGAGAATTACAGTGGAGGATTCACCAGGGAGTAATATGTTGAAGGGGTTTATAAATTACAGCTTCATCGACGCCATCAGTTTAGCTCTTTGACGAGGCTCTCCTGGGAGGGAATATTTAATGCGTTTCAGGGTTCATTATTTGTTTTGTGTTTGAAGTATTAAGGTTTACACCGATTCCCTAACGCATTGTATCCCTCCTCCCCCACCATAAATGATGTCCCACGTCCTCTTCACAACTCTAATTGTAACCTTGGGTGAGCAAACACATTATTGAATAACATATAAACTAGGTGGAAAGGCGCACGCACGAGTTACACACACACACACACACACAACACACCACACACACACACACCACACACACACACACACACACACACACACACACACAAAAGTTTGAGACAAGACTAGTCCAGGAACTAAGGAGTATGTCCTATGAGAAGATAAGGAAAATCAAAAACCTGATGACAGTGGAGGACAGGAGGGATAAGGGGAAAGACGATAACGACACATTTTGAAATACTGAGAGGGGAAATTTCAAGGCGGTAATGGACAGAATGTTTTCCCGAGATGGGACACAACAACAAAGGGTCACAACTAGAAGTTAAAAACTCAGTTGAGTATTTCTTTTTAGTATACAGTGGTCAGGAAGTTAGAAATTCTGGAGAATGACGTAGTGGAGGTGGGATCCATACATAGCTTTTAAGAAGTACGAGCAGGAAAAGTGGACCTAGTAGCGACCAGAGAAGAAGAAAGGGCCAGGAGCTGTGAATCGACCCTGCAATTACAAATGGCGAGTGCACACGCACACACACACACACAACCACACACACACACACACACACACGAGATACAAAGAAATATTCACAGTGGAGACAAAAAGGATTCCAGAAAGACGGAGAAGTGGGGTACATCATCTAGTGCTGGACACGATACACACAACCGAGCAGGAGGTGAAGAGGATGCTAAATGAACTTGATATCTCAAAGGCGATGGGAACGGATAACATCTCTCCGTGGAGCCTGAGAGAGGAAACAGAGGTACTCTGTGTACCACTAACAACATCTTACACATCTATCGAAACAGGGCAACTACCTGAGGTATGGAAGACAACAAAATGTAGCCGCATTTTTTTAAAAGGAGACAGACACGCAGCATTAAACTACAGATCATGTCACTAACATGTATTGTATACAAAGTTTATGGAGAAGATTATCAGGAGAAGAGTGGTGGATCACTAGATAGGAATGAGCTTATATCCGACAACCAGCACGGATTCAGAGACGGGATAATCCTGTCATAAATCTACTGGAGTTCTATGTCAAGGTAAGAGCAGTAAGACGAGAGAGAGAAAGAGAGAGAGAGGTGGGTAGATTGCGTTTTCTTGGACTGTAAGTTGGCTTTTGACACAGTTCCACAAAGCTGGCGGATGGAAACACTGCAGTGGATCAGAGAATACCTGACGGGAAGGCATCAGCGAGTCATGGTACGTGATGAGGTGTCAGACTGGCGCTGTGACGAGCGGGGTTCCACAGGGGTCAGTCCTAGGACTGGTGCTGTTCCTGGTATATGTGAATGACATGACGGAAGGAATACACTCAGAATATCCCTGTTTGCAGACGATGTGAAGTTAATGAGGAGACTTCAGTCGAAGGAGGATAAGGCAGGACTACAGAGGGAATCTAGACAGGCTGAAGCCTGATCCAGCAATTGGCTCATGGAGTTCGACCTCACCAAGCGCAAAGTCATAAAGACGGGGAAAGGGCATAGAAAACCGCAGAGTACAGTCAAGGGGGCCAAAGACTACGAACCTCACTCAAGAAAAGGATGTTGGGGTGTGTATAATATCGAGCACATCTGAGGCGCCACATCAGCCAAATAACTGCTGCAGTATACGGGCGACTAGCGACATCTCAGTAAGGAGTCGTTCCGGACCCTGTACACCGATACGTCAGGCCCATATTCGAGTGTGTGGCTCCAGTTTGGAACCCACAGTGGCCAAGCGCAATAATAAAGGGCATGTCTTACGAGGAGAGGATAAAGGACACTAGAGGACAACACTAGAGGATAGGAGGGACAGAGGGGACATGATAACAACATATAAAATACTGAGAGGAATCGACAAAGTGGACAGAGACGGCATGTTCCAGAGATGGGACACGGCAACAAGGGATCACTTGGAAGTTGAAGACTCAGATGAGTCACAGGGATGTTAGGAAGTATTTCTTTAGTCAAAGAGTTGTCAGAAAGTGGAATAATCTGGAAAGTGAGGTAGTGGAGGCAGGACCCAAACTTAACTTTAAGAAGAGGTTAAATAAAGCTCATGGAGCAGGGAAAAAGTGGACCTAGTAGCGACCAGTGAAGAGGCGGGGCCAGGAGCTATGATTCGACCACTGCAACCACAATTAGGTTAGTACAGTTAGGCGAGTACACACACACACACAGGAACTATGACTAGACCCCTGCAACCACATACTGGTGAACACACACACACACACATTGTCCATGTATGTTCACTTAGATATTCCAATACAAACATCATTTTTACACGCAACTTGTACTTTCTCAATCCTCTCTTTTGTACCCCACAAATTTAATGATCGTTCGCGAATATAATAATAATCATCTCTTCCACTGAAATCATTATTATGTCTTTCCAGTCAATAATCATGATTCTTCTGCACACTACATGGTATATTCAACAGTTTTTCTCCTTAATGTTCCTAACATTCTTGCCATCTATTCCTTTATGTTACTAAAACTCACCTGCTCTCCGTGAATCCCTGCGTCAAGTTTCATCAGAAATGTCATCACTGAATACAATAAGTAAGACGCAAGAATTTTATTAAAGGCTTCATGAAGCATACAACAATATGTCACAGTAATAAAGTACGAATCAACTTTTCGCTATCAGCCATACAACGTTTTTTTCTGAATTCTTTAAGCTCTGTTCAGAGTAACCATCTTATTGTCAAGCTGTTTCCCACTACATAAAAGTTGCTCAAAACACTGAAAAGTTAGCCAATATTTAGAGCAACTCTTGTTTATGTATTACCTCTGAGCATATATAACATTTTAAATAATTTTATACAGCATTTTTCCTGCTATGTATCATTGAGATTTATAATCTACTGACTCCACCAGTCTTAGAAAACAAACTGTGAAACCTGAAGCTTCATGCTTCTACTAGGCTTCCTGTGTGTTGTATTGAGAAATTTGTTTTACTTATAAAATGTTGGTATGTATAGTATTTATTGCTTTCTAATTATTATTTGTATAAACCCCGCATGGCTATATGGATTTTATTTCACTGCTATGGAAATGATTTTGGAAATTATGTATGAAAGATTTGCCAGATTCATTTCCTTTTACAGATGTTTATCATATTTCTCTTGTAAAGTGGGGAGTAAACCAGAATATGACAATTTTATTTGCAAGGGGATTTATTAGGTACTGTTTTAATTCTCTATTTTACTGAGGTATTATGTGTGCATGTGAAATGTCTAAAATTACTCTAAATCATAAAATGCCTCTCTGGATTTTACCAGGCGCACTACCACAGGACGGTGTGGTACCTCCTGGGTGGTTGCTGTCTTCTACCTGCGCACTACCACAGGACGGTGGGTACTCTCCCGGGGTGGTTGCTGTCTACCAGCGCACTACCACAGGACGGTCGGTAACTCATGGGAGATTGCTGGTCTACCAGCGCACTACCACAGGGACGGTGGTACCTCCTGGGTGGTTGCTGTCTACCAGAGCACTACCACAGGACAGGTGGTTACTCCCGGGGTGGTTTGCTGTCTACCGCGCCGCCCCCCCCCCCCCCCCCCCCCCCCCCCCCAACTACCTCAGGACAATGGTACCTCCTGGGTTGGTTGCTGTCTTCCAGGCACTACACAGGACGGTGGACTACCTCCATGGGTGGTTGCTGTCTACCAGCGCACTACCAAAGGGTCGGTGGTACCTCCCTGGGTGGTTGCTGTCTACCAGCGTACTGCCACAGGACGGTGGGTACCTCCCTGGGCGTATTGCTGTCTACCAGCGCACTACCTAAGGGACCGGTGGTACCTCC
Organism: Cherax quadricarinatus; assembly: GCF_026875155.1. Classification (NCBI taxonomy): domain Eukaryota; kingdom Metazoa; phylum Arthropoda; class Malacostraca; order Decapoda; family Parastacidae; genus Cherax; species Cherax quadricarinatus. Next base: position 24,930,666 of record NC_069409.1, on the reverse strand, counting down.
CTGGTGGTTGCTGTCTACCAGCGCATTACCGCAGGACCGGTGGGTACCTCCCTGGGTGGTTGCTGTTACCAGCGCACTACCACAGGACGGTGGTACCCCCCTGGGTGGTTGCTGTCTACCAGCGCACTACCCAACAGGGACGGTGTACCTCTGGCGTGGTTGCTGTCTACCAGCTAATACCACAGGGACGGTGGTACCTTCATGTGGTGGTTGCTGTCTACCAGCGTTCTGCCACAGGACGGTAGTACCTCTGGGTGGTTGCTGTCTACCAGCGCACTACCACAGGACAGTGGTACCTCCTGGGTTGGTTGCTGGTCTACCAGGCACTACCAAAGGGACGGTGTGGTACCTCCCTGGGTGTTTATGTCTACCAGCGCACTACCAACAGGACCGGTGGTACCTCCCTGGTGGTTGCTGTACCAGCTCACTACCAAGGCGGTGGTACCTCCATGGGTGGTTTGCTGTCTACAGGCGTACTTGCCGCAGGGACGGTGGTACCTCCCTGGGTGGGTGGCTGTTATACCAAGCGTACTGCCACTGACGGTGGTACCTCCCTGGGTGGTTCGCTGTCTCCAGGTACTGCCACAGGACGTTGGTACCTCCTGGGTGGTTGCTGTCTACACCGTGCTGCCACAGGATGGTGGTACCTCCCTGGGTGGCTGCTGGTCTACAGCCTACTACCACAGGACGGAAGTACCTCCTGGGTGGTGCTGTCTACCAGCGTACTGCCACAGGACGGTGGTACTCCTGAGTGGTGCTTGTCTACCAGCGTACTACCAATGACGGTTACTACCTCCCTGGGTGGCTGCTGTCTACCAGCGATACTACCACAGGAACGGTGGTACCTTCCCTGGGTGGCTGCTGTTACCAGCGTACTACACGGACGGTACTACCTCTATGGCGTGGGCTGCTGTCTACCAGCGTACTACCACAGAAACGGTACTACCTCCCTGGGTGGCTGCTGTCTACCAGCGTACTGCCACAGCGGTACTACCTCTATGGGTGGCTGCTGTCTACCAGCGTACTACCACATGACGGTACTACACTCTATGGGTGGCTGCTGTCTACCAGCGTTACCTACAACAGGACGGTAGTACTCCCTGGGTGGCTGCTGTTTACCAGGCGCCACTACCACAGGACGGTGGTAACTCCTGGGTGGTTGCTGTCCTACCAGCGCACTTCCACAGGACGGTGGTTACACCCTGGAGTGGTTGCTGGTCTACCAGCGACTACCCCACAGTACGGTGGTACCTCCACTGGGAGGTTGCTGTCTACCAGCGTACTGCCACAGGAAGGTGGTACCTCCCTGGGCGATTTGCGTTACCTGCGCATACCACAGGACGGTGGTACCTTCCCTGGGTGGTTGCTGTCTACAAGCGCACTACAGCTAGGGACGTGTGGTGGTACTCCCTGGGGGGTTGCTGTCTACCAGCGCAACTACACAGGACGGTGGGTACCTCCCTGGGGGTTGCTGATCTACCAGGCACTACCACAGGGCGGTGTTACCTCCTGGGGTGGTTGCTGTCTACAGCGTATACCACAGGACGGTGGTACCTTCCTGGGTGGGGTGCTGATCTACCAGGCGTTACTGCCACGGGACGGTAGTTCTCCCTGGGTGGTTGCTGTCTACCAGCGCACTACACTGGACAGTGGTACTCCCTGGGTTGGTTTTGCTGTCTACCAGCGCACTACCACAGGACGGTGTGGTACCCTCCCGGGTGGTTGCTGTCTACCCAGCGCACTACCACAGGACGGTGGTACCTCCTGGGTGGTTGCTGTTACAGCGCACTACCACTGGACGGAGTGGTACCTCCGTGGGTGGATGCTGTCTACCAGCGCACTACCACATGCGGTGGTACTCCCTGGGTGGTGCTGTCATACCAGCGCATACAACAGGACGGTGGTAACCTTCCCTGGGTGGCTGCCGTCTACCACGCACTACCACCAGGACGGTGGAAACACCCTCGGGTTGATTGCTGTCTACCAGCGCGCACTACCACAGGACGGTGGTGCTCCCTGGGGTGGTGCCTGTCTACCTGCGCACTTCCACAGGTCGTGGTACCTCCCTGGGTGGCTGCTTGTTACAGCGCACTACCACAGGGGGACGGTGGTACCCTCCCAGGGTGGCTGCTGTCTACCAGCGCCACTTACCACAGGGGACGGTCCGGGTACCTCCTGGGTGGTTGCTGTCTACCAGCGCACTACCACACAGGACGGTGGACATCCCTGGGTGGTTGCTGTCTACCAGGCATACAACAGACGGTGGTACACTCCCTGGGTGGTTGCTGATCTACCAGCGCATTTTTTTTTCCCACAGGACGGTTAGTACCCTCCCTGGGTGGTTGCTGTCTACCAGCGCAATACCACAGGACGGTGGGTACCTCCCTGGGTGTTGCTGTCTACCAGCGCACTACCACAGGACGGTGGTACCTCCCTGGGTGTTGCTGTCTACCAGCGCACTACCACAGGACGGTGGACCTACTGGGTGGTTGCTGTTCTTACCAGAGCACTACCACAGGACGGTAGGTACCTCACTGGGTGGTTGGCTGTTCTACCAGACGCACTACCACAGGACGGTGGTTAACTCCCTGGGAGGTTTTTGTTGTCTACCAAGCGCACTACCTCTGGACGGTCGGTTACCTTCCCTGGTGATTGCTGTCTACCAGCGACTACCACAGGACGGTGGTTCCTCCTGGGTGGTTGCTGTTTCAGCCGCATACTCACAGGGACGGTGTACCTCCCTGGGTGGTTGGTCTTCCAGCGCACAACCACAGGACAATGTTCCTCCTCCTGGTGGTTGCTGTCTAACCAGCGCACTACCAAAGGACGGTGGTACCTCCCTGGTGGTGCTGTCTACCAGCGCACTACCACAGGACTGGTGGTACCTCCCTGGGTGGTTGCTGTCTACCAGCGTATGCCACAGGACGGTGGTACCTCCTGGCGATTGCTGTCTATACCAGGCCATACCACAGGACGGTGGTCCTCCTGGTGGTTGCTGTCTACCCAGACGCACTACCGCAGGACGGTGGTACCTCCCTGGGTGGTTGTGTCTACCAGCGCACTACCAGGACGGTGGGTACCTCCTGCGGTGGTTGCTGTATACCAGCGCACTACCACAGGACGGTTGGGTCTGGTTACCTCCTGGGTTGGTTGCTGTCTACCAGCGTACTATCCACAGGACGGTGGGTACCTTCCTTGGGTGGTTGCTGCTACCAGTCCGTACTGCCACAGGACGGTAGGTACCTCCTGGGTGGTTGCTGTTACCAGCGCAAATTACCACAGGGACAGTGGTTACCTCCATGGGTGGTTGCTGTCTCCAGGAACTACCACAGCGCAACGGTGGTACCTCCCCTGGGTGGTTGCTGTTACCAGCGCACTACCACAGGGACGGTGGTGCCTTCCTGGGTGGTTGTGTCTTCCAGAGCACTACCACAGGACGGTGGTACCTCCCTGGGTGGTTGCTGTCTACCCAGCGTACTGCCACAGGACGGTGGCTGGTACATCCCTGGGTGGTTGCTGTCTACCAGTTACTGCCACAGGACGGTGGTACCTCCCTGGGTGGTTGCTGTCTACCAGCCGTACTGCCACAGGACGGTCGGTACTCCCTGGGTGGTTGCTGTCTACCACCGTGCTTGCACAGGGATGGTGGTACCTCCCTGGGTGGCTGATGTCTACCAGCCACTACCACTGGACGGTTAAGTACCTCCCTGGGGTGCTGCCTGTCTACCAGCGTACTGCCCACAGGACGGTGCGGTACCTCCCTGAGGGGCGCTGCGTCTACCAGCGTACTACCAAAGGAACGGGTACTACCTCCCTGGGTGGCTGCTGTCTACCAGGTACTATCCCTGGACGGTGGTTACCTCCCTGGGTGGTTGCTGTCTACCAGCGTACTACCACAGGACGGTTACTACTCTATGGGGTGGCTGCATGTCTACCAGCCGTAACTACCACAGTAAGTCGGTCTACCTCCCTGGGGTGGCAGCAGTCTACAGCGTACTGCACCAGGACGGTACTACCTTATATGGGTGGCTGCTGTATACCAGCGTACTACCACAGGACGGTACTACCTCTATGCGGTGGCTGGCTGTCTACCAGCGTATACCACAGGACGGTAGTACCTCCTCGGGTGGCTGTCTGTCTACCAGCGCACTACCAAGGACGGTGGTACCTCCCTGGTGGTTGCTGTCCTACCAGCAGCACAACACAGGACGGTGGTACCTCCTGGGTGGTTGAGTCTACCAGCCGCATACCACAGGACGGTGGTAACCTCTGGTGTGGTTGCTGTCTACCAGCGTACTACCACTAGGTCGGTGGTTCCTTCCTGGGGTGGTGCTGTCTACCAGCGTACTGACCACGGACGGTAGTACCTCCCTGGGTGGTTGCTGTCTACCAGCGCTACTCACCACAGGACAGTGGTTAACCTCCCTGGGTGGTTGCTGTCTACAGCGCACTACCACAGGACACGGTGGTACTCCCTGGTTGGTTGCTGTCTACCAGCGCACTACCAAGGCGGTGGTACCTCCCTGGGTGGTTGCTTCTTACCAAGCGCATACACAGGGGACGGTGGTTACCTCCCTGGGTGGTTGCTGTTACCAGCGTAACTGCCAAGGACGGTGGTACCTCCCTGGGTGGTTGCTGCTCTACCAGCGTATGCCACAGGACGGTGGTACCTCCCTGGGTGGATGCTGTCTACCAGCGTACTGCCACAGGTCGGTGGTACCTCCCTGGGTGGTTGGCTGTATACTACCGTGCTTGCTGCCTCAGGATGGTGGTACCTCCCTGGGTGGCTGACTGTCTACCAGCCTATACCACAGGACGGTAGTACTCCTGGGTGGCTGACTGTCTACCAGCGTACTGCCACAGGACGGTGGTACCTCCCTGAGTGGCTGCTGTCTACCAGCGTACTTCCAAAGGGACGGTATACCTCCCTGGGTTGGCTGCTGTCTACCAGCGTTCTACACAGGACGGTGGTACCTCCCTGGGTGGCTGCTGTCTACCAGCGTACTACCACAGGACGGTACCTACCTCTTGGGGGAGTTGGATGCTGTCTACCAGCGTACTACACAGAACGGTACTACCTCCTGGGTGGCTGCAGTTTCTACCAGCGATTACTGCACAGGACGGATACTACATCTATCGGGTGGCTGCTGGTCATACCTGCGTACTACCACAGGGGGACGGTACTACTCCTAAAACTGGGGTGGCTGCTGTCTACCAGCGTACTACCACAGGACGGTAGTACCTCCCGGGGTGGCTGCTGTCTACCAGCGCACTGACCACAGGACGGTGGTACCTCCTGGGTGGGTTGCTGTCTACCAGCGTACTGACACAGGACGGTGGTACCTCCCTGGGTGGTTGCGTTACCAGCGTACTGCCACAGGATGTGGTACCTCCCTGGGTGGCTGCTGTATACCAGCGCACTACCACAGGACGGTGGTTTACCTCCTGGGTGGTTGCTGTATACAGCGTTACTGCCACAGGACGGTGGTACTCCCGGGTGGTTTTTTTTGCTGTCTACCAGCGTACTACCACAGGACGTTAGTACTCCCTGGGTGACTGCTGTTCTACCAGCGCACTACCACAGGCGGGTAGTACCTCCCTGGATGGCTGCTGTCTACCAGCGTACTACCACAGGACGGTAGTACCTCCATGTGTGGCTGCTGTTACAGCGTACTACCACAGGACGGTTATTACCTCCCTGGGTTGGCTGCTGTTACCAGCGTATTACCACAGGACGGTAGGTACCTCCCTGGGGTGGCTTGCTGTCTACCAGCGTACTACCACAGGTGGTAGTACCTCCCTGGGTGGTGCTGTCTACCTGCGTACTGCAACAGGACGGTTGGGGTACCTCACCGGGTGGTTGCTGTTACCAGCGTTACTATCACAGGACGGTAGTACATCCCTGGGTGCTGCTGTCTACCAGCGTACTACCACAGGACGTTAGTACCTCCCTGGGTGGCTGCTGTCTACCAGCGTACTACCACAAGGTCGGTAGTACCTCCTGGGTGGCTGCTGTCTACCAGCGTATACACAGGACGGTAGTACCTCCATGGGTGGCTGCTGGTCTACCAGCGTACTACCACAGGACGGTAGTACTCCCTGGAGTGGCTGCTGATCTGCCAGCGTCACTAACACAGGACGTAGTACCTCCCTGGGTGGGTGCTGTCTACCAAGCGTACTCCACTGGACGTAGTACCTCCCTGGGTGGGGCTGCTGTTCTTCCAGCGTACTACCACAGGACGGTTAGTACCTCTCTGGGTGGCTGCTGTTCTACCAGCGTTACTACCCAGCGAGGACGGTAGTACCTCCCTGGGTGGCTGCTTGTCTACCAGCGTTTCTCCACAGGACGGTCAGTACCTCCTGGGTGGCTGCTGGTCTACCAGCGTACTCCACAGGACGGTAGTACTCCTGGGAGACTGCTGTCTACCAACCTACTAACTATGTTGTCCCAATATACGATACTACTTATAAAACAGTTGTATTGAGAAATTATTTAGCAGGTCCTATTAAGATTTTTTGCCTTGAAGTCATTTATCTACTCTCCGAGGATTTGGTATCCACGTATATATTTCTTTTAACACACCGCTGTCTATCTACAAGGTAGGACGCCGAAAAAAGATGGAAACGTTTTCATCGTTTTTCACTCAATCACTGTCTTGCAAAAGAGAACCAACAACACAGCTCAGATTATCTTCCGAACTACAATATCCTCACCCACTACTACTATTTCATATATGAGAACATAATATTTTAGTGACGCTTCCAGGACTCGTGTCTGGCCTATCGGTTTACCCCACGGTCTCTTTCAAAAATGCTACCTTGCTCACACACACTCCAACAGAACGTTAAATTATAAAAAAAACCTTACTTCGACTTGCTCTTAAGACTTTCACATGGACGTGTTTCTTTACACCTGTTGTCTTTGTTCCCCATCAGTTATAAATGGGTACTGGGTGTTAAGTTCGGACTGGTGTGGGTCGCATCCTGGGACAATGACCCTAAGGAGGCCAGGTAACCAGTCCGGGGCCCGCGGGGGCGTTTGACCCGGAAACTCTCTCAGATATTACTCTCAGGTATACGCCTGTTAACTGCAGACACGGAGCCAAAAATCCAGGAAAGTGGCCTACATCCTAATTCAAATTGCACAGCAAGCGCGAATGATACGAAGAGAGCTCTTCTCTCTCCTCTGCGAAGGTTCGAATCATGGCTGGATGCCAGGTTGTATCTGAACCCAAAAAACTGGTATATGTAGGCCCTAGTTGGCATCCAGGAAAAGTTATCATCAATAAAAGGTTCACTCACACAGGAAGTCAGCCATACTCTAGACTGTAGTCAGAGGATACAGGAAACCCGCTTTTAAATTTTTATACGAGGCCCAGGTCAGGCCTCGAATCGAGATGATACTTATCAAAATATCACAGGGATGGAGCACACCAAGGAGTGGCAACTGAAAAGAACAGGTGTCTAACTCGAGCCTGTGAAAGGAGCAGCCAGAACATGAAGAGGTAAAGACGATGAATTGAGAAAGCAGGACGCAAGGGCTTAGGTGGTGAGGAACGAGGGAACAACGAATATATATTATGTGGAACAACGTTGAAGGAGGTTCAAAAACAATCGCTCAGTGTAGAGATAATCGTACAAAAAAAAGGAACAACAATACAATAGGTGAAGAGGATGGCAAAAAAACGAGAGTATGGAGGTACAAAAGACTGGAACAACGAGTAGTATGAGGTGCAAAACATTGGAACAACAAGTGGTAGGAAGGTGCATTACACGGAAAACAACGAAGATGAGCGCAAATCACTGTAACAACGTAGAAGTAAGGTGTGGAACAAGGCTGGCATTGTGGCACTATCAATATGCCGGGTGCGTGGCACGGTTCAGAGCGCTTTGTGATGCCAATTGAGGCAGTATGGGCACTCTCTCCTCTAACTGCTGTGCTCACACCGGGGCCGCCGCCCTCACCGACAACACACATTCCGCAGGATGGTACTTCCTGACCACCTTTCCATGCTTCCACATACACATTAAGCACTTATCATTATATTCATACACACTCAACCAATCTTCGTCTCTACACCTTCAACATCGTCGTCTCATAACACTTTCAACCATTCTTCCTTATACAACTTTCAAAATCTTCCTTAATACCACTCATTCAACCATCTTCCTATCTACACAATTTTTTTTTTGGACACAGGGTTTTACAAGGTTTAAAGATTCCCTAGCTTTATTGTCAAGCTATTTACAGGTTACGGCATACCTAACTTTATGGCAAGCTTAGAGCTGTTACGACATCAGCTCATTTTGAAAACTTTTTTATTGTTATGAGGGACTTACAAGTAGGGAAAGGATGAAGTTGGAGCCATCTGTGGGCCAGCATTTTCATTTGATCAACTGACTTTATTCTCGTTGACATCATTATCAATCATTGTTGTACGAATGTGTTCAACACACGAGTCATCTGGGTATATATGATCTCAGATGAGTGATAGTTCTGGAGAAGGGTACAGGCTCCAGAGTTGAAGTTGCTGCTTTTGCCGTCATGTGCGTTTAAAATCTTGTTTCACGCTGTCCTCGAAGTGGATCCGAAGGTGGTACTTGACAATATTGGCCTTGTTAATAACAGTAAGGCACCACATCCTTCCTGTATGAAGGCTCTGCTGAAAATAACAGATCTATCCAGGATTGGGTTCAGGCGGCGAGAGATAGACGTCTTGTTGTTTCTCTACTCTGTTCAAGCAGTCGCAGATGAGAGGAGAAAGGGGGCTGGGGCAGGCAAACAAGATAGTAGCATACTTCAAGGTGTGAGAGTACTTGGCTCGTACAGAATCTTGCAACCCACTACTGTCAAGACATGTTGCGAGTAGGCGAAGTGCTGTAGCTTCTGGCTGCTTTGTTTGCTAGATTTACATGGTTCTTCATGGTAAGTTTGGAGTAAAATTTAACCCCAAGGGATATCAACTTCTTCTCAGGTGCCAACCACCTCCCATTCATCCTTACTACGGCACAGCATTACCATTATGGTTTAGGAGACCATCATTTGCGGTCTTCTCGGGTGCAATGTTACTTGCCAGCTATTTCCCCAAGCTGATATAGCTCTTAGTGGTGATTGATGTAGCTTGAGCCGTGGCCATTTCTTCTCTTGGGATAAGTGAATGTCTGTAGTACAGTCGGTCTGCATATGCTGGGATCTGGGATTTGAGATGAAGGTCATTGAAGTAGACATTCCATAACAAATGGTCCCAGCACGCTTCCTTATGGAAACACTTGACCCCTATAGGATGTCTTGTGATTCGTTCCATTGAGAACTACCTTAGAGATCTACCATGAAGGTATATCACTGAGGAGACATGCGTAGAGATCCTGCAATTCACCAGAAGCTTGAAGTTTTGCTAAGAGGCTCTGGTCCACACCGGTCGAAAGGCTCCAGCAGTGTTCTGTAATACCACACAGTGACTTTGATTCATCCGGTGACCCGGTGCCACTTAGTGGAGGAGGTTTAACAATACAGTCACAGCAGAGTAACTTTCCTGAAAGCCATATTGACGATCACACAAGTAGTGTGTGGTCGTCAAAAATAACACTGTCATTTGTCTTGAGATTTATTGTCTCAGGATCTTTCCAGTGATTGACAGGAGTGACATGTCTGTAGTTGCTGGATTTCTGCTCTGCTCTTCTTTTTGTGAACAGGGACTACATTTGCCTCTTTCACAGAGAGTGCCATTTACACTGTACTAGGCAGTGCCTGAAAGATGCGAGTTAGAGGCAATGGCTAGCTGGTCTGCTGAACTATCTTCTCAGCAATCTTGGGACTCAACTTGTCTGGCCCACATGCATTTTCTTCAGCCATCTTACTCTCATTCACCCACTTTCAACCATCTCCCTTCTTTCATACACCACTCCAACCATCTTCCTCTATACACCTATGTTAACAACTTCCTCGATATACACTTCAACATATCCCTTTCTTTCATACACTCTCCAACATCTCCCTTCCCTCTTTCATACACCCTCCAAACCATCTCCTTCTCTTATACACTCTTCAACCATCTCCCTCTCTTAATACCACTCCATCCATCTCATTTCTCTTTCATTCACACTCTGCAACCATGTTCCTTTTTCCACCGTTTCACATCACACTACATCGTCTCTCACTTTACTCTCACTCTCGCACTTTTTCTCCTCCTGGGATATGTCATTCACATCTATCAAGAAACAGTGCTCGCTTGTCATGGTAGACATGTCTAGAGAGAGAGAGGAGAGAAAAAAAAAAGAAATTTCTGTATATTTATTTTTTGGGGAAGAGCTCTAAAACCCGCATGGTTCACACAGCGCCTGGAGGAATGGACAAGTAATTGAATTTATTCCACGTTAAAACGAGGGTAATAATCTCCTGGATTAAGAGACCGTTCTCTTTAAAATCAATGAGTCCTCCTGGCAAGGAGGAGGTTAGTCAGTCAACCTCATCCCATCCTGGGGTAAATACATGCAATAGTCTTTCTCATCAAATTGCGTTTCACAGGCTCATAAACTGCTGGAAGCACCAAGAAATACCACTTGCTATTTCTATGGCCCAAACATGAGTACATTAGATCAATAATCAGTTAGGATTATGAATCAAGTCTAGCCTCTCAGAAGACCGTACTGGAACCGAGAATATATAAGGGGTTACACCTTTCATATTCTTGGTTCAGTACGGCATATAAGAAGCTAGAGCTGATTCATAATCAAACTTATTTTTGATCTTATGTACGCATGTTCGGGCCATTTTTTTTTCAACCGCACCGGGCGTTTCTCCACCGAGGCTGGGCGACCTTTATTTATTTATGTAAGAGAAGGAGTTACTAGCTATTGATCCAGGGCATTTCAGTCGTCTTTTACGATAGAATTGGCTTAGGAGGAATATTCCTTTCCACTTTCCCTGGGTTTGAAAGAAATGAACGGGAACAAGAACTGTAAGATATTGAAGCAGCAAGATGTTACTTGTTATTTTGCATGTTTTGAGACAAAATAAAAAACACCAATAATCTTTCATTGGGTAAAAACAATTAGAGGTTTCCGTTCATACGACATTTTGGCAGGACGGGCGGGTGGTACCTCCCAGGGGTGGTTGCTGTCTACCAGTGCAATACCACAGGACGGTGGTACCCCCTGGGTGGTTGCTGTTCTACAGCGCACTACCACTGGACGGTGTACCTCCCTGGGTGGTTGCTGTCCTTCCAGCGCACTTACACACAGGACGGTGGTACCTCCCTGGGTGGTTGCTGTCTACCAGCGCTACTAAACAGACGGTGGTACTCCTGGGTGGGTTGCTGTATACCGCGCCTACCACAGGACGTTAGTACCTCCCTGGGTGGTTGCTGTATACCAGCGCTCTACCACAGGACGGATGGTACCTCCCTGGGTGGTGGCTGTCTACCAGCGCCTACCACAGGCGGTGTTACCTCGGGGTGGTTGCTGTCTACCAGGCGCACTAACACAGGACGGTGGAGTAACCTCCACTCGGGTAGTTGCGGTCTACCAGCGTACTGCCAAAGGACGGTGGTACCTCCCCCGGGTGGTTGCTGTCTACCAGCGTCACTGCCACAGGACGGTAGGTACCTCCCTGGGTGGTTGCTGTCTAAACCAGCGTATACTGCCACAGGTCGGTGGTACCTCCCTTGGGTGGTTGCTGTCTACAGACGTTACTGCCACAAAACGGTGGTACTCCCTGGGTGATTGCTGTCTACCAGCGCACAACCACAGGACGGTTGGGTACCTCCTGGTGGTTGCTGTCTACCTGGTACTACCATGGAGGTGGTTACCTCCTGGGTGGTTGATGTTCTACCTTGCGCACTACACAGGACGGTGTTACCTCCATGGGTGGTTGCTGCTCTACCAGCGCAACTACCACAGGACGGTTTGGATACCTCCTGGGTGGCTGCTGTTTCTCTACCAGCGCACTACACAGGACGGTGAGGTACCTCCTGGGTAGTTTGATGTATACCAGCGCACTACCACAGGGACGGTGGTACCTCCCTGGGTGGCTGCTGTCTTCCTGCGCACTTACCACAGGGACGGTGGTACACCTGGGTGATTTGAGTCTACCAGCGCACTACCACAGGGACGGTGGGGGGTACCGCCTGGGTGGCTGCTGTCTACCAGCGCACTACAACAGGAAGGGTGGTTCTCCCTGCCCCCCCCTCCCCCCCCCCCCCCGGGTTGGACTGTGTTCTACCAGCGCACTACCCAGGGACGGTGGTACTCCCTGGGTGGTTGCTGGTCTCTTCCAAGCGTACTACCACAGGTCGGTAAGGTACCTCCCTGGGTGGTTGCTGTTCTACCAGCGCACTAACACAGGACGGTGGTACCTCCCTGGGTGGAGGATGTCTTACCAGCGTACTTACCACAGGAGGTGGTACCTCCCTGGTGGTTTGCTGTTCTACCTGCGCACTACCCACAGGAACGGTCGTGGTACCTAACTGGGATGGTTGCTGTCTACAGGCGTTCTACCACAGGACGGTGGTACCACCTGGGTGGTTGCTGTCTTACCGCGCACTATCACAGGACGTTGGACCTCCTGGGTGGTTTAGCTGTCTTACCAGCGCACTACCACAGGACGGTGGTACCTCCCTGGGTGGTTTGCTGTCTACCAGCGCATACCACCGGAAGGTGGTACCTCCTGGGTGGTTGCTGTCTACAGCGCACTACCACAGGACGGTGGTACCTCCCTGGTGGTTGCTGTCTACCAGCGCATACCACAGGACGGTGGTACCTCCTGGGTGGTTGCTGTCTACCAGCGCACTACAACTGTCGGTGTACCTCTGGGTGTGGTGGCTGGTCTACCAGAGCAATACCAGGACCGGTGGTACCTCCCTGGGAGGTTGCTGTCTTACCTGCCGCACTACCACTGGACGGTGTTCCTCCCTGGGTGGTTGCTGTCTACAGCGCACTACCTCAAGGACGGTGGGTACCTCCCTGGGTGGTTGCTGTCTACCAGCGCACTACCACAGGACGGTGGTACTCCCTGGGTGGTTGCTGGTTCTACCAGAGGCACTACCACAGGACGGTAGTACCTCCCTGGGTGGTTGCTGTCTCTACCGCGCACTACACGGACGGTTGGTACCTCATGGGGTGGGTTGCTGTTCTCCAGCGCACTACCACAGGACGGTGGTACCTACTGGGTGTTTGCTGTCTACCAGCGCACTACCACAGGGACGGTGGTACCCTCCTGGGTGATGCTGTCTACAGCGCACTGACACAGGACGGTGGTACCTTCCCATGGTAGGTTTGCTGTTACCAGCGTACTCACAGGACGGTGGTACCACCCTGGGTGGTTGTGTCTACCAGGCACTATCAGGACGGTGGTACCTCCTGGGTGGTTGCTGTTACCAGCACGCACTACCACAGTCGGTGGTACCTCCCAGGGTGGTTGCTGTCTACCAGCGCACTACCACAGGGGACGGTGGTTACTCCCTGGGTGGTTGCTGTCTACACAGCGCACTACCACAGGACGTGGTTCCCTCCCTGGGTTGGTTGCTGGTCTACCAGGCATACCACAGGACGGTCGGTACCTCCTGGGTGGTTGCTGTCTACCAGCGCACTACCACATGACGTGGTACCTCCTGGGTGGTTGCTGTACTCTACCAGCGCAACTACCACAGGACGGTGGTTCCTCCCTGGGAGGTTGCTGTCTACAGCGCACTTCCACAGGGGTCGGTGGTTACTTCCCTGGTGGTTGCTGTCTACCAGCGCCATATCCACGGGACGGTTGGTTACCTCCTGGGTGGTGCTGTCTACCAGAGCACTACCACAGGTCGGTGGTACTCCCTGGGTGGTTGCTGGTCTACCAGGCGCACTACCACAGACGGTAGTCCTCCCTGGGTGGTTGCTGTCTTACAGCGCACACTACCACTGGACCGGTGGTACCTCCTGGGTGGTTGCTGTTACCAGCGCACTAACAGGAAGGTGGTACCTCCTGGGTGATTGCTGTCTACCTGGCAATTACCACAGGACGGTGGGTCCTCCCTGGTGTGATTGCTGTCTACCAAGCGACACTACCACAGGACGGTGGTACCTCCCTGGGTGTGGTTGCTGGTCATACCAGCGCACTACCACAGCCGGTGGTTACCTCCTGGGTGATTGCTGTCTACCAGCGCCACTACCACAGGACGGTGGTACCTCCCTGGGTGTGCTGTCTGCCAGCGCACTTACACAGGTCGGTGGTTTACCTAGTCCCTGGGTGGTTGCTGTCTACCAGCGCACTCCACGTGACGGTGGTTACCTCCGGGTGGTTTGCTGTCTCTACCAGCGCACGACCACAGAACGGTGGTACCTCTGGGTGGTTGTGTCTACCAGCGCACTACCACAGGGACGGTGGTACCTCCCTGGGTGAATGCTGTCTACCAGCGCACTACCACAGGACGGTGGGTACCTCCCTGGGGTGGTTGCTGTCTACCAGCGCACTACCACAGGACGGTGGTACCTCCCTGGTGGCGTTGCTGTCTACAGCGCACTACCACAGGACAATGGTACCTCCCTGTGTGGTTGCTGGTCTACCAGCGCACTACCACAGGAGACGGTGGTACCTCCCTGGGTGGTGCTGTCTACCAGGCGCACTACCACAGGACGGTGGTACCTCCATGGGTGGTTGCTGTCTACAGCGTTACTGCCAAGGACGGGGTACCTCCCTGGGCGATTGCTGTCTACCAGCGCATACCACAGAACGGTGGTTCCTCCTGGGTTCGGTTGCGTGTTCTGCCAGCGCACTACCGCAGGACGGGTGGTACCTCCCTGGGTGCGTTGCTGATTACCAGCGCACTAACACAGGACGGTGGTACCTCCCTGGGTGGTTGCTGTCTACCAGCGCACTACCACAGGACGGTGGTACCTCCCTGGGTGGATTGATGTCTACCGCGTATACTACCACAGGACGGTGGTACCTTCTGGGTGGTTGCTGTCTACCAGCGTTACTGCCACAGGACGGTAGTACCTCCCTGGGTGGTTGCTGTTACCAGCGCACTACCACAGGACTGTGGTACCTCCCTGGGTGGTTGCTGTCTACCAGCGCAACTACCACAGGCGGTGGTTCCTCCCTGGTGGTTGCTGTCTACCAGCCGCACTAACAGGACGGTTGGTACCTCCCTGGGTGGTTGCTGTCTACCAGCGCACTACAAACAGGACGGTGTTACCTCCTGGGTGGCTGCTGTTACCAGCGCTCACCACTGACGGTGGTACCTCACTGGGTGGTTGCTGTCTACCAGCGCACTACCACAAGACGGTGGTACCTCCCTTGTGGGACTGTGTCTACCAGCGCACTACCCACAGGACGGTGGTACCAACCTGGGTGATTGCTGGTCTACCAGCGCACTACCACAGGACGGTGGTACCCCCTGGGGTGGTGCTGTCTACCAGCGCACTACCACAGGTCGGTCTGTATCCCTTTTCCCCTTGGGGGTGGCTGCTGTCTACCAGCGCACTACCACAGGACGGTGGTACCACCTGGGTGGCTGCTGTCTACCAGCGACTACCACTGGACGGTGGTAATCCCTGGTGTGGTTGCTGTTCTACCAGCGCACTACCACAGGACGGTTGGGTACCTCCCTGGGTGGTTGCAGTCTACCAGCGCTCTACCACAGACGGTGGGACCTCCCTGGGTGGTTGCTGTCTACCAGGCGCCACTGACCACGGACGGTAGTACTCCTGGGTGGTTTGCTGTCTACCTGCGCATACCACAGGACGGTGGTAACTCCCTGGGTGATTGCTGTCTACCAGCGCACTACAACAGAGGCGGTGGTACCGCCCTGGGTGGTTGCCTTGTCTACCAGCGCGCACTACCACAGGACGGTGGTACCTCCAGGGTGGTTGCTGTCTACCAGGCGCACTACCACAGGACGGTGTGGTACCTCCTGGGTGGTTGCTGTCTTCTACCTGCGCACTACCACAGGACGGTGGGTACTCTCCCGGGGTGGTTGCTGTCTACCAGCGCACTACCACAGGACGGTCGGTAACTCATGGGAGATTGCTGGTCTACCAGCGCACTACCACAGGGACGGTGGTACCTCCTGGGTGGTTGCTGTCTACCAGAGCACTACCACAGGACAGGTGGTTACTCCCGGGGTGGTTTGCTGTCTACCGCGCCGCCCCCCCCCCCCCCCCCCCCCCCCCCCCCAACTACCTCAGGACAATGGTACCTCCTGGGTTGGTTGCTGTCTTCCAGGCACTACACAGGACGGTGGACTACCTCCATGGGTGGTTGCTGTCTACCAGCGCACTACCAAAGGGTCGGTGGTACCTCCCTGGGTGGTTGCTGTCTACCAGCGTACTGCCACAGGACGGTGGGTACCTCCCTGGGCGTATTGCTGTCTACCAGCGCACTACCTAAGGGACCGGTGGTACCTCCCTGGTGGTTGCTGTCTACCAGCGCATTACCGCAGGACCGGTGGGTACCTCCCTGGGTGGTTGCTGTTACCAGCGCACTACCACAGGACGGTGGTACCCCCCTGGGTGGTTGCTGTCTACCAGCGCACTACCCAACAGGGACGGTGTACCTCTGGCGTGGTTGCTGTCTACCAGCTAATACCACAGGGACGGTGGTACCTTCATGTGGTGGTTGCTGTCTACCAGCGTTCTGCCACAGGACGGTAGTACCTCTGGGTGGTTGCTGTCTACCAGCGCACTACCACAGGACAGTGGTACCTCCTGGGTTGGTTGCTGGTCTACCAGGCACTACCAAAGGGACGGTGTGGTACCTCCCTGGGTGTTTATGTCTACCAGCGCACTACCAACAGGACCGGTGGTACCTCCCTGGTGGTTGCTGTACCAGCTCACTACCAAGGCGGTGGTACCTCCATGGGTGGTTTGCTGTCTACAGGCGTACTTGCCGCAGGGACGGTGGTACCTCCCTGGGTGGGTGGCTGTTATACCAAGCGTACTGCCACTGACGGTGGTACCTCCCTGGGTGGTTCGCTGTCTCCAGGTACTGCCACAGGACGTTGGTACCTCCTGGGTGGTTGCTGTCTACACCGTGCTGCCACAGGATGGTGGTACCTCCCTGGGTGGCTGCTGGTCTACAGCCTACTACCACAGGACGGAAGTACCTCCTGGGTGGTGCTGTCTACCAGCGTACTGCCACAGGACGGTGGTACTCCTGAGTGGTGCTTGTCTACCAGCGTACTACCAATGACGGTTACTACCTCCCTGGGTGGCTGCTGTCTACCAGCGATACTACCACAGGAACGGTGGTACCTTCCCTGGGTGGCTGCTGTTACCAGCGTACTACACGGACGGTACTACCTCTATGGCGTGGGCTGCTGTCTACCAGCGTACTACCACAGAAACGGTACTACCTCCCTGGGTGGCTGCTGTCTACCAGCGTACTGCCACAGCGGTACTACCTCTATGGGTGGCTGCTGTCTACCAGCGTACTACCACATGACGGTACTACACTCTATGGGTGGCTGCTGTCTACCAGCGTTACCTACAACAGGACGGTAGTACTCCCTGGGTGGCTGCTGTTTACCAGGCGCCACTACCACAGGACGGTGGTAACTCCTGGGTGGTTGCTGTCCTACCAGCGCACTTCCACAGGACGGTGGTTACACCCTGGAGTGGTTGCTGGTCTACCAGCGACTACCCCACAGTACGGTGGTACCTCCACTGGGAGGTTGCTGTCTACCAGCGTACTGCCACAGGAAGGTGGTACCTCCCTGGGCGATTTGCGTTACCTGCGCATACCACAGGACGGTGGTACCTTCCCTGGGTGGTTGCTGTCTACAAGCGCACTACAGCTAGGGACGTGTGGTGGTACTCCCTGGGGGGTTGCTGTCTACCAGCGCAACTACACAGGACGGTGGGTACCTCCCTGGGGGTTGCTGATCTACCAGGCACTACCACAGGGCGGTGTTACCTCCTGGGGTGGTTGCTGTCTACAGCGTATACCACAGGACGGTGGTACCTTCCTGGGTGGGGTGCTGATCTACCAGGCGTTACTGCCACGGGACGGTAGTTCTCCCTGGGTGGTTGCTGTCTACCAGCGCACTACACTGGACAGTGGTACTCCCTGGGTTGGTTTTGCTGTCTACCAGCGCACTACCACAGGACGGTGTGGTACCCTCCCGGGTGGTTGCTGTCTACCCAGCGCACTACCACAGGACGGTGGTACCTCCTGGGTGGTTGCTGTTACAGCGCACTACCACTGGACGGAGTGGTACCTCCGTGGGTGGATGCTGTCTACCAGCGCACTACCACATGCGGTGGTACTCCCTGGGTGGTGCTGTCATACCAGCGCATACAACAGGACGGTGGTAACCTTCCCTGGGTGGCTGCCGTCTACCACGCACTACCACCAGGACGGTGGAAACACCCTCGGGTTGATTGCTGTCTACCAGCGCGCACTACCACAGGACGGTGGTGCTCCCTGGGGTGGTGCCTGTCTACCTGCGCACTTCCACAGGTCGTGGTACCTCCCTGGGTGGCTGCTTGTTACAGCGCACTACCACAGGGGGACGGTGGTACCCTCCCAGGGTGGCTGCTGTCTACCAGCGCCACTTACCACAGGGGACGGTCCGGGTACCTCCTGGGTGGTTGCTGTCTACCAGCGCACTACCACACAGGACGGTGGACATCCCTGGGTGGTTGCTGTCTACCAGGCATACAACAGACGGTGGTACACTCCCTGGGTGGTTGCTGATCTACCAGCGCATTTTTTTTTCCCACAGGACGGTTAGTACCCTCCCTGGGTGGTTGCTGTCTACCAGCGCAATACCACAGGACGGTGGGTACCTCCCTGGGTGTTGCTGTCTACCAGCGCACTACCACAGGACGGTGGTACCTCCCTGGGTGTTGCTGTCTACCAGCGCACTACCACAGGACGGTGGACCTACTGGGTGGTTGCTGTTCTTACCAGAGCACTACCACAGGACGGTAGGTACCTCACTGGGTGGTTGG
This sequence comes from Cherax quadricarinatus, assembly GCF_026875155.1. Classification (NCBI taxonomy): domain Eukaryota; kingdom Metazoa; phylum Arthropoda; class Malacostraca; order Decapoda; family Parastacidae; genus Cherax; species Cherax quadricarinatus. The sequence goes on along the minus strand of NC_069409.1, from coordinate 24,911,736 downwards.
CTGTTCTACCAGACGCACTACCACAGGACGGTGGTTAACTCCCTGGGAGGTTTTTGTTGTCTACCAAGCGCACTACCTCTGGACGGTCGGTTACCTTCCCTGGTGATTGCTGTCTACCAGCGACTACCACAGGACGGTGGTTCCTCCTGGGTGGTTGCTGTTTCAGCCGCATACTCACAGGGACGGTGTACCTCCCTGGGTGGTTGGTCTTCCAGCGCACAACCACAGGACAATGTTCCTCCTCCTGGTGGTTGCTGTCTAACCAGCGCACTACCAAAGGACGGTGGTACCTCCCTGGTGGTGCTGTCTACCAGCGCACTACCACAGGACTGGTGGTACCTCCCTGGGTGGTTGCTGTCTACCAGCGTATGCCACAGGACGGTGGTACCTCCTGGCGATTGCTGTCTATACCAGGCCATACCACAGGACGGTGGTCCTCCTGGTGGTTGCTGTCTACCCAGACGCACTACCGCAGGACGGTGGTACCTCCCTGGGTGGTTGTGTCTACCAGCGCACTACCAGGACGGTGGGTACCTCCTGCGGTGGTTGCTGTATACCAGCGCACTACCACAGGACGGTTGGGTCTGGTTACCTCCTGGGTTGGTTGCTGTCTACCAGCGTACTATCCACAGGACGGTGGGTACCTTCCTTGGGTGGTTGCTGCTACCAGTCCGTACTGCCACAGGACGGTAGGTACCTCCTGGGTGGTTGCTGTTACCAGCGCAAATTACCACAGGGACAGTGGTTACCTCCATGGGTGGTTGCTGTCTCCAGGAACTACCACAGCGCAACGGTGGTACCTCCCCTGGGTGGTTGCTGTTACCAGCGCACTACCACAGGGACGGTGGTGCCTTCCTGGGTGGTTGTGTCTTCCAGAGCACTACCACAGGACGGTGGTACCTCCCTGGGTGGTTGCTGTCTACCCAGCGTACTGCCACAGGACGGTGGCTGGTACATCCCTGGGTGGTTGCTGTCTACCAGTTACTGCCACAGGACGGTGGTACCTCCCTGGGTGGTTGCTGTCTACCAGCCGTACTGCCACAGGACGGTCGGTACTCCCTGGGTGGTTGCTGTCTACCACCGTGCTTGCACAGGGATGGTGGTACCTCCCTGGGTGGCTGATGTCTACCAGCCACTACCACTGGACGGTTAAGTACCTCCCTGGGGTGCTGCCTGTCTACCAGCGTACTGCCCACAGGACGGTGCGGTACCTCCCTGAGGGGCGCTGCGTCTACCAGCGTACTACCAAAGGAACGGGTACTACCTCCCTGGGTGGCTGCTGTCTACCAGGTACTATCCCTGGACGGTGGTTACCTCCCTGGGTGGTTGCTGTCTACCAGCGTACTACCACAGGACGGTTACTACTCTATGGGGTGGCTGCATGTCTACCAGCCGTAACTACCACAGTAAGTCGGTCTACCTCCCTGGGGTGGCAGCAGTCTACAGCGTACTGCACCAGGACGGTACTACCTTATATGGGTGGCTGCTGTATACCAGCGTACTACCACAGGACGGTACTACCTCTATGCGGTGGCTGGCTGTCTACCAGCGTATACCACAGGACGGTAGTACCTCCTCGGGTGGCTGTCTGTCTACCAGCGCACTACCAAGGACGGTGGTACCTCCCTGGTGGTTGCTGTCCTACCAGCAGCACAACACAGGACGGTGGTACCTCCTGGGTGGTTGAGTCTACCAGCCGCATACCACAGGACGGTGGTAACCTCTGGTGTGGTTGCTGTCTACCAGCGTACTACCACTAGGTCGGTGGTTCCTTCCTGGGGTGGTGCTGTCTACCAGCGTACTGACCACGGACGGTAGTACCTCCCTGGGTGGTTGCTGTCTACCAGCGCTACTCACCACAGGACAGTGGTTAACCTCCCTGGGTGGTTGCTGTCTACAGCGCACTACCACAGGACACGGTGGTACTCCCTGGTTGGTTGCTGTCTACCAGCGCACTACCAAGGCGGTGGTACCTCCCTGGGTGGTTGCTTCTTACCAAGCGCATACACAGGGGACGGTGGTTACCTCCCTGGGTGGTTGCTGTTACCAGCGTAACTGCCAAGGACGGTGGTACCTCCCTGGGTGGTTGCTGCTCTACCAGCGTATGCCACAGGACGGTGGTACCTCCCTGGGTGGATGCTGTCTACCAGCGTACTGCCACAGGTCGGTGGTACCTCCCTGGGTGGTTGGCTGTATACTACCGTGCTTGCTGCCTCAGGATGGTGGTACCTCCCTGGGTGGCTGACTGTCTACCAGCCTATACCACAGGACGGTAGTACTCCTGGGTGGCTGACTGTCTACCAGCGTACTGCCACAGGACGGTGGTACCTCCCTGAGTGGCTGCTGTCTACCAGCGTACTTCCAAAGGGACGGTATACCTCCCTGGGTTGGCTGCTGTCTACCAGCGTTCTACACAGGACGGTGGTACCTCCCTGGGTGGCTGCTGTCTACCAGCGTACTACCACAGGACGGTACCTACCTCTTGGGGGAGTTGGATGCTGTCTACCAGCGTACTACACAGAACGGTACTACCTCCTGGGTGGCTGCAGTTTCTACCAGCGATTACTGCACAGGACGGATACTACATCTATCGGGTGGCTGCTGGTCATACCTGCGTACTACCACAGGGGGACGGTACTACTCCTAAAACTGGGGTGGCTGCTGTCTACCAGCGTACTACCACAGGACGGTAGTACCTCCCGGGGTGGCTGCTGTCTACCAGCGCACTGACCACAGGACGGTGGTACCTCCTGGGTGGGTTGCTGTCTACCAGCGTACTGACACAGGACGGTGGTACCTCCCTGGGTGGTTGCGTTACCAGCGTACTGCCACAGGATGTGGTACCTCCCTGGGTGGCTGCTGTATACCAGCGCACTACCACAGGACGGTGGTTTACCTCCTGGGTGGTTGCTGTATACAGCGTTACTGCCACAGGACGGTGGTACTCCCGGGTGGTTTTTTTTGCTGTCTACCAGCGTACTACCACAGGACGTTAGTACTCCCTGGGTGACTGCTGTTCTACCAGCGCACTACCACAGGCGGGTAGTACCTCCCTGGATGGCTGCTGTCTACCAGCGTACTACCACAGGACGGTAGTACCTCCATGTGTGGCTGCTGTTACAGCGTACTACCACAGGACGGTTATTACCTCCCTGGGTTGGCTGCTGTTACCAGCGTATTACCACAGGACGGTAGGTACCTCCCTGGGGTGGCTTGCTGTCTACCAGCGTACTACCACAGGTGGTAGTACCTCCCTGGGTGGTGCTGTCTACCTGCGTACTGCAACAGGACGGTTGGGGTACCTCACCGGGTGGTTGCTGTTACCAGCGTTACTATCACAGGACGGTAGTACATCCCTGGGTGCTGCTGTCTACCAGCGTACTACCACAGGACGTTAGTACCTCCCTGGGTGGCTGCTGTCTACCAGCGTACTACCACAAGGTCGGTAGTACCTCCTGGGTGGCTGCTGTCTACCAGCGTATACACAGGACGGTAGTACCTCCATGGGTGGCTGCTGGTCTACCAGCGTACTACCACAGGACGGTAGTACTCCCTGGAGTGGCTGCTGATCTGCCAGCGTCACTAACACAGGACGTAGTACCTCCCTGGGTGGGTGCTGTCTACCAAGCGTACTCCACTGGACGTAGTACCTCCCTGGGTGGGGCTGCTGTTCTTCCAGCGTACTACCACAGGACGGTTAGTACCTCTCTGGGTGGCTGCTGTTCTACCAGCGTTACTACCCAGCGAGGACGGTAGTACCTCCCTGGGTGGCTGCTTGTCTACCAGCGTTTCTCCACAGGACGGTCAGTACCTCCTGGGTGGCTGCTGGTCTACCAGCGTACTCCACAGGACGGTAGTACTCCTGGGAGACTGCTGTCTACCAACCTACTAACTATGTTGTCCCAATATACGATACTACTTATAAAACAGTTGTATTGAGAAATTATTTAGCAGGTCCTATTAAGATTTTTTGCCTTGAAGTCATTTATCTACTCTCCGAGGATTTGGTATCCACGTATATATTTCTTTTAACACACCGCTGTCTATCTACAAGGTAGGACGCCGAAAAAAGATGGAAACGTTTTCATCGTTTTTCACTCAATCACTGTCTTGCAAAAGAGAACCAACAACACAGCTCAGATTATCTTCCGAACTACAATATCCTCACCCACTACTACTATTTCATATATGAGAACATAATATTTTAGTGACGCTTCCAGGACTCGTGTCTGGCCTATCGGTTTACCCCACGGTCTCTTTCAAAAATGCTACCTTGCTCACACACACTCCAACAGAACGTTAAATTATAAAAAAAACCTTACTTCGACTTGCTCTTAAGACTTTCACA
>NC_069409.1:24834594-24906888 GCF_026875155.1 Cherax quadricarinatus | reverse complement strand
CAAGAAAAAATTTTCCCCTCCAGTCTCGTCCATCCCTTCTTTTTCCCTAAAACCCAAAATTTTTTTTTTATGAGCAGTGAAACCCCCCCTTCCTCCCCCTCCTCCTTCATCTTTTCCCAGGATTCTGATATCCTGGTGGGAAAGATTGTGTCGGGTTATTGTCTCAGCGAGTTTTGTTTCTGTGGCTGCTATGATGTCTGGGGACTTCTCCTTGATTCTTTCATGCCACTCCTAATTTTTATTCTTTTGTTCCATCCACGTTTATGTACCAAACCTTCAACTTCTTTTCTAAAACTTTCTAAAATCTTCTCCTGGGAGAAGATTGGGGGCTGGGGGGATCAGGAGCCCTGGCGGGGGCCTATGGGGGAGTTGCAGTGGGGGTGGGGGTAGAGTTCCCATAGGGGGTTGCTGTAGGGGTGGGGTTTGTGGTGTGGAGGGTGGGACAGGGGGATCAGTGTGCGAGTGTCAGTTTAGATTGTTTCAGTTGCCTTGGGGTTGTCACAGTTGGAATCCTTCTGCCGGGTTTCTGGAGGGTGTGTTTGCCCTTCCTTCCACCTGTGGGTTCTTCTGCTCATCTTTGTCATTTCCTCTCGTTCCTCCTTTTGTTTTTGTACTCTTTTTCAGTATCAACCTTTCCACTTGTGTTCTGTCTCGATCGAGGTAAAACACTCTGGTACCCTTGTTTGTCTGTCAGTCATGCTTTCTCCTGCAGAATCATGGTTCAAGTTGATTCTGCCTTGAAAATTACTTTGAGAGGCCATTTCCGTTCACTTGCAAACCACCCAGTTCTCTGAAAATTTGCCACATGGGTCATGTTGCCCTCACCTATTGCTTTTAGGATACCTTCAATCACTTTTTTCTCCTGTTTCCTTTCATCGTAGGTTTCCCCTTCAACTTCCTGGAGCCCGTAGGCAAAAACTGTGTGTGTGTGTGTGTGTGTGTGTGTGTGTGTGTGGGTACGTGTACTCACCTAATTGTACTCGACTAATTTGTGGTTCCAGGGGTCGAGTCATAGCTCCTGGGTCTGCCTCTTCACTGATTGCTATTAGGTCCTCTCTTTCCCTGCTCCTGAGCTACATCATACCTCTTCTTAAAAATGCATATTGTACCTGCCTCCACTACCTTACTTTCCGGATTATTCCACTTCCCGACAACTCTATTGCTGAAGAAATACTTCTTAACGTCCCTCTGACTCGTCTAAATCTTCAAATTCCAATTGTGACCCCTTATTGCTGTGTCTCATCTCTGGAATATCCTGTGTCTGTCCACCTTGTCAATTCCTCTCAGTATTTTATATGTCGTTATCAAGTCTTCTTTCCCCCCCCTCCAGTGTCGTCAGGTAGTTTTTCCCTTTTAAACCCTCCTCATAGGACATTTCCCGGGTTTTTCTCGGAACAAAGCCTTTTTACCACTGACCTCAGTAAAAATAGGTCAGGGGGGTCACGTTGGTTGGGTTTTAATACCTGTCCTAAGCGGGTTTGGGGAAATTAGCATGGGGTTCCCTAGCCCCAAAGGTTTTGTTGTAGTTTTTTTTAGAATCTCGGGTTTTAAAGTGTTGAAGAAGGAGTTTTAAACTTCTTCAGGGGGAAAAAATAGGAGGCTGAAGCCTTGTTTAGGGGGGGGGTTTGGAGTGATGGGGGAGAAGGGGGAGGGGTAGCTATTGAGGAGGAAAAAGTTCCACCCGTGATTTGGAGATTGGCGAGCCGTTTTTTAAAGTGGCAAGTGGTTCCAATTCAGGAAAAAAAGGGATGATAAGGTAGGTTAAAAAGGAAGATATGAAGGTAGGAATCGATTCTCGTTTTCTCCAGGACAAATTTATTTTTCACGGTTAGTGATATTAAAGGCCCAAATGACCTCCCTGTTTTATAAAGGAAAAGAATTTCCTGATTGTGGGGGGTTTTCCAGGTAAGATATTTTGGAAAAATGCTTTTTGTAATAGGGGTTTTAAAAAAGGAAAAAGGCCCAGAGGGTGTTTTTTCCCTCCCAGGAACTGGGTTGTGACGTAGTCAGCAAGTTGGATAATAATGTCAACCCGGGGGGAAAACAAGCCCATTTTTTCTGTTTTAGTGCTGGTGGAAATGACATCGGGAATGGCAAGAAAACATGACTGCGGAAAAGTACAAGTCGGGAAATAGAAGTGTTAGGTCTAAGGGGGGGGGACCCCAACCCAATGTCCATCTTCCCCTGGGAAGGGGGAGGGGGGGGCCAAATGAAGGGGAATGTCTAGGGCAATTTGGTATAAATTGCGGGGCTAGCCCAATTTCGGGCAAGGAACTTGCAATCAGATTCATTGATAACTGGGACATATTCTATGGCAAAACGTATACGTTGCAAGGGATGGGGTTTCATATCTCAAAGGGCTGGAGTGGTTTGCATTACCCAAATTCGATTAAAGGGGGTTTATTGGCGCCCATTTTTTCTGGGATTTTTAAACTGATAGTTAAAAGGGGGTAGGGGTTTTGTCTGGGGGGAAACGGGGGGGCAGGTTGCATTTTACTGGGTTTTTTGAAAAAACAGCGGTATAACCAGGATATCTCAGGGATATGTTTAAAAGACAATAATTCAAAAAATAAAGTTGCTAGAAAAGGGCCCAAACCCAGTTGATCGGGCAAACAAAAGTGAAAATAGTAGGGGCCCAACGAGGGGATTTACCCCCCCTTTAAGGTTTACTATACAAATTAGGGGTCAAAAAAAAAAGGGAAAAAATGAGCTGAGTTTTACTTGCAAGTGCAGGTAATTTTAGATATTTTTGCTAAACAGAGCCGGGTTTCAACTTGAAAGATAAAAAAAAATGCCTTTTCGGGAATGAAAACATACAGGGTTATAAACATTCCAACTGACAGGGTCAACAGGAAGGGTGGGGGGAGTGGCGATGTGTGTCAGGAAAATTTTTTAAAATTTTTGGGGTGTTAGACGGGTAACATCGGAAAAACAGAATTGGTTTGGCTATAGTTTCTCGGGGGGGGTTCGGGGAAAATTTAAATTTTTGGGTGTGATTTTAGACCCCCGGGACCTTGTTTTAGAGAGTGCAGAAAGGGCTTTTAGGGGACGAAATTCTTTAAGGAAATTAGATATAAAAATTTGTTGTTTTTTAAGGGGGAGTTTTTAATTTTAGAAAAATTTGTTTGGGAACAATGTGACAGAAAAATTCTTGAGCCCTAAGGGCCCTTTCCCTTGATAGGGGTTTTCAGGGTTGCTTTTTAAAAAGGTTGTGACAAACCAACTAGAGGAAAAATCTACTTGACTTGGTTCTTCCCAAACAAAGAATCACTAGTTAATAATCTTGGGGTTTAATTTTTCGAGTTTGGGGGAAGTTACCCCAGAAAAAGTGAAAATCAAATCCCCTGTCCCAGATTTTCCCCCTTGGGGCCGATTTTCAGGGGACTAAAAAAATTACCTGGGGGGACTAAAAGGGGGAATGTCCTGACTATGGGGCCCAGGTAGGTGACCCTTGCTTCCCCAAAAAGGGTTTTTAAGAGCATAGTTCTAGGCTCAAACAATTTTTGGTTCCGAGTGGGAAAAAAATTAGAACTAAAAAAAAAATGACCCAGAGGGTTAAAACAATAGTTTTAAAACATCTCATTGGTCAAAAAAGAGGCCTTTATTTGGGCGTGTCAAAAGAGGGGATGGGCAGTTAAAAAAATAATATATTAAAATTAAAGAGAGAAATAGAAAAAATTTAAATAAGAAAATCAAAAAGGGGTTATGAGGCTAAGGTCGCAAGGGGGTTCGAAAAACCAACCCAAAAAAGGGGTTTTTTCAGGTATCCCGAAGGTTTAAAAATTTGGGACAAGAAGGCCCACTTAAGATAAATCAGGTCAGATCACTGATTTTGATTAAGGGTATTTCTGAAAAATTTTTAAAATCCCCTTCCTCTCCAAATTTTTATCAAAAGATACTAGCGAAATTCCAGAAATTTAATTTGATTATGTGGAACATTACGTTAAATAAACTTTCCCAATTTTTTGGGAACTATGGGATGGTTCTCAGCAAAAGAAGAAAATTAAAAAAATAATTAAAACCCCAAACCCTGAATTTAAAATGGTTTGCAAGGGTGTTAAAGGGAAAGTAAAAGAGGAACTTGCTACCTTTTTGGGTAATCTTTTCAACATATCACTACAAACGGGATAGTGCCTTTAAAAAGTGGAAAAATGGCAAAGTAATTTCCCCATTTAAAAAGAAAAGGTTTACAGGTCCTTTCTTCGAACTATTTGACCAAAAGCCCCTTTCCTCCAAAGAGGGAAAATTTTTTGGAATCAATAATTGCCCGAAGCAATTCGTAGCCATCTCGGGAAAAGGATAAATTGATTAATGAAACTCACGCCCATAAAAATGCAGGGAGTTTTTTTCTGGTTTTATGTGGGGCCCTCGGGGAAAGTGCTCGGTATTATACCCCAACCCCAAAATTTTTTTTTCTTGATGAGGTTTTCAGTCTTTGCAAAAGGCGTCGTAAGGGGGGCGGGCCCGCCCCTGGTGACACCATTTTAGGGGGTGACACCATAGAGCTTTTAAAGGGGACACTAATGCACAAAACAAATCTGGGGGACCCAAAGTAAGAGGGGGAAAAACCTTCGTTTTTTTAAAAATAGTCTATATAGGGCCCATATAGGGGAAAAACATTGAAATTTTTATTTTGTGATAGTTTATTTTGCAGGGTTGAAGACAAAAGGAAAAGTAAAAAACAGAAATTCCCCTGAGATTGGGTTTTTCCCGGGGCTCAAGGGCAAATTTGAAAACTAGTGTTTTTTCCCGATATTTTTTCAATTTTTTTTTTATTTTTCAATTTTTTTTTGGGGGGGGGGGGGCAATTTTTGACGATGAATAAATGTAGGATTTTCTTGCTGTACGCAAAGTATATTTTAGTTTATATTTCCGGGGGGGGACACCAACCCTAGCGAGCCTCTGGGTCTTTGGCCCCTAACCCTGTACTGTGTCTGGGCCTTTTTTTTTTTTTTTTTTGCCCTTTCCCCGATGTTCAACTTTGCATTTGGTGGGGTTTTTAAAATTTCCCGGGCCACCCTTTCTGGACCAATTGCGCCTGTTCAAGGTCCCTTTGTGTCCTGTCTGATTTCCCCTTCCGATTTCATTCTACTCATTAAATTCACGTCTTCCCGCAAAAAGGGACACTTTTGAGGGTTTTTCCCTTCCCCGACAGTCATTCACATATACTAAAACAGTAGTGGGCCTAGGCTGACCCCCGTGGAACCTCGCTTTGTCACAGGCGCCCACTCTAAAACCTCGTTGCGTACCAAAGGCCGTTTTTTTTCCCCCCTTTTAATGCATTTTTCTGATCCAATTTTAGTGCCTTTCCGTCATGCGTGGCCCGATCCTCTAGCTTTTGCATTTGGGAGTCCAAAAAAACAAAAAAACCCAAACTATCCCCTTGCTCTTTTTTTTAGGGGGGGGGGCGAGGGCTTAGTTCCTGGTCCCCTCCCTAGACCACATTGATCGGGCATTTTAAACCCATTTCTGTCTCTTGGGCCCCTGTTTATATTTTCAGGGTTTAAGCTGTGTTTTTAAAAACCCGCCCTACTACCGCCTCATCCGGCGCGCGCGCGTTGGGGCGTGTGTGTGGTGTGTGTTTGTGTGTGTGTATGTGTGTGTGTTATGGTGTGTGTGTGTGTGTTGTGTGTATGTGTGTGTGTTTGTGTGTATGTGTTTTGTGTGTGTTTTTGTGTGTTTTGTGTGTGTGGGGTGTGTGTGTGTTTTGTGTGTAAAAGTTTCCAGAGAGAGACAAAAAAATGTAATTCGTTCATGAAATAAATTTTCATTTTTTGGCCCCCTTGAAACTTTAAAAAACTATTTCCTTACATCCCTTTTTCTCTCTGTGTCTTCAGCACGACCTGTGTCATCTGGGGTCTTCACTCGACCCGGGTCATCTGTGTCTTCCGCTACGACCTGCCTCTTCCCTTTTTTGTCTTTTCGATTTCAGTCTGTCCCGTATGATTTTTATTTTCGAAATCATATTTCATTTTTTTCGCATCTCCTTCAAAGTCGTCAGGGTTTACTCCCTCCCCTCTCCTCTGTTGATGTTTCACCTAACAGCGAAACGTTGTGACCTTTATGAGGCCCTTTTTTACCCGGGGGACCAAATGTGGAGCTCCAAAGCTGGGGGCCCCTAATTTTTATACTTGGTTCATCTTTTGTCTTTTTTTTAAAATTCAGAAAAAATTTTATATTTTAAAATTTAAAAAAAATATTTCGAGGTTTTCTTTTTACATATAAGATTAACGTATTTGTTACATTCTTCCCCAGGTCCCAAATCTGTATTTTGGGAGCTTCTCTCCGCCCACTGTGATAGGGTCTGCCCTGATCTTTTCCCGTTCACATAATCTTACAATTTTTTTGGGTTAAAATGGAAAAGGCTACATTCCTGATGATAAACTATATTCTATTAAGGGCTTCCCAGGAGTTTATCAAAATCCTCTTTTTCCCTTTTTTTTCTTCTCAGTTTTGCTTCATCAGTAAAACCCCGGGAGGCCCCTTTTCGTGAAAAAGGAACAGTAGCGGGGCCTAAAACAAAACCTCGCGGAACCCCACTTGTTGCCCTGCTATTTTTGATGTCTCCCTTCCTTACTGTTACTCAAATACCTTCTGTCATTAGTTACTCACTGACTCACTAAAACACTCTTTCCTTTTAACCCTGTTTTTTTTCTGAATAATTATGGTGTGCTACTGGGGTCAGATGGGTTTTTGTTGGGCCCTCCAAGAGGACCCGTATCCACTCAGCTCTGTGTTTCCTTTTTTTATTTCTAATTTTTTCAAAAAACAAAAATTTTTTAATACAGGATTTTCCCTCCCCAAGTTTTGTATTGTATTTCTGTAAAGACTCGTCTCCCAGGTGCTTATCTGCTTTTTCCCCTTTCCCCTTCTTATGAGAATCTTTTTAGAGTATGCATGTTAGAGATATTGGGTTGTAAAACGTGCCTTTGAGTTGTCCATTTTTCATATATAGAGACCAAAATTTGTCCTGATTTGGGGAGATTGGTCGGTATCTTTGAATTTGGCTCACCAGTAAATTTCCTCTCAGCACCCCTGGAGATACAAATGTCATCCGGTCACTTTGCTTTTGTTTTGTTGCCTCATTTACCTCTTCTTTGGGGGGCCCATGGGGGTTTCTAGCATCTGTTGATCGGGTAAGGGCTGCATTGCCCCTTCCCAAAGGCCCCCGCCATATTTCTTTTTGTAAAGACCAAATTGAATCTTGGCCAAAATGTGTGTGTGTGTTTTGGGGGGTGTGTGTGTGTGTGTGTGTGTGTTGTTGTGTGTGTGTGTTGTACTCACCTTAGTTTTTTCTCTCCTAATTGTAGTTGCAGGGGTTTGAGACTTAGCTTTGGGCCCCCCCCTCTTCATGAACGTACTAGGGCCTCTTTCCCCCCTGCTCATGGGGCTTTAACCCTTTCCTCGTCTTAAAGCTTACGTATGGTTTTCCCCCTCCATAAATCGCTCGCCAAAACGTTCCCCTTTCCCGACCAAATTATGACTGAAGAACTTCTTTCTAACATACCGGGGACCACCGGGGGGTTTTCTTCCAAGAGTGACCCATTGTTTTTGTGTCCCCTCTCCCGGGAAAATTTTTTTGTTCTGTCCACCTTGGGTTTTTCCACGCAGTATTTTTTATGTCGTTTATTTTTTCTCCCCTATCCCTCCGTCCTCCAGTGTCGTCAGGGGGGGTTTCCCTAAAACCTTTTCTTTATAGGACATTCCCCCTTTGCTTGAAAAATAAGTCGTTTAAAACCTTTTTCACTTTCTCTAATTTTTAAAGTGCTTTGACCCCCGGGGGGGTTCCAAACTGGTGCTGGGATACTCCAGTATGGGGCCTTTCGTCACGGGGTACAGTTTTTTTGAAAGATTTTCCTTTCTTAGGTATCGGGGAAAACAATCTCAGTTTTTCCAGGCGCCCATATGCTGCCCGCAGTTATTTTGGTTTGATGTGTGCTTCCGGGGACGGGTTCGGTGTTATACTTACGCCAAGATCTTTCTCCTTGAGCGAGGTTTGCAGTCGTTGGCCACCTAGCCTATACTCCGTCTGCGATCTTCTTTGCCCTTCTCCGATCTTCATGACTTTCCATTTGGCAGGGTTGAATTCGAGAAGCCAGTTGCTGGACCACTTGTCCAGCCTGTCCAGGTGTCTTTGAAGGCCTGCCTGATCCTCATCTGATTTAATTCTCCTCATTAACTTCACAACATCTGCGAACAGGGACACCTCTGAGTCTATCCCTTCCATCATGTCATTCACATATACCAAAAATAGCACTGGTCCTAGGACCGACCCCTGTGTGACCCCGCTCGTCACAGATGCCCACTGTGATACCTCATCACGTACCATGATTCATTGTTGCCTCCCTGTGAGGTGTTCTCTGATCCATAGAAGTGCCCTTCCCGTTATACGCGCCCGATCTTCTAGTTTCTGTACTAATTTCTTGTGAAGAACTGTGTCGAAGACCTTCTTGCAGTCCAAGAAGATGCAATCAACCCACCCTTCCCTCTCGTCTCTTACTTCTGTTACTTTATCATGAAACTCTAGAAGATTTGTAACACAGGATTTGCCTTCCATGAAACCGTGCTGGTTGTCATTTATACTTTTGTTCCATTGCAGGTGCTCCACCACTCTCCTGATAATCTTCTCCATGACTTTGCGTACTATACACATCAGTAACACTAGTCTGTAGTTTAGCGCCTCTTTTCTGTCTCCCTTTTCAAAAATGGGAACTACATTTGCCGTCTTCCATACCTCAGGTAGTTGCCCAGTTTCAAGGGATGTGTTGAAGATTGTGGTTAATGGGACACACAGCATTTCTGCTCCCTCTCGAAGGACCCACTGGGAGATGTCCGGTCCCATTGCCTTTGAGGTATCAAGGTCACTTAGCTTCTTCACCTCCTCCTCAGTTGTGTGTATGTCATCCAGCACTTGTTGGTGTATTCCTTGTTGGTGTGCCCCTCTATCCTGTCTTCCCAGAGTCCTTCCTGTCTCCACTGTGAATACCCTTAAATCTCTTGTTGAGCTCCTCACATACCTCTTGATAGTTTCGTGCGTGTGTGTGTGTGTTTGTGTGTGTGTTTGTGTTTGTGCGTGTGTGCGTCTCTGTGTGTGTGCGCGTCTGTGTGTGTGTGCGCGTCTCTGTGTGTGTAAATGTGCCACAGTAAACCAAAATATGTAATTCGATTATGTAAATTTATTTTTATCCCCATTATAACCGAGAGTATTAGAAGAAAATAATTAGAATCCGAGACTAGTTCATTGTAACAAAGGTTCTAAGGTTTTACTGAGGCCTTGAAGGGGTTCTAAGGAAGATGTACTGGGAAGACCCTCCTAAAAGTTTGGGTTAAATCCGTCGTGTTGCAAAATTCAGGTTGGCAGCCATAGGTAATGAGACGACATTCTCAGCACGAGCTACTGATTGCGAAAAGGATTTAGGAGTTCTGGTTAGCAGTAATTTAAAACCAAGACAACAGTACATTAGTGTTCGCAATAAAGCTAACAGAATTCTTGGCTTCATATCTAGAAGTATAAATAATAGAAGTCCTCAGGTTGTTCTTCAACTCTATATATCCTTGGTTAGGCCTCATTTAGACTATGCTGCTCAGTTCTGGTCACCGTATTACAGAATGGATATAAATGCTCTGGAAAACGTACAGAGGAGGATGACAAAGATGATCCCATGTATCAGAAATCTTCCCTATGAGGATAGACTGAGGGCCCTGAATCTGCACTCTCTCGAAAGGCGTAGAATTAGGGGGGATATGATCGAGGTGTATAAATGAAAAACAGGAATAAATAAAGGTGATGTAAATAGCGTGCTGAAAATTTCCAGCCAAGACAGGACTCGCAGCAATGGTTTCAAGTTGGAAAAAATCAGATTCAGGAAGGATATAGGAAAGCACTGGTTTGGTAATAGAGTTGTTGATGAGTGGAACAAACTCCCGAGTACAGTTGTGTAGTTTTAAAAATAGGTTAGATAAATACATGAGCGAGTGTGGGTGGGTGTGAGTTGGACCTGACTAACTTGTGCTGCTGGGTCTGGTGCCGTGCTCCTTCCTTGAGTGGAAATGGCCAGACTGGGTGGGTCATTGGGCTAATCCGGTGGGGTTGGTCATAGGGCTAATCCGGGGGGGTTGGTCATTGGGCTAATCCGGGGGGGGTTGGTCATTGGGCTAATCCGGGGGGGACATGGACCTGCTCCGCATGGGTCAGTAGACCTGTTGCAGTGTTTCTTCTTTCTTATGCTCTTATGGTTTTATGTTCTCATGAGTAATGAGACGACATTCTCAGCACTAGCTTCTCATAAGTAATGAGATGACATTCTCAGCACTAGCTTCTCATGAGTAATGAGATGACATTCTCAGCACTAGCTTCTCATGAGTAATGAGACGACATTCTCAGCACTAGCTTCTCATAAGTAATGAGATGACATTCTCAGCACTAGCTTCTCATGAGTAATGAGACGACATTCTCAGCACTAGCTTCTCATAAGTAATGAGATGACATTCTCAGTACTAGCTTCTCATAAGTAATGAGACGACATTCTCAGCACTAGCTTCTCATGAGTAATGAGACGACATTCTCAGCACTAGCTTCTCATGAGTAATGAGACGACATTCTCAGCACTAGCTTCTCATGAGTAATGAGACGACATTCTCAGCACTAGCTTCTCATGAGTAATGAGACGACATTCTCAGCACTAGCTTCTCATGAGTAATGAGACGACATTCTCAGCACTAGCTTCTCGTGAGTAATGAGACGACATTCTCAGCACTAGCTTCTCGTGAGTAATGAGACGACATTCTCAGCACTAGCTTCTCGTGAGTAATGAGACGACATTCTCAGCACTAGCTTCTCATAAGTAATGAGACGACATTCTCAGCACTAGCTTCTCATAAGTAATGAGACGACATTCTCAGCACTAGCTTCTCATAAGTAATGAGACGACATTCTCAGCACTAGCTTCTCATGAGTAATGAGACGACATTCTCAGCACTAGCTTCTCATAAGTAATGAGACGACATTCTCAGCACTAGCTTCTCATGAGTAATGAGACGATATTCTCAGCACTAGCTTCTCATACAGTGACAACTTTTCTTTCCAGATGTAAGTTTATTGGGTCGCAAAATTCAATTATAACCATAAAGGTGTCTCCCATAATATCTGTAATTCATACACATAGCAAATTTGCTTAAGCAAAGAATGATGGATCATGTTGTATCAACTTGCCACAAGATAGGAATGACACAACTAATCGGTTAGATTATGTTAATCGGCAAATTAATTAATTTTATTTTCAACATAGAGACAAATGAAGAAATAAATGAGTGTTAACATATCTAAAAATTGATGAGCTGATGCTATGACATACACCCAAAACTGTTAGAGAAATTATATATATATATATATATAATATATATATATATATATATATATATTATATATATATATATATAAAATATATATATATATATATATATATATATATATATATATATATATATATATATATATATAAAATATATAATATATATATATGCAATAAGATCACAGTAAACAGGTGATTTCAAATATGCAAAACAACCACTCTGAAAGAATAGAGAAATTCCAAGCGCTTTCGTGACTACTCACATTATCAAGGAACTATGAAAGTGAAGCATCCAAGGAAGCTATATAAGGGGTCGGCCAGCACCTCACTATCAGATCCCACAACGGTTAAACACGTGACGCGCGGCGAGCCAACTTGGATAGGTCCTTTCCAAAACTCACCCCCAAGCTATTTATTTGTCCAGTGTATTATTAAATTCTACCCAAATTCTATTAATTATAAATGGATCTAATTTATATAAACCAAAGGAAATATTCATATTATTGTCAAAACTGTCTTTTTATGAAACAAGATTCAATTATATTCCTGTCGACCATGGACTTGCTTGATACTACTTTCTCAACTTTTTGAAAATCAATTGGATGGTTAAAATCTCTTACATGAATAAATAGAGCATTGGAATCTTGTCCAGTTCTAATGCTATATTTATGTTGTTTTAATCTTAGTTCGAGATTTTTAAACCAGTTTGACCCTAATAAACTTTATCGCAAATTTTACAAGGAATCTTATAGACACATCCATCAGCATTTTGGGGGAATTCTTAATCAAAATTTTTTTTTACTGTATCAAGATTTTTGAATACAACTTTAATATTAAAAGTCTTAAGAAGAGAAGGCATATCAACCAAGTTTTCATGGTAAGGGAGAACCAACATATTTTTAGTTGAATAAGGCTGGTTGCCCTTTTTTGGATTATAAAAAGTGTTCCTAGCAACTTTAAAAGATTTATCAATTACATTTCTTGGGGATTTTAAATCATTACCTATTTCATAAATTTTGGATATTTCCTCATCTATGAACTCAGGACTACAAATTCGTAAAGCTCTCAAAAACATTGATGAGAAAACAGACAGTTTGACTCTATCTTGATGCGAGGAATAATAGTGGACATAGGAACAGTTATTTGTAGGTTTTCTGTAAATTTTAAATTTAAATTCATTATTACCCTTAATAATTAAAACATCTAGAAAAGGCAATGAGTTATTTTCTTCAAACTCAACAGTAAAGTTTATAGAATGGGCTAAGCTATTTAATTTTCCAAGAAAATGGTGTATATACACCATAAATATAGCATTAGAACTGGACAAGATTCCAATGCTCTATTTATTCATGTAAGAGATTTTAACCATCCAATTGATTTTCAAAAAGTTGAGAAAGTAGTATCAAGCAAGTCCATGGTCGACAGGAATATAATTGAATCTTGTTTCATAAAAAGCAGTTTTGACAATAATATGAATATTTCCTTTGGTTTATATAAATTAGATCCATTTATAATTAATAGAATTTGGGTAGAATTTAATAATACACTGGACAAATAAATAGCTTGGGGGTGAGTTTTGGAAAGGACCTATCCAAGTTGGCTCGCCGCGCGTCACGTGTTTAACCGTTGTGGGATCTGATAGTGAGGTGCTGGCCGACCCCTTATATAGCTTCCTTGGATGCTTCACTTTCATAGTTCCTTGATAATGTGAGTAGTCACGAAAGCGCTTGGAATTTCTCTATTCTTTCAGAGTGGTTGTTTTGCATATATATATATATATATATATATATATATATATATATATAATATATATATATATATTATATATATATATATATATATATCAGAGGGCGTCCAGCAAGGGGATCCTCTTGCACCATTTCTCTTCTGTATAGCAGTTAGGGAAATCACAGACTGACCAGCGAGATAAACATCTGGTTCCTGGATGATGGCACAACAGCGGGTACAAAGGAGTCCCTTTTAGGTGATCTTACACAAGTGATGACACGGGGACAGGAAATGGGTCTTGTCCTGAATCCATCCAAATGTGAAATCATCTCAGTCAGCCAACAAGTGATAAATGCAGTGAGATCCAAACTACCAGGAGCATCAGTCATTGCCCCTACAAATAACATCTTGCTTTGAGCACCTCTGGGAAGCGATGCCATTGACACAATCCTCAGGAAGAAATTGGAAGAACTGGGGAGAATGGAATAACGAATAGGCAATCTTGACACCCACGATGCCTTGTACCTTCTCACAGTGTGCTTGAGTCTGCCCAGGTTGACATATTTCCTAAGATGTGCACCTTCATATGATAACCTGAGGCAGATTTTTACGAAAGTACTTAACCTTACTCTAGAAGACGGGCAGTGGAACCAAGCTACACTTCCAGTCAGACTAGGAGGCATTGGTGTCTGCACGTCATCACAGATTGCACTACCTGCTTTTCTGTCCATATGCGTTGCATCCAGAGGGCTTGTAGCAGCAATTCGCCCTGAACATCTTAGGGGCAAGATTGGAGTCTAGGACCAAAAGTTCATTGACGGAGCCATGATCTGCGATAATCTAACGGGCTCTGAAACCAGACCTGCTCCCCCCCAACAGCTACAAACAGTCGCACTGAGATGGCATAGTGGAGAAAATAGCCTCAACAATGCCTCCTGGCAGTGAGAGCTCCTCATGCAGGGGACTTTCTGTTGGCTGTTCCCAACTCCAGCCTTGGCACACGCCTCGACCCACAGACCATCCGCATTATTATTGCCCTTCGGCTTGCCGTCCCTATTCTCGCCGAACACAGGTGTATTTGTGTCAGTGAAGCAGCAGACCGATTCGGGTACCATGGTCTTGTGTGCCGTAAATCCGAGGGAAAGATTGCAAGACATGGGGAGGTTAATAACATCAAGAGGAGCCTCACAACAGCCGGATGCCCAGCAGTAAGGGAGCCACCCCAACTATGCAGATCTGATGGCAGCCAGAAGCGTCCAGATGGTATCACACTTCAAGCCTTGACAGACGGTAAGCAGGTGGTGTGGGACTACACATGTGCATCTACCTTGGCTGATACCTATCTCCAATACACCAGGGAGGAAGGAGGGGCAGCCGCCAGCTTCAGGGAGTCCCAAAAGTCTAGAAAATATGGAGAATTTGCCCATCATTATATGTTTGTCCCCATAGGCTCGGAGACCCTTGGCTCATGGGGAAAGAGTGCATCTAAGTTCCTTAAGGATCTAGGCAAAAGACTCATCAGGGCAACTAGGGATCCCAGGGCAGCTAGTTTTCTGTTCCAGCGACTCAGCGCTGCTGTTCAGAGGGGTAATGCCTGCTGTATTTTGGGCACGCACCCCAGTTCTGAAGAGCTGGGTGAGATTTTCGCATTATAATCAGTGACAAACACGTAACAATATGTACTAGACATGTATCTCTCACATCTTATGTATATATATATATATATATATATATATATATATATATATATATATATATATATATATATATATGCAATAAGATCACAGTAAACAGGTGATTTCAGAATATGCAAAACAACCACTCTGAAAGAATAGAGAAATTCCAAGCGCTTTCGTGACTACTCACATTATCAAGGAACTATGAAAGTAAAGCATCCAAGGAAGCTATATAAGGGGTCTGGTCGGCACCTCACTATCAGATCCCACAACGGTTTTAAACACGTGACGCGCGGCGAGCCAACTTGGAAAGGTCCTTGGCACAACTCACCCCACAAACTATTCTACCCAAGAAATAAGAAATTTTAAAGATTGTTTGTCCAGTGTATTATTAAATTCTTCCCAAATTCTATTAATTATAAATGGATCTAATTTATATAAACCAAAGGAAATATTCATATTATTGTCAAAACTGCTTTTTATGAAACAAGATTCAATTATATTCCTGTCGACCATGGACTTGCTTGATACTACTTTCTCAACTTTTTGAAAATCAATTGGATGGTTAAAATCTCTTACATGAATAAATAGAGCATTGGAATCTTGTCCAGTTCTAATGCTATATTTATGTTGTTTTAATCTTAGTGGGGTGAGTTGTGCCAAGGACCTTTCCAAGTTGGCTCGCCGCGCGTCACGTGTTTAAACCGTTGTGGGATCTGATAGTGAGGTGCCGACCAGACCCCTTATATAGCTTCCTTGGATGCTTTACTTTCATAGTTCCTTGATAATGTGAGTAGTCACGAAAGCGCTTGGAATTTCTCTATTCTTTCAGAGTGGTTGTTTTTCTTTATAATATATATATATAATATATATATATATATATATATATATATATATATATATATATATATATATATATATATATATACATAATAGTCAGAGATATTCAAAATTCTATCAGTCGCTAAATCAGTTGAAGAATTTGACTATCTCGCCATCCTCTCCTTCCGTATCTCCGGAGACCATCTCACCTCCGATAAGATGACCCTTGTCGGTTTAGCGCTTTCTTTGATTATAGTAATACTCTGATTCAGGCATTGAAGTTTTTTTCTATTGGATTGGCTGGCACTTTTCGTGTATGTGTTGGCACTCACGCTCAAGCAGGGAAGGTGGGTGATCTGCCCTGTCATATATAAGAGAAAGACACACTTGATAATTTGCTGTTTTTAACTTAGAGTTGTGGGAGTCTGTCTCAGTCAGGTCATTACTATTTCGTGAGTCTCTGTCTAGTGTCTGCGTCTGAGAGCATTGTAACAACAGTAGAGACCGGACTTTGACTCACTACTCGCTATGTATCAGCGTGATGCAACCTCCCTCCCTCTCTCTCTCTCTCTCTCTCTCTCTCTCTCTCTCTCTCTCTCTCTCTCTCCTCTCTCTCTCTCTAGATTTTTATGATCATAAAAATTCTGGTCTTCCGTAACAATTTGAAAATTTTCTCAACTTTGTTCTGGCATTTATCATCATCCGAGATGTACCAAAGTATAAATAAATATATTGTATACTGTCACTATATTATAAATCTTTAGGTTACTGAAATTTTCAGAAATTATCTACAGTTTCAAGTATGAAATAATATTATCGGTATTTTCTGCTGTATGTGTGCGAAACTAACATCAGTGTCAGAGTTAGAAATGTTTCTCACACTGTGTTTTTTAATATTGTTTTAGCACAGTATTCTGGAGATTCCTATGAATTAACGCCATGAATGGGGTAATAATGCTTCACCTGTCGATAAGATTCACAAATATCTCTCCGTTAAAGTTAACATAGTGGATTGTAAACGACAATGGGATCAGTTAACGGCGCTCCTTTGACAGTGTTGTGGGAGGCTGAGAACATCCAAACACGTATTACATACGTATCGACACTTTTTGTTTTACAGTGGTACTAGAGGATCTAATATCTGGGTTTTACGGAGTTTCTACACGACCACCGCCGCTGCTCCTCTCATATTTATAACTATCATTCACCTCACTTGTAGACATGAGTTCATCCACGGACTGTATTGTATACTTCACATTTTTTTGTCATTTTGTGTATATGCTTTTGCTCAGATCAGATGGGGCAGGGGTAACTTTATGCTCATTGAGGGCTCTTGATCCAAGGAATTGAAGCTAATGATAATACACACGCACTCTTCCTCAATCATATAAGTGGATGTTTACCAACACTTTCTCACTTGCATATATCTTATGTGGATGAATGGTTCACAGAACCGACACGTTGATAAATTAGACACATGTGCAACTCTTGGGTATCTTTATTAAGGAAACGTTTCGCCACACAGTGGCTTCATCAGTCCATACACAGGAGAAACTTGAAGAACAGGAGGAGAATGAGGTAATCAGTCCCTCAACCTTGAGTCAATGTTTCTCCATCTCTTGAATAGAATACGCATATTGAGAGGAGGAGCTTATAAACCATTAGGCAAGAAGAGCTTGCAGCATTTCGAACTGGAGTCACATTTGTCCAATGTGGAAGTAGGATCCGTGCCCAAGGGTTGGAGTCTTGCACATAACTGTGAAGCCAGGTTCACAAGCCATGTTTCTTTCACATCCCGGGCACGTCGGACAGCCTTAAGCATGATTCAAGCTATTTCAATCTCCTCCTTCATGTTCTGACCTCTCAGAGACGATTAATATCAATGGCGCCATGCAGAAACAAGCTTGTTTCTGGCATGGTACTATTGATTATATATATAAATAAATATATGTATATATATATAGAAAATTATATAATATATATATATATAAATATATATATATATATAGTACAGTATGACAAGCCACAAGGGGAGTGGAAAATCTTTACTCAAAGTACTTTCACACTTCTCAGGCGTCATCAGGAGCTGTTGCAATGTGCATAGGGAGCAACCAAAGCAGGGAGAGAGTCTCAGAGTAGCGTGCATATAAATATATATATATATAAATATATATATATATATATATATATATATATATATATATATATTTCGTGCCGAATAGGTAAAATCTGGCGATTTGTCTTAATAGCAACTCTCTCCTGCCGAAAAAGGCAGAGCGAAAATTTGTGTATGCAATACTTTCGCAAAAAACATTAATTAAATTGCCCTTGTTATAAAAAGGTTAGGTAAGTTTTCGAAATTCTGTTTGGGACAAAATTATTAATTTTTACATCTACATATATGAAAAAAAAAATTTTTTTTAAACGTAAAAAAGAAGTTTTTAGAAATAAATTTAATTTTAAATGATTTCTGCTTATTACCAGTTTTACCTATCAGCACATAATATATATATATATAATATTATTAAATATATAATATATAGATATAAATATATATATTATATAAAATATATATAAAACAGGATAATCTTGCTACTTCTTCTACTTACACTTTGGTCACACTTCACCGACACGCACGCAAATATATATATTCATACATCTAGGGTTTTTTCTCTTTTTTTCTAAATACTCTTGTTCTTCTTTATTCATCTATGGTCCATGGGAAGTGGAAAAGAATCATCCTCCGAAAGCCAAGCGTGTCGTATGAGCGACTAAAATGCCGGGAAGCAATGGGCTAGTAACCCCTTCATCCTGTAGACATTTACTAAAAAAGAGAAGAATAAAAACTTTATAAAACTGGATCATGAATGTGCGTTGAATTAGGTGCTGATGACAAGAAACAGATGATTGCTGATGTAATGAATGAAAAGAAGTTGGATGTCCCTGGCCCTAAGCGAAACAAAGCTGAAGGTTGTAGGGGAGTTTTCAGTGGGGGGAAATCAATGGGATTAAATCCTGGAGTAAATCTGAGAGAGTTTAGAGCAAAGAGGGGTAGCAGTAATGTTTGAAGGATCAGTTATGGAAGGAGAAAAGAGAATAGAATGTGTAAATTCAAGAATAATTGGATTAAAGTAAAAGTTGTATGCGAAAAGTGGGTCATAGAATGCGTGTATGCACCTGGAGAAGAAGAGGAATGAAGAGGAGAGAGAGAATTTTGGGAGATTTAAGTGAATATAGGCCATTGAACCAAGTGGAGAGAGCAATTGTGGAGGGATCTGAATGCAAAAGTAGAGAAACATTTAGAGAGGGTGTGGTAGGTAAGTTTGGGTTGCCATTTTGTGGTAACTGATAACGGGAGCCCTTTGATTGAAACTTTGTATATAAAGGGGTTTTAGTTAAAGGTGATACATATTTTTAAAAAAAGAGATAAATATGTATACAAGAATATGATGTAGGGCGAAATGACAGTAGTTTGTTGGATTTATGTATTGGTAGATAAAAAGACTGTTTAGAAGACTTCAGTATGACATGTTTATAAGGGGCCACCATATATCAGATCAACTTTCTATAATTAGCTACACCTGAGAGTAAAAGGTAGATGGATACAAAGGAGAATAGAAGCATTCAGGGAAGAAGAGAGGAGATAGGTTTATAAACTAAAAGAGGAGGCAGTTTAGGGTAAGTATAAACAGCTATTGGAGGATAGATGGGCGTAAATGATAGCATAGGAAAATGGGGTCCAGAGAGGTATGGGTAAGGTTTAAAATGTAGTGTTTAGAGTGTTAACGAGAAGTTTGAGGATACAGAAAGTGGGTGCAGGAATGAAATTTGGAGCGATGTGGAATGATAGTAAAAGAGAGCAGTAAGGAGAAAAAAGTTAGCATATGAGAAGTTTTACAAAGTAGAAGTGATGCAAGGAGGGAAGAGTATATGGAGAAAAAGAGAGCGGAAAGATGATGGGAAGCAATGTAAGACAGAGAGCAAATTGATAGAGTGGGGTGAGATGTTTATCAACAAATTTTTTTGTTGAAAATAAGAAAAAAGTTTTGGAGTGAGATAACAAGTTAAGGAAGCCCTATAGAACAAAATGGACTTGTCAAGTTAAAAATAGAAGAGGAGATTTATTAAATGGAAGAGTTAGGAGGTATTGGGGAAGATGGAGGAATATTTTGAGGAATGTTAAATGTTGAATGAAGATAGGAAAGCTGTGTATTTTTCGTGTAATAGGGCAAGGAATGAAAACATTCTTGTAGGAGTAGGAAGAGCCAGTTGTGAGTGTGGGGACGTTCGTGAGCAGTAGTAAAATGAAAGGGGTAAGGCAGCTGGATTGATGGGAATAAAGATAGAAATGTAAAAAGCGGTGGGATATAGTTTTGGAGATGATTGGTGCAATTATTTAATAAATGTATGGAAGAGGTAAGGTACCTAGGGATTGGCAGAGAGCAAGCCATCGTTCCTTGTAAAAAGGGAAAACAAAGGGGGACAAAAGAGAGTATACCCTGTAAATTGTATGGTAGAGTTTGTATTGAAAAGAATAAGAAGTAAGAAGGAGAATAGGATAGCAATGAACAAGGAGGGTTAGGAAAGGTAGGGGGTGTGTAGGACCAGGTGTTTACAGTGAAACAAAAAAGGTGAACAAAAAAATATTTAGATAAGGCTAAAGAGGTCTTAGTGGCATTTATGGATTTGGAAAAGGCGTATGACAGGGTGGATAGGGGAGCAATGTGGTAGATGTTGCAAGTGTATGGTGTATTAAGTAGGTTACTGAAAGCAGTGAAGAGTTTTTACGAGGATAGTGAGGCTCAAGTTAGAGTATGTAGGAAAGAGGGAAATTATTTCCCAGTAAAAGTAAGCCTTAGACAAGGATGTGTGATGTCACCATGGTTGTTTAATATATTTATAGATGGAGTTGTAAGAGAAGTAAATGCGAGGGTCTTGGCAAAAGGCGTGGAGTTAAAAGATAAAGAATCACACATAAAGTGGGAGTTGTCACAGTTGCTCTTTGCTGATGACACTGTGCTCTTGGGAGATTCTGAAGAGAAGTTGCAGAGATTGGTGGATGAATTTGGTAGGGTGTGCAAAAGAAGAAAATTAAAAGTGAATACACGAAAGAGTAAGGTTATGAGGATAACAAAAAGATTAGGTGATGAAAGATTGGATATCAGATTGGAGGGAAGAGAGTATGGAGGAGGTGAATGTATTCAGATATTTGGGAGTGGACGTGTCAGCGGATGGGTCTATGAAAGATGAGGTGAATCATAGAATTGATGAGGGGAAAAAGGGTGAGTGGTGCACTTAGGAGTCTGTGGAGACCAAAGAACTTGTCCTTGGAGGCAAAGAGGGGAATGTATGAGAGTATAGTTTTACCAACGCTCTTATATGGGGTGTGAAGCATGGGTGATAAATGTTGCAGTGAGGAGAAGGCTGGAGGCAGTGGAGACGTCATGTCTGAGGGCAATTGTGTGGTGTGAATATAATGCAGAGAATTCGTAGTTTGGAAGTTAGGAGGAGGTGCGGGATTACCAAAACTGTTGTCCAGAGGGCTGAGAAGGGTTGTTGAGTGGTTCGTACATGTAGAAAGAATGAGCGAAACCGAGTGACTTCAAGAGTGTATCAGTCATAGTAGGAAGGAATCGGGGTTATGTGTCAGCAGAAGAGGTTGGAGGGAGGGGTAAAGGAGGTTTTGTGTGCGAGGGCTTGGACTTCCAGCAGGCAATGCTGAGCGTGTTTGATAGGAGTGAATGGAGACAATATGATTTTTTAAATACTTGCGTGCTGTTGGAGTGTGGAGCAAAGTAACATTTATAAGGGGTCAGGGAAACCGGCAGGCCGACTTGAGTCCTGGAGATGGGAAGTACAGTGCCTGCACTCTGAAGGAGGGGTGTTAATGTTGCAGTTTAAAACTGTAGTGTAAAGCACCCTTCTGGCAAGACAGTGATGATTGAATGATGGTGAAAGTTTTTCTTTTCGGGCCACCCCCTGCCTTGGGGGAATCGGCCATGTGATAATAATAAAATAGATAATATATAATATCTATATAAATATATATATCTATATATATAAATAAATATAATATAATATATAAATATATAAATAATATATATGCAATAAGACACAGAAAACAGGTATTTCCGAATAAGCAAAACAAACCACTCTGAAAATTAGAGAAATTCCAAGCGCTTTCGTGACTACTCCACATTATCCAAGGAACATGAAAGTAAAGCATCCAAGGACGGCTACTATAAGGGAGGTCTGGCCAACCCTCACTGTCAGAATCCCACCAACGGTAAACCCTCCTGACGCGCGCAGAAGCCCAACTGACAGGACCTTTGCACAACTCACCCACAAACTATTCTTACCCAAGCAAATTAAAATTGATTATTTTCCATTGTATTATAAATTCTTCCCAAATTCTATTAATTATAAATGGATCTAATTTATATAAACCAAAGGAAATATTCATGTAAGAGATTTTAACCATCCAATTGACTTTCAAAAAGTTGAGAAAGTAGTATCAAGCAAGTCCATGGTCGACAGGAATAAAATTGGAATCTTGTTTCATAAAAAGCAGTTTTGACAATAATATGAATATTTCCTTTGGTTTATATAAATTAGATCCATTTATAATTAACAGAATTTGGTAAGAATTTAATAATACACTGGACAAATAATAATTTTTAAATTTTCTTGGGTAGAATAGTTTGTTGGTGAGTTGCGCAAAGGACCTATCCAGTTGGGCCGGCGCGCGTCAGGTGTTTTAAAATTTGTTTGGGGTCTGATAGTGAGGTGTTGGCCAGACCCCTTATATAGCTTCCTTGGATGCTTTACTTTCATAGGGTTTCCCTTTATAATGTGAGTTTGTCACGAAAGAGCTTGGAATTACTCTAATCTTTCAGAGTGGTTGTTTGCGCATATATATATATATATATATATATAATATATATATATATATATATATATATATATATATAATTTATATATATATATATATTTAATATATTTTATATATGTGTGTGTGTGTGCATTTTTCAACCATTCATTCTCCCTAATTTGTTCTTACCCTCACCTTCACCTGTTCGTTGCTTCCTCTTCCCAACTTAAATTTCCGATCTTTACTCCCCCCCCCCTTGCTTGTTCTACTTTCCCTTCCCCCCCCAAGTTAGCTTGTATTTCCCCTCTCTCTATTTTCCCCCTTACCCTCACCCCATACATTACTCGACATCAGCGAGGGATAAGGTGGTTGGCGAGCCACCTGTGGCCCCCACCCCCTCCCCTGTAATTACCTCACCACTCTTCCCCTTCAGGTTTCCCACCCCCCTTCCCCTCAAGATGTCCTACATCCCCTTTCACTCCAGGTGTCCTAACCCCCTCCCCTCCAGATGTCCTAGCTCCCCCCTCCAGGTGTCCTAACCCTCTCCTCTCCAGATGTCCTCCATCCCAACTCCACACGCAGTAGCATCTTATCCACATCCGTCCCCCTACATTCCTCGCACTTTTTACAGCATCTTCCATTTTCTCCAGCTGCTTCATTGTTACAAACACTGACCTTGTGCTGTAACAACATTGTTACAACCACTGACCTTGTGCTGTAACAACATTGTTACAAACACTGACCTTGTGCTGTAACAACAAGTTCCAAACACTGACCTTGTGCTGTAAAAAACAATGTTCCAAACACTGACCTTGTGCTGTAACAACATTGTTCAAACACTGACCTTGTGCTGTAACAACATTGTTTTCAACCCTGACCTTGTGCTGTAACAAACATTGTTACAACCACTGACCTTGTGCTGTAACAACATTGTTACAAACACTGACCTTGTGCTGTAACAACAATGTTCCAAACACTGACCTTGTGCTGTAACAACATTGTTCCAAACACTGACCTTGTGCTGTAACAACATTGTTAAAAACCACTGACCTTTGCTGTAACAACATTGTTACAAACACTGACCTTGTGCTGTAACAACATTGTTCCCAAACCCCTGACCTTGTGCTGTAACAACATTGTTACAAACACTGACCTTGTGCTGTAACAACATTGTTACAACCACTGACCTTGTGCTGTAACAACATTGTTACAAACACTGACCTTGTGCTGTAACAACATTGTTCCAAACACTGACCTTGTGCTGTAACAACATTTTTTACAACACTGACTTGTGCTGTAACAACATTGTTACAAACACTGACCTTGTGCTGTAACAACATTGTTACAAACACTGACCTTGTGCTGTAACAACATTGTTACAAACACTGACCTTGTGCTGTAACAACATTGTTCCAAACACTGACCTTTTGCTGTAACAACATTGTTCCAAAAACTGACCTTGTGCTGTAACAACATTGTTCCAAAACCCCTGACCTTGTGCTGTAAAACATTGTTACAAACACTGACCTTGTGGGTGTAACCCAAAATTGTTACAAACACTGACCTTGTGCTGTAACACATTGTTACAAACACTGACCCTTTTGCTGTAACAAAATTGTTCCAAACACTGACCTTGTGCTGTAACAACATTGTTACAACCACTGACCTTGTGCTGTAACAACATTGTTACAAACACTGACCTTGTGCTGTAACAACATTGTTACAAACACTGACCTTGTGCTGTAACAACATTGTTACAAACACTGACCTTGTGCTGTAACACTTGTTACAAACACTGACCTTGTGCTGTAACAAATTGTTACAAACACTGACCTTGTGCTGTAACAACATTGTTACAAAAAACTTGACCTTTTTGCTGTAAACAACATTGTTACAAACACTGACCTTGTGCTGTAACAACATTGTTACAACCACTGACCTTGTGCTGTAACAACATTGTTACAAAACACTGACCTTGTGCTGTACAACATTGTTACAACACTGCCTTGTGCTGTAACAACATTGTTACAACCACTGACCTTGTGCTGTAACAACATTGTTACAAACACTGACCTTGTGCTGTAACAACATTTTTTACAAACACTGACCTTGTGCCTGTTAAAAACATTGTTACAAACACTGCTTGTGCTGTAACAACATGTTACAAACACTGACCTTGTGCGTAACACATTGTTACAAACATGACCTTGTGCTGTAACAACATTGTTAAAAAACATGACCTTGTGCTGTAACAACATTGTTACAAACACTGACCTTGTGCTGTAACAAAAATTGTTACAAACTTTACCTTTTGCTGTAACAAAATTGTTACAAACACTGACCTTGTGCGGGAACAACATTGTTACAAACACTGAACTTGTGCTGTAACAACATTGTTACAAACACTGCCTTGTGCTGTAACAACATTGTTTTCAAACACTGGCCCCTTTTGCTGTAACAACATTGTTACAAACACTGACCTTGTGCTGTAACAACATTGTTACAACCACTGGGCCTTGGTGCTGTAACAACATTGTTACAAACACTGGGCCTTGGGGCTGTAACAACATTGTTACAAACAATGACCTTGTGCTGTAACAACATTGTTACAACCACTGACCTTGTGCTGTAACAACATTGTTACAAACGTGACCTTGTGCTGTAACAACATTTGTTACAAACACTGACCTTGTGGGTGTAACAACCCTTGTTACAACCACTGACCTTGTGCTGTAACAACATTGTTACAAACACTGACCTTGTGCTGTAAAAACATTGTTACAAACACTGACCTTGTGCTGTAACAAATTGTTCCAAACACTGACCTTGTGCTGTAACAACATTGTTACAAACACTGACCTTGTGCTGTAAACATTGTTACAAACACTGACCTTGTGCTGTAACAACATTGTTACAAACAAATGACCTTGTGCTGTAAAAAACATTGTTACAAACACTGACCTTGTGCTGTAACAACATTGTTTTCAACACTGACCTTGTGCTGTAACAACATTGTTACAAACACTGACCTTTTGCTGTACAACATTGTTACAAACACTGACCTTGTGCTGTAACAACATTGTTACAACCACTGCCTTGTGCTGTAACAACATTGTTACAAACACTGACCTTGTGCTGTAACAACATTGTTACAAACACTGACCTTGTGCTGTAACAACATTGTTACAAACACTGACCTTGTGCTGTAACAACATTGTTACAACCACTGACCTTGTGCTGTAACAACATTGTTACAACCACTGACCTTGTGCTGTAACAACATTGTTACAAACACTGACCTTGTGCTGTAACAACATTGTTACAAACACTGACCTTGTGTGTAACAACAAAGTTACAAACACTGACCTTGTGCTGTAACAACATTGTTACAAACACTGACCTTGTGCTGTAACAACATTGTTACAAACACTGACCTTGTGCTGTAACAACATTGTTACAACCACTGACCTTGTGCTGTAACAACATTGTTACAAACACTGACCTTGTGCTGTAACAACATTGTTACAAACACTGACCTTGTGCTGTAACAACATTGTTACAACCACTGACCTTGTGCTGTAACAACATTGTTACAACACTGACCTTGTGCTGTAAAAACATTGTTACAAACACTGACCTTGTGCTGTAACAACATTGTTACAAACACTGACCCTTTTGCTGTAACAACATTGTTACAACCACTGACCTTGTGCTGTAACAACATTGTTACAACCACTGACCTTGTGCTGTAACAACATTGTTACAAACACTGACCTTGTGCTGTAACAACATTGTTACAAACACTGACCTTGGGGCTGTAACAACATTGTTACAACACTGACCTTGTGCTGTAACAACATTGTTACAAACACTGACCTTGTGCTGTAACAACATTGTTACAAACACTGGGCCTTGTGCTGTAACAACATTGTTACAAACACTGACCTTGTGCTGTAACAACATTGTTACAAACACTGACCTTGTGCTGTAACAACATTGTTACAAAAAAACTGACCTTGTGCTGTAACAACATTGTTACAAACACTGCCTTGTGCTGTAACAACATTGTTACAAACACTGACCTTGTGCTGTAACAACATTGTTACAAACACTGACACTTGTGCTGTAACAACTTGTTACAAACACTGACCTTGTGCTGTAACAACATTGTTCCAAACACTGACCTTGTGCTGTAACAACATTGTTACAAAACACTGACCTTGTGCTTTTAACAACATTGTTACAACCACTGACCTTGTGTGCTGTAACAACATTGTTACAAAACACTGACCTTGTGTGTAACAACATTGTTCCAAAACACTGACCTTGTGCTGTAACAACATTGTTACAAACACTGACCTTGTGCTGTAACAACATTGTTTTCAAAACACTGACCTTGTGCTGTAACAAAATTGTTACAAACACGGACCTTGTGCTGTAACAACATTGTTACAAACACTGACCTTGTGCTGTAACAACATTGTTACAACCACTGACCTTTGTGCTGTAACAACATTGTTACAAACACTGACCCTTTTGCTGTAACAACATTGTTACAAACACTGACCTTGTGCTGTTAACAACATTTTTACAAACACTGACCTTGTTTCTGTAACAACATTGTTACAAACACTGACCTTGTGCTGTAACAACATTGTTACAAACACTGACCTTGTGCTGTAACAACATTGTTACAACCACTGACCTTGTGCTGTAACAACATTGTTACAAACACTGACCTTGTGCTGTAACAACATTGTTACAAACACTGACCTTGTGCTGTAAACAACATTGTTACAAACACTGACCCTTTTGCTGTAAAACATTGTTACAAACACTGACCCTTTTGCTGTAACAACAAATTTTTACAAACAACTGACCTTGTGCTGTTTAAAAACATTGTTAAACCACTGACCTTTTGTTTAAAAACATTGTTACAAACATGACCTTTTTGCTGTAACAACATTGTTACAACACGACCTTGTGCGTAACAACATTGTTACAAACACTGACCTTGTGCTGTAACAACATTGTTACAAACACTGACCTTGTGCTGTAACAACACCAAAATATTTCCTTAGTTGTTGTTCGCCTTTTATATTTCACTTCAGGGGAAATAAGCACTAAGTCTTTTTCCATTTTTTTATGTAGTTTGAATGCTAAGTCTTGTAGTGCGGTGTAGAGTCTTGTAGTGAGGTGTAGAGTCCCTTTTAGGAGGTGTAGAGTCTTTTTTAGTGAGGTGTTTGGTCTTGTAGTGAGGTGTAGAGTCTTGTAGTGAGGTGTAGAGTCTTGTAGTGAGGTGTAGAGTCTTGTAGTGAGGTGTAGAGTCTTGTAGTGAGGTGTAGAGTCTTGTAGTGAGGTGTAGAGTCTTGTAGTGAGGTGTAGAGTCTTGTAGTGAGGTGTAGCGTCTTGTTGTAAGGTGTAGCGTCTTGTTGTGAGGTGTAGAGTCTTGTTGTGAGGTGTAGTCTTGTAGTGAGGTGTAGAGTCTTGTTGTGAAACGTAGTCTTGCGATAAGGGAAGTCTTGCTATGAGGGAAGCTTTTTCCAAGGTAAGACTCGCTCCTGGGAGGGAAGACTCGCTCCTGGGAAGGAAGACTCACTCCTGGGATGTGATGGTGCGAGTGAATCAAGTTTGTTTTTCATTAAGTTGTTTCGTACTCACTCATAACCTTGTGATTAGATTGTCAGAGCGCGCAAACACTTGAGTCTGTCGCTCTGATTGGCCGAGAGGATCTTTATCCTGGCGATCTGATTGGCTGATTTCTGCCTCCTCCTCGCGTTCTTATTGACTGGGAGATGCTTGCTTCTGAGAGCTGATTGGCTGAATGTTAACTGATCCTAGCACTTTGACTGGGAGTTGCTTCAACACGTAGCTCTTATTGGCTGTGTAGGTGTTAGATCCTAGCATTCTGATACAGTGGAACCTTAAATATCGAACTTAATCCGTTCCAGGAGTTCTAAATTTGAAAAGTCTGAAAAGCGAAGCAATGTTTCCCATAAGAAACAATAGAAATACAATTAATCCGTTCCAGAAACCCAAAAATATTCACAAAAAATATATATTTTATAGAGATTAATTATAGTTTTAAATACACACAACAAATATAGTGTTCAATTATATATTAATAAATTTAAATAAACATATAAAATAACATTTTACTCACCTTTACTGAAGATTGGTGATGGCATATGGAAGATAGGGAGGAGGAGAGAGGAAGTTGGGGTTAGTGTTTGGAAGGAGAATCCTCCTCCATGAGGATTTAGGTATCAAAGTCATCTCTGGGGTTACTTCCCTTCTCTGTCTTTTAATGCCAGTAGGACCAGCTTGAGAGTCATTGGACCCCTGTCTCACAAAATAACTGTCCACAGTCCTCTGTTTCTGGTGCCTCTTTAAGATTTCCCTAAAATAGGACATGGTTCTGTCACTGAACTTGTTGCAAAGATGGCTTGTTTCAGCTTGCTCAGGGTGGTACTTCTCCACAAACATTTGGACATCATTCCACTTGGACATCATCCCATTTCTGTATTATTTCCTTCTTCACATCTATGGCGTTTCTCACTTTCTTTACCACAGGGGTACCACTAGCAAGTTTCTTTGGGCCTATTGTAGCTTATTTCACAGTCCCACAAGCACTAAACACAATGAAATAATCGTAAAATGTTTGAGTAAGAGTGCAGGTTAGTGTTCACTCAAGCATCAACAAAACCAGACTGGCTCATGGAGCCTGCGTGGGGACGCAGACAGAGCAGGCTGCCGGACAGGTCCAGTACCCAGTGTTCGATAATAGGGACAAAGTTGCTTCGAAAAAAGGCTTCTGTTTTCGAAGAGTTCGATAAGCGATATGTTCGAAATTTGAGGTTCCACTGTATGCTGAAAATCCTAGTAGTTGTAGTGCCTAGTTGTTGGGTTTGATTAACTGTTAGTTAAGTTAAATTTATCAACGAATAAGTTAAAGGATTAGCATCTCGATTAGCGTCTCGAGGCTGGTGAAGGCTCTTCATCCAATATTAAAGTGTGGTAAAGCTTCGTGAGGCCTCTTAGATGAAGCTCATCTTTGTAAGCGAGTCTCCTGTTGCGGGTCAGAGCTGGCTTGGTTAGGTCTAAGTAATTTGATGGTCAACAAGTGAAGCTTTTTAAATGGGTTGAAGCTTTCTGGTGGCTTGTCTGTCAATCCCTCAAAAATTAAAAAATCAAATAAGATGCGAGCCTTGAAGACCTTATTTACTCTGAACCTTCACAAGTCATCTAGTTCTTTCAGATTTCTCTTTTTAGAAAGTGACAAACTGTGGAAAATCTTCAGAGTATCTCTGATTCTGTTTATGTGCTTCACTAAGTGTAGTTTTAATGCTGCTGCTGCTGCTGCAGTATATGCTGTGCATGTCCTACGGGGGGGGGGGGTGTACGTGCCTTTGTGCACGTGTATGCAGTTATATTCTAAAAAAATAAAAGACTATAAAGCTTTATAAGGGCTTATTACTGCTCACAAAGTGGCAGGTGTTTGTTCCTGAGAGGAGCACTGGAGGGTCGGGCTCCACCAGTGCTCCACAATATCATCCACCCCATTACACACACACTGGGTGGATGGAGGAATGAACAAGCCCACATTTAATTTACCCACAGATTTGTTTTTCTCGCTGTCTTCAGAAAAAGAAAGCCCACAAAACTAACTCAGATATTTACGCCATTGTGTTTATTCTTTTTCTTTTTAACGGAAAGTAAAACAGTTGCGGGTCGACGGGCGCACCCACAACGCCTCTCTCTGTTGACTCAATAAAATGGTAATAACTTTTTTTTTTGTCTTGTGCGATTCGGACGTCCCTCGACCTTCCTTAATTCCTTCCTCTTCCTTCACCCCCCTTTTCCTTTATCCCTTCTCCACTCATCCCCCATCATGAAAGATGTTGTCTGAGTATTGTAAAGGAAGAAGACTGAAGCGAAGGTAAGTGAGAGAGAATAAGAAAAAGAGATTGAAGAAGGGAAGTGGGAGAGAATATGAAAAATAAATTGAAGAAGGGATGAGAGAGAGAATAGTATAATTGTAGAGGAAGGTGAACTGAGAGAGAGAATATGATGAATGGACAAAAGGTCACAACTGTAGAAAGGAACTGCATGAAGCCTGCCAGTCCTTCAGATGACCTTTATAATGTATCATGAATAATTATGAAAATGATGTAGAGTACCAACAAGCTGATGAATAAGACACATGTGTAACAGTTGGGTATCTTTATTGTTGAAACGTTTCGCTTCTTCAATGAAATATGAAGGAAACTGAGTATGGAGACAGTAGAAGATGTAGTGAGGTGAAGATGTGATCAGTTCCTTCAACCTTGAAGATGTAGCTTTTGAGGTGAGAAGTAAGACACAGGGGCAACAGTCGGGTATCTTTCTTCCAGAACGTTTAGCCTATACGGTAGATTTCTTTAGTCGAATGCAGAGGCAGTAGAGATGTAACAACGATGTGATCGTTCCATCACCCTTGAAGACGTAGTTTTGAGGTAGTTTTTCCCTCAGCCTGGAGAAGAGTTCTGCTGCGTAGTCTGGAACAATGTGAAGCTGAAACAACAGAATGGAGACTTTTATACTGTCAAAGTTGAGACTCGGAAAATCTTCACGACAGAAGAGGCGGCGCCCACTAATAGAAGTAAGAAAGTAATCTATGAGAGGCAGTGCAGTAAACCTACTGAGTAGGTCCCTCTCATATCTAACCTTTCTAACTCGTAACTAGTTGTCAGACAATAGAGTTGTCGAAGTGTTCTCTGTACCAAGATATCGTTGTGTCTGACAGTGTGAATGTGATAATGGTATACAGTATCAACAAGATGATAAATTAAACATGTGCAACAGTTAGGTGTCTTTGTTCCTCAGCTGAATATAGAGGCAGCAGAAGCAGTAGAGATGTAAAAACGATGTAATACATCCATCTGATGCCTCCTCTATATTCGACTGAAGAAGGTTACAGTGTAAGG
The DNA here is from genome assembly GCF_026875155.1 of Cherax quadricarinatus. Lineage (NCBI taxonomy): Eukaryota > Metazoa > Arthropoda > Malacostraca > Decapoda > Parastacidae > Cherax > Cherax quadricarinatus. The sequence goes on along the minus strand of NC_069409.1, from coordinate 24,875,474 downwards.
AAGCTAAACGTTTCGGAATAAATATTACCTAACTGTTGCACATATGTCTTACTTGACAACATATCATATGGAGTTCAGCGCCATAGTCCGGAACATTGTTTCAGGCTGTGGAGCTGATCTCTTCTCCAGGCTGAGGGACTGACCACCTCAGTAATTAGTTCTTGAAGGTTGATGGACTGATCACATCATCATTACCTCGCCACTGCTTCAGCCGTCGCCATACTTAGTCACCTCTATTTAACTGAAGACGTCTACTTTGTAGGCAAAGTTTCCACAATCAAGACACCCAACTGTTGCTTCCACTATGTCTTACTCATCATTTGCAACAAGAGTTGTGCTACAGGTTTGGCTAAACTGAAAGCTTCTGGACTCTGTTGGACAGTATTTTGTGTTCATAACAGTAGCTTCCAGGCCTCAGCGTCGTGTTTTGTCTGTTTCTTTTAGGAGCAGCTGGTCCCTGTTGAAAAATGAGACACTTGTGTAACATTTGGGAATCTTTACCGATGAAGCGTTTCGCCAGCCACTAGCTTCTTCAGTCCAATACGGAGAAGAACGGTGAAAGATGGGGAGAATGAGGTAATTAGTCCCTGAGCCTGGAGTTGATGTGTTCAGTCCATCACTCTTGAGAATAGTACACCTTATGCTTGAAAAAGTGGATTACTCTATTTTCCGGCATATAAGGCACACGGCAGAATCATCATAACAGTAAATTACCCCTCTTACTTGACGCTAAAGAGAATCCCAAAGCCTACCCTTGACCCAGACCTTGTGTATGTAAGGCGAAGGGTGGTTTTTCCAAGACTTTTTGTGCAAAAAAAGCGCACCTTATATACCAGAAAATACGACATACTGCAGTCAGGTGAGTAGAAGCAGGAGGCACTCACCACTGTATTTTTCTCAAGATCGACTCCAGGCTGAGGGACTGATTACTTCATTCTCCTACTCATCTTTCACCGTTCTTCTCTGTATTGGACTGAAGATGTCATTGGCTTCAAAACGTTTCCTCAATAAAGATTCCCAAATTTTGCACAAGTGTCTCATTCTTCAATTTGTCGATTTTCTAAAGAATCTAAACCAATACATCAAGTCTGGTCCCGGTGTATCAAGCAAGTGACACACTTGGTAGTCCTGCAGGTACACTGTGTTCTGTCAGCCTGATCTGTAGGTTGCGGGAGGTCTCTCATTGCCACAAGGAATGATGTACATACCTGCCTTGCTGTGGTCCTGGAGTTGTCTTTTGGCCTGGTCAGGTGTCTGAACAGGCGGGAACGATGTGTTGGTCTCTGATTTCAGTGTAGTAAACATTTTGTATGTACGATTCCTGCCAGTGTTCACTTGTTCATTGATACCCAGCACCGGTACACCAGTGTTCACTTGATCATTGATACCCAGCACCGGTACACCAGTGGTCACTTGATCATTGATACCCAACACGGGTACACCAGTGGTCACTTGATCATTGATACCCAGCACCGGTACACCAGTGTTCACTTGTTCATTGATACCCAGCACCGGTACACCAGTGTTCACTTGATCATTGATACCCAGCACCGGTACACCAGTGGTCACTTGATCATTGATACCCAACACGGGTACACCAGTGGTCACTTGATCATTGATACCCAGCACCGGTACACCAGTGTTCACTTGATCATTGATACCCAGCACCGGTACACCAGTGGTCACTTGATCATTGATACCCAGCACCGGTACACCAGTGGTCACTTGATCATTGATACCCAGCACCGGTACACCAGTGGTCACTTGATCATTGATACCCAGCACCGGTACACCAGTGTTCACTTGATCATTGATACCCAGCACCGGTACACCAGTGGTCACTTGATCATTGTACCCAGCACCGGTACACCAGTGTTCACTTGATCATTGATACCCAACACCGGTACACCAGTGGTCACTAGATCATTGATACCCAGCACCGGTACACCAGTGTTCACTTGATCATTGATACCCAGCACCTGTACACCAGTGGTCACTTGATCATTGATACCCAGCACCGGTTCACCAGTGGTCACTTGATCATTGATACCCAGCACCGGTACACCAGTGTTCACTTGATCATTGATACCCAGCACCTGTACACCAGTGGTCACTTGATCATTGATACCCAGCACATGAACACCAGTGGTCACTTGATCATTGATACCCAGCACCGGTACACCAGTGGTCACTTGATCATTGATACCCAGCACCTGTACACCAATGGTCACTTGATCATTGATACCCAGCACCGGTACACCAGTGGTCACTTGATCATTGATACCCAGCACCGGTACACCAGTGGTCACTTGATCATTGATACCCAGCACCGGTACACCAGTGGTCACTTGATCATTGATACCCAGCACCGGTACACCAGTGGTCACTTGATCATTGATACCCAGCACCGGTACACCAGTGGTCACTTGATCATTGATACCCAGCACCTGAACACCAGTGGTCACTTGATCATTGATACCCAGCACCGGTACACCAGTGGTCACTTGATCATTGATACCCAGCACCTGTACACCAATGGTCACTTGATCATTGATACCCAGCACCGGTACACCAGTGGTCACTTGATCATTGATACCCAGCACCGGAACACCAGTGGTCACTTGTTCATTGATACCCAGCACCGGTACACCAGTGGTCACTTGATCATTGATACCCAGCACCGGTACACCAGTGTTCACTTGATCATTGATACCCAGCACCTGTACACCAGTGGTCACTTGATCATTGATACCCAGCACCTGAACACCAGTGGTCACTTGATCATTGATACCCAGCACCGGTACACAGTGGTCACTTGATCATTGATACCAGCACCTGTACACCAATGGTCACTTGATCATTGATACCCAGCACCGGTACACCAGTGGTCACTTGATCATTGATACCCAGCACCGGAACACCAGTGGTCACTTGTTCATTGATACCCAGCACCGGTACACCAGTGGTCACTTGATCATTGATACCCAGCACCGGTACACCAGTGGTCACTTGATCATTGATACCCAGCACCGGTACACCAGTGGTCACTTGATCATTGATACCCAGCACCGGTACACCAGTGGTCACTTGATCATTGATACCCAGCACCGGTACACCAGTGGTCACTTGATCATTGATACCAGCACCGGTACACCAGTGGTCACTTGATCATTGATACCCAACACCGCTACACCAGTGGTCACTTGATCATTGATACCCAGCACCGGTACACCAGTGGTCACTTGTTCATTGATACCCAGCAACCGGTACACCAGTGGTCACTTGATCATTGATACCCAGCACCGGTACACCAGTGGTCACTTGATCATTGATACCCAGCACCGGTACACCAGTGGTCACTTGATCATTGATACCCAGCACCGGTACACCAGTGGTCACTTGATCATTGATACCCAGCACCGGTACACCAGTGGTCACTTGATCATTGATACCCAGCACCTGAACACCAGTGGTCACTTGATCATTGATACCCAGCACCGGTACACCAGTGGTCACTTGATCATTGATACCCAGCACCGGTACACCAATGGTCACTTGATCATTGATACCCAGCACCGGTACACCAGTGGTCACTTGATCATTGATACCCAGCACCGGAACACCAGTGGTCACTTGTTCATTGATACCCAGCACCGGTACACCAGTGGTCACTTGATCATTGATACCCAGCACCGGTACACCAGTGTTCACTTGATCATTGATACCCAGCACCTGTACACCAGTGGTCACTTGATCATTGATACCCAGCACCTGAACACCAGTGGTCACTTGATCATTGATACCCAGCACCGGTACACCAGTGGTCACTTGATCATTGATACCCAGCACCTGTACACCAATGGTCACTTGATCATTGATACCCAGCACCGGTACACCAGTGGTCACTTGATCATTGATACCCAGCACCGGAACACCAGTGGTCACTTGTTCATTGATACCCAGCACCGGTACACCAGTGGTCACTTGATCATTGATACCCAGCACTGGTACACCAGTGGTCACTTGATCATTGATACCCAGCACCGGTACACCAGTGGTCACTTGATCATTGATACCCAGCACCGGTACACCAGTGGTCACTTGATCATTGATACCCAGCACCGGTACACCAGTGGTCACTTGATCATTGATACCCAGCACCGGTACACCAGTGGTCACTTGATCATTGATACCCAACACGCTACACCAGTGGTCACTTGATCATTGATACCAGCACCGGTACACCAGTGGTCACTTGTTCATTGATACCCAGCACCGGTTACACCAGTGGTCACTTGATCATTGATACCCAGCACCGGTACACCAGTGGTCACTTGATCATTGATACCCAGCACCGGTACACCAGTGGTCACTTGATCATTGATACCCAGCACCGGTACACCAGTGGTCACTTGTTCATTGATACCCAGCACCGGTACACCAGTGGTCACTTGTTCATTGATACCCAGCACCGGTACACCAGTGGTCACTTGTTCATTGATACCCAACACCGGTACACCAGTGGTCACTTGTTCATTGATACCCAGCACCGGTACACCAGTGGTCACTTGTTCATTGATACCCAACACCGGTACACCAGTGGTCACTTGTTCATTGAAACCCAGCACCGGTACACCAGTGGTCACTTGTTCATTGATACCCAGCACCGGTACACCAGTGGTCACTTGATCATTGATACCCAGCACCGGTACACCAGTGGTCACTTGATCATTGATACCCAACACCGCTCCACCAGTGGTCACTTGATCATTGATACCCAGCACCGGTACACCAGTGGTCACTTGATCATTGATACCCAGCACCGGTACACCAGTGGTCACTTGATCATTGATACCAACACCGGTACACCAGTGGTCACTTGATCATTGATACCCGCACCGGTACACCAGTGGTCACTTGATCATTGATACCCAGCACCGGTACACCAGTGGTCACTTGATCATTGATACCAAACACCGCTACACCAGTGGTCACTTGATCATTGATACCCAGCACCGGTACACCAGTGGTCACTTGATCATTGATACCCAGCACCGGTACACCAGTGGTCACTTGATCATTGATACCCAGCACCGGTACACCAGTGGTCACTTGATCATTGATACCAAACACCGCTACACCAGTGGTCACTTGATCATTGATACCCAGCACCGGTACACCAGTGGTCACTTGATCATTGATACCCAGCACCGGTACACCAGTGGTCACTTGATCATTGATACCCAGCACCGGTACACCAGTGGTCACTTGATCATTGATACCCAGCACCGGTACACCAGTGGTCACTTGATCATTGATACCCAGCACCGGTACACCAGTGGTCACTTGATCATTGATACCCAGCACCGGTACACCAGTGGTCACTTGATCATTGATACCCAGCACCGGTACACCAGTGGTCACTTGATCATTGATACCCAGCACCTGTACACCAGTGGTCACTTGATCATTGATACCCAGCACCGGTACACCAGTGGTCACTTGGTCATTGATACCCAGCACCGGTACACCAGTGGTCACTTGATCATTGATACCCAGCACCGGTACACCAGTGGTCGCTTGATCATTGATACCCAGCACCGGTACACCAGTGGTCACTTGATCATTGATACCCAGCACTGGTACACCAGTGGTCACTTGATCATTGATACCCAACACCGCTACACCAGCGGTCACTTGATCATTGATACCCAGCACCGGTACACCAGTGGTCACTTGATCATTGATATCCAGCACCGGTACACCAGTGGTCACTTGATCATTGATACCCAGCACCGGTACACCAGTGGTCACTTGATCATTGATACCCAGCACCGGTACACCAGTGGTAACTTGATCATTGATACCCAGCACCGGTACACCAGTGGTAACTTGATCATTGATACCCAGCACCGGTACACCAGTGGTCACTTGTTCATTGATACCCAGCACCGGTACACCAGTGGTCACTTGATCATTGACACCCAGCACCGGTACACCAGTGGTCACTTGATCATTGATACCCAGCACCGGTACACCAGTGGTCACTTGATCATTGATACCCAGCACCGGTACACCAGTGGTCACTTGATAATTGATACCCAGCACCGGTACACCAGTGGTCACTTGATCATTGATACCCAACACCGCTACATCAATGGTCGCTTGATCATTGATACCCAGCACCGGTACACCAGTGGTCACTTGATCATTGATACCCAGCACCGGTACACCAGTGGTCACTTGATCATTGATACCCAACACCGCTACACCAATGGTCACTTGATCATTGATACCCAACACCCGTACGTCAGTGGTCGCTTGATCATTGATACCCGGCACCGGTACGCCAGTAGTTGCTTGATCATTGATACCCAACACCGGTACGCCAGTAGTAGCTTGATCATTGATACCCAACACCGGTTCGCCAGTGGTCACTTGATCATTGATACCCAGCACCGGTACACCAGTGGTCACTTGATCATTGATACCCAGCACCGGTACACCAGTGGTCACTTGATCATTGATACCCAGCACCGGTACGCCAATAGTCGCTTGATCACTGATAATCAGCAGTGGTACAAAAGAATTGCTTCAACAGCTGACAATGAGCCGAGTCAGGAGACATTCTCCAACTCTCTGACGACCATAATAACCCCAACATTCTCCAACTCTCTGACGACCATAATAACCCCAACATTCTCCAACTCTCTTACGACCATAATAACCCCAACATTCTCCAACTCTCTTACGACCATAATAACCCCAACATTCTCCAACTCTCTGACGACCATAATAACCCCAACATTCTCCAACTCTCTGACGACCATAATAACCCCAACATTCTCCAACTCTCTGACGACCATAATAACCCCAACATTCTCCAACTCTCTGACGACCATAATAACCCCTACATTCTCCAACTCTCTGACGACCATAATAACCCCAACATTCTCCAACTCTCTGACGACCATAATAACCCCAACATTCTCCAACTCTCTGACGACCATAATCCCAACATTCTCCAACTCTCTGACGACCATAATAACCCCTACATTCTCCAACTCTCTGACGACCATAATAACCCCAACATTCTCCAACTCTCTGGCGACCATAATAACCCCAACATTCTCCAACTCTCTGACGACCATAATAACCCCAACATTCTCCAACTCTCTGACGACCATAATAACCCCAACATTCTCCAACTCTCTGACGACCATAATAACCCCAACATTCTCCAACTCTCTGACGACCATAATAACCCCAACATTCTCCAACTCTCTGACGACCATAATAACCCCAACATTCTCCAACTCTCTGACGACCATAATAACCCCAACATTCTCCAACTCTCTGAAGACCATAATAACCCCTACATTCTCCAACTCTCTGACGACCATAATAACTTCAACGTTCTCCAACTCTCTGACGACCATAATAACCCCAACATTCTCCAACTCTCTGACGACCAAAATAACCCCAACATTCTCCAACTCTCTGACGACCATAATAACCCCAACATTCTCCAACTCTCTGACGACCATAATATCCCCAACATTCTCCAACTCTCTGACGACCATTATAACCCCAACATTCTCCAACTCTCTGGCGACCATAACAACCCCAACATTCTCCAACTCTCTGACGACCATAATAACCCCAACGTTCTCCAACTCTCTGGCGACCATAACAACCCCAACATTCTCCAACTCTCTGACGACCATAATAACCCCAACATTCTCCAACTCTCTGGCGACCATAACAACCCCAACATTCTCCAACTCTCTGACTACCATAATAACCCCAACATTCTCCAACTCTCTGACGACCATAAAACCCCAACATTCTCCACTCTCTGACGACCATAATATCCCCAACATTCTCCAACTCTCTGACGACCATAATAACCCCAACATTCTCCAACTCTCTGACGACCATAATAACCCCAACATTCTCCAACTCTCTGGCGACCATAACAACCCCAACATTCTCCAACTCTCTGACTACCATAATAACCCCAACATTCTCCAACTCTCTGACTACCATAATAACCCCAACATTCTCCAGCTCTCTGACGACCATAATAACCCCAACATTCTCCAACTCTCTGACGACCATAATAACCCCAACATTCTCCAACTCTCTGACGACCATAATAACCCCAACATTCTCCAACTCTCTGACGACCATAATAAACCCCAACATTCTCCAACTCTCTGACGACCATAATAACCCCAACATTCTCCAGCTCTCTGACGACCATAATAACCCCAACATTCTCCAACTCTCTGACGACCATAATAACCCCAACATTCTCCAACTCTCTGACGACCATAATAACCCCAACATTCTCCAACTCTCTGACGACCATAATAACCCCGCATTCCCCAACTCTCTGACGACCATAATAACCCCAACATTCTCCAGCTCTCTGACGACCATAATAACCCCAACATTCTCCAACTCTCTGACGACCATAATAACCCCAACATTCTCCAACTCTGACGACCATAATAACCCCAACATCACTTGTCTAACTATACTTGAAAATTTATTAAAAAGCCATTAAAAGAAAACATTTAATCATTGACATTTTATTTATCGTGCAGTTAAAAGATACCAGAGTATGTGAGAGTTATAAAGACACTTGCGAGAGTCTGAGAGAGTTAGTGAACCTGTGAGGGAGTGAGTGAACCAATGAGTGAGAGAGCTAGTGAACCTGTGAGTGAGAGGGCTAGTGAACCTGTGAGTGAGAGAGTGAACCAATGAGTGAGAGAGCTAGTGAACCTGTGAGTGAGAGGGCTAGTGAACCTGTGAGTGAGAGAGTGAACCAATGAGTGAGAGAGCTAGTGAACCTGTGAGTGAGAGGGCTAGTGAACCTGTGAATGAGTGAGTGAACCAGTGAGTGAGAGAGCTAGTGAACCTGTGAGTGAGAGAGCTAGTGAACCTGTGAGTGAGAGAGCTAGTGAACCTGTGAGTGAGAGAGCTAGTGAACCTGTGAGTGAGAGAGCTAGTGAACCTGTGAGTGAGAGAGTGAACCAATGAGTGAGAGAGCTAGTGAACCTGTGAGTGAGAGGGCTAGTGAACCTGTGAGTGAGTGAGTGAACCAGTGAGTGAGAGAGCTAGTGAACCTGTGAGTGAGAGAGCTAGTGAACCTGTGAGTGAGAGAGTGAACCAATGAGTGAGAGAGCTAGTGAACCTGTGAGTGAGAGGGCAGTGAACCTGTGAGTGAGTGAGGTTGAACCAGTGAGTGGGGAGAGCTAGTGAACCTGTGAGTGAGAGAGCTAGTGAACCTGTGAGTGAGAGAGTGAACCAATGAGTGGAGAGAGCTAGTGAACCTGTGAGTGAGAGGGCTAGTGAACCTGTGAATGAGTGAGTGAACCAGTGAGTGAGAGAGCTAGTGAACCGGTGAGTGAGAGAGCTAGTGAACCTGTGAGTGAGAGAGTGAACCAATGAGTGAGAGAGCTAGTGAACCTGTGAGTGAGAGGGCTAGTGAACCTGTGAGTGAGTGAGTGAACCAGTGAGTGAGAGAGCTAGTGAACCTGTGAGTGACAGAGCTAGTGAACCAGTGAGTGAGAGAGCTAGTGAACCAGTGAGTGAGAGAGCTAGTGAACCAGTGAGTGAGAGAGCTAGTGAACCAGTGAGTGAGCTAGTGAACCTGTGAGTGAGAGAGCTAGTGAATCTGTGAGTAAGAGAGCTAGTGAACCTGTGAGTGAGAGAGATAACCAGTGAGAGAGCTAGTGAACCTGTGAGTGAGAGAGCTAGTGAACCTGTGAGTGAGAGCGTGAACCAATGAGTGAGAGAGCTAGTGAACCTGTGAGTGAGAGAGCTAGTGAACCTGTGAGTGAGTGAACCAGTGAATGAGAGAGCTAGTGAACCTGTGAGTGAGTGAACCAGTAAGTGAGAGAGTGAGTGAACCAGTAAGTGAGAGAGCTAGTGAACCAGTGAGTGAGAGAGCTAGTGAACCAGTGAGTGAGAGAGCTAGTGAACCAGTGAGTGAGAGAGCTAGTGAACCTGTGAGTGAGTGAGAGAGTGAACCAGTAAGAGAGCTAGTGAACCTGTGAGTGAGAGAGCTAGTGAACCTGTGAGTGAGTGAGAGAGTGAACCAGTGAGAGAGCTAGTGAACCTGTGAGTGAGAGAGCTAGTGAACCTGTGAGTGAGTGAGAGAGCTAGTGAACCTGTGAGTGAGTGAGAGCTAGTGAACCAGTGAGCGAGCTAGTGAGCCAGTGAGTGAGCTAGTGAGCCAGTGAGCGAGCTAGTGAACCAGTGAGTGAGAGCTAGTGAGCCAGTGAGTGAGTGAGAGAGCTAATGAGCCAGTGAGTGAGAGAGCCAGTGAGTGAGCTAGTGAGCCAGTGAGTGAGAGAGCTAATGAGCCAGTGAGTGAGAGAGCTAGTGAGCCAGTGAGTGAGTGAGCTAGTGAGCCAGTGAGTGAGTGAGAGAGCTAGTGAGCCAGTGAGTGAGAGAGCTAGTGAGCCAGTGAGTGAGAGAGCTAGTGAGCCAGTGAGTGAGAGAGCTAGTGAGCCAGTGAGGGAGAGAGCTAGTGAGCCAGTGAGCCAGTGATGAGAGAGCTAGTGAGCCAGTGAGTGAGAGAGCTAGTGAGCCAGTGAGTGAGAGAGCTAGTGAGCCAGTGAGTTAGAGAGCTAGTGAGCCAGTGAGTGAGGGAGAGAGCTAGTGAGCCAGTGAGTGAGGGAGAGAGCTAGTGAACCTGTGAGGGAGTGAGGGAGAGAGTTAGTGAATCAGTGAGGGAGTGAGAGAACTAGTGAACCGGTGAGGGAGTGAGGGAGAGAGTTAGTGAATCAGTGAGGGAGTGAGAGAACTAGTGAACCGGTGAGGGAGTGAGGGAGAAAGCTAGTGAACCTGTGAGGGAGTGAGAGAGCTAGTGAACCTGTAAGGGAGTGAGAGAGAGAGAGCTAGTGAACCTGTGAGGGAGAGAGCTAGTGAACCAGTGAGGGAGTGAGAGAGCTAGTGAACCTGTGAGGGAGTGAGTGAGAGAGCTAGTGAACCAGTGAGGGAGTGAGAGAGCTAGTGAACCTGTGAGGGAGTGAGAGAGCTAGTGAACCTGTGAGGGAGTGAGAGAGCTAGTGAACCTGTGAGGGAGTGACGGAGGGTAGTGGTAGTTGTCATGGTATGTCATTTTCAAGGTAAATGTACCCTGACGTGGAATTGTCCTATGACTGTCAGTCTACGGGTTAAGCTGACGACCCAGTAGTTAAGTTCACGACCCTTCGGGTAGTTAACTTGACGACTCTCCCAGTATTTAAGTTGACCCGCCTAGTGGTATAGATGACAACCCTCACAGTGGCTAAGCAGACGATCTACCCTTCTATTAAGATGATGCCTTTCCCAGAGGTAAACATGTAATAATCCCAGGAGTAACTGTATGGTTCTCTAACAGTGTCAGCTGTCATACGTCAGTCTCATTTATTTCAGACAATTAAAAGTCGATTCTCATAGGGATAAAATGAGCACTGATATTAACCATTTTATTCACATCCAGCATATAATTTGGGAAATAAGACCGGTGTTTCGGTCCGTCCTAGAGGGAGCTTGGGAGGGAGTATCGATGTGAACCCAAAACGTGGTGCACGAGTTTCTTAATAAACTCTGAGTTAGTTGTGTTGAAGCTACGGTATTGTGGTTTGTGAATTGAAGCCACGGTATTGTGGTTTGTGAACTTAAGCCACGGTATTGTGGTTTGTGAACTTAAGCCACGGTATTGTGGTTTGTGAACAGAAGTCACAGTATTGCGGTTTGTGAACAGAAGTCACGGTATTGTTGTTTGTGAACAGAAGTCACAGTATTGCGGTTTGTGAACAGAAGTCACGGTATTGTTGTTTGTGAACTGAAGTCACGGTATTGTTGTTTGTGAACTGAAGCTACGGTATTGTGGTTTGTGAACAGAAGTCACGGTATTGTTGTTTGTGAACTGAAGTCACGGTATTGTGGTTTGTGAACAGAAGTCACGGTATTGTGGTTTGTGAACAGAAGTCACGGTATTGTGGTTTGTGAACTGAAGTCACGGTATTGTTGTTTGTGAACTGAAGCTACGGTATTGTTGTTTGTGAACTGAAGTCACGGTATTGTGGTTTGTGAACTGAAGCTACGGTATTGTTGTTTGTGAACTGAAGTCACGGTATTGTTGTTTGTGAACTGAAGCTACGGTATTGTGGTTTGTGAACTGAAGCTACGGTATTGTGGCTTGTGAACTGAAGCTACGGTATTGTTGTTTGTGAACTGAAGCTACGGTATTGTTGTTTGTGAACTGAAGCTACGGTATTGTTGTTTGTGAACTGAAGCTACGGTATTGTTGTTTGTGAACTGAAGCTACGGTATTGTTGTTTGTGAACTGAAGCTACGGTATTGTTGTTTGTGAACTGAAGCTACGGTATTGTGGTTTGTGAACTGAAGCTACGGTATTGTGGTTTGTGAACTGAAGCTACGGTATTGTTGTTTGTGAACTGAAGCTACGGTATTGTTGTTTGTGAACTGAAGCTACGGTATTGTGGTTTGTGAACTGAAGTCACGGTATTGTTGTTTGTGAACTGAAGCTACGGTATTGTGGTTTGTGAACTGAAGCTACGGTATTGTTGTTTGTGAACTGAAACCACGGTATTGTGTCCTTAATTTTTCTTTTATAGGCGCCTCATTACTGTAATGCCTCATTCGCTAGTTTGGTTTATGGTGAACACTATTGGAGGCTGCTAGCTGGTGGTATTTTATGTCGGGAAACTGGACGAGTGTTTCCTTTCATGGCTCTTTGTCGTTTAACTATTTATTGTGTGTCTAGTATTTGTTTTGGACGGTGTGTTGTGTGCATCATGTGTTTCTTTTGGCTTGTGTGTTTGTGTGTGTATCATGTGTCTATCTTGGTCTGTGTATCACGTGTTCGTCTTGGCTGGTGAGCTATTGTGTGTAACGTATTTGTCTTGGCTGGTGTGTTTATGATTGTGAAACTGAGCTACAGTTCATGGGTCTGCTTCTTTACATTGGGTTGCCTGCTGGGGCAGGTCCTGAACCCTGAGGTTCTCTCGTATATATTTGTAAAGTATGAAGTCAGCCTCCACTACCTCCTTTCCTGAGAGGGGTGCCTGATCCTATTGAACGGTTCTCAAAACAAGAAATTCTTACTGCCCTCTGTTTTTTCTTGGGTCATGCCTGATTACATTAGTCTACAGTCAAATTGCTTAGCAAATAAAACTAATCATTCTTTACTAATTCTCAGTCACCGAATACGGAAGTGATGCTTAAAATTGCAGATGGGCTCTGTTTATAATGCGAAGTACTCAGGCTGGTTGCTGTTATCCTTGACTTGAGAAGGGAGGAAGGACTGACTGGGGCCACTGGAACTCACAGAGGTGGGAGGAAACAGGAGGCGGAGGGAGGAGAATAAAGGGAAGGGGAAAAAAGGGACCTACAAGCCTGAAGGTGAAAAATAGAGAAGCAACAAACAAGGAGCCAAAGCTCTTCAATCGTCAAGAAGCTCAGGGTTGAATCAATATAAGTGAATTCATTACACAGGTATGTTACAAATATTATTTACATACACCCAAAATGAGTAAATATATTTAGTTGGAAACTTTAGCCATCGACTGTTATTATGGTCATTCGCTGTAAAAAAAACTCCCAAAAATTAAGCAATCATTATCTCTCTTTCATGAGACGCTATATGACCCCTACGGATTTAGCTTTTCCTCCCCTCCCCCTCTCCACATTGAATATGATAAAAATTATTACCCTTCTCATTCCTTATAGAACATTCCATCATAATTTGTTACCTTTCTTCGTCTTGCCCAAATAATTTTAAAACCTAGTACCAACCCTTGTAAATCCCATCTTTGTTTTCTGCTTCCGTAAATTCTACCCACTAGTACTTCCTCCAGTAAATCCTACCCTCTGACACCTGTTACTGTAACTCCTACCTTCAAACCCCTTTTCCAGTGAATTCTTCTCTATAATCCCTACACCCATAAATCCTACCCTAGCTATCCTTCATCCATACATTTTCCTCTTCCCTCTCCTTTCTTATCCCCAAAACACATTTCCCTAGTTAGTCTTTAAAACAACATGAATCACAAAATGTACAACAATAATTGAACTCTACTGTTGTTTCGTCTTGTATAATTTTCTTGACTCTCATAATTCCCAAGAGACATTGTGTCCTCGAGATCTGGGAAAAAAGGATGAAAGGCTGGGTAGGGTGTTTGTTGCTCAGTGGAGGATGGCGCAACATCTTCTCCCTGTTCTCTGGAGAGAGGAGCAAGGGTACAGGGTGTTCCTAGCTTAAAGAGGATTGTACTCTGCTAGTTGTACTAGCTGAGATGGCTTCCCTGAAAAACCATATTGCTCTCTAGTGGTAAAATGATACTGATTAATTTTATGAAACAACCATTTATTCTATATTATCAATAATATTAAGTATTAAGGAACTTAATTTATTCCCGGTTTTATCTTATTTTAGAATTAGCCCGCTTGGAGGATGCTAATACGTAAGGAGGTTTGTTCGCGCCCCTTTGTAACTTTAGTGGACTCAGAAATGGAAATCTTTAATCACCACGTAGATGGTATTTGCTAAGCGGAGGGCTAATTAACTCGGCCGAATATACTGAATATATATAACAACGATCGGCGGTCTCATATTACCTTAAAGTGGCGCTGAAACACACAAGGATGAAAATATCTCACTCTATACTTATAAGTAATAGAGTATCCAAACACAGGCCCTTTTTATTTTCCTACCAAATTAGGTCACTGGATGAGGTTTGCTTTCCTCAACCTTTGGGCATCAGGCAACACTCGATGCGTCAGTAGGAATCTCAGAGTCCTTTGAGAAATCAGGAAGAGCTAACACTAACTTACTTACAAGTTCTTCTTTTAATTTTCCATAAGAAATTCATGCTCCTCCTTCCAATTGATTTTTTTTTTTTTGATCAGATGTCAGTGCCTCTGTAAATATTCCGCTTATTGAGTATTGGGAAGAGATAGTATTTAATGTAATCTTAGATCATAGGATTGAAGAGTAACTTAATCCTGTTCGTCATATTTTGTTTGTGTAATATTTTATACTTTGGTTCGTGGCATCTGTTATGATTATGAGTGTCGTCGGATATATAAACCAACATGGGTTCCCTCGGACTTTGATTCGTCTACATCCACGACAATGTTGTTCTTAGAAATCTCCTACCTACCCTTGTCGTTCTAGGTCTGGCCATTTCGGAAATGGGCCTACACTACTCAGGGTGTGGGCGGAGGCTGTCAGGGTTCACATCAAATACAATAATTCTAACAGCTAGTAGGTGCCACCACACACACTGTTCTGTATTCTTGTTGAATTTGTCTTTATCCTTGTTATACCGGATGGTGGTGGTGGGGGGGGGCGAAGGAGGGCGACTGATTACCCTCAACAGAGTTAATTAGCAATCTACTTAGTAAACACTCTTCAGTGGCCAATTAAAGAGCTCCACCTCTGAACTCACATAAGTTACATAGAGGTGTAAAAACACTGCTTATCCTTTAGTAACCTCTTAGATTCACTTTGTTGGGATACCACCACTTAGTTTAATACCTTAAGTAAAATGTTTCTTAGAAGATTATTCCAAAAACTAAGATGAAAGGAAATAATGCGATTAATTTATTTATAATTAATGTAATTCATAATAGGAAATAAAAAGTGATTATAAAATTGCTTACTAAGAGAATATAATGTTGCAGGGGAATTACTACTAAGAGAACAATATAATGTTGCAGGGGAATTACTACTAAGAGAACAATATAATGTTGCAGGGGAATTACTACTAAGAGAACAATATAATGTTGCAGGGGAATTACTTTCGCTAGTTATTTGAAGGACTAGATACGAAATTTATCACAGGACAGATACTTATACAATATAGAGCCCACAATCTTCTAAAAGTATAACACTCCAGAGCTTCACTCTCAGTTTCTTGAATTCCCTCACGAGTCTTTTACCACAGTACTAACCTTGTCTCTCTTTATCTCCCCTCAGCTAGAAGACTTCCTTTCTTGTCACGTGACACCGCCTCACCGATTTGTCTCCCTCCCACAACCTCTCTTGACTCTTCACTCCACCTTCTTCCCTCTTTAGTCAGCAGATCGTGAAAAAGGAGACAGGTCTCAGAGAGTAAGCCAAACATATGTAGGGCATTTTTCACCTCGCGGAGCTGTACTCGCCTTGTTGTGAATAAGATGCATGTGTAACTCTTGTATTTGACAGAAGAAGCCTTCTGTGCAGGCGGAACGTTTCGGTAATACAGGTATCCAAGTGTTGCACATGTATCTTATTCATCAGCTTGTCTGTATTGTATATCATTTATAAAATGATCATTTAGCTGTGTCTCCTGGGTTAAGCTTTAGTTCACTGGCCCTGTCTTTGCTCTTTCATTTTCTGATTAATTTCCTGTCCTTTCCGAACTTAGTCATACCTACAGAGTCCATGAAATGAGTTGGTGCCACAGCATTTCTTCCAAGTATAGTAGGTGAACGGTAGACAGTACCGACAAGTTGAAGAATTAGACACGTGTACAACATCTGGGTACCTTTATTTGTTGACATATCGCCATCCAGTGGTTTTATCAATACAAATTTAAGGGCATAATGGGAAGATTCTAGAACTATATACAAAAGACGAGACAATCAGTCCGTCAGTCTTAGAGTTGGTGATTCTTCAAGACTACGGTGCTCATCACCACCTCCAAGGCTGACGGGCTGATTACATCAACTTTTTATATATATAGTTCTACAGTCCTCCATTTATGTCCTGGAATTTGTATTGATAAAGTCACTGGATGGCGAAGCCTCTACAAATAAAGATACCCAGATGTTGCACATGTGTCTAATTCTACCAGACGCAGTCCGTTCAGTATCCTCACACTGCAGGAATTCGTTATCTACCTTTAACCTACTTTTACTTTCTAGTTTCCATTTATGTCATCTATGTAACGAGCGGAGAATATGTGAGGATATCGTTAGGATAACCATGAATTGTAGGCTTCTCCCTTAATTAAATATTCTGTTTTTCATTTTGACTAAGAGAAGGTTCACCAGCCTCGCATCGACCTCCTCATGCAGCGTCCACAGTCATAAAGTTTTGTTTCACCTTCATTTGTTTGTAAATAAACTGTCACGTGTCCTGGGACACTGGAATAAACTGTCACGTGTCCTGGGACACTGGAATAAACTGTCACGTGTCCTGGGACACGGCTGAACATCGCTCCATAGTTTCCCTGTCACTCCAACTTTTTTCCCCCATCCTAATAATTTTTACATATCCCCACTTTTTTTCCCCGTCGCCCCACCTCTTTCCCCGTCGCCCAATTGTTTCTCCTGTCGTCCCCGCCTTTCCCACACGCCTCCTACCGTCAACTTCTCCCACTTCTTCCTCCTCCTTCCCCAACATTCCCATCTCGCTGTTTACTCTTCCGAATTATAAATTCATCATCGTTCTATTCATCTATCACTTAGTGACAGACTAATGTCTATTTCATAGACAGTGGTGAAGGTGGTGTAGAAACCCAAGTTGGCCATATAAATGCAAATTTATTTAAATGTATCTCTAACTTCGACACACCATCGATATTGTCAGTCGTAAAACAAGACTAGCTCCCCGCCCCCCTCCTCCTCACTACAAGGTCTCAGAAAGGTCTTCCTCTGTGTCATAATTATCAAGAGACTTTCACATAGATGAATTAATACAAAAGAAAGAGATACTGTACGCATTTTTAATCATAAAAAACTTAGAGCATTATAACATAGGTAATAATATATGGTTATCCTTGTAGGTTTTCTACACTTTATTAAGTAATACACCGGTGTCATATTTACTCGCAAACTTACATTATAACTGATCCATAAAATGCGAAGTCTCTAGCTCTTCACTACCTGAGGTACATTTACACTTACCCTGGATTTATAGGACTAAAAGTCATATAGTATCAGGTTTTAGTGGCATTAAATCTATATGTATTTACTGAGACTAAAAATGTAAAAAGATAACCTTGATTGTCAAAAATCTTAAATCACTGTTTCTTTGTCAGTTCTTAAAGGTAGTGTATTTAACAGAACCATTTGTTAACACTTACCAATATATACAAAAATATATTACATTTTGTCTTTGGTTTCAGTAGAGGGATTGAGACATCAACAGACCATAGCTTACACTCGGGTTCTGACTTCCCCTCGACCACATACATCACCACAAGTCAGAGAAATTTATGCAGTTATCACAACATGCTTCTATAAAATCACTCTAGTTCTTGGGTTCTTAATCTTTATACGATTACAGAGACCCCCTATGTATTGCCCAGTATGTCCTTATACCCCCTTGCACCAGACTGTCACCATCATCATCATCACCAGTGCTATTAGGTACCAGTACGACTTGAAAACTAGGTAGTAGGTTGGTAGACAGCAACCACCCAGGGAGGTACTACCGTCCTGCCAAGTGAGTGTAAAACGGAAACCTGTAATTGTTTTACATGATGGTAGGATTGCTGGTGTCTTTCTTGTCTCATAAACATGCAAGATTTCAGGTACGTCTTGCTACTTCTACTTACACTTAGGTCACACTACACATACATGTACAAGCATATATACACACCCCTCTGGGTATTCTTCTATTTTCTTACTAGTTCTTGTTCTTGTTTATTTCCTCTTATCTCCATGGGGAAGTGGAACAGAATTCTTCCTCCGTAAGCCATGCGTGTTGTAAGAGGCGACTAAAATGCCGGGAGCAAGGGGCTAGTAACCCCTTCTGCTGTATACATTACTAAAGTTTAAAAGAAAAACTCGTTTTTCTTTTTGGGCCTCCCTGCCCCGGTGGGATACAGCCGGTTTGTTGACAGAAGAAGAATTATTTCAAAAGATGTCAATAGCTTGGTTTTTACTTTACATATAGAGAGCTGGGAACACAACAGCTGAAAGATAATCATAAGGATTTTGTCATATTCACTTGTAGAAAAACTGCAAATTGTTCAGAGACCGAGTTCCATACCCCCCTCATTATGTGGTTCTCATACCCCCCATTATGTGGTTCTCATACCCCCCATTATATGGTTCTCATACCCCCCATTATGTGGTTCTCATACCCCCCATTATGTGGTTCTCATACCCCCCATTATGTGGTTCTCATACCCCCCATTATGTGGTTCTCATACCCCCCATTATGTGGTTCTCATACCCCCCATTATGTGGTTATCATACCCCCCATTATGTGGTTCTCATACCCCCCATTATGTGGTTCTCATACCCCCCATTATGTGGTTCTCATACCCCCCATTATGTGGTTCTCATACCCCCCATTATGTGGTTCTCATACCCCCCATTATGTGGTTCTCATACCCCCAAGTGGTATGGATATCCCCGGTTTAGAACCCCTGATCTAGTTAATGAATCATACCTGTGGAAAATACTCTATATTTTCCGGAAATACGATAATTTATAAGTAAATAGATGCCCTATATTGTATTTTTAAAAGAAGTATGTTATCGAAAATGGGAAACCTGCGGCTGGGGGGGTCAGTGGCCATTTTGTTTGAATTGAATAACACGTTGTGAATAATGGGAAGAATTTTTCGTGCTCTAGAGGTTAAAATTGGGCTGACACCTCTCAAATAGGAGGCGAAATTGTTGGATGTGCATTCCTGCATAATTTGAGAATCAGACAACAGGACAGGACAACTCCAGGAACCCCAGCTAAGTCATGTCTAAATTATGTTTAATTTCCGGCCAGTAAATTCTTCATAAATGTAGGCAAAAGGGGGGGGGGGGTCCTGTACATGACAACTTAATCTCCAGTCAAATTGGTGAGTGTTATGATTAAGATATATTTTCCTTCTGTTATGTAAATGTGTGTATATACTATAAACCTTTTTAAATTTTAATGTACAGTCCACAAATTTATATATTTACCAGCATTCCTGGTGATGTATATTTCATTTAATTAATAGGTTCAGAGCAACTTGTGGATATGACAGTGGTAGGTATCGAAGGGGGACATTTTTTGCGACCTAGGTGTCCCAAATTCCTACTTGTCTAACTGATAAATAATAATTATCTATGTTCATTTACTGTTATGTACATAATTAGTTACATTCAGATATATGCAATTTTCCACAATACCCATCAATAAAAAATTCCCCACCGTACATCAGTAGTTACATATCTTCACCTTTCGCAAAAAAAAAAAAAAATCATTAATCGAGATAACGTCAGTTGATCAAATGAAAATTCTGGCCCACAGATGGCTCCAACTTTATCCTGTTCCCTACTTGTATGTCTCATAACAATAAAAATGCTTTCAAATGAGCTGATGTAGGTAACAGCTCTTAGCTTGTCAATAAAGCTAGGGATCCTTAACCTTGTCAAACCCTGTGTAAAAAAAAAAAATTATCCTAAATCCAAGCATCAGATACTTCAAGTTATCCTCACTTATTATGGGAAGTTTGTTACCATCGTAGAGAACTTGTAGTTTAATATATGTCTTCAAGATCTATCAGTCCACAGCAGGATTCAAACCTACACACACTGCAAAGTATGTAGTACTTACGCTACTCAGCCAGATATAGAATCTGGCTGAGTGGCGTAAGTACTATGTATTTTGATGCAGAGTGTGTAGGTTCGAATCCTGTTGTGGACTGAGAGATATTGTTTGTAAAAAAAATTGGCCGTTTGCAAATTGTTAAGCATCATAACATCAGTGAAAGATGAATATAAATTCCCATTCAACTGAGACTCCTCAGTTTACATCTAAATTAAAGTTTCAATACGTATTTCACTCTTCAGTCTCACTAATCTTTTACGAGCTCGTTCAGATCACCTTCAACATCTGTTGATTTCTGATAGTTTTTTTCAGTGAGTTCGTCATAGTTATTTCTCAAGAAAAATTTCATTCCGCTAGAATTGTCTGGTCAGATCCCTCGTCTCTCCTCATGTAATAATATACTAGGTTTTAGTGTGCTCGTCTTCTTAATAATTAATTTTCACCTCCATATTTGCAGGAATAATATTATTATTTTATTAAACCTATCTTACCTTCACATGTACCTCTCTCTCTCTCTCTCTCTCTCTCCTCTCTCTCTCTCTCTCTCTCTCTCTCTCTCTCTCTCTCTCTCTCTCTCTCTCTCTCCTTTGTTTACACAGGGTTTGACAAGGTTAAGGATCCATAGCTTTATTGACACGCTATTTACATCTTAAGGATTCCTAACTTTATTGACAAGCTAAGAGCTGTTACCTACATCAGCTCATTTGAAAGCATTTTTATTGTTATGAGACATACAATTAGGGAACAGGATGAAGTTGGAGCCATCTGCGGACCAGCATTTTCATTTGATCAATTGACTTAATCTCGTTGACATCATAATGCTGTACGAATGTATCCATATTCGAGTCATCCTGGGGATAAATGATCTCAGATGAAGTGATGTTCTGGAGAAGGGTACAGCCAGAGTGAAGTTGCTGCTTTCTGCCCGTCCTCGAAGTGGATCCAAGTGTGGTTGGTACTCTTACAATATTGGCCTTGTACATAAAAATAAGGCCACCCACATCCCTCCTGTGTTGAAGGCTCTGCTGAAATGACAGATCTATCCAGGACTGGTCCAGGCGAGAGATGAGACGTCTTGGTCTGTTCTCTACTCTGTCAAGCAATCGTAGATGAGAGGGGGGGGGGGGCAGGAAAACCAAGAAAGTGGAGCATACTCAAGGTGTGAGCGTACTTTTGCCTCGTACAAGCAGATGCGAGATACGGCGAAGTGCTGTAAGCTTCCTGGTTCTTCATGGTCAGTTTGGAGTCAGATTTCACCCCAAGGATATCAACTTCTTCCCCAGGTGCCATCCTTACCGGCATTACTATCATGATGCCTAGAGATCATCATCATTTATGTTTTCTCGTGCAAATGTTACTTGCCATCTATTTCCCCAAGCTGATATAGCTCTTAGCTGGTGATTGATGTAGCTTAGAGCAGTTGGCATTTCTTCTCTTGGATAAGTGAATGCCAGTGTACAGTCGTCTGCATATGCATGGGATTCTGGGATGAGATGAAGAAGGTAGTTGAAGTAGACATTGCATAACAATGGTCCCATCACGCTTCCGTGTGGAACACTTGCCCCGGTAGGATGTCTTGATGATTCTGTTCCATTGAGAACTACCCTTAGAGATCTACTACGAAGGTAATCACTAAGGAGACATAGCGTAGAGCCTGCAATTCCCAGAGCTTGAAGTTTTGCTAAGAGGCCCTGGTGCCACACCCGGTCGAAAGCACCAGCAATGTCCAGTGCTACCACACAGCTGACTTTGGATTCATCCAGTGACTGGTGTCACTTAGTGGAGAGGTTTAACAATAAATCAGCAGCAGAGTAACCTTTCCTGAAGCCATATTGACGGTCACAAAGTAGTGAGTGGTAGTCAAAAAACTCTATCATTTGTCTTGAGATTATTGTCTCAAGGATCTTGCCAGTGACTGACAGGAGTGACACTGGTCTGTAGTTGCTGATTTCTGCTCTGCCCTTTTTTTGTGAACAGGGACTACATTTGCCTCTTTCCACAGAGAGGGCCATTTACACTGTACTAGGCAGTGCTGAAAGATGCGAGTTAGAGGTGCTGCTAGCTGGTCGGCACATCTTCTCAGCAATCTTGGGCTCAACTTGTCTGGGTCCACAGCCTTTTATTGGTCAAGCGATTTAAGAAGGAAATGCACCTCTTCCTGCCTTATTGGCACCACTGACAGTTTTGGCACAGTTCTTGCAGCTAGCCAAGGAGGGTCCCTTGCTGGATCAGGAACTTGCATTTTGGTAGCAAAGTGTTCAGCAAAGAGGTCCGCCTTCTCTTGACTACTAGTAGAGGTGGTCCCATCCTGTCGATTTAGAGGTGGAATGAGTTCATCAGGCAGATAACCTTGTCTGTCCTTGACCAGGGACCACCAGGTTTTGGAGCCTACCCTACCTGATGCTAGCTCTCTCTCTCTCTCTCTCTCTCTCTCTCTCTCTCTCTCTCGCTGCATCTATCTCACCTACTTCCCACAATTCCCCATCTCAGTAACCTACGTACCTCACATAATCCCGCAGCTCCAGAGACGGTGACTCACTCATCAGTTTATCAACATTTATCTCATTACATACAAACATTTATTGTAATTTCCCATACTCCACCAACAGTCATTATTAATTTATAGCCGATTACACTTCCACTCATCTCCCTGATTTTGTTTTTTTCTGGGTTAATACCCCGACAATTCCTTCCAACAACAATTCTTGCCAACAACAAATTTTCAGCTGCTACTCACAATTTCTTTCAGAAATTGTACCAAGTAGCAACAGATATTTTAACTATCACTCAATAATTCTTTTATTAAAAAAACTACCTATCAGTAACAAATATAATTTCTTAATTACTTTCTTCTTCTTCTTCCGAAACATTTATTCCTCCATATTTCTCCAACTGTGTGTCTTTTACCAGTGATAAAGGAACATCAAATCATGTCTTTCATATGTCTTCTTTTTTACTCCAGTATGCAATATCCAGTACATTTTCTTTCATTAAAACATCACTCATGAGCCAACTATTGTGTATTACCCTCAACTTATTCATTAAGCTTTCAATGAATCCTCCCCTCGTATAATTTTCACTATTCACGAAATCGTAATAACACGATTACAAACATATCACAGAACAGTTAGTCAACAGTTAACACACTGGCTTGTGAGTTTTAGGACTCGCCTGCCATGGGTTCGATCTCCACCCGATCTGTGATCTGATAATTTTCATCACTGAGTATTTCTCCACCTACGAGCTTCTTTACTGAAGAGATCTGTTTACTTCAAGTAAGATTTTCCACTTCTACATACACATTATCGTGTCTGTTACTCTTCACATACTCGTAGCAGCTCAGTCCATCAGATATTAACATCTATTGTAAAACTTAACGTATTTAGCGCTTAACTTGATTATATTATTATTTTAAATCTTTATCCATTATGTAAGGTTATGCCTCTCTATTGATCATATGATGCCGGGTACTGTTGCTGTTGCATGTGTGAAGTTCACTATTTCTAATTGAATTACCCAAGTATTGAAAAAACGTCAATAAAAACTTAAAAAAGTCTAAACAACTGTGATGCCCTGTATGCAACACGTCGTTAATGTGCAAAATCTGGCAAACTAATTATGCACTAGAAGAAAGTATTGCTTGTGTGAGCCTCGTTAACATAGACGGTTGTAGGTGTGATTCACACAAGTCAGGCGGTGTATCCTAGAGACAGGCTCTGGTTATGAAATAGGTGAATTATTTTTATAGTGTCTTTGTAGCAACTTGCTGGCTTGTGGCCCAAGTCACCACGTAAATTATTCACACAGGTATTGGTGTATGATGTAAAAAGATGTGTTAGTGTATTACGTATCTTTCTGTTAAAAATATATCAACTTTATTATTTGAGATGCATAGGCAGAGAAACAAGGATATGAAGTTATACGGAACACTTTATGCATGAATAAAAGAGTAAAGTAACAATCCACAATAGCTCTGAACCTCTCAAGAAAAGTCGTAATTACTAACGGGTAAGTGGATTGTTGCTTTACTACCTTAAGATTTACTTGTTCCATAAACGAGAGAGAGATAACCATCGCTTCGTGCGGCACAAACATTGCTTGGGAAGAATCATTGTACCACTTCCTCTGCTCTGGGATCCCCTCACTGTATATGGAAAATGCGTTCTGGCTCTAAGTATTCCAGCAGCTTCATGACAATCTGGCTGACTTCATACGCTGATCCTCTCTCCTATGACAGAGTACATGAATTTTCTGTAGATGTAAACAGTGCCTGCTAGAAGCTGAAAGACCTTGTTGCATTTCCATTTAAACTGAGAGAAAATCACTTCCCAACTAGCCCGTATTCATAGAGGAAACAGAGGAAACTTTAGACATTTCGGTTTTAATGGTCCAAGATCGATCGAACTGTTGCCTAAAGTCTCATCTCTGAATTGTGGTTTAGTTGTAAATCATTTCAGTCATGGTACTGTGACTAATTTTATTACTCTCTTTTGAAGATATATTTATTTGAATTCCCCATAAAGTAATGTCTAAGAAATGGTTGTGCCGGTTGTAGAACTGTGCTGAGGTCAGTGCCAGTGTGGTTGAGGTACGCCATAAATATTTCTAATAGGCTCTTTCCAGGCCAGGCTCTTTCTCTGTATCAAAGAATAAAGTTAGGGAGGCTAAAAACTAAGAACTCAAGTATTCGTACACAAGATTGCATATAGCCTTGACATATAATAAATATAAATGTAATTCTTATGCTAGATATTCAGGTTATTAGATCAAAATGTTTGTACAACATACAATGCACCGTAGACAGTGTACAAGACACGTGAAGGAGCTGTGATGTTGTGAACTCAACATACCAGTGGTGTGGCAGCGGCGGTTCCGTCATTGCTCCACAAGCATGTGCGAAATGTTTCCCAAAAGTGCAGGATAACCTTCTTCCAGTGTATATAAGGTAATAACAATCACTTTCTTTTATGCTTTCCTTTGTGGTCTACAGAAAAGTAACACACGTAGCCAACTCCACAGCTTTCACGAGGAGAATTTTGAACTCTAAATATATATAGAAAATGATAAGATACCTTGCTAGCCTACTTCCGCCAACTAGGATATACCAGATTGATTTATTTCCAAATAGATGCAGTAGAAGCCATAGTATAATATATATATATATATATATATATATATTATAATATAATATAATATATATATACTGATGAAGCCACTCCGTGGCGAAACGTTTCCTCAATGAAGGGTCAATATGATTTTTGCGAAATTATTGCAGTACAAAGTAGAAGGGTGTAAGGAGAGGAGGAGTTTGAGGTAATCAGTCCCTCAGCCTGGAGTCGATGTGTTCAGGCCATCAATCTTGTAGAAAGTACAGCATAGGGTTAGGTTAGGTAAGGTTCGTCAGGAACAGGACAAATGTTTCCTGACGAGGGTTTTAGTCAGATGATGACCCGCCTTTGGAGCTTTTGGTCATCTGACCGAGGCCTTCCGCTGGCTTACTGGTCCACCCCTTTAAAAATTATGGTCATTTATAACCATTGTTATTTACAGCATAGGGCCGTAGACGTAGCTTATATACCGTAGTCAGGTGAGGCGAAGCAGGAGGAGGCGGGGTCATAGTGGTACCATCCACTAGTCGAAGTAGGTCTTCGTCTCCTGCTTCTCCTCACCTGACTACAGTATATAAGCCACGTCTACGGCCCTATGCTGTTCTTTCTACAAGATTGATGGACTGAACACATCGACTCCATCCTAAGGGACTGATTACCTCAAACTCCTCTCCTTACACCCTTCTACTTTGTATTGGACTGAGAAAGCCACTGTGTGGCGAAACGTTTGCTCAGTAAAGATTCCCATATGTTGCATAAGTGTTTCAATCTTCAACTTGTCGGTTTTTTAAACCATTTATCACATTTTGAACCTAACAAAAAAAATATATTTCTTTGTGTTTGTTATTATTAAATTATTGTAAACTTATCTAAAATATATTTAGTTGGATTAGGCTAAATTAAATTGCGCTTGTTATAGGAAGGTTAGGTAAGTTTTCTAAGGTTCTATTGGTACAAAATTATTAATTTTTACATTAACATAAATGAAAAATATATCTTTAAACGTATAAGAGAAAATTTTAGAAAGGACTTAATTTTAAATGAGTTCTTGCTAATTGACCAGTTTTACCTATTCAGCACGACATTATATATTATATATATATATATATATATATATATATTATATATATATATATATATATACTATAAAATATATAATATATTATAAAATCATCCCACTCAGGAGAAGAACGTAACTAATATTTTAAGTATCCCATAAACCATCACAACAGGGGCCTTAAGAAAACTTCCAAATAATACGGAAAGTGGCTCCTATATTTCCCTAATAAAATTGCTAAACAGGGATTTTCAAGAAATATTGGAACCCGACCCGACCCTCACGCCAGGAATCTACGAAATTTTCCGTTAAGGCTGCAAGTTTTCTTACATAGAATATATTTGAAGAACTTGTCACGCAAGGAACACCGGACACAGACCGAGCAGTCAGAATACATATTCTTATGCTAGCCACAACATTACTGGAATTATGTTAATATCTTACACAAAATATTCCTATGTTCTGAAAAGAAAAGCCTAAGCTACCCTCTTCATGTCCATACGCACTCAGTTTCACACAAATAAACTTGGAAGCCAAACTGGAGATTAGTTATCTTTATTAAAGGCAATTTCTTTGTACCATGACTCTGGGTGACTAGTTTTACAAATTCATGATTACATAATGGTTCCAAGAAACCCCGGGCAGAAAATATCTGAATACTCAATTAACTTCTACACTAATTGAAATCAACTTTATCACCTAATCTTTTTGTTTCTATCTTAGTCTTAATGTTTATTAATTCTTGACACCCTACCAAACATGAGACCTGAGTCCTGCAAGGTTCATTTAGAATCTGCTCAGAGCAGGTCCCTCCAGCAAAGCAGAAGCTTGACAACTCCCATTGTGTTTCTTTATCTTTAACTCCACGCCTCTTGCCAAGACCCTGCATTTACTTCTCTTAAACCCCTCTATAAATTATTAAACAACCACGGGACTCACACATCCTTGTCAAGGCCTACTTTTTACTGGGAAAAATTCCCTCCCTTTTCCCACTACTCTAACTTGAGCCTCACTATCTTCGTAAAAACTCTTCAATGCTTTAGTAACCCACCTCCTACACATAAAACTTGCAACATCTGCCACCCTTGCCCCCCTATCCACCCTGTCATACGCCTTTTCCAAATCCATAAATGCCACAAAGACTCTTTAGCCTTATCTAAATACTGTTCACTTATATGTTTCACTGTAAACACCTGCAGTCCACCACCCCCTACCTTTCCTAAAGCCTCCTTGTTCATCTGCTATCCTATTCTCCGTCTTACTCTTAATTCTTTCAATTATAACTCTACCATTACACTTTACCAGTACACTCAACAACTTATCCCCTATAATTTTTTGCACTACTCTTTTATCCCCTTTGCCTTTATACAAAGGAACTATGCATGCTCTATGCCAATCCCTAGGTACCTTACCTCTTCATACATTTATATAAATAATTGCACCAACCATTCCAAAACTATATCCCACCTGCTTTAACATTTCTATCTTTATCCCATTCATATATATATATATATATATATATATATATATATATATATATATATATATATATATATATATATATATAATATATATATATATATATATCCCACTCAGGAGAAGAACGTAACTAATATTTTAAGTATCCCGTACCATCAGCAACACGGGGCCTTAAGAAAATTCCAAGTAATATCGGGAAAGTGGCTCTATATTTCTCTAATAAAATTGCTAACAGTATTTTCAAGAAATATTGGAACCCCGACCCGACCCTCACGCCAGGAATCTACGAAATTCCGTTAAGGACTGCAAGTTTTCTTACATAGAATATACTTGAAGGAACTTGATGACGCAAGGAACACCGGACACAGACGAGCAGTCAGATATACATATTCTTCATGCTAGCCACAACATACTGGAATTATGTTAATATCTTACACAAAATATCCTATGTTCTGAAAAGGAAAAGCACTGAAGCTACCCTCTTCATGTCCATACGCACTTTCAGTTTACACAAAGACAACAATGGAAGCCAACAACATGGAGAGTTAGTTATCTTTATTATGCGTTTCATAACCATGGTGTGGGTGGTAGTTAAAAAATTACAGAGGTACATAATGGGTCCAGAAACTGGGCAGAAAGGTTTTGATAACTGAATAAGTTACACTGGTGATGAACTATTACGTGTTTATATCTGGTTATAGTCGTAATGAGTTATTAATGCAGACGCGCAGCATACAACATGGAGACGCGGTTGAGTCCAGCAGAAGGTTCATATGACCATGCTCAGCAGGCCTCCAGTCTGGAATCCGCAGAAGGTCATGACCACGCTCAGCAGGCTTCCCGTCCGAGTCAGCAGAAGGTTCATATGACCATGCTCAGCAGGCTTCCAGTCCTGGAATCCAGCAGAAGGTTCATGACCACGCTCAGCAGGCTTCCCGTCCTGGAGTCCAGCAGAAGGTTCATATGACCATGCTCAGCAGGCTTCCAGTCCTGGAATCCAGCAGAAGGTTCAATGACCACGCTCAGCAGGCTTCCCGTCCTGGAGTCCAGCAGAAGGTTCACGTGACCACGCTCAGCAGGCTACCGGTTCCTGGCCGCTGCACCTCACTGAGGCTCTGCACTACAATGGTTTATACGTGAGATGATAAAAGAGGACTTTATTAGGCTTATCAACCCGGGAGAGATAATAACACAGGATAACTCGCTAAATACCATTAATAAATAACCCGCGCTTATGAGAGGAAGATTAAGACGTCGTTTCAAGAAGATCAAGACAGGTCGGGAGAAAGATCTATCTTCTGGTCTTCTCTGCTCTTTCTCTCTCAGTTGTGACTTGACAATGATACAAGATGGGCAGAAACATCGTCATAAGGTCTTCACCTAAGTTCGAGTTATTTGTGAATTGTTCCAGTCAAGGTATTATGTCTTATTCCTAACATAGTTAATCTATATGGCTCATTTCCATTTTTTTAGGTTTTTCCCAGGATGCGACCTACAGCAGTTTATTATCTCTCAGGTATCTTATTTACTGTATAGTAGTAAAGGCAATAGGTATTTGAAGACTTGACCCTATGTCTCTTTGTGGTGGGGTTCGACTCTGAGTCCTCCAGGGTATGAGCAGAGCTCGACCCTGCGTCCTCCAGGGTGTGAGCAGAGTTTCATGCATCTACCGAAGGTTGTGTGTGAGGCTGAAATATATACATTCTTTTATACTTTTATTTATTTTCAGGCGGAATTTACCCATTACTGATCAGTGTTAATGACACTTATATAAACACAACCACACATTATATACTTATGTACCCACAGCTAACAATGTGATGAATCAATTAACACACGCACAAGGCAAGGTGTGAACCCTCTGAGTTTGCGTTCCTGCTCATGGTGGAGCAAAACAGCATGACGCTTTGACCACTTATGACCAATCAATCTTATACAATATGTGATACAAAGCTATATAGTATTAACATGAAACAATTACTGTGTATCGCCTTGAGGCACGTATGCGATCTTGGTCTCACCATGAGCGAGCCAAAAACGCTGGGTTCGATCTCATTAGCAGTGCAGTTTGTGTATTGCAATATATTGCATAATATCATTTATATAGAATAAAATATATATTCATTTATATTATATATATATATATAAATATAAATATATTGTAATAATATATATATATATATGTGTGCCGATTAGGCAAAACTATGCGTATCTTGATTAAATAATATAACGTTTCAATTCTTGGCCATATAAAGACAAGTGAAAATTTCTTACGTATAGCAATAATTTTCGAAGACCAAAAATGAGTTCTTGCTAGCCGTTTAATCGAAAAAAAATATATTATATATTTTATATATATATATTATAATTATTTAAACAAATTAAATATATATATATATATGTTAGGCAATAAAAATAAAAGTGATTCTTGCATAAAAAGTTAGAGTAGAGTATTCAAGGTCTTTGGTGCAAAATAATTTCACAATAACATTAATGAAAAAATATATCTTTAACGTTAGAGAATAATTTTAGAAAGGACTTAATTTTAATGAGTTCTTGCTAACTGATCAGTTTTACATATATTCTAGTAATCACACATCAATATAATATAATATATATATATATATAATATATATATAATATATATATATATATATATATATATATATATATATATATATATATATATATATATATATATATATATATATATATATATATATATATATATATATATATATATATATATATATATATATAATATATATATATATATATATATATATATATAATATATATATATATATATATATATATAATGCAATATATATCACATAAACAGGTGATTTCAAAATATGCAAAACAACCACTCTGATAAGAATAGAGAAATTCAAGGCTTTCGTGACTACTCACATTATAAGGAACTATATCATAATTCCTTGATAATGTGAGTAGTCACGAAAAGCGTTGGAATTTTCTATATATTTCAATGGTGTTTTGCATATATATATATATATTATATAATATATATATATATATATATATATATATATATATATATATATATAATATATGTGTGTGTGTGTGTGTGTTCGAGTGTGTGTACTCACCTATGTGTGTTTGCAGGGGTCGATTCACAGCTTTGTGCGTTTACTTACTCTCCTATAAATACATTAAATGTTTTTCCTGCGCACTATTAAGAAATGGAAGATAAAAACATTAAAAGACGAGCCATTAAGGCTGGTAAGTAAGGTCATTGACAGATGTAGCCCTCTCCTGACCTCCACTCCCCAGCCCCTTTCCTCCCAAGCCCCACTCTTCCCCAGCCCCTCCTCCACAGCCCACTTCTCCACAGTAAAGCGGGCCGCGAGCGTATGCTCATTTGTATGATAATGGCGGCCACAGCTGGTCAGTGGGGCCGCCGCGCCTCCAGCGGCACACACGGAAAACACACCCACAAAATTATGAGGAAATTCCTTTTCCCTCCGTGTTTGGGCTGGCCGCATGGGAAACTACCAGGGGGATTTTTTCCTCCTCTTGGGACATTTGTCTACCAGTTTGTTTCATTCCAGATTATTGTGCAGATTTTTTTTTTTTTTGCTTACAAGAAAATTTATTTATAGACAACAGCAAATTACATTTGTCCGTCCATTATTGTGCCTCAGTTCTGTGTCCCCTTCATTGCAACTGCAAAAGAAAAAAAAAATGCGACGAACGTAGAGGTCAAACGGACAAATTTGTTTGTACTCTCTCATAACTGTTAATTAAATGACGGATGGTAATTTGATGACGCTTCATAAAAGCGTTCACGAACGCCAGTCACAGCTATATGGACGCAATTTTATATTTAAACTTGTATTTGCCTAGCTGATGTTTGTGAGTGTCGAGTCCTGGCTCTTCAGCCCACCTCCAGATAAATTTTTCCTTGGCTGAGGTTATATACCCCTGTCGTGTTCTCAGTTCACCGTACTGTGTTCTCTGGTCACCGTACTGTTCTGTGTTCACCGTACTGCGTTCTCTGTTCACCGTACTATGTTCTATGTTCACCGTACTGTGTTCTCTGTTCACCGTACTGTGTTCTCACTTCACCGTACTGTGTTCTCTGTTCACCGTACTGTGTTCTCAGTTCACCGTACTGTGTTCTCAGTTCACCGTACTGTGTTCTCTGTTCACCGTACTGTGTTCTCTGTTCACCGTACTGTGTTCTATGTTCACCGTACTGTTTTCTGTTCACCGTACGTTTCTTTCACCGTACTGTGTTCTCTGTTCACCGTACTGGTGTTCTGTTCACCGTACTTGTTCTATGTTCACCGTACTGTGTTCTGTTCACCGTACTGTGTTCTCGTTCACCGTACTGTGTTCTGTTCACCGTACTGTGTTCTCTGTTCACCGTACTGTGTTCTGTTCACCGTACTGTGTTCTCTGTTCACCGTACTGTGTTCTGTTCACCGTACTGTGTTCTTTTTCGAGCTTATTCTACTTTTGTAAACCTGTGGGAATGCTTCGTAGTTTCTCTGGTTTGTTTGAGTTCTCGTGTTCCATCTATGTGCCCTTAACCTGATCCTTCTGATAATGTATAATTACAGTGCTGTGTACGTCTTGCAACTTCTCTCCTTGTCGTACGTTCTACCATATAAACAAGAGACCGTCTCTCCTTGTACATTCTTCCAGACACTTGAATCATCTTTTCTCCTTGTTTATTCTTCCACATACACAAAAACACTCGGTCCCTCTTGGTCGTACATTTTAAAAGACACAAGAAAGACTTCTTGTCCTTGATGCATTCTTTCTGACACACGAAGGAGAATAATGTTTTAAAGTGAGCGTAGAAAATGTACAGCACATTGACGAAACTTAATGGTGTCACCAGGAGACTCGTACACAGTTGAGGGTTCCTGTCTCTAGCCACCCTCAAGTACCCCGTCATTTTTACTCTTAAGGACTTTAGTTATTAACACATGTGACATGTGGTTACGTCACTGATAATTTCAGAATTAGAAATGATTACATTTATTACCTGGACTATAGCTTAACAAGCAATAATTACCTAACAATATTATCAGTCAAAAGAACAGGAGAACAGGGCATGTGATTAAAGGGGTTGAACATGGGTTTTCACCATACCATGGGGTGGCCATTTTTTTATGTTGGGGGGGCCATTTTTTATTTTGTGGGCTATGTTAGTGGGGGCCATTTTATCATGTGGGGCCCATTTTACATGTGGGGGGGGCCATTGTTATCATGTGGGGGCCATTTTTACCACCAACAACGCCATGCCCCCAACTAATAACTATATACAAAAAAATAAAAAAAATTCTAATACAAAAAACACAAAAAAACCCCCACCCCCCCCCCCCCACCCCCCCCCCCCCAAAACCCCCCCCCCCCCCCCCCCCCCCCCCCCCCCAAACAAAAAACCCCCCCCAAAACCCCCCCCAAAAAAAAAAAAAACCCCCCCCCCCCAAAAAAAAAAAAAAAAAAAAAAAAAAAAAAAACCCCCCCCAAAAAAACACAACAAAAAAAAAACCCCCCCACCCCCCCCCCCCCCACCCCCACCAAAACAAAAAAAAAAAAAAAAAAAACCCCAAACCCCAAAAACAAATTAACCCCAAATTCCCCCCCTTTTTTTTATATATTTTACAATTTCTTCCCCCCTTTTGCAGGTTGACAAGTTGGCAAAAGGGTATATATCCCATTGTCTTTTTTTCTCTTTCGTATTATATTCTTTTTGCACAACTCCAATTTTTGAGGGGTCTGAGTTTTGCTCAACCTCCAACACAATTAACTGTCCTCAAGTTTTGTTAAGTTAACCCATGAATTAAGGGAAAGATCCTAGCTCACCTTACGAAACAGAAAAAGAAATCCCATAGAATTTATGGCAAGGTAGTTTATTTTGGGAAAAATAACTTTATAAAAACGGGGGAACTTACTGCCTTTAAGAATTTTGGCCATCCTTAGTTACCCCAAACCACAGGTTTTTCATGGTGACAGAGCGCAGCTGAGTGAATAAAAGAAAAAACAAATTTTGCCAGATGCAAGCAAAGTTTTATGAAAATCAGTAAAAGGGAAACAAAAAAAGAAGGGGAAACTCTTTTTTTATTTTAATAAGAATTTTACCGGTCCCATATCAAAATAAATAGAAACAAGAGTTCACACAAGAATTCCCCATGCAGAAACATTCGTTTAGTTTTACCCCCCTTTGTTAGCGGGAGGGAGTAAGTGTCTCCCTCATAAAAACGAACATAAATTTAAAGGTAAACCTGAAAATTAGACGATGGAAACCCCTTGGGTTTATCATCGGGAAAAACTTTGCCACACGTAAAAAAGACCCAAGTGTTGCACATTTGTCAGATTTTTCAACGTGCTTTTTTTTGAACTATTTATCTAAAATCAACTTACATGAAGCGACACCTAAACCCTTACCCAAAATCTAGGAAACCGCAATCAAAATTTTCCCAAGATGGCGCTATGCAGATCCCAAATGCCTGCAATTGGGGTAAAAGTTGTGAAAATCCTGAAAAAATGAAAAATCG
The DNA here is from genome assembly GCF_026875155.1 of Cherax quadricarinatus. NCBI lineage: Eukaryota > Metazoa > Arthropoda > Malacostraca > Decapoda > Parastacidae > Cherax > Cherax quadricarinatus. The sequence continues at coordinate 24,840,741 of NC_069409.1, read as the reverse complement.
TAAGGAAAAAAAAAGAGTTACCCACTTGTCATCCACTTCTAAAACAGGGGTCCCCCAACCTGCGGCCCGAGAGCCGATGTGGCCCGAGGGGCCGCATGTGGCCCTTTTAGGAAAAGGATGCGGCCCTCCATGAAATTATGAATTCATTTTTATGAGGTTTTAACACCGCATAATGTCAACAATTCAAAATTTTTAAAACCCCTTTACACAAACCTTATCACCCCCTTAACAACCCCATTCACGCTGGTATTTCGGTTTTATCCCAGTAGCACGTGTGCACCTGAGTAGCACATGTTAGCACCCGAGAGGACATGTACACCTGTAGAAAAGGCATTAGCACCTGCTAGAGCCTGTAGCACCTGCTATACACATTAAACACCTTATAGCACTGTAACACCTCTATAGGGCATTGGGAACCCTGTAGTAGCATGTAGCCCGCAACCGTCCCCTAGTAGGCATGTACAAAACCGCTAGTACACGTGTAGCCCTGCAGTAGCAATTTGCACCTGCTGTACACTGTAAGCACCTCCTGCTTAAATAGCCATGTAGCACCTCTAGTAAAGTCACCCCGGGAGCACTTGACCGCGAGCCGGGCCCGCGGGGAAGCCCCTAGTAGCCTGTAGCACCCCTTTTTGAGAAAGTCACCGCTAGTAGCATGTGCCCTCTATACCATGACACCGCTAAGGGACATGTAGCACCTGCTTAGGCCCTGACATGCTAGAATGTAGCACCGCTATAGGGCCCTTGCACCTGCTATCCTGAGCACCTGTAGTAGCACATGAAACACCTGCTAGTAGCCATGTACACCGCTAGTACGGCTGAGCACCTGCTAGTAGACAAAGTACACCTGCTATAGCAGGGACACCTTAGTACCATGTACACAACCTCTGTAGCACATGTAGCACCTGCAATTCCATGAGCCCTGCTATAGCACATGGTTTGCCAAGTAGCACCTAGTAGACAGTAGCACCTGCGTAGCACATGTAGACCCGCTAGTAGCACTTTTGACCTGCAAATGAAGACCTATAGCACCTCCCCAGTAGCCGTACACCTCTATTTTTTTCACCCTTTGTAGCCATGTAGCACCTAGTAGAAATTTGCAACCCCAGTAGCCCTGTAGCACCTTTGTAGCACGTGCACCCAGTAGCATGAGCACCTGCTATACCAAAAGTAGCACCCTCTAGTAACTGTAGCACCCGCTAGTAGCCATTTGCACCTGCTGGGGAGCCAAAAAAAAGTAAGCACCTCATAGCCATGTACACCCGCTAGTGGAAAAGTAGCACCTGCTGTAGCATTAGCACCTCTAGTGCCAAAGTAGCACCTGCTAGTAGACGAGCACCCGCATAGGGCATGGCCCGCTAGAGCACATGTTCCCTGAGTACCTTTAGACCTTTGGGAGGAAAAATGTGCACCTCTAGTAGGCATGTAGACCTGCTGTACACATGTACACCTAGTGAAGTTTTGCCCCCCGTTTAGCAATTACACCCTAGAGCACATGTAGCCCTGCAGTAACCATGTAGCACCTGCTATCAATGTAGACCCTGTAGCACATGTCACCTCTGTACAAATGTAGCACCTGTAAGGGGCCCCTGTAGCACCCGCTTTTCCATGAGCACCTTGCCAAGTAGCCCGCTGTAGCAAAATCTAGTAACGTACACCTGCTAGTAGCCCATGTTAAACACTGCCCTTTTACACATTAACCCTTGGGGAATTTTCACTGTAAAACAACCTCTTAAAAATGAAAACCTGCTATGCACATGACACCCTTTGTAGCCCAAATTTTCCCCCATAGCCATGTTTCCCTGCTGTAGCCATGTAGCACCTCTAAGCACAATTTTAAACCTTTGTAGACATGTGCACCAAAAACATGTGCATGCTAATAACATGTAGCACTCTAGTGCACATGAGCACCTCAAGACACATGGCACTTGGTAGTACACATGTACCCTGCTAGTACCTGGCACCCCGCTAGTAGCACATGTAGCACCTGCTTAGACATGTGCACCTTAATAGAATTTGCACCTGCTAGTAAACATGGCACCTGTTAGAATGTACCCCTTGCCTTTTGTAGGCACATGTACACCCCATAGCACATGTAGCACCTGCTAGTAGCACATGTAGCACCTAGTAGCACATGTAGCACCTGCTAGTAGCACATGTAGCACCTTAGCACCTGCTAGTAGCACATGTAGCAACTGCTGGGTCGCGGTGATGTTTACATCACCTCCTAGGTGTTAAGAGCGAAATGAACACTGTGGGTACTCACTCATAAGCTTAACCCTTTGAGATTTTGTGGTTACTGACCATAAACATATATTCAGGACTGAATTACGGCTAATTAAAAGTATAATGTTAATATCGATCCTTATAAAATACGGCCCTCCTTTAAATGTGGCTTTTCAAATTGGAACTTGCATACTAAAAGGTTTGGGACTACTGTTCTAGAGATTTTGAATTTGGTCTGGATCCAGGACTTTGACTGATCCAGGACGTTGACTGATCCAGGACGTTGACTGATCCAGGACATTGACTGATCCAGGACATTGACTGATCCAGGACGTTGACTGATCCAGGACATTGACTGATCCAGGACATTGACTGATCCAGGACATTGACTGATCCAGGACATTGACTGATCCAGGACATTGACTGATTCAGGACGTTGACTGATCCAGGACTTTGACTGATCCTGGACTACCATCGCCACGACGACACATTTCCATAACTACTAACTATGCACTACATTGCATTCTTATTAATTAATTTGTAATGAGTTCCAAACATGAAAATTGACTATTTTTCACAGCATATTTTATGAGTACGACACTATACAACACTGTGTCACACTGTGACACCATACAACACTAACATACTGTGACACTATACAACACTGTGTCACACTGTGACACTATACAATGTATCACACTGTGACACCATACAACACTAACATACTGTGACACTATACAACACTGTGTCACACTGTGACACTATACAATGTATCACACTGTGACACCATACAACACTAACATACTGTGACACTATACAACACTGTATCAAACTGTAACACTATACAATGTATCACACTGTAACACTATACAACACTGTATCACACTGTCAAGATACAAACATATTTATCACATAACACATAATAACACGAAAAATGTTACACCTCGTACTACAAAAATTATATTATTCATAATGTTTTGTGGATACGTTAATTTTTCGACGCACGTGCTTGTCTTATGATACAGTATATTAGTGTTGGTGTGTGTGTGTGTGTGTGTGTGTATGTACTCACCTAGTTGTACTCACCTAGTTGAGGTTGCGGGGGTCGAGTCCGAGCTCCTGGCCCCGCCTCTTCACTGATCGCTATTAGGTAAACAACTTGGCAGTGGTGGGATTCGAACCCACGCCTCCTGAGAGACTGGAGCCTAAATCCAGCGCCTTAGACCACTCGGCCACACTACCTGCTGTGTGTGTGTGTGTATGTGTGTGTGTGTGTGTGTGTACTCACCTAGTTGTGGTTGCGGGGGTCGAGTCCAAGCTCCTGGCCCCGCCTCTTCACTGATCGCTACTAGGTCACTCTCCCTGAACCGCAAGCTTCATCATACCTCTGCTTAAAGCTATGTATGGATCCTGCCTCCACTACATCGCTTCACAAACTGTTCCACTTCCTGACTACTCTGTGGCTGAAGAAATACTTCCTAACATCTCTGTGATTCATCTGTGTCTTCAACTTCCAGCAGTGTCCCCTTGTTGCTGTGTCCCATCTCTGGAACATCCTGTCTTTGTTCAACTTGTCAATTCCTCTCAGTATTTTGTATGTCGTTATCATGTCCCCCCTATCTCTCCAATCTTCCAGTGTCGCCAGGTTGAATTCCCTTAACCTCTCCTCGTAAGACATACCTCTTAGCTCTGGGACTAGTCTTGTTGCAAACTTTTGCACTTTCTCTAGTTTCTTTACGTGCTTGGCTAGGTGTGTATGTGTACTCACCTAGTTGTACTCACCTAGTTGAGGTTGCGGGGGTCGAGTCCGAGCTCCTGGCCCCGCCTCTTCACTGATCGCTACTAGGTCACTCTCCCTGAGCCGTGAGCTTTATCATACCTCTGCTTAAAGCTATGTATGGATCCTGCCTCCACTACATCGCTTCCCAAACTATTCCACTTACTGACTACTCTTTGGCTGAAGAAATACTTCCTAACATCCCTGTGATTCATCTGTGTCTTCAACTTCCAACTGTGTCCCCTTGTTATTGTGTCCAATCTCTGGAACATCCTGTCTTTGTCCACCTTGTCAATTCCTCTCAGTATTTTGTATGTCGTTATCATGTCCCCCCTATCTCTCCTGTCCTCCAGTGTCGTCAGGTTGATTTCCCTTAACCTCTCCTCGTAGGACATACCTCTTAGCTCTGGGACTAGTCTTGTTGCAAACCTTTGCACTTTCTCTAGTTTCTTTACGTGCTTGGCTAGGTGTGGGTTCCAAACTGGTGCCGCATACTCCAATATGGGCCTAACGTACACGGTATACAGGGTCCTGAATGATTCCTTATTAAGATGTCGGAATGCTGTTCTGAGGTTTGCTAGGCGATCATATGCTGCAGCAGTTATTTGGTTGATGTGCGCTTCAGGAGATGTGCCTGGTGTTATACTCACCCCAAGATCTTTTTCCTTGAGTGAGGTTTGTAGTCTCTGGCCCCCTAGACTGTACTCCGTCTGCGGTCTTCTTTGCCCTTCCCCAATCTTCATGACTTTGCACTTGGTGGGATTGAACTCCAGGAGCCAATTGCTGGACCAGGTCTGCAGCCTGTCCAGATCCCTTTGTAGTTCTGCCTGGTCTTCGATCGAGTGAATTCTTCTCATCAACTTCACTTCATCTGAAAACAGGGACACCTCAGAGTCTATTCCTTCCGTCATGTCGTTCACAAATACCAGAAACAGCACTGGTCCTAGGACTGGACCCCTGTGGGACCCGCTGGTCACAGGCGCCCACTCTGACACCTCGCCACGTACCATGACTCGCTGCTGTCTTCCTGACAAGTATTCCCTGATCCATTGTAGTGCCTTCCCTGTTATCCCTGCTTGGTCCTCCAGTTTTTGCACCAATCTCTTGTGTGGAACTGTGTCAAACGCCTTCTTGCAGTCCAAGAAAATGCAATCCACCCACCCCTCTCTCTCTTGTCTTACTGCTGTCACCATGTCATAGAACTCCAGTAGGTTTGTGACACAGGATTTCCCGTCCCTGAAACCATGTTGGCTGCTGTTGATGAGATCGTTCCTTTCTAGGTGTTCCACCACTCTTCTCCTGATAATCTCCATGATTTTGCATACTATACATGTCAGTGACACTGGTCTGTAGTTTAATGCTTCATGTCTGTCTCCTTTTTTAAAGATTGGGACTACATTTGCTGTCTTCCATGCCTCGGGCAATCTCCCTGTTTCGATAGATGTATTGAATATTGTTGTTAGGGGTACACATAGCGCCTCTGCTCCCTCTCTCAATACCCATGGGGAGATGTTATCTGGCCCCATTGCCTTTGAGGTATCTAGCTCACTCAGAAGCCTCTTCACTTCTTCCTCGGTTGTGTGCACTGTGTCCAGCACATGGTGGTGTGCCCCACCTCTCCGTCTTTCTGGAGCCCCTTCTGTCTCCTCTGTGAACACTTCTTTGAATCTCTTGTTGAGTTCCTCACATACTTCACGGTCATTTCTTGTTGTCTCTCCTCCTTCCTTCCTTAGCCTGATTACCTGGTCCTTGACTGTTGTTTTCCTCCTGATGTGGCTGTATAACAGTTTCGGGTCAGATTTGGCTTTTGCTGCTATGTCCTTTTCATATTGTCTTTGGGCCTCCCTTCTTATCTGTGCATATTCGTTTCTGGCTCTACGACTGCTCTCCTTATTCTCCTGGGTCCTTTGCCTTCTATATTTCTTCCATTCCCTAGCACACTTGGTTTTTGCCTCCCTGCACCTTTGGGTAAACCATGGGCTCATCCTGGCTTTTTCATTATTCCTGTTACCCTTGGGTACAAACCTCTCCTCAGCCTCCTTGCATTTTGTTGCTACATATTCCATCATCTCATTAACTGGCTTCCCTGCCAGTTCTGTGTGTGTGTGTGTGTGTGTGTGTACTCACCTAATTGTACTCATCTA
>NC_069409.1:24779594-24832094 GCF_026875155.1 Cherax quadricarinatus | reverse complement strand
GAGCACGACCCAGGTGTTTGTTGTGACCAAAGCAGGAGCACGACCCAGGTTTTTGTTGTGACCAGAGCAGGAGCACGACCCAGGTTTTTGCTGTGACCAGAGCAGGAGCACGACCCAGGTTTTTGCTGTGACCAAAGCAGGAGCACGACCCAGGTTTTTGTTGTGACCAGAGCAGGAGCACGACCCAGGTTTTTGCTGTGACCAAAGCAGGAGCACGACCCAGGTTTTTGTTGTGACCAAAGCAGGAGCACGACCCAGGTTTTTGTTGTGACCAGAGCAGGAGCACGACCCAGGTGTTTGTTGTGACCAAAGCAGGAGCACGACCCAGGTTTTTGTTGTGACCAGAGCAGGAGCACGACCCAGGTTTTTGCTGTGACCAGAGCAGGAGCACGACCCAGGTGTTTGTTGTGACCAAAGCAGGAGCACGACCCAGGTTTTTGTTGGTGACCAGAGCAGGAGCACGACCCAGGTTTTTGTTGTGACCAGAGAAGGAGCACGACCCAGGTTTTTGTTGTGACCAGAGCAGGAGCACGACCCAGGTTCTTGTGACCAGAGCAGGAGCACGACCCAGGTTTTTGTTTTGACCAGAGCAGGAGCACGACCCAGATTTTTGTTGTGACCAGAGCAGGAGGACGACCCAGGTTTTTCTTGGTGACCAGAGCAGGAGCACGACCCAGGTTTTTGTTGTGACCAGAGCAGGAGGACGACCCAGGTTTTTGTTGTGACCAGAGCAGGATCACGACCCAGGTTTTTGTTGTGACCGGAGCAGGAGCACGACCCAGATTTTTGTTGTGACCAGAGCAGGAGGACGACCCAGGTTTTTGTTGTGATCAGAGCAGGAGCACGACCCAGGTTTTTCTTGGTGACCAGAGCAGGAGCACGACCCAGGTTTTTGTTGTGACCAGAGCAGGATCACGACCCAGGTTTTTGTTGTGACCGGGGGGAGGAGCACGACCCAGATTTTTTGTTGTGACCAGAGCAGGAGGACGACCCAGGTTTTTGTTGTGACCAGAGCAGGAGCACGACCCAGGTTTTTGTGACCAGAGCAGGAGCACGACCCAGGTTTTTGTTGTGACCAGAGCAGGAGCACGACCCAGGTTTTTGTTGGTGACCAGAGCAGGAGCACGACCCAGGTTTTTGTTGTGACCAGAGCAGGAGCACGACCCAGGTTTTTCTTGGTGACCAGAGCAGGAGCACGACCCAGGTTTTTGTTGTGACCACAGCAGGATCACGACCCAGGTTTTTGTTGTGACCAGAGCAGGATCACGACCCAGGTTTTTGTTGTGACCAGAGCAGGAGCACGACCCAGGTTTTTGTTGTGACCAGAGCAGGAGCACGACCCAGATTTTTGTTGTGACCAGAGCAGGAGGACGACCCAGGTTTTTGTTGTGACCAGAGCAGGAGCACGACCCAGATTTTTGTTGTGACCAGAGCAGGAGGACGACCCAGGTTTTTGTTGTGACCAGAGCAGGAGCACGACCCAGGTTTTTCTTGGTGACCAGAGCAGGAGCACGACCCAGGTTTTTGTTGTGACCAGAACAGGATCACGACCCAGGTTTTTGTTGTGACCAGAGCAGGATCACGACCCAGGTTTTTGTTGGTGACCAGAGCAGGAGAACGACCCAGGTTTTTATTGTGACCAGAGCAGGAGCACGACCCAGGTTTCTGTTGTGACCAGAGCAGGAGAACGACCCAGGTTTTTGTTGTGACCAGAGCAGGAGCACGACCCAGGTTTTTGTTGTGACCAGAGCAGGAGCACGACCCAGGTTTTTGTTGGCGACCAGAGCAGGAGAACGACCCAGGTTTTTGTTGTGACCAGAGCAGGAGCACGACCCAGGTGTTTGTTGTGACCAGAGCAGGAGCACGACCCAGGTTTTTGTTGTGACCAGAGCAGGAGCACGACCCAGGTTTTTGTTGTGACCAGAGCAGGAGCACGACCCAGGTTCTTGTGACCATAGCAGGAGCACGACCCAGGTTTTTGTTGTGACCAGAGAAGGAGGACGACCCAGGTGTTGTGACCAGAGCAGGAGCACGACCCAGGTTCTTGTGACCAGAGCAGGAGCACGATCCAGGTTTTTGTTGTGACCAGAGCAGGAGCACGACCCAGGTTTTTGTTGGTGACCAGAGCAGGAGCACGACCCAGGTTTTTGTTGTGACCAGAGCAGGAGTACGACCCAGGTGTTGTGACCAGAGCAGGAGCACGACCCAGGTTTTTCTTGGTGACCAGAGCAGGAGCACGACCCAGGTGTTTGTTGTGACCAGAGCAGGAGCACGACCCAGGTTTTTCTTGGTGACCAGAGCAGGAGCACGACCCAGGTTCTTGTGACCAGAGCAGGAGCACGATCCAGGTTTTTGTTGTGACCAGAGCAGGAGCACGACCCAGGTTTTTGTTGGTGACCAGAGCAGGAGCACGACCCAGGTTTTTGTTGGTGACCAGAGCAGGAGCACGACCCAGGTTTTTGTTGGTGACCAGAGCAGGAGCACGACCCAGGTTTTTGTTGTGACCAGAGCAGGAGCACGACCCAGGTTTTTGTTGTGACCAGAGCAGGAGCACGACCCATGTTTTTGTTGGTGACCAGAGCAGGAGCACGACCCAGGTTTTTGTTGGTGATCAGAGCAGGAGCACGACCCAGGTTTTTCTTGGTGACCAGAGCAGGAGCACGACCCAGGTTTTTGTTGTGACCAGAGCAGGAGCACGACCCAGGTTTTTGTTGGTGACCAGAGCAGGAGCACGACCCAGGTTTTTGTTGGTGACCAGAGCAGAAGCACGACCCAGATTTTTGTTGTGACCAGAGCAGGAGCACGACCCAGGTTTTTGTTGTGACCAGAGCAGGAGCACGACCCAGGTTTTTCTTGGTGACCAGAGCAGGAGCACGACCCAGGTTTTTGTTGTGACCAGAGCAGGAGCACGACCCAGGTTTTTGTTGGTGACCAGAGCAGGAGTACGACCCAGGTGTTGTGACCAGAGCAGGAGCACGACCCAGGTTTTTCTTGGTGACCAGAGCAGGAGCACGACCCAGGTGTTGTGACCAGAGCAGGAGCACGACCCAGGTTTTTCTTGGTGACCAGAGCAGGAGCACGACCCAGGTTTTTGTTGGTGACCAGAGCAGGAGCACGACCCAGGTTTTTGTTGTGACCAGAGCAGGAGCACGACCCGTGTTTTTGTTGGTGACCAGAGCAGGAGCACGACCCAGGTTTTTGTTGTGACCAGAGCAGGAGCACGACCCAGGTTTTTGTTGGTGACCAGAGCTGGAGCACGACCCAGGTTTTTGTTGGTGACCAGAGCAGAAGCACGACCCAGATTTTTGTTGTGACCAGAGCAGGAGCACGACCCAGGTTTTTGTTGTGACCAGAGCAGGAGCACGACCCAGGTTTTTCTTGGTGACCAGAGCAGGAGCACGACCCAGGTTTTTGTTGTGACCAGAGCAGGAGCACGACCCAGGTTTTTGTTGGTGACCAGAGCATGAGCACGACCCAGGTTTTTGTTGGTGACCAGAACAGGAGCACGACCCAGGTTTTTGTTGGTGACCAGAGCAGGAGCACGACCCAGGTTTTTGTTGTGACCAGAGCAGGAGCACGACCCAGGTTTTTGTTGGTGACCAGAGCAGGAGCACGACCCAGGTTTTGGTTGGTGACCAGAGCAGGAGCACGACCCAGGTTTTTTTGGTGACCAGAGCAGGAGCTCGACCCAGGTTTTTGTTGTGACCAGAGCAGGAGCACGACCCAGGTTTTTGTTGGTGACCAGAGCAGGAGCACGACCCAGGTTTTGGTTGGTGACCAGAGCAGGAGCACGACCCAGGTTTTTTTGGTGACCAGAGCAGGAGCACGACCCAGGTTTTTGTTGTGACCAGAGCAGGAGCACGACCCAGGTGTTTGTTGTGACCAGAGCAGGAGCACGACCCAGGTTTTTGTTGTGACCAGAGCAGGAGTACGACCCAGGTTTTTGTTGGTGACCAGAGCAGGAGCACGACCCAGATTTTTGTTGGTGACCAGAGCAGGAGCACGACCCAGATTTTTGTTGGTGACCAGAGCAGGAGCACGACCCAGATTTTTGTTGGTGACCAGAGCAGGAGCACGACCCAGGTTTTTGTTGGTGACCAGAGCAGATCACAACGCTCGTATCAATAACAACAAATGTCTATCGAATTACTTTTTTTCAGTACGAAAGTTAAGTATCAGTAGGAAGTGTGTTACCAACACAAGAACTTGTATGTAGTGTCTGTGTTCTGTAATATATATATATATATATAATATATATATATATATATATATATATATATATATATATATATATATATATATATATATATATGTGTGTGTGTGTGTGTGTGTGTGTGTGTGTGACTTCTCACATTATCAAGGAACTATAAAAGTAATACGTCAAAGGAAGGCATATAAAGGGTCTAGACCACACCTCACCATCATGGATATGATGGTGAGGTGTGGTCTAGACCCTTTATATGCTTTCCTTTGATGTATTGTCGTTATAGTTCCTTGATAATGTGAGAAGCCACGAAATCGCTTGGAATTTCACTATTCTTCCATAGTGGTTATTTTGCATATTCTGATAGCCCCTGTTTACTGTGATCTTATTGCATATATATATATATATATATGTCGTGCTGAATAGGCAGAACTTGCGATCTTGGCTTAAATAGCAACGCTCATCTTGCCATATAGGACAAGTGAAAATTTTTCTGTGCAATAATTTCGCCAAAATCATTCTGACCCTAACGAAAAAAATATATTTCACTGTGTTTGTTTAGTACTAAATTATTGTAAACGTATTTAAAATATATTTAGTTGGGTTAGGCTAAAATAAATTGCTCTTGTTATAATAAGGTTAGGTAAGTTTTCTAAGATTCTTTTGGTGCAGAAATAAAGTTTTTTTACATGAACATTAATGAAAAAATATCTTTAAACGTATAAGATAAAATTTCAGAAAGGACTTAATTTTAAATGAGTTCTTGCTAATTGACCAGTTTTACATTTTCGGCACGACATATATACATTGCTAGTCATGGCATTATGCCGGGTAGCAGCCGTTATCATGACGTCACTGCCTGCCGCCACACTCCACAGTGACTCCTGAGTGCTCACGTGGCTGCCATGGTGAGAGGAAGTGTTACACTTTTCTCTCTCATCCACCCCATCTTTCGTCCGGCGTTCCCTTTGGTTTTGGGGCTATACATGTTTGATTATGGGTAAATGGAAGTCTTTAACACCTGAAACTATAACTCAAACCATAGAGCTTTACAAAGCTGGGCACCAAACAAAAGAAATAGTGGAGAATGTTGGTGTGTGTGAGCGCTCAGTGAGGAACTGGGTGCAGCGTTTCAAGGCTGATGGCGGTGTCAAGTTACCGTCTGACAAATCTCGGCCTGGCCCCTTGAAGAAGACATCTGTAGGTACCTTAACTGTGTTAAAGAAGCACTTAGAGAGTACAGCTTAGATAACTGCTAGAGAACTGAAAGAAAAGAACCCACATCTTCTCTCAGAGGTGTCTGTAAGAACTGCTAACAGATGTGTGTCAGAACTGGGTTACAGAAGTCACCGCCATGTTAAGAAACTGATCCTCTCCAAGCCACAGAAGAAACGTAGGTTGGATTATTCAAAGAAATATCTTCACTAGAATCTTCAACAGTGGGCTGAAGCGCTTTGGAGTGATGAAGCAACCTTCACCGTCACCTGTAACCATGGGGGACGTGTACCATCCCAGAGGTAGTAACCCACTAGACCCACGCTACACCTGTGAGACCACCAAACACTCAGACTCGCTCATGGTTTGGGGGTGTTTCAGTGCTCAGACTGATGGTGAACTCATTGTTCTTCCCAAAAACCAGTATGTGAACCAGTATAATTACCTGAAGTTTTTGTGTGAAAATTTACCTGAGGTGTTTGACAAGTGTGGGACTATGGTTTTTATGCAAGACGGCGCACCGTGTCATACCGCCAAATCTGTAGCTCAGTGGCTTAAGGACTTAAAGTGAGGTTCTTTAATGACTGGCCAGGCAATTCCCCAGACCTAAACCCTATTGAGAACCTCTAGTCAATAGTGAAATGAGGTTTACTGGGCAAGGGTATCAGTTCCATCCCGTAGCTGGAGGCTGCTGTACATGAGACATGGAATAATATGCCTCCCCAACCTTCAAGAATTTGTGTGAGAGGCTTCCTTCATGGCTGAGGGACGTAATTCAGCGTAAAAGGACGCAGCACCAAGTATTAAAACCTCAGTAAGTGTGCAAATATATATATTACAATCTTTCATGGTATGTGTTTGTGTTTTGGTATGTTTGTGAGGGAGGGGCAGCATAATGCTGTGACTAGCACTGTATATATAAGGCTGTGAGTACTGAATATGTAGTCACAGGGCTCAGTAGATGCCACACATACTGCTACTATGAACAAAATGTTGAAAATTGTAAAAAATACTGACTAAGTTGATGAGTAAGACGCATATGCGACAACTGGATGTCTTTTTAGTTGATTGTTGAAACGTTTCGCCTACGCGGTAGTCTTCATCAGTGAAATACAGAGGAAAATGTATTGTAGGCAGCAGTAGTAGTAGTGGCGAGGTTAAGATGATGTAATCTGTCCATCAACTTTGAAGAAATAGTTTGAGGTGGTCAGTCCCTCAGCCTAAACAAGAGTTCGACTCCATGGTCTGAGGGACTGACCCCCTGAAACTATTTACCCAGGTTGATAGACTAAGTACGTCATCTTTACCTCGCCATTATTCCTCTGTATTTCACTGAAGAAGACTACCGCGTAGGCGAAACTTCCAACACTCAACAATACAGCTACCCAGGTGTTGCACCTGCGTTTTATGAACAAAATAACGAAAACTTAAAACTCACTATCGTGTTGCATTAGGGAATAAAATAAATTAGGTTTAAAGAGAACAAATTAATGGTATATAATATAATCTGCGGTAATTTTTATTCTCTCTCAAAAGGATATATAATCAAACTCGAATAAGTTTGAATCTGAGTTAAGCAAATATTTTCTGAGCATTAATTCAGTATTCCCCATCCTGCAGTAAAGCAACATGATGAACAAACTGCAATATTGATGTTAATACAATTACATCAATAATATTAGAGTTGTAAATACAAAGTTACATAACACCGAGAGTTTGATCCTGCTGTGTACATAGTTTGATCCTGCTGTGTACATAATTTGATCCTGCTGTGTACATAGTTTGATCCTGCTGTGTACATAGTTTGATCCTGCTGTGTACATAGTTTGATCCTCCTGTGTACATAGTTTGGTCCTGCTGTGTACATAGTTTGGTCCTCCTGTGTACATAGTTTGGTCCTCCTGTGTACATAGTTTGATCCTGCTGTGTACATAGTTTGGTCCTCCTGTGTACATAGTTTGATCCTGCTGTGTACATAGTTTGATCCTGCTGTGTACATAGTTTGATCCTGCTGTGTACATAGTTTGATCCTGCTGTGTACATAGTTTGATCCTGCTGTGTACATAGTTTGATCCTGCTGTGTACATAGTTTGATCCTGCTGTGTACATAGTTTGGTCCTCCTGTGTACATAGTTTGATCCTGCTGTGTACATAGTTTGATCCTGCTGTGTACATACTTTGATCCTGCTGTGTACATAGTTTGGTCCTCCTGTGTACATAGTTTGATCCTGCTGTGTACATACTTTGATCCTGCTGTGTACATAGTTTGGTCCTCCTGTGTACATAGTTTGATCCTGCTGTGTACATAGTTTGGTCCTCCTGTGTACATAGTTTGATCCTGCTGTGTACATAGTTTGGTCCTGCTGTGTACATAGTTTGGTCCTCCTGTGTACATAGTTTGATCCTGCTGTGTACATAGTTTGATCCTGCTGTGTACATAGTTTGGTCCTCCTGTGTACATAGTTTGGTCCTCCTGTGTACATAGTTTGGTCCTCCTGTGTACATAGTTTGGTCCTCCTGTGTACATAGTTTGGTCCTCCTGTGTACATAGTTTGGTCCTCCTGTGTACATAGTTTGGTCCTCCTGTGTACATAGTTTGGTCCTCCTGTGTACATAGTTTGGTCCTCCTGTGTACATAGTTTGATCCTCCTGTGTACATAGTTTGATCCTCTTGTGTACATAGTTTGGTCCTCCTGTGTACATAGTTTGGTCCTCCTGTGTACATAGTTTGGTCCTCCTGTGTACATAGTTTGGTCCTCCTGTGTACATAGTTTGGTCCTCCTGTGTACATAGTTTGGTCCTCCTGTGTACATAGTTTGGTCCTCCTGTGTACATAGTTTGGTCCTCCTGTGTACATAGTTTGGTCCTCCTGTGTACATAGTTTGGTCCTCCTGTGTACATAGTTTGGTCCACCTGTGTACATAGTTTGGTCCTCCTGTGTACATAGTTTGGTCCTCCTGTGTACATAGTTTGGTCCTCCTGTGTACATAGTTTGGTCCTCCTGTGTACATAGTTTGATCCTCCTGTGTACATAGTTTGGTCCTCCTGTGTACATAGTTTGGTCCTCCTGTGTACATAGTTTGGTCCTCCTGTGTACATAGTTTGGTCCTCCTGTGTACATAGTTTGGTCCTCCTGTGTACATAGTTTGGTCCTCCTGTGTACATAGTTTGATCCTCCTGTGTACATAGTTTGGTCCTCCTGTGTACATAGTTTGGTCCTCCTGTGTACATAGTTTGGTCCTCCTGTGTACATAGTTTGATCCTGCTGTGTACATAGTTTGGTCCTCCTGTGTACATAGTTTGGTCCTCCTGTGTACATAGTTTGGTCCTCCTGTGTACATAGTTTGGTCCTCCTGTGTACATAGTTTGGTCCTCCTGTGTACATAGTTTGATCCTCCTGTGTACATAGTTTGGTCCTCCTGTGTACATAGTTTGGTCCTCCTGTGTACATAGTTTGGTCCTCCTGTGTACATAGTTTGGTCCTCCTGTGTACATAGTTTGATCCTCCTGTGTACATAGTTTGATCCTGCTGTGTATATAGTTTGATCCTGCTGTGTACATAGTTTGGTCCTCCTGTGTACATAGTTTGATCCTGCTGTGTACATAGTTTGATCCTCCTGTGTACATAGTTTGATCCTGCTGTGTATATAGTTTGATCCTGCTGTGTACATAGTTTGATCCTGCTGTGTATATAGTTTGATCCTGCTGTGTACATAGTTTGATCCTGCTGTGTATATAGTTTGATCCTGCTGTGTACATAGTTTGATCCTGCTGTGTATATAGTTTGATCCTGCTGTGTACATAGTTTGATCCTGCTGTGTATATAGTTTGATCCTCCTGTGTACATAGTTTGATCCTGCTGTGTATATAGTTTGATCCTGCTGTGTACATAGTTTGATCCTGCTGTGTATATAGTTTGATCCTGCTGTGTATATAGTTTGATCCTCCTGTGTATATAGTTTGATCCTGCTGTGTACATAGTTTGATCCTGCTGTGTACATAGTTTGATCCTCCTGTGTACATAGTTTGATCCTGCTGTGTATATAGTTTGATCCTGCTGTGTACATAGTTTGGTTTAATGTATATTTCGGAGATGAAAATATGAGTGGTGTTTGTATAGTTGAAACTCAGCCTTAATGACATGTGTAGCAGACAGGATTTCATCCTAATCAACCCGCCACCACCAACCAGACTGGCTGAATAAGACACAAGTGCAATACCTGCGTATCTTTATTACGACGTTTCGTCATCTAGTAAATTTTGCACTTCAATATAGAGCTCATAGACTGGAGACAGCTGAAGATGAGGTGATCAGCCTGGGAAGGTGCTCACTCCACAAGCTTTGCTGGCTCCCAAGAATAGGCAGGAGAATATACTAGTCAGAAGAGAGTTGCAGTGGGAGTTGCAGTGGGAGTTGCAGTGGGAGTTGTAGTGGGAGTTGCAGTGGGAGTTGCAGTGGGAGTTGCAGTGGGAGTTGCAGTGGGAGTTGCAGTGGGAGTTGCAGTGGGAGTTGCAGTGGGAGTTGCAGTGGGAGTTGCAGTGGGAGTTGCAGTGGGAGTTGTAGTGGGAGTTGCAGTGGGAGTAAGTCGTGTCTAGGAGTTAGGCCAAAGATTAGCAATAAGATTGTGAAGGATATCCTGTGTACCAAGATTCCACGGTGTTACTGTATCACAATTATAATTACAATATTGGTACACAATACTGACAAGTAGATAAATAACACACATGTACAACACCTGGGTATCTTTACGTGGGTATCTTTACGCTGAAGATACTTCACCAACCAGTAATAAAGATACCCTTGACCGTTGACCATGCAGCTTCATTTGTTTAAGATAAGGAAAAGATTTTTCTCGGACTATTAACCAGGATGCTTAGTATCCCAAGATAACATAATTGTGTGCGCCATCGCAAACTTTATCGTATTTCCACTGAAGTCTTTTAATCCTCTTCCCCAGGATGCGACTCACAACAGTCGGCTAACACCCAGGTACATACTTTCTGCTAGATGAACACCTGGCAGTAGGTATAAGGAAACATTCCCCAACCTTTCACCTGTGCCGGGAAACGAACCCCGGTCCAAAATTATTAATATGCTCGATCCCATACTATCTTTCGAAGATAATACAATATATTTTTTTTTGTAATTTTAAACTCTTTTATATATATGTTCTCTCTTATTTTTTGTTATACAAAATCTGCAGAATAAATTTCGTTTGGTTAATACTTGCCTAATTAACCTCGGTTACGCAAGACTTGCCAGACGCTACTTCACCATACCATGGTACCTGGAGTTTACCTGGAGAGGGTTTCGGGGGTCAACGCCCCCGCGGCCCGGTCTGAGACCATGCCTCATGGTGGATCAGGGTCTGATCAACCAGGCTGTTACTGCTGGCCGCACGCATGCTGACGTACGAACCACAGCCCGGTTGGTCAGGTACTGACTTTAGGTGACTGTCCAGTGCCTTCTTGAAGACAGCCAGGGGTCTATTGGCAATCCCCCTTATGTATGCTGGGAGGTAGTTGAACAGTTTTGGGCCCCGGACACTTATTGTGTTGTCTCGTGGCGCCCCTGCTTTTCATCGGGGGAATGTTGCATTTCCTGCCGAGTCTTGTGCTTTCAGAGGGAGTGATTTTCGTGTGCAGGTTTGGTACCAATCCCTCCAGGACCTTCCAAGTGTATAATATCATGTATCTCTCGCCTGCATTCCAGGGAAAACAGATCAAGGACCTTCAACCGTTCCCAGAAATTTAGGTGCCTTTTCGTACTTATGTGTGCCGTGAAAGTTCTGTGTACACTCTCCAGGTCTACAACGTCGCCAGCCTTGAAGAGGGCCGTTAGTGTAGTGGGGCGTCAGCCTCTCCTTCCTCCGATACTGGTTCACCTTATTGTGGTAAGAGGGGATTCTGCTGGCCTGTTTTTCCCTCTTTCTCTGAAGCTGGTTCACAACCCCCCCCCCCTCCGACGAAAGACCACCTTTACTGGACAATATCCTCATTACCCTCTCAGTCTCCCATATCGAGATGTCAGATTTTAACACCTTGCATAAGTCCTATCCTGCGTGACGGACTGTGAGAGAAAAACATGAGTAGCTTTCGTTCTACCGAATAACTGTCATATAGAGCAGGGAAGCAGCACACTGCTGAGGTATTCTATTTTGTTTAATAAATAAAAATAAGGATTCCTTTACTTTACCTTGCTCTGGCGAAACAGCCATCAGCTCATTTATCGTCCTAAATACCTGGATTTTTTTCTCTTTTTCTCAAAATTTGCTTCGACTCATGATGTGAACTGAAGTATATTGTTTTATTACTTTTTTTATTATATATTAGTGAAAAGCGTCCTGCTATTGACCCATATTACTGACCAGAGGCCTGATATTATATTAGTGACTAGAGACAAGGTTTGGATCCGTGCGTTACCTGAGACTTTATAATGATCTGTAGCTAGGGAACGGCAGGTTCTGGCAGGCTCTGGCAGGTCTTGGCAGGTCCTGGCAGGCTCTGGCAGGTCCTGGCAGGTCCTGGCAGGCTCTGGCAGGTCCTGACCTAAGTCCCGCATCCCACGCAAGATTTATATGCCATTGGCAAAGTTTCGACAGCGATTACGGGAGCGTGTCGGCCCAACTGCTAAAAAAAACCATCTTTTCCCTCACTGCCTCACGGGGCATAGGTAGATGGGGGAGGTAGGACAATCAGGTAATGTTATCCTCCCTCTTTTTTTTTCTTCCTTTTTTTGGTCTAATCATATTTTATCAATTGTTTTCTTCCTTCTGCTCTTCTCATATATATAATAATATCCTTGCTATATAGCCCTCTGTGGTTTTGCGCTTTTTTTTTTATAAAATCTCTTTCTATCAATCTTCTCTTCTCTCTCTTCTCTCTCTCTTTCTTCATCTCTCTCTCTACTCTTTGTTCTCTTTTCTTTTATCTCTCCTCTCTCTCTCTCCTCTCTCTTTCTCTCTCTTTCTCTCTCTCTCTCCTCTTCCTCTCTCTCTCTCTCTCTCTCTCTCTCTCTCTCTCTCTCTCCTCTCCTCTCCTCTCTCTCCTCCTCTCCTCCCTCCTCCCTCCCTCCTCCTCCCCTCCCTCCCTCCTCCTCCTCCCTCCCTCCTCCCTCTCTCCCTCTCCCTCTCCTCCCCTCTCCCCTCTCCCCCTCCCCCCTCCCCCCCTCCCCCTTCCCCTCCCCCTCCCCTTCCCCCCTCCGCTTTCAACTTGAGATTAAAGTTGATTCTTATGACGCCATATGTCGAGAGGAAATCTTCAACTTGGGTTCGTAGTCAGCGGAGCGAAGGAGCGATCTCACTAAACCCTTTCACTTCTCCTGCACCTCACGGGGATTACCATAGGGACTGTCGATCCACACCAGCATCCAAGTCTATTAACTTGCCCATTCAAGCCTCTGATCCGGATTCGTAGTGACTTGTGTGCATTGCGTTCGTGCTAATCCGTATCAAACTCCCGACTGCAAGGGAAGCAGTTTATAGAGAAGCACGCAGGTTCCCTTTGGTATTAGAGACTCGAATCAGAAGATGGTATCTATGTTGTGTACTTGCCAATCCATAAAATATACATCGAACAACTTTTTTTATATATACACATCATGATGGTAGATCTTAAAAGTAAATTTAAAAAGTTTGGACCTAAAGATTACAATATTAGATTCAGAATATGGTTATAAATGCAGATGAGACGCCATGTCTAAAGTGAGACCACTAAAGTCTGAGTTGGAAGAAAACGAAATGTAGATGATGCTAAGATCATGAATACGATTACGGAGATAATGTGTATAATACACGAGGACCTG
Organism: Cherax quadricarinatus; assembly: GCF_026875155.1. Taxonomy (NCBI): domain Eukaryota; kingdom Metazoa; phylum Arthropoda; class Malacostraca; order Decapoda; family Parastacidae; genus Cherax; species Cherax quadricarinatus. The sequence continues at coordinate 24,818,871 of NC_069409.1, read as the reverse complement.
AACACTATGGGGATACGACGAGTGTATGTGTGTGGGGGGGGGGGAGAGGACAAGGCCCTCTAGTACAGGTACATACTTGAATATTAATCAGACACTCCAAGGATGTAATTGTTATTATTTATGGGAGCTCGTGGATATGATCCGGACCTACAAGGTGACTTATTTGAAGAACCCAGTAATGTCAGAAGGATCAACAGGGGCAGCTGTTTTAAGAACCCAGGGATATAAGGATCTTCAGGGTAGGTGTTTTAAGAATTCTATTTCGGCTTCTGTGTATTGCAATACTTACTTTCTCCTTATTCTAAGTGTCTGTGTGTTTTCTAGGGTGTGTGTGGTAGGTGGTGCCCCGGGGTGAGTCATGGGGTCCTGGGCATCATGCTGGGCCATCCTACGACGAGAGTTTAAGCTAAGCAACTTCATGCTTGACCACCAGGATCCCCATCTCTTCCTTGCTGCCGAGGTAAGTCTTATTTTTCAGCAGGTCTGTGCTCACGTCTCAGAGATTCAGCTGCCCATGACTCTTAAACCTGAAGTGAGGCAGCGGAGAGGGAACATGAGACGAGAATGTTGCCACGGCAAGAGAGGAGGAACTCTCACTACGTGCGGCTATTCCATACAATAATTATACGGGTGCACCCACAACTGCAGGGAAACAGCATCAGAGAGCTGCTTCCCTGTATGTTATATGAGTTACGTTGTGGGAAACGTCAGCTGTGTTACGGCTGCCTCACTCTACGTGGGAATATATGCTAGCTATGTTCTCCTGTCATATCCAAGGTTAATGTAAAGAAGCAGGGAAAAAGAGAAGGAGGAGAATGAAGACGGAAGGGAAAGGAAGAGGAGGAGAAGTGAGAAAGGAAAGGAAGATTATGAAGAGGTGGAAAAGTTCATCTCGCTCCTGCCCGCCTCCTTTCTTCCTCTCTCTCTCTCTCTCTCTCTCTCTCTCTCTCTCTCTCCTTGATTTTTTCTTCCACTCTTCGTCTTCTCACCCATCCGTCTATTTAAGACATTACTAGCCTGTTCCAACTTTGTTATCACTATGTTTCTATCATTTTCTCATGTGTTCTCACCACTTTCTCAGTGTTCTCATCGTGTTATCACGTATTCTAAGTGTTCCCATCAGGTTCCTGCATTGTTTCTATCATGTTCTTCCTCTGTTCTCACTATTTTTCTCATAATTTTCGCACTTTATTCTCATAATTATTTTTATGTGCTCAACCTGATCTCAGTCTCGCCTATTCTCATTATTTTTTCTCATTATCTTACCCATTTCCAACCTCGTTCTCATCCCGTCATCACGCTGTTTTCGTTACACCTAATTTTCATTATGGTCTCATGTTCTTACCTATTTCCAATCATGTTCTTACCCTGTTCTCAAACGTTCTCACCTTTCAGTGGCAGAGACACCCAATCTCGAGCGTGCGGGCGTGGTACGTGGCCTACAGATGGGCGTGGGCGCTGTACCACGTCTCGTGGTGGGCCGCCAACTTTGCTCTGGAGGGCGGCATCGATGCTCCCATCCAGCGTAAGGCCTATCATTTCATCTACCTCACCAACTGGGCCTACCTTAGCATAGCCGTAAGTAGCAGTGGTATAAGTTGCTTGTAATATGACCGGTGTTGTTGCAGAACATCCGATAGCCATCACATACTGTGCCCTGTGACCTGCTGGCTAACGCTGTCACTGCACACGGCGAGGTAGAAACATTGGGCGTGTTTCATTACACCGGTTGTCTATGCTCCCTATCAGTAAAATGCGTACCTGGGTGTTGGTTGACTGGTGTGGGTCGCATCCTGGGACAAAACTGACCTAATTTGCCCGAGATGTTCTGCATAACAAGCGGCTTTCTATATAGCAGTATGTCGCTGATGTCAGCTATACCGGTATACCTTGTACATATACTTGTAGAAATATATTATTATTATTATTATTATTATTATTATTATTATTATTATTAAAATTACTTAAACCAGTAACTCGCTTCCTGAGCACAAGTCTTGGAGCAGGTACAGGCAGGTTCGCCAGGACGAGTCCTAACCCGGGACAAGTCTAGGGAAATGGTAAAAATAATGAAGTGTAAGCAAATAGTCAACAGTCTTTCGTGAGAACTGACTGTGAGTGGCATTAAAGGTGGGTCTACGGGAGACAGAACAGTTAAGTTAGTCACACTAGTGTCCAGACAAGAATAGTGTAATTACAAATCAGAAGATTAGCTTTATACAAGCCGGGAGTAAAAGTGTATCAACCTGTACATCAAAATATGTTCTATGTCCTCCCGCTTGACAGTTACATTTTCAAAGGAAACACAAATGTTACAAGTAACATTGTTGTACTATCTTATTTTGCATACAGCGAAGTTCAAAAGACAGTATGCAGATACATGATGGACTCAGAGGCTAAGTCCAACAACAATGTAAATCCTCACTTACAATGCAAATTGAATACCCATCATACTTTCCCTTCCTTGGTTTAAATATCAATACACCGTCCCGTTGCTACGGGTGGGCCCCTGATTGGCCCCGTAGAGTTAGGCACTTCCTCAGCGCAGTATGTGGCCACTTTGATAAACACACTGACAGCTATCATATTGTGTGCCTTTAATATAATGATAAAATTCTACACTGAACAAACGTCTCACGAACTACAATTTCCACAGGGTAGTACATGAGTGGTGTGAATTCAACCACTGGATCGGTCCAACAATATACGGTAGCTCGGCAGCAACGTTAACAGCAACTGCCCATCACAGTGTGGGTGCAGACAAGTGGTGAGGTGGTGTGACCGTCAGAAGTTGTGTACACTGGAGCACGTGGCGACCCGGTCAGCAAGTGGTGACCCGGTCAGCAAGCAATGATTGAATAATAATGAGTACATCACACCGAGGATGGTGAAGGGTTGCTACTATTAGTATATACTATAGTATAGACAGTGATTTAGAATATATACAAGTCGACCTACTATAGATGATATAGTGGTTCATGACACTCAGCTTCATAACTCGAAGGTGGATCCAGAGATCATGGCCCCCGCGACTCGGCCCCATATCAGGCCTTTCCCCCAGTAGATTAGTTTGTTAGAATTTTGCTGTAGTAGCTGTTGTAGTTTCATTAGATATAATGTTTAAAATTTTCTGCTGGAGTTCTGTAAACAATGTAAGTAACAATCGTAGTGTTAATGGTGATCGTAGTGTTGATGTATTGTTGTGGATTGTAGGTAATAATGTTGACTCGTGGTACTAGCAATAGTGTCTACATATCAACTAGTTGTAATATTTATATCTTAGTACTAATTATTTGTCTAAGTAGTGACTGTAGTAATATTAGTGATTTTGGTAAATATTTTAGCAATAGTGACTAGTAATTGTAATGTTTAGTAGTGGTGTAGTAGTAGTAGTGGTGGTGTAGTAGTAGTAGTAGTATCAGTAGTAGTAGTAGCAGTGACGGTGTTTAGCAGTAATGTAGTGGTTGTCTGATGTTTACAACAACAACAAAAAGTTGGCTAAAAAAAAAAAAAACGTTCGAAGACAAGCTTCTAAATGGCTTTCAATTAAACATAATAAAAGTTGATAAAAGTTAAGAAACTCACTTAGACTGGTGAGAGGGAGACAAGATAACTACATATACATATAAAGTCATGAAAAGAATACGAAAAGAACTATTTCTTAGCACCATCGACAAGGGCAAACAAGCGGCCATAGTTGTACATTAAGAAAAAGTTTTTCTTGAGAGTTGCAGAATAATGAAATAATTAGACTCGAGAAGAGGAAGCAAGTGTTAAAACCACCGGAATTAACACAAAATATATATGATAGATCAGATATTGAAGACTCGATTCCATAAGTGTAGTTCTCAATGGAACAGAACCAGCAAGACATCCTATTGGGACAAGTGTTCCACAAGGAAGATTGCTGGGGCCATTGTTATGGAATGTCTACTTCAATGACCTTCTTCATCTCATCCCAGAATCCCATGCATATGCAGACGACTGTACACTGACATTCACTTATCCAAGAGAAGAAATGCCAACTGCTCTAAGCTACATCAATCACCAGCTAAGAGCTATATCAGCTTGGGGAAATAGATGGCAAGTAACATTTGCACCTGAGAAAACGCAAATGATGATAGTCTCTAGGCACCATGATGGTAATGCTGGTGCAGTAGTAAGGATGAATGGGAGGGTGTTGGCACCTGGAGAAGAAGTTGATATCCTTGGGGTGAAATTTGACTCCAAACTACCTGAAGAACCATGTTTTAAATCTGCAACAGAAGCAGCCAGGAAGCTTACAGCACTTCGCCGTATCTCGCATCTGCTTGACAGTAGGGGTTGCAAGATTCTGTACGAGGCACAAGTAAGCTCACACCTTGAGTATGCTCCACTTTCTTGGTTTGTCTGCCCCCTCCATCTCTCATCTGCGACTGCTTGCAGAGTAAGAACAGAGCAAGACCGTCTCATCTCTGGCCTAGACCCATTCCTGGATAGATCTGTCATTTCAGCAGAGCCTTCAACACAGGAGGGATGTGGGTGGCCTTACTGTTATGTACAAGGCCAATATTGTCAAAGTCCACACTTGGATCCACTTCGAGGACAGCGTGAAAAAGCTTTTATGCACAATGACGGGCAGAAACAGCAACTTCACTCTGGCTGTACCTTCTCCAGAACATCACTCCATCTGAGATCATATATACCCAGGATGACTCGAGTATGGAACATATTCCTACAGCATAATGATGTCAACGAGATAAAGTCAGTTGATCACACGAAAGTGCTGGCCCACAGATGGCTCCAACTTCATCCTGTTCCTTACTTGTATGTCTCATAACAATGAAAATGCTTTCAAATGAGCTGATGTACGTAACAGCTCTTAGCTTGCCAATAAAGTTAGGAATCCTTAACCTGTAAATAACTTGTCAATAAAGCTAGGGATCCTTAACCTTGTCAAACCCTGTGGGAAAAAAAAGTATAAATCTGCTCTTGAACCTACAGATAGTTAATCTGAAACTGATGATCTCTCTCTCTCTCTCTCTCTCTCTCTCTCTCTCTCTCTCTCTCTCTCTCTCTCTCTCCTCTCTCTCTCTCTCTCTCTCTCACGCATAACAATAACAACAGTTCATGTTGTATTGCAACAGACAGAATATTTAATTTTTCTCTAAGTGTGACACACGCAGATATATGCAATACTTTGTATACACTGAAATACACTTGCTATGTAGATGAATAAACTAAGTTCACAAAAGACAGATTAATTAGTCATGGTGTGTAGCTGGACTAAATGTTGAAGGTTAATTAGCTTAGTTTCCCAGATGAAGGAGTTGGGAGAGTTTTAGACGAGTTAAACTTGGATGAGATTCTGTAGCCTCGTGTCTTTGTCGCTTCCCTCGTCATCTTTATCTGCCCTGTCCATCTATTATTCCCCTGTGTCATCTATGTCCTTCGTTCCTCCCCATGTCCCAGTTCCCACCTTTCTAGCCTCTTCCCCTTCCCCTTTTCCCGTCTCTTTTATTCACCCCCTCTCTTCTCTCCTCTTCATGAATCTCCACTCTCCCATTTTCTCTCGTTCTTTTTCCTTCTCTCTCTCTCTTCCCTTCCGATCTTTTTTCCCTTAACTTCCCCATCTTTTGGTCCCCTTTCCATCTTTCTCTCTCCCCTCCCATGTGTCCCCAGACTATCTTCACTCTTCCTCACTCTCCAGCTCTGATACTCCAGCTGATAAAGCAGAGAGGTTTGATAGAATGAAGGAATGATGGTAGGAAAGAAGAGGGGAGAAAAGAGGGAAGAATGGAAGGAAAGAAGGGAGAATGGAAGGAAAGAATACTGGAAGGAAAGAAGGAAGGATGGAAGGAAAGAAGAGGGAAGGAAAGAAGGAAGGATGGAAGGAAGGAAAGAAGGGAGAAAAGAATGATGGAAGGAAAAAAGATGGAAGAAAAGAAGAGGTGAGGAATGAAAGAATGATGTAAAGAAGGGAGGAAAGAATGAATTATGGAAGGGAGTAATGAAGATTGTAGGGGGTACAAAAATAAGCTACAGATGCTGGAAGGGTGAAACAGAAGAGGTAGGTAGGAAGGAAGGAAGGAAGTAAGGAAGAGAGGGAGTCAAAAATAACATTCCACACAAGGGACACCTTCATTCCATCACTCCGATGGTTCCCAAATGTAACTGGCGAGGACGCTGAGACTAATTGGTCCTTGGAGAATAGTTAATAGGATGCTGAAATAGGACGGGGAGAAGGTGAAATAGAACTGGAGGAGGATGAAATGGGGCGGGGGGATGAAATAGGGTAAAAGGGAAATGAAATGGGCGGGGGTAGGATGAAATAGGGAGGAGGGTGGGGGGGGGGGAAGGGGATGAAATTTCTTAACCGATTTTTTCAAGCTGCACCCGTCCAGCTACTGGCCAGATCCAACAATGCTTAACTTGACTGAGCTATGATCGCTGCCTACGCTGCACCGTGCCAGGGTTTCAGTTGATCATAAATACTGTCTTTATTGATCATAAACATCATTGATCATAAATATTGTCTTTATTGATCATAAACACTGCCTTTATTTATCATAAACATTGTTCGTCATAAACATTGTCTTTATTAATCATAAACATTGTATTTATTGATCATAAACATTGTATTTATTGATCATAAACATTGTATTTATTGATCATAAACATTGTATTTACAGATTACAAACAATGTATTAGTTGATCATAAACACTGTATTTATAGATCATAAACATTATTTTTGATCATAAACATTGTTTTTTGATCATAAACATTGTATATACTGATCATAAACATTGTATTTATTGATCAATGGGAAACATTTAGTAACCATTCAAGAGGGTGACTTGATGCCCAGTGAAGGGCTCTTGATCCAAGGAATCATACTTTCCCTTCCTTGGTTTAAATATCAATACACCCTCCCGTTGCTACGGGCGCTATATGGCCCCTACGAGTCTAGCGCTTCTCCGCGAATATAGTAATAGGGATCATCTATCTAAGAAATTGAGTGAGAGTTGATTCATTGAACGATCTAAGGCTCTACTAAGCTTCAATATTTATTCCATGTTGTGCTGACCTATAGTTACGGTCCCGCAATGCGGAACGTATCGATCGTTGGTATTCCCACTCCCTGATGGCCGTTCCTTTACGTTCATAGTGCAGGGATTGTGCTCTCAGCTGTTGTGGTCATGGTGAGTGAGCATGGGCTCCCTCAGGGTGGTTACTACACACGTAAGCACAGCACATTTGCAGTGCTGTGCTTGCGCATTTGGTGGCCTGTTGGCGTGCTTTTAGCTGGCCTGTTGGCTGAGCTTGCCCGAGGAACCCCGGAACTAGGCTCATCAGCTGTTTTCGTTTTTCCTCATTATTAGCCTAATTAGGTACAAATAACTTTCACCTAACACTGGAATGCATCCATCGGGTTCTGGAGTTTTCTTACAAAGTATATAACATTCCATTAGGACTGGGGTTTTCTAATACATTTTTTTTTTGTTCCTGGATACGATCTACAACAGTCAGCCAAACACACAGGTACCGATTTTTACTGCTAGCTAGACAGGGGCAGCGGATGTGCAAGGAAACTTGTCCTCGTTGCCAGACTTCAGTCGAAAGTTTGTTATTTGGTTACTGAAGTAACGCATCAGGTGTAGAGCAAGCTCTATTTAGAACTGTATCACATCATTAACACAGAGCGAAACGTTTTGCACTATTCCCGTCTTCGTTACTGTCGCCAGTACGTCTTCGTAAACTATTTAGACGTCGTCAGTTAACCATACGCAAAATACGGGTTAATTTGCCTTAATTCAACCTAGAAAACATTTAATAGGGTAAGAGAAAGATAAGTTAAGCAGCAAACTCCGTTGCACAACCCACCCTCAAACAAATGACAATAAGTCACATTGATTTTATTCCCTTATCCTAAGTTAAATCTACATAATGTGCTTTTAATGTTCCCATAATATCTGAATGCCGTCAAGATAGCTTTAAAAAAAAGCTGTATGTTATATTCCCAAAGCCTAAATAAAAGCTTATATTTTTCTTAGGTATAACATGAGTAAAGAATGTCAGCCGGAGCTGGGAAACTGAATTCAGTCCTGACTCTTTATAACAAGGTTGGATCAGCGAGCTGTTAAAAATATGAACATTAAAATGGTATAAAATACCGACAGGTTGTTAGGTAAGACACATATGCAACAGTTAGGTATCTTTATTATGAAACGTTTCGCCTACACAGTAGGCTTCTTCAGTCAAGTACAGAAAAGTTGATAGAAGCAGAAGATACTTGAAGACGATGTAATCAGTCCATCACCCTTAAAGTTTTGAGGGGGTCAGTCCCTCAGTCTGGAGAAGAGCATTGTTCCATAGTATGAAACAATATCTTTAAGGGTGATGGACTGATTACATCGTCTTCAAGTATCTTCTGCTTCTATCAACTTTTCTGTACTTGACTGAAGAAGCCTACTGTGTAGGCGAAACGTTTCATAATAAAGATACCTAACTGTTGCATATGTGTTAAAAATATGTTGACATGCCGACTAAGTTTCTCCCGCACAGAGGCTTTGTTAAGTTACAAATCCATTTATTTAATCTAACCTCAAATTAAAATTATATTCTGTACACACAGAACTTTCAGGAATTGATACCTGGTAATGAGTTAAAAAAAAAAAAAGGAAGGTGCGAAATGAGGCTATCATATTGTATATCATACCTGCTAATGAAGGGCTCTTCTTCCATGGCACTGGAACCACCTTCGTAACAAACCTAATTTCCTTTCATTCTCTTGACGCTGCGTGGAGTGTTTAGGTCTAACGATTCCTCATTAAATAATAATAATAATAATAGTAATATTAATAATGATTAGAAGAATGCTTCACTATCTTCTCTTTCCCCAAGCTTTTGGTCGCCTTCACGTGGAGAGATTACGTAAATTATGACTGAGAGACTATGGTCTCCTCCCACTTGTTGTCCATGAGGGACTGCTACTACCATCTCCTGGTCATAGTCCATAAGACTACTGTCTCCTACGCGTAGGACATGGACTACGGTCTCTCACTGATCCATGAGAGGCTACTGTCTCTCACAGTCCATGAGAGACTATTGTCTCCCAACCATACCCCAATGGGCATGTAGCCCATCATTCCTTCTAGTATAAGTGACGAGGATATTTCTTCCCAAGTCAAAATTTCACCAATGACACCAAAGGGGTTTAGGCTTTTTTCATGACCAAAATAAAATTCCCTGGCTGGCTCAGGGCCCTGATAATGATCAAACTTTATAATCTCGGTGCGAATTTGCATTTTTTCTTTTTTGAGTTAACGCTCCATCTGCAGGCAGAAAAATTAAATGTAAAGTAAGACTGAAAGATAGTCATTGAAGGTGGGTACCAAGTTATAATATTATATATATATATATATATATATATATATATATATATATATATGCAAAACAACCACTCTGAAAGAATAGAGAAATTCCAAGCGCTTTCGTGACTACTCACATTATCAAGGAACTATGAAAGTAAAGCATCCAAGGAAGGTATGTAAGGGGGTCTGGCCAACACCTCACTATCAGATCCCACAAACCTATAAATAACTGTTCCTATGTCCACTATTATTCCTCGCATCAAGATAGTCAAACTGTCTGTTTTCTCATCAATGTTTTTGAGAGCTTTACGAATTTGTAGTCCTGAGTTCATAGATGAGGAAATATCCAAAATTTATGAAATAGGTAATGATTTAAAATACCCAAGAAATGTAATTGATAAATCTTTTAAAGTTGCTAGAAATACTTTTTACAATCCAAAAAGGGACAACCAGCCTTATTCAACTAAAAATATGTTGGTTCTCCCTTACCATGAAAACTTGGTTGATATGCCTTCTCTTCTTAAGACTTTTAATATTAAAGTTGTATTCAAAAATCTTGATACAGTAAAAAAAACTTTTGATAAAGAATTCCCCCCAAAATGCTGATGGATGTGTCTATAAGATTCCTTGTAAAATTTGCGATAAAGTTTTTAACGGTCAAACTGGTAAAAATCTCGAACTAAGATTAAAACAACATAAATATAGCATTAGAACTGGACAAGATTCCAATGCTCTATTTATTCATGTAAGAGATTTTAACCATCCAATTGATTTTCAAAAATTTTGAGAAAGTAGTATCAAGCAAGTCCATGGTCGACAGGAATAAAATTGAATCTTGTTCATAAAAAGCAGTTTTGACAATAATATGAATATTTCCTTTGGTTTATATAAATTAGATCCATTTAAAATTTAATAGAATTTGGGAAGAATTTAATAATACACTGGACAAATAATAATTTTAAATTTTCTTGGTAGAATAGTTTGTGGGGTGAGTTGTGAAAAGGGACGTATCCAAGTTGGGTCGGCGCGCGTCAGGTGTTTAACCGTTGGGGGATCTGTTTAGTGAGGTGCTGGCCGGACCCCTTATATAGCTTCCTTGGATGCTTTACTTTCATAGTTCCTTGATAATGTGAGTAGTCACGAAAGCGCTTTGGAATTTCACTATTCTTTCAGAGTGGTTGTTTTGCATATATATATATATATTTATATATATAATATATATATATATATATATAAAATATATATATATATTATATAAAATTTTATATATATATATATAATATATATTTATATATTTTAAAATATATATATATTTATATATATATATATATATATATATATATATATATATATTGAAAAAAAAAATATGTATGTATATGTATCTTTATGAAAAAATACCAGAGTGAAAAATAGGCAGTAAAACCTGAACGCTTTCATGTGCTTACACACATCTTCAGGGGAATAGGAAGATGAGGCAAGAGGTTTGTGCGGAAACTGTTTTTGTCAGGTGTTACCACCTCTGAGTGAGGTGTTATCACCACCTCTGATTGAGGTGTTATCACTTCTCTGATTGAGGTGTTATCACCTCCTCTGAGTGAGGTGTTATCACTTCTGAGTGAGGTGTTATCACCACCTCTGAGTGAGGTGTTATCACCTCCTCTGAGTGAGGTGTTATCACCTCCTCTGAGTGAGGTGTTATCACCTCCTCTGAGTGAGGTGTTATCACCTCCTGAGTGAGGTTGTTTATCACTCCTCTGAGTGAGGTGTTATCACCTCCTTGAGTGAGGTGTTATCACCTCTGAGTGAGGTGTTATCACCTCTGAGTGAGGTGTTATCACCACCTCTGAGTGAGGTGTTATCACCTCCTCTGAGTGAGGTGTTATCACCTCCTCTGAGGAGGTGATAACACCTCTGAAGATGTGTGTGTAATCACATGAAAGCGCTTAGGTTTTATTTCCTATTTTCACTGTGGTATTTTTTTTCATATTTGCAATCACGCTTTTTACTAAAGATTTCTTTCCCTACAATATATATATATATATATATATTTTATATTTTATATATATATATATATATATATATATATATATTTTATATATATATATATATATTATCAATAGTATGTCATGCCGAATAGGAAAAGTGGTCAATTAACAAGAAACTCATTTAAAATTAAGTACTTTCTAAAATTTTCTCTTATTCCTATTCGGCACAAAAATTTCACACACACACACACACACACACACACACACACACACACACACACACACACACACACACACACACCACACATACACACACACACACACATACACAACACAACACACAACAAGACTAGTCCCAGGGGTTTAAAAGGTATGTCCTATGAGGAAGGTTAAGGGGAAAACAACCTGACGACACTGGAGGACAGGAGAGATAGGGGGGACATGATAAACGACTTACAAATACTGAGAGGAATTTACAAGGTGGACAAAGACAGGGTGTTCCAGAGACTGGACACAGCAACACGGGGACACAGTTGGAAGCTGAAGACACAGATGAATCAAAGGGATGTTAGGAAGTATTTCTTCAGCCACAGAGTAGTCAGGAAGTGGAATAGTTTGGGAAGCGATGTAGTGGAGGCAGGATCCATACATAGCTTTAAGCAGAGGTACGATAAAGCTCATGGTTCAGGGAGAGTGACCTAGTAGCGACCAGTGAAGAGGCGGGGCCAGGAGCTTGGACTCGACCCCTGCAACCTCAACTAGGTGAGTACAACTAGGTGAGTACACACACACACACTAAACTACAGACCAGTGTCAACGACATGTATAGTATGCAAAGTCATGGAGAAGATTATCAGGAGAAGAGTGGTGGAACACCTAGAAAGGAATGATCTCATCAACAGCAGCCAACATGGTTTCAGGGATGGAAAATCCTGTGTCACAGACCTACTGGAGTTCTATGACATGGTGACAGCAGTAAGACAAGACAGAGAGGGGTGGGTGAATTGCATTTTCTTGGACTGCAAGAAGGCGTTTGACACAGTTCCACACAAGAGATTAGTGCAAAAACTGGAGGACCAAGCAGGGATAACAGGGAAAGCACTACAATGGATCAGGGAATACTTGTCAGGGAGACAGCAGTGAGTCACGGTACGTGGCGAGGTGTCAGAGTGGGCGCCTGTGACCAGCGGGGTCCCACAGGGGTCAGTCCTAGGACCAGTGCTGTTTCTGGTATTTGTGAACGACATGACGGAAGGAACAGACTCCGAAGTGTCCCTGTTTGCAGATGACATGAAGCTGATTAGAAGAATTCATTTGATCGAAGACCAGGCAGAACTACAAAGGGATCTGGACAGGCTGCAGACCTGGTCCAGCAATTGGCTCCTGGAGTTCAACCGCACCAAGTGCACAGTCATGAAGATTGGGGAAGGGCAAAGAAGACTGCAGACGGAGTACACTCTATGGGGCAAGAGACTACAAACCTCATTCAAAGAAAAAGATCTTGGGGTGAGTATAACACCAGGCACATCTCCTGAAGCGCACATCAACCAAATAACTGCTGCAGCATATGGGCACCTAGCAAACCTCAGAACAACATTCCGACATCTTAATAAGGAATCGCTCAGGACCCTGTACACCGTTTACGTTAGGCCCATATTGGAGTATGCGGCACCAGTTTGGAACCCACACCTAGCCAAGCATGTAAAGAAACTAGAGAAAGTGCAAAGGTTTGCAACAAGACTAGTTCCAGAGCTAAGAGGTATGTCCTACAAGGAGAGGTTAAGGGAACTCAACCTGACGACACTGGAGGACAGGAGAGTTAGGGGGGACATGATAACGACATACAAAATACTGAGAGGAATTGACAAGGTGGACAAAGACAGGATGTTCTAGAGATGGGACACAGCAACAATGGGACACAGTTGAAAGTTGAAGACACAGATGAATCACAGGGATGTTAGGAAGTATTTCTTCAGCCACAGAGTAGTCAGGAAGTGGAATAGTTTGGGAAGTGATGTAGTAGAGGCAGGATCCATACATAGCTTTAAGCAGAGGTATGATAAAGCTCACGGTTCAGGGAGAGTGACCTAGTAGCAACCAGTGAAGAGGCGGGGCCAGGAGCTTGGACTCGACCCCTGCAACCTCAACTAGGTGAGTACAACTAGGTGAGTACACACACACACACACACACACACACACACACACACACACATATGCAGTGGACCCTCGACTAACGCTATTAATCCGTTCCTGAGAGCTCATCGTTAGTCAGAATAATCGTTAGTCAAGTTAATTTTCCCCATAAGAAATAATGGAAATCCTATTAATCCGTGCAAGACACCCAAAAGTATTGAAAAAAAAAAATTTAACAAATGAAATATTAATTTTAATACACACAAACTGAAGAAGACATGCACAGTTACATGACACTTACCTTTATTGAAGATCTGGTGATGATTGATGGGATGGGAAGAGGGGAGTGTGTTGATGGTCTTAGTGTTTAGAAGGGGAATCCCCTTCCATTAGGACTTGAGGTGGCAAGTCCTTTTTCGGGGTTACTTCCCTTCTTCTTTTAATGCCACTAGGACCAGTTTGAGAGTCACTGGACCTCTGTCGCACAACATATCTGCCCATAGAGGCCTGTACCTCCCGTTCCTTTATGACATTCCTAAAGTGTTTCATAACATTGTCAGTGTCACCATTAAACACTTGTTCAGGTTTCAGTCCTTCACTGTCTATGTACTCCTTGAATTCCTGCACATATTTTTCAGCTGCTTTTTGGTCCAAACTGGCAGCCTCACCATGCCTTATCACACTATGTATGCCACTACGATTCTTAAATCTCTCAAACCAACCTTTGCTGGCCTTAAATTCACTCACATCACCACTAGTTGCTGGCATTTTTCTAATTAAATCGTCATGCAACTTCCTAGCCTTTTCACATATGATCGCTTGAGAGATGCTATCTCCTGCTATCTGTTTTTCGCTTATCCATACCAATAACAGTCTCTCAACATCTTCTATCACTTGCAATCTCAGTTTCGAAAACATAGTTGCACCTTTGGCAAGAACAGCTTCCTTGATTGCCGTTTTCTTGGCCACAATAGTAGCAATGGTTGATTGGGGTTTTGTGTACAGCCTGGCCAGCTCGGAGACATGCACTCCACTTTCATACTTAGCAATGATCTCTTCTTCTCTAGGGTTGGCACTAGAAGCTTTCTTGGGGCCCATGGTGACTTATTTTGCAGGTGCAATCACTAAAAAGGCTGTGATAATATGAAATTTTCCGATTGTATGCTTGGAAGCGACCGCGGTGGCTGGCTGGCTTGTAAACACTGGCCAGAAGTGGACGCGTCTCAGACGGAACGAATAGTGTTGGTCGAGTTTTTTAGCGCTAATCGAGGCAAATTTTTTGCGATAAAATGTATCGCTAGTCAGATTTATCGTTAATCGATGCCATCGCTGGTCGAGGGTCCACAGTGGACCCCCAAGTTTCGTGATTAATCTGTTCCAGAGAGCCTGCCGAAGGTCGAAATTCACGAAAGTCGAAACCATTTTCCCCATAAGAAATAATGGAAATAAAATTAATCTGTTTCAGACACCCAAAAATAATAAAAAAAATTTTTTTTTTTTTAAATTTTAAAGAAAGAATTTTTCATAAATGAAAACAATTTAGAAAACAAGTACAAGGAAATTTTAAAAAAAAAAATAATAAAAATTTCACTTAACCTTTTTCTGAAGACAACTGCATGGTTGGGAAAACGGGGGGAGGGGGTAGGAAAAAAAAAGGGGTACACTATTTTTTGGAAGGAGAATCCCCCTTCCATTAGGACTTCGGGATAAAGGCCATTTTCTGGGGGTTTTTCCCTTCTTCTTTTTTAAAGCCCCTGGGACCCCTTGAGATTTCCCGGCCCCTGTCTTTCAAAAATTGTCCCCGAGAAAGGGCAGTTTTTTCGCTTTTCTTTAAGATTTTTCCCCGAAGTGGGACACACGTTTATTTTACAAGTTTCCAAAACGGGCCCAATAGCTTTGTTTTGGGTGAAATTCATCCCTAAATGTTTTTTTAAAATTCATTTTCCCCTTTTTTCCCCCCCAAAATTCCCTTAAACTTTGAAAAAAGCACCTTTTTTTCCATCTCCCCTTCCCCCCCTCCCCGCACAAATTTTTCCCGACTGTGATCTGTTTTCTGGGTTTCAGATGAAGCCTTGGGGAGCTCTTTAGTGGTTTTGCCTTCCCGTGGTCCTCCACCCAACCTTCCCCATCCTCACCACTCACCTCCAAACCCCCGGGGCAACCCCAAGGGCCAAAAATAGTTTCCCCAATGGCATAGGTTTTTTTGGGTCAGCCCCCAAACCCTTTTAAAATCCCTCTCTTGTACACAATTTTGGCCACAAATTTCTCCAAGCAGAGTTTTTTTTTAAATTTCCCGGAAGCCACTCCCTCCCAAGACTTTAAATATAAGGTTTAGCAATGGAGGGTGTTTAAAATGATTTTCCCAAAATCCTTAGGGTCCGTTCATGTCGAGGCACTTCAAAGCACTTCTGAAACACTGCTTTGGTGTAGAGTTTTTTGAAGTTTGAAATGACCTGCTGGTCCATGGGCTGGAGGAGAGGAGTGGTATTAGGAGGCAAGAACTTCACCGTGATGAAACTAAACTCCTCCACTATTTGCTCTTCCAAGTCTGGAGGATGAGCAGGAGCATTGCCCCATTACCAGGAGCACTTGAGTGGCAATTTATTTTCCAGGAGGTATTTCTTCACACTGGGGCCAAACACTTCATTAAACCAGTCTAGGAAAATTCCCCTTGTGACCCATGCCTTACTGTTAGCCTTCCACATCACACACAAGTTACTCTTGGCGACACTGTATTTCTTGAACACTGGGATTTTCAGAGTGATACACCAGTAAAGGCTTCACTTTAAAATCCTCACTAGCATTACTACAAAACATGAGAGTAAGCCTGTCTTTCATAGGCTTGTGTCCTGGGAGTGCCGCTTCCTTCTGCGTGATGTAAGTCCTCTTTGGCATTTTCTTCCAGAAGAGGCCTGTTTCATCACAATTAAACACTTGCTAAGGTTTGAATTATCCAGTGTCTACGCACTCCTTAAACTCCTGTACAAACTTCTCAGCTGCTTTTTTGTCAGAACTGGCAGCCTCACCATGCCTTATCACACTGTGAATGCCACTATGCTTCTTAAATCTCTGAAACCAACCTTTGCTGGCCTTAAAATCACAAGCATCACCACTTGTTGCAGGCATGTTCTTTACGAGATCGTCATGCAACTGCCTTGCCTTTTCACATATTATCGACTGCGTAACACTATCTCCTGCTAACTGTTTTTCGGTAATCCACACCAACAAAAACCTCTCCACTTCTTCGAGGATTTGTGATCTCCTTTTTGTCAGCATATCCACCCCTTTTGCAACAACAGCACACTTTAAATTTTCCTTTCCTTCGCCATGATCGAAGTGATGGTTGAATGGGGCTTGCCAAACATCCTGACAAGCTCTGTAACACGCACTCCACTCTCATATTTTTCAATGATTTCCTTCTTGAATTCGATCGTGTTCCTCACTTTCTTTACCAAAGGGTTTGCACTAGCTTTCCTTGGGCTCATGGTGACTTATTTAGCAGTTGTAATCACAAAAAACAATGGATTATTACGTATGAACCCGCGGGGTGATGGTCACATGTTGGTAAACAATGGCACACTGAGCATGAATGGCATGGGAGACTGGCTTTGTGTGTGCCGTGACGGGTGGATGGGTACCGGACGGTCGCCGAAACACGAGTTTTTTCACGAAACTCGAGGCCAAATTTTTCCAAAAAAACTCGCCGAAGGTAGAATTTCATGAAAGTCGAGGCTGCCAAAACTCGAGGGTCCACTGTAATATATATATATAAAATATAATATATAATATAAATATATATATATATATATATCATAAGTTACTTTAAATTTATTTAATATCTCTTCAAGTTAATAAAATATATTTTCTTTCATTACGTTGAGATTAATGGCAAAAAAAAAGCACCGTTTATTCGGCAGAAAGCATCTTTACCATTTAGGCAAGCTAGTAATGTTATATATGGTAACTGGTACAGAGAACTTTGTTATAGATTCCTCCCAGGTATTCCAAGCGTATTTGTCACTTAATTGTATACTGCATCTGATAGCTTTGTTCGTATCTGTGTTCCCTAACTTGTGTGCCTTTAACCTCCAGTAACCACCATTAACCAGTGCTCCACTAACCACCATTAGCCAGTGAGTCACTAACCACTAACTGGTACTCCCATAAAAAATAACCATTGCTCAACTACACATTACTAGCCCATGTTCCTCTAACCATCACTAACCACTGCTCCACTAATCACCACTAACAAGTGCTAGACTATAACTAATAAGTTCACCATTAACCACTACTAACCCGTGCTCCACTAACCACCACTAGCCAGTGAGAAACTAGCCACTTCTAACCAGTGTTCCAATAGCAAGTCATTAACCACTAACTAGTACTCCATTAACCATTAACCAGTGCTCCATTAACCACTAGTGCTCCATTAATCACTAACCAGTGTTCCATTAACCACTAACTAGCGCTCCGTTAACCACTAACCAGTGTTCCATTAATCACTAACTAGTGCTCCATTAACCGCTAACTAATGCTCCATTAACCACTAACCAGTGTTCTACTAACCACTAGTGCTCCATTAACCACTAACCAGAGTTCCAATAATCACTAATACTCCATTAACCACTAATTAGTGTTCCATTAACCACTAACTAGTGCTCCATTAGCCACTAACTAGTGCTCCATTAACCACTAACTAGTGCTCCATTAACCATTAACCAGTGTTCCATTACCCACTAACCAGTGTTCTATTAACCACTATCTAGAGCTCCATTAACCACTACCCAGTGTTCCATTAACCACTAACTAGTGTTCTATTAACCACTAACCAGTGTTCCATTAACAACTACCCAGTGTTCCATTAACCACTACCCAGTGTTCCATTAACCACTACCCAGTGCTCCATTAACCACTAACTAGTGCTCCATTAACCACTAACCAGTGTTCCATTAACCACTAACCAGCGTTCCATTGACTATTAACCATTGTTCCATTGACTGCTAACCAGCGTTCCATTGGCTATTAACCAGTGTTCCATTAACCACTAACCAGTGTTCCATTAACCACTAACCAGTGTTCCATTAACCACTAACCAGTGTTCCATTAACCACTAACCAGTGTTCCATTAACCACTAACCAGTGTTACATTAACCACTAACCAGTGTTCCATTAACCACTAACCAGTGTTCCATTAACCACTAACCAGTGTTACATTAACCAGTGCCCCACTAGCAAAAGAACCACTAACCACCACTTACCATTGCTCCACTAACCGCCACTAGAAAATGAGCCATTAACCACCATTAACCAGTGCTCCAATAGCAGCTACTAACCATCATTAACCTGACAGATAATGAACATGGTACACGCGTGTATAATGACCACCAGCTGGTTGAGGTACAGGAGAACAGCCCAGCTGCCCAAGACAGTCACAACTGACCTGAAAGTAAGTTGCTCTCTCTCTCTCTCTCTCTCTCTCTCTCTCTCTCTCTCTCTCTCTCTCTCTCTCTCTCTCTCTCTCTCTCTCTCTCTCCCCTCCTTTCCAGGATCCCAGCATGCTTGCTCTAACATACATCCTGGAAGGTTTGTGTTTTAAACATTCTAAAAGGTTTGTGTTGTAACAAGCTGTCTGAAAGGTTTGTGTTGTAACAAGCATCTTGGAAGGTTTGTGTTGTAATAAGCATCTTGGATGGTTTGTGTTGTAACAAGCATCCTGGAAGGTTTGTGTTGTAACAAGCATCCTGGAAGGTTTGTGTTGTAACAAGCATTCTGGAAGGTTTGTGTTGTAACAAGCATCCTGGAAGGTTTGTGTTGTAACAAGCATCCTGGAAGGTTTGTGTTGTAACAAGCATCCTGGAAGGTTTGTGTTGTAACAAGCATCCTGGAAGGTTTGTGTTGTAACAAGCATTCTGGAAGGTTTGTGTTGTAACAAGCATCTTGGATGGTTTGTGTTGTAACAAGCATCCTGGAAGGTGTGTGTTGTAACAAGCATCCTGGAAGGTTTGTGTTGTAACAAGCATCTTGGATGGTTTGTGTTGTAACAAGCATCCTGGAAGGTGTGTGTTGTAACAAGCATCCTGGAAGGTTTGTGTTGTAACAAGCATTCTGGAAGGTTTGTGTTGTAACAAGAATTCTGGAAGGTTTGTGTTGTAACAAGCATCTTGGAAGGTTTGTGTTGTAATAAGCATCTTGGAAGGTGTGTGTTGTAACAAGCATCCTGGAAGGTTTTGTTGTAACAAGCATCCTGGAAGGTTTGTGTTGTAACAAGCATCTTGGAAGGTTTGTGTTGTAATAAGCATCCTGGAAGGTTTGTGTTGTAATAAGCATCTTGGAAGGTTTGTGTTGTAATAAGTATCCTGGAAGGTTTGTGTTGTAACAAGTATCTTGGAAGGTTTGTGTTGTAATAAGCATCCTGGAAAGTTTGTGTTGTAATAAGCATCTTGGAAGGTTTGTGTTGTAATAAAGTATCCTGGAAGTTTGTGTTGTTAACAAGTATCTTGGAAGGTTGTGTTGTAATAAGCATCCTGGAAGGTTTGTGTTGTAATAAGCATCTTGGAAGGTTTGTGTTGTAATAAGTATCCTGGAAGGTTTGTGTTGTAACAAGTATCTTGGAAGGTTTGTGTTGTAACAAGCATCCTGGAAGGTTTGTGTTGTAATAAGCATCTTGGAAGGTTTGTGTTGTAATAAGCATCCTGGAAGGTTTGTGTTGTAATAAGCATCTTGGAAGGTTTGTGTTGTAATAAGTATCCTGGAAGGTTTGTGTTGTAACAAGTATCTTGAAGGTTTTGTGTTGTAATAAGCATCCTGGAAGGTTTGTGTTGTATAAGCATCTTGGAAGGTTTTGTGTTGTAATAAGTATCCTGGAAGGTTTGTGTTGTAACAAGTATCTTGGAAGGTTTGTGTTGTAACAAGCATCTTGGAAGGTTTGTGTTGTAACAACCATCTTGGAAGGTTTGTGTTGTAACAACCATCTTGGAAGGTTTGTGTTGTAACAAGCATCCTGGAAGGTTTGTGTTGTAACAAGCATCCTGGAAGGTTTGTGTTGTAACAAGCATCTTGGAAGGTTTGTGTTGTAACAACCATCTTGGAAGGTTTGTGTTGTAACAAGCATCTTGGAAGGTTTGTGTTGTAACAAGTATCTTGGAAGGTTTGTGTTGTAACAAGCATCCTGGAAGGTTTGTGTTGTAACAACCATCTTGGAAGGTTGTGTTGTAACAACCATCTTGAAGGTTTGTGTTGTAACAACCATCTTGGAAGGTTTGTTTTGTAACAAGCATCCGGAAGGTTTGTGTTGTAACAAGCATCTTGGAAGGTTTGTGTTGTAACAACCATCTTGGAAGGTTTGTGTTGTAACAACCATCTTGGAAGGTTTGTGTTGTAAACAACCATCTTGGAAGGATTTGTGTTGTAACAAGCATCTTGGAAGGTTTGTGTTGTAACAAGCATCCTGGAAGGTTTGTGTTGTAACAACCATCTTGGAAGGTTTGTGTTGTAACAACCATCTTGGAAGGTTTGTGTTGTAACAACCATCTTGGAAGGTTTGTGTTGTAACAACCATCTTGGAAGGTTTGTGTTGTAACAAGTATCTTGGAAGGTTGTGTTGTAACAAGCATCCTGGAAGGTTTGTGTTGTAACAACCATCTTGGAAGGTTTGTGTTGTAACAACCATCTTGGAAGGTTTGTGTTGTAACAACCATCTTGAAGGTTTGTGTTGTAAACAACCATCTTGGAAGGTTTGTGTTGTAACAAGCATCCTGGAAGGTTTGTGTTGTAACAACCATCTTGAAGGTTTGTGTTGTAACAAGCATCTTGGAAGGTTTGTGTTGTAACAACCATCTTGGAAGGTTTGTGTTGTAACAAGCATCTTGGAAGGTTTGTGTTGTAACAAGCATCCTGGAAGGTTTGTGTTGTAACAACCATCTTGGAAGGTTTGTGTTGTAACAACCATCTTGGAAGGTTTGTGTTGTAACAACCATCTTGGAAGGTTTGTGTTGTAACAACCATCTTGGAAGGTTTGTGTTGTAACAAGTATCTTGGAAGGTTTGTGTTGTAACAAGCATCCTGGAAGGTTTGTGTTGTAACAACCATCTTGGAAGGTTTGTGTTGTAACAACCATCTTGGAAGGTTTGTGTTGTAACAACCATCTTGGAAGGTTTGTGTTGTAACAAGCATCTTGGAAGGTTTGTGTTGTAACAACCATCTTGGAAGGTTTGTGTTGTAACAACCATCTTGGAAGGTTTGTGTTGTAACAAGCATCTTGGAAGGTTTGTGTTGTAACAAGCATCTTGGAAGGTTTGTGTTGTAACAAGCATCTTGGAAGGTTTGTGTTGTAACAAGCATCCTGGAAGGTTTGTGTTGTAAAAAACCATCTTTGGGAAAGGGTTTTTGGGTTGTAACAACCAACTTGGAAGGTTTGTGTTTTTAACAAGCATCTTGGAAGGTTTGTGTTGTAACAAGCATCCTGGAAGGGTTTTTGTTGTAACAAGCATCCTGGAAGGTTTGTGTTGTAACAAGCATCCTGGAAGGTTTGTGTTGTAACAAGCATCTTGGAAGGTTTGTGTTGTAACAACCATCTTGAAGGTTTGTGTTGTAACAACCATCTTGGGGAAAGGTTTGTGTTGTAACAAGCATCTTGGAAGGTTGTGTTGTAACAAGCATCTTGGAAGGTTTGTGTTGTAACAAACCCTCTTTGGGAAAGGGTTTTTTGTTGTAACAACCATCTTGGAAGGTTTGTGTTGTAACAACCCTCTTGGAAGGTTTGTGTTGTAACAACCATCTTGGAAGGTTTTGTGTTGTAACAACCCTCTTGGAAGGTTTGTGTTGTAACAAGCATCCTGGAAGGTTTGTGTTGTAACAAGCATCCTGGAAGGTTTTTTGTTGTAACAAGCATCTTAGAAGGTTTGTGTTGTAAACAACCATCTTGGAAGGTTTGTGGTTGTAACAACCATCTTGGAAGGTTTGTGTTGTAACAAGCATCTTGGAAGGTTTTGTGTTGTAACAACCATCTTGGAAAAGGGTTTTTGTTGTAACAACCCTCTTGGAAGGTTTGTGTTGTAACAACCATCTTGGAAGGTTGTGTTGTCACAAGCATCTTGGAAGGTTTGGGGTTGTAACAACCATCTTGGAAGGTTTGTGTTGTAACAACCATCTTGGAAGGTTTGTGTTGTAACAACCATCCTTGGAAGGTTTGTGTTGTAACAAGCATCTTGGAAGGTTTGTGTTGTAACAACCATCTTGGAAGGGTTTGTTGTAAACAACCATCTTGGAAGGTTTGTGTTGTAACAACCATCTTGGAAGGTTTGTGTTAAAAAACCATCTTGGAAAGGGTTTTTGTTGTAACAACCATCTTGGAAGGTTTGTGTGTAACAACCATCTTGGAAGGTTTGTGTTGTAACAACCTCTTGGAAGGTTTGTGTTGTAACAACCATCTTGGGGAAGGTTTGTGTTGTAACAACCATCTTGGAAGGTTTTTGTTGTAACAACCATCTTGGGAAAGGTTTTGTGTTGTAACAACCATCTTGGAAGGTTTGTGTTGTAACAACCATCTTGGAAGGTTTGTGTTGTAACAACCATCTTGGAAGGTTTGTGTTGTAACAACCATCTTGGAAGGTTTTGTTGTAACAACATCTTGGAAGGTTTGTGTTGTAAAAAACCATCCTGGAAGGTATGTGTTGTAACAACCATCTTGGGAAAGGGTTTTTGTTGTAACAACCATCTTGGAAGGTTTGTGTTGTAACAACCATCCTGGAAGGTATGTGTTGTAACAACCATCCTGGAAGGTATGTGTTGTAACAACCATCTTGGAAGGTTTGTGTTGTAACAACCATCTTGGAAGGTTTGTGTTGTAACAACCATCTTGGAAGGTTTGTGTTGTAACAAGCATCTTGGAAGCCGCTGAACACATCCAGAAAGTAATTTCATCTATGCTTTCTTTCTAAACAGTTAAGTACTGCGCGTGCCGGGAAGTTCTCCGATAATGAGGTACTAACGTAGTCTCAGCTATTTTAATAACGTCAAATATTCCAGTGTCTTCCAGCCTTGTCCGATAATTAGTTCCTTGGTGCTCTGGATTTCTTCCTCTGCCCTAACGCACCAGGTGTGTGTGTGTGTGTGCGTGCGTGTGTGTGTGTGTGTGTGTACTCACCTAATTGTGGTTGCAGGGGTCGAGACTCAGCTCCTGGCCCCGCCTCTTCACTGATCGCTACTGGATCCTCTCTCTCTCTGCTTCCTGAGCTTTGTCATACCTCTTCTTAAAACTTTGTATGGTTCCCCCTCCACTACTTCACTTGCTGGGGCTTTTCCCACTTGCTGACAATTTATGACTGAAGAAATACTTCCCAAGTCCCTTGACTCCTTTGGGCCCTTTAGCTTCCAGTTGTGACCCCTTGCCCCGGGGCCCCCTCTGGAAGACCTATCTTTCCCCTTCTATTCCCCGCGTATCTTGTTTGCGTTTTCTGTCTCCCTGACCCTTTTGTCCCCCATGTCGTCATCCCCTTTCCCTTAACCTTTCCTCGTAACATTCCCCTTTAGCTTGGGACTCCTTGTTTCAAACCTTTTTATTTCCTAACTTCTTGACTGTTGCCCGGGGTTTGGGTCAAGCATTTTCAGGTTGCCAGCCCGTGTGTGTGTGTGGTGTGGTTTTGTGTGTGTTGTGTCCACCATTTGTTGTTGCGGGGGGGGCGAGATAAGCTCCTGGGCCCCTTTTGTGTGTGGGTACCACCATTTGTGGATGCAAGGGTCAGATATAGCTCCTGGTCCTTGTGTGTGTGTGCGTGCGGGTTTTTGTGTGTGGTGTGTGCTACCATTTGTGGGGCAGGGGTCGAGATATAGCCCGCTCCTGTTTTGTGTGTGTGTGTGTGTACTCATCTATTTGAGGTGCAAGGGTCGAGATATAGCTCCTTGGCCCCGGTGTGTGTGTTTGGGGTGTTTTGTGTGTGGTACTCACATATTTGTGGGTTTCAGGGGTCGAGATATAGCCCGGCTCTGTGTGTGGTGGTGTGTGTGGTGTACTCCCTATTTTTTGGTTTCAGGGCGAGATGTGCTCCTGGCTCCTGGTGTGTGGTGTGTGTATGTGTGTGTTGTGTGTGTGTGTGTGTGTGTGTATGTGGTGTGTGCGCGCGCGCGCTTACCTTTTTTGGTTGCATGGTCGAGATATAGCTCCTGGGTCCTGTGTGTGTGTGTGTGTGTGTGTTGGGGTGTGTGTGTGTGTATGTTGGTGTGTTTACTCATCATTGGGGGTTGCAAGGGTCGAGATATAGCTCCTGGCTCCCGTGTGTGTGTGTGTGTGTGTTTTGGGAGGCTGTGTAATTAAATATTTGTAGAGACAGTAAGAGATCTTTGTCCCGTATAATGTGTTCTTTTATTGTTTACTCGTGGATTTTTTATTCGATTTTCCAGTGGCTGTATATACGTCTTTCTCCTTTAATACATTCTACCACTCTGTAAACAAAATAATTTTCGTGTGTCTCCCTTCATCTCCACCTTTCCTTTCACTTTTCAACTGTAGCTCCTTGTTTGTCCTTGTTGCAGGTACTGGAGAGTCTTCTTATTCTAGTCTTTAATAACCTTATACCTGGCTACCATGTCTGTTCTTCACTCCTCTTATTAAGCATGGACTATTTTTTTTTCAATTTTATTATACAGTTCATGTTTCCTGATTTCGCTTTCTCCCATTTCAATTATTTATCTACACTTCATTTTCTCTGTTCATCCAAGTCGTCCTGCAGTGATTTACAGATATTTTTGTTACTGATTTTACTTAAGATTTGGAATCATCCACAAGCATTCATATAGTTATTCTGAGTAACCACGAGTGTCAGGTTGATACTTTGTCACCTGTGGTAGATGCTTCCAAACACAGGTGAGCCTCCCGTCCCTGCTTACTGTACATGCAAGCTCTGTGAAACTGAGGAGGCACATGATCTTTACCACTGTATAGTTGAGTGTCCAGTTGTTGGTGTCTTTATGCAATGTTGAATACGGTACTTGGAAGTGTGTAAATACTTTATCTACTCTGGAGTTCTTTAAGATATCCTCACTGTTTACCCTGAAATTGTCAGCACTCATTAGCAGATAGTGATGCCCCAGATGTACGCAAATGTATACTGTGCATTTAAATATATATTGTACATGCATGTATTGTATATATATGTATATGCATATACTGTGCATACGTAGGTAGTAGGTTGGTAGACAGCAACCACCCAGGGAGGTACTACCGTCCTGCCAAGTGAGTGTAAAACGAAACTCTGTAATTGTTTTACATGATGGTAGGATTGCTGGTGTCTTTTGTCTGTCTCATAAATATGCAAGATTACAGGTACGTCTTGCTACTTCTACTTACACTTAGGTCACACTACACATACATGTACACGTTTATTTATACACATTCATCTGAGTTTTCTTTGATTTTATCTTAATAGTTCTTGGTCTTATTACTTTTCCTTTTATATCCATGGGGAAGTGGAAAAAGAATCTTTCCTCCGTAAGCCATGTGTTGTGGAAAATACTGTATATATTTTCCAGAAATACAGTAGTTACATGTAAATAGATAGCCATACTGTATTTAATAATATTTATGTCATAGAAAACTGAAAGCCTGCGTCTGCGCAGAAGGAGGGTCGCCATTGTTAATTTGAATTGGATACAACGTTAGTGCAATAAAGAAGGAATTTTCGTGTTTCTAGGGGTTTAAAAAATGGGCTGAAAAACCCCCAAATGGGAGGCGAAATTGTTGGATGTGCATTCCTGCATAACTTGAGATATCAGGCGACAGGACAGGACAGCTCCAGGAACCTCAGATAAGTCTTATGTAGTAACCTGGCCAGTGTTTTCATAGATAGACAGTGAGGTTTTCTGAGAAATGATACACATTAATCTCCAGTCAAATTGGTGAGTGATATTAAGATATTTTCCTTCTGTTATGTAAATGTTGTATATACTATAAACCTTTTTTAATTTTAATATACAGTCCACAAATTTATATATTTACCAGCATTCCTGGTGATGTATATTTCATTTAATTAATAGGTCCCAGAGCAACTTTGGATATGACAGTGGTAGGTATCGAAGGGGGACATTTTTTGCGACCTAGTGTCCCAAATTCCTACTTGTCTAACGATAAATAATAATTATCTATGTTCATTTACTGTTATGTATATAATGATACATTAGATAAATGAATTTTCCACATTTAATTTGCCCGTTGGCCCTTTCTTGAGCCGGAGGTAATTAGTGAAGTCATTAATTAGTTTAATTACTTAATAATTATATGTGAAATGACAGAAGGAGGTGGATGTTAAGTTCACAAATTTACTTAATGTGTAGTGGATTATAATTATTACAATATTAATTTGGATAAACCAAGTGTGGCTAAAGATTATATTAATGTGTATAAGTGTATGTGTAATTGATAAGCCAAGTGTAGCTAATTATATTAATGTGTATATTAATTTTGCAAAGCCAAAGTGACTAGGATTTATATTAAAGTATTTGTATAATGTTAATTTTGATAAGTCAATTCTGGCCAAGATTTATATCGGTGTATGTGTAATTGATAAGCCAAGTGTAGCTAATTATTGTGTATAATATTAATTTTGCTATGCCAAATTCTGGCAAGGATTTATTAATTTGTATAATAATTTTGATAAGCCAAGGCTGGCTAAAAGTTGTATTAATGTACATTTGAAGTTTATATTATTTTCTTACATGTAATTGCTAAGCTCAGGTAGCTAGGATTTATTTAAAGGTAAGTTGTACTATTTACCTTTATAAAATGCATAATTTAGTACATAATCAGTGTTATTAAGTTGAATTTAATACATTGCATCATGGCTGAAAATGAGGACATTAATATAGAAGACAAACATATGGAATATAGAGCAAAAAAAGCATCACTGCAGGCCAGAAAAGATCATGTAACCAAGGCATATAATAAATGTTTGGAATTAATGAATCAAGAAACTGTGAATACTGATGATTTAAAATTGCATTTAGATGCTTTAGGTAATAGACATGATTCATACAAATTATATTACAACAAATATGAAGGAGATTTGCTAGTAAAGTGTGTAGATGAGGCTGAAGTAGATCTCATGATTAATCAGTATTATGAATTAGAGGAAAAGATTCTTGTAAAAAATCAGGCCTTGAATAATTAAAATGGTAAACCAGGCAGTTGGTCAGTCTGCTCCAACAAATAAGATGTCTTTGCCAAAACTCCCAGAACTATTTTACCGTATTTAATCCGGTGAAAATTGGGAGGAATTTGGTCAATTTTTTAAAGCAGGGTGTGCATGACAGAGTGACCTAGCCTGTGTAACTAAATTATTTTTCCTCAAAGGACAGGTAAAGAGGAGATGCTCACATAGATACAAGCCTTTCCCAATGTAGATGACTCTTACAAGGAAGCAGTTGACTTGTTGAAGGTCACTTATGGTAATATAGAACAAAAATAGGTTGGATCTAGTGAATATCATTGTTAATTTAAAATCTCCAGATCACACTTACAAAGGTTTACAGCATTTGGGAGGTTAAAATGGAGAGCACTTCAAAAATTTTAAGAATAAATATAATCTGAAGGAATAAAGACTGGTTATTGAGCCCCAAAGGTACAGAAAAAATTTAAAGCTGTAAAACACTTGAAATGGCTCTCAAACAAATTCAAAAAAGGGTTTTTTTTTGGACTGGAGGAAAAAAAAACTGGGTCTACAAAAATTTAAATTGTGAAAGTTCCCAGACCACCCCAACAAACTCTTTTTTAAAGATAAAACCACAAAAAATAACTCTGAGGTATTGTAAATTTTTCAAAAAGGGGAAAAAATTATCCCAATGGTAAAAATCAAATTTTTTTTTCCCAAAAAGAGTTGCTTGGGTTACATATAAATTAGCAGGAATCAGAAATAATGTTTCCCCAAAAACCCCCAAAAGGTAAAAAAAAAATTAAAGAAAAAAACCCCCCTAGGAGTACCCAGTTAATAAGAAACCACCCAAAGAAAAGAGAGATCGCTCTTCTGAAAGGGAACTCATTTTTCAAAAATTGCAATGATACAATTCATGAATGATAAATTTTAAAAAGGTTTGGGAAAGGAATTTGGGGGACAGATTTTCAGGGTTTGGGTAATCCCCTTTGAAAAGGGATTGTCTGCCAAATTAAACACCTTTTTATAAAATTCCCAAAGGGAAAGACCCCATAAAGTTGTGTAAAGGCCCCTATATGATAAGGGTTTGATAATAATGAAATGTTGACAATCCTGAACAAACAGTGGCAAAAGAAAAAATTGTGAATGTTAAAAAGGGGTTGGTTTTGCGAAGTAGCCAAAACCTGTATTACAGGAAAAAATTTGATGAAAAAAGGCAAAAATATAAAAATGAAACGCATTTTTTGGCCCAAAGGGATCCCAAAACGTACTTTAAATAAACGAAAATTTTCTTGTGGTATAAAGTCCCGATGGGAGATCCCACAACTTTAAAATTATCTGGTTTTCTCTCGGAAAAAAGGGTCTAAATTTGGTATAAACACTGTTTTTTTAACTGCCCAGGTTTGGGCAATGAGAAAAAACGTGTTAATGCGGTAATTGTAGATAGACTTCCGGGAAAAAAATACCCACATGGGGGCTTAGAAAACCCCAAACAGAAAGACCACATAATGTAAATTTAGCCCCTTGGGGGTAAGTGATGATTCTGTGGGCCCCAAAATAAATTTTTGATGGGTATGATATTATGCCTCCTTTGAAAAAGGGGTTTTGGTAAAAAAAAGGTGGGGGTCACCCTTTTTAAAGGGACTGCGGGAGCCATGAAATTTTAATGGTAGGTTTCCCTTTTGTAAAATAATTCATGACAAAGGGGGAAAACTACAAATCCCAAAAAACTGTGGGGTCTTACTCATGAAGCTTCCCGCAGTTAATTTTTTCCCAAAGGGGAAAGGGTTGGCCATGCTTTAAATTTTGGGGGAATTGGGACACGGGAATAAATGTAAATGAAAAAAGTCCAACGTTTCCCTTTTACCAGGAGAAATACCTGAGAGATGAAAAATTTGGGAATCTGGCCCAATACGGGGTACGACTTCCGTGGAGACTAAACCACCCGAATTGCCCCTAATTACAAAATTGGCATAGGGGGACATTTAAAAAGGTTCAGTTTCCGCGAACTGAGAAAGACACCAGAATTGTTAACGGGCCTATAATGATTTATTGCTGAGCAGTTAATTAAAAAATTTATAAAAAGGGG
The DNA here is from genome assembly GCF_026875155.1 of Cherax quadricarinatus. Classification (NCBI taxonomy): domain Eukaryota; kingdom Metazoa; phylum Arthropoda; class Malacostraca; order Decapoda; family Parastacidae; genus Cherax; species Cherax quadricarinatus. Next base: position 24,789,172 of record NC_069409.1, on the reverse strand, counting down.
AACCCCCTGAGCAAGCCAAAATTTATGGTCATATTTGCCACAATAAACGGAGTGAAAAAGGGATTCAAACCCTCCTTTGGGGAAATGTGTTTTTTTTTGTGGGGCCAGGAAAACAAAAATGTCCCTGTTTAAATGACTGTTTGATGACAGGTCCGTGGGTTGACGGAAAAATTAGGGATATTTATTAAATTTCGGGATAAAAAATTTATGCCTTTTTTGGGGTGACATAAGTAAAACTTTCCCAAGAGTGGGTTTACAAGAGGTTGACCGGGATTGTTTCCCGCTTCTTTTGGCCTGAAATCCTGTGACCCCCTTACACTCTGAAAAACTTTCGCTTTAGGCGTATTATTTGGTGGGCCCCATCCATTCCGGTTTTTCCCACTTCAAGCGACCCATAAAAGCAAACTTTAAACGTAAGGGAAGTCCTTTGGGGTAAAGTAATGAGCAAACAATTTTATGTTTGGGCAATTTCCCGGGTTTTTGGCGTCAACTGAAAAGGGAAATGTTAAAGACTTATGGAGAGGGTAATTTAAAAAATGCAAAGTGCCAATTTTTGGGCCCCTGAGGGGAATGGAATAGTAATTTTGTCCCAAATTTTAAAGGGACAAAATTAAATAAAGATTTCCCTGGAGATGAAATCCAAAATGAGTAAGTATTGGGGGTTTTAAATTGGGATACTGAGAGAGATTTGTTAATGTTAAAACCTAATAATTACAGTAGCCCAGTAAATTAACTAAGAGAGGGTTTTTCTTGCTGAAGGGTTTTCCAAAAAGTTTTGATTTCCCTAGAAATTAGTGCAAACCCCCTTTTATAAGAGGGGAAAAATTTTTAATTTAGGAAGCATGGAAACTTAAAAGTGCTTGGGGTAAAATTTTAAACCCGGGAAATTTATTAACAGGTGGGATGAATTAAATTTGGGGATTTTTTAGAAAATTTTCCCAAAGTTTGGGTTTTTCCCCTGCCCGGTGGCCAATCCAAAAGGGGAAAAAAATATCCCCAAATTTTTTTTTGATGCTTCAAAAAAGGGATAGGAGCCCGTTTCTTACCTTCAATATAATAGTGTTATTTTTTCCTTGGGTTTTGTTAAGGCTAAAATGTCTCCAATTAAATCTTTTAACCCCCTTTCCTCATTGGAATTAACAGCCATTTATGTAGGGGCAAATTAGCTATTTTTTAAAAAGAAAATTAAGATGCAGGAGATAAAATTAGCGACACTGTAATTTGGTCTGATAATGAGGTATCCTTTCAAAAGGATTTTGTAAAAGGAAACAGTAAAAATTTTTGTACGAAAAAACAGAGTTTACTGAAAAATTAAACGATGCAAGAGAAAAAAATAAAAATTTGGGGCCCGCAAATTTTTTAAAATTTAAAAAAAAACAAATACCTGGTGAGGAGAATTTCCGGATTTCTTGTCTCAAGGTTACCTTATGCAAATTTGGGGAATGCGGACAAAGGTTTTAAAGGGCCCCAGCTTTGGGTTTGGGAAAAAAAGATAAAATTTGGCCCGTACAAAAGGTGTAATTGCTCCTGTTGAAATTTAAATGTTTACCACCACTCCAATATTTTTTTCCTCCCTTTGCCATTTATATAAATAGGTATTCTTCTTTCCCAAACTAATCCAATGTAACTAAGTTTGGGGTTTAAATTTCTAAGGGAAGATGAATTTTTCATTTAAGTTTTCACAAACCTCTTGGAAAATTGGGTAAAGAGGGGACAGGGGGAAATCTATGGAAAAGAGATTAAATTGATGATGGAAAAAAAAATTGTGAAAGGTTCCATAATAGAGAAATTGGGGCTGTATTTAGAGAACAATGTAATTAGGTGCAGAGGTAGGTTACAAAATGCTGAATTGGGTGATTATGCTAAACACCCTATCTTGCTGCCCAAAACTCATCATCTAACAAATTTAATTGTTCTAAATACCCATGAAAATGTAATGCATGGTGGGGTACAAGATACCTTAAATTACATTAGAGAAACTTTCTGGATTCCACAAGGACGGCAAAGTGTAAAAAGGTTGATTAAATCTTGGGTAATATGTCGCCATGTGGATGCCAGATCCTATGTGTACCCAGGTCCTCCACCATTGCCAAATGAGCAATTTGAGTCGTTTAGCAACAAACTCCGCCCAGCCGCAGTGTGGAAAATGCTGTATATATTTCCAGAAATACAGTCATATGTAAATAGATAGCCATACTGTATTTAATAATATTTGTCATAGAAAACGGAAAGCCTGCATCTGCGCAGAAGGGTCGCCATTGTTAATTTGAATTGGATACAACGTTAGTGCAATGGGAAGGAATTTTCGTGCTCTAGAGGTTAAAATTGGGCTGACACCTCTCAAATAGGAGACGAAATTGTTGGATGTGCATTCCTGCATAACTTGAGATATCAGGCGACAGGACAGGACAGCTCCAGGAACCTCAGATAAGTCTTATGTAGTAACCTGGCCAGTGTTATTTTCATAGATAGACAGTGAGGTTTTCTGAGTATGATACACATTAATCTCCAGTCAAATTGGTGAGTGATATTAAGATATTTTCCTTCTGTTATGTAAATGTGTGTATATACTATAAACCTTTTTTAATTTTAATATACAGTCCACAAATTTATATATTTACCAGCATTCCTGGTGATGTATATTTCATTTAATTAATAGGTCCAGAGCAACTTGTGGATATGACAGTGGTAGGTATCGAAGGGGGACATTTTTTGCGACCTAGGTGTCCCAAATTCCTACTTGTCTAACTGATAAATAATAATTATCTATGTTCATTTACTGTTATGTATATAATGATACATTCAGATAAATGCAATTTTCCACATGTGTGTTGTAAAGGTCAACTAAAATGCCGGGAACAATGAGCTAGTAACCCCTTTTCCTGTAAAATTTACTAAAAAGAAGAAGAAAATTGTCAAAGTGGGAAGTCTGAATGTGCGTGGATGTTGTGCAAATGATAAGAAAGAGATGATTGTGGATGTTATGAATGAGAAGAAACTGGATGTCCTGGCTTTAAGTGAAACAAAGCTGAAGGGGGTGGGAGAGTTTCAATGGAGAGGAATAAATGGGATTAGGTCAGGGGTTTCAAATAGAGTTAGAGCTAAAGAAGGAGTAGCAATAATGTTGAAGGATAAGCTATGGCAGGAAAAGAGGGACTATAATTGTATTAATTCAAGGATTATGTGGAGTAAAATAAAGATTGGATGTGAAAAGTGGGTTATAGTAAGCGTGTATGCACCTGGAGAAGAGAGAAGCGTAGAGGAGAGAGAGAGATTTTGGGAAATGTTGAGTGAATGCGTGGGGAGTTTTGAATCAAGTGTGAGAGTAATGGTGGATATCAATGCTAAAGTGGGTAAAAATGTTATGGAGGGAGTAGTAGGTAAATTTGGGGTGCCAGGGGTAAATGTAAATGGGGAGCCTTTAATTGAGCTATGTGTAGAAAGAGATTTGGTAATTAATACATATTTTATGAAAAAGAGGATAAATATACAAGGTATGATGTAGCACGTAATGAAAGTAGTTTGTTAGATTATGTATTGGTGGATAAAAGGTTGATGGGTAGGCTCCAGGATGTACATGTTTAAAGAGGGGCAACTGATATATAGGATCATTATTTAGTTGTAGCTACAGTTAGAGTAAGAGGTAGATGGGAAAAGAGGAAGGTGGCAACAACAAGTAAAAGGGAGGTGAAAGTGTATAAACTAAGAGAGGAGGAAGTTCGGGTGAGATATAAGCGACTATTGGCAGAAAGGTGGCTAGTGCAAAGATGAGTAGTGGGGGGGTTGAAGAGGGTTGGAATAGTTTTAAAAATGCAGTATTAGAATGTGGAGCAGAAGTTTGTGGTTATAGGAGGGTGGGGGCAGGAGGAAAGAGGAGTGATTGGTGGAATGATGAAGTAAAGGGTGTGATAAAAGAGAAAAAAGTTAGCCTGTGAGAGGTTTTTACAAAGCAGAAGTGTTATAAGAAGAGCAGAATATATGGAGAGTAAAAGAAAGGTGAAGAGAGTGGTGAGAGAGTGAAAAAGGAGAGCAGATGATAGAGTGGGAGAGGCACTGTCAAGAAATTTTAATGAAAATAAGAAAACATTTTGGAGTGAGTTAAACAAGTTAAGAAAGCCTAGGGAAAGTATGGATTTGTCAGTTAAAAACAGAGTAGGGGAGTTAGTAGATGGGAAGAGGGAGGTATTAGGTAGATGGCGAGAATATTTTGAGGAAACTTTTAAATGTTGAGGAAGAAAGGGAGGCGGTAATTTCATGCACTGGAGTGAAGAAGAGCAGAATGTAAGTGTGGGGGAGGTGCGTGAGGCATTACGTAGAATGAAAGGGGGTAAAGCAGCTGGAACTGATGGGATCATGACAGAAATGTTAAAAGCAGGGGGGGAAATAGTGTTGGAGTGGTTGGTACTTTTGTTTAATAAATGTATGAAAGAGGGGAAGGTACCTAGGGAATGGCGGAGAGCATGTATAGTCCCTTTATATAAAGGGAAAAGGGACAAAAGAGATTGTAAAAATTATAGAGGAATAAGTTTACTGAGTATACCAGGAAAAGTGTACGGTAGGGTTATAATTGAAAGAATTAGAGGTAAGACAAAATGTAGGATTGCGGATGAGCAGGGAGGCTTCAGAGTTGGTAGGGGATGTGTAGATCAAGTGTTTACATTGAAGCATATATGTGAACAGTATTTAGATAAAGGTAGGGAAGTTTTTATTGCATTTATGGATTTAGAAGAGGCATGTGATAGAGTGGATAGAGGAGCAATGTGGCAGATGTTGCAAGTTTATGGAATAGGGGTAAGTTACTAAATGCTGTAAAGAGCTTTTTATGAGGATAGTGAGGCTCAGGTTAGGGTGTGTAGAAGAGAGGGAGAATACTTCCCGTAAAAGTAGGTCTTAGACAGGGATGTGTAATGTCACCATGGTTGTTTAATATATTTATAGATGGGGTTGTAAAAGAAGTAAATGCTAGGGTGTTCGGGAGAGGGGTGGGATTAAATTATGGGAAATCAAATTCAAAATGGGAATTGACACAGTTACTTTTTGCTGATGATACTGTGCTTATGGGAGATTTTTAAAGAAAAATTGCAAAGGTTAGTGGATGAGTTTGGGAATGTGTGTAAAGGTAGAAAGTTGAAAGTGAACATAGAAAAGAGTAAGGTGATGAGGGTATCAAATGATTTAGATAAAGAAAAATTGGATATCAAATTGGGAGGAGGAGTATGGAAGAAGTGAATGTTTTCAGATACTTGGGAGTTGATGTTTTCGGCGGATGGATTTATGAAGGATGAGGTTAATCATAGAATTGATGAGGGAAAAAAGGTGAGTGGTGTGTTGAGGTATATGTGGAGTCAAAAAACGTTATCTATGGAGGCAAAAAAGGGAATGTATGAAAGTATAGTAGTACCAACACTCTTATATGGGTGTGAAACTTGGGTGGTAAATGCGCAGCGAGGAGACGGTTGGAGCAGTGGAGATGTCCTGTCTAAGGCAATGTGTGGTGTAAATATTATGCAGAAAATTCGGAGTGTGGAAATTAGGAAAAGGTGTGGAGTTAATAAAAGTATTAGTCAGAGGGCAGAAGAGGGGTTGTTGAGGTGGTTTGGTTATTTAGAGAGAATGGATCAAAGTAGAATGACATGGAAAGCATATAAATCTATAGGGGAAGGAAGGCGAGGTAGGGGTCGTCCTCGAAAGGGTTGGAGAGAGGGAGTAAAGGAGGTTTTGTGGGCGAGGGGCTTGGACTTCCAGCAAGCGTGCGTGAGCGTGTTAGGGGTGAATGGTGACGAATGGTATTTGGGACCTGACGCTCTGTTGGAGTGTGAGCAGGGTAATATTTAATGAAGGGATTCAGGGAAACCGGTTATTTTCATATAGACGGACTTGAGTCCTGGAAATGGGAAGTACAATGCCTGCACTTTAAAGGAGGGGTTTGGGATATTGGCAGTTTGGAGGGATATGTTGTGTATCTTTATATGTATATGCTTCTAAACAGTTGTATTCTGAGCACCTCTGCGAAAACAGTGATAATGTGTGAGTGTGGTGAAAGTGTTGAATGATGAAAGCATTTTCTTTTGGGGGATTTTCTTTCATTTTTGGGTCACCCTGCCTCGGTGGGAGACGGCCGACTTGTTGAAAAAAAAAAAAAAAAAAACGTATGTATATGCATATATATTTTCAAGTGTCCATGTAAGTGCATGTATGTGGTAGTGGGTCTGTACCCAGCCAGTACGGCCTCTATTTTCCCTTGGTAATGTGGTACCCCCACACAGGATGCTCGTCTGAGAACCCAGCATCTCTTTCATAGTAAATGCCTTGGTGATATTTTCTCGTTCACCTACAATTGGTGTGACTCATGGTTTGTGGAATGCGATTAATTGTTTCTGAATAGTTATACGTTTTTTATGTTGATATATTTAGGATGATAGTAAATTAAGTATTTTAGCAGCAAGTTGATAATGATAGTATCAAATGTGTCATAAACTGGGTGTTTGTGGGAAACAATCAGGCTGCAGCATTAGGGTTAAAAACAGCAGTTATTACCGGGATTCCTCGGGGATATGTTTAAAAGACAATATTCAAAATAAAGTTGCTGGTAATGGCAAATCAATTGATCAACAGACAGAGATAGTAGAGGGCAACGAGTGACTAGCTCCCTTAAAATTTACTATACAAATGGTAGGAGTCTAATAAGATAGATGAGCTAAGATTACTTGCAAGTGCAGGTAATATAGATATTATTGGTATAACAGAGACCAGGTTAAACTTGAAAGATAGAGAAATGCCTTCTGAATGCAACATACAGGGTTATAAACTATTCCACTTTGATAGGGTCAACAGGAAAGGTGGTGGAGTGGCGATGTATGTAAGAGAAAATTTAAATTGTTGTCTTAGACATGATATAAGATTAGAAACATCGAACACAGAATCTGTTTGGCTACAGTTTCTCGAGCGACGTGATAAATTAATTTTGGGTGTGATTTATAGGCTCCCTAACCTTGATAGGGAGGGCAGTAAGCTGTTATGGGACGAAATTCATAAGGCATCTAGATATGAAAATGTTGTGATAATGGGAGATTTTAACTTTAGACAAATTGATTGGAAGAATATGACAGGAAATCTTGAGTCTAGTAACTTTCTTGATACGGTTCAGGATTGCTTTTTAGAACAGGTTGTGACAGAACCAACTAGAGGAAACAATCTGCTTGACTTGGTTCTTGCCAACAAAGATTCACTAATTAATAATCTTGAGGTTAATGATGAGCTTGGGGAAAGTGATCACAAATCACTTAGTTTCAATATATCATGGATTACCCTGATAACTGCAATCAAATCTCTGTCCCAGATTTTCGCTTGGCCGACTTCATGGGACTGAAAAATTACCTGAGTGGGCTAAATTGGGATGTCCTAACTATGGGTCAGGTAGGTGATCTTGGTTGCCAATATGACGTTTTTCAGAGCATAGTTCTAGCTGCCCAGACAACTTTTGTTCCGAGTAGGGAAATTAGATCTAACAAAAATGATCCCAAATGGATGAACAGTAGATTAAAACAGGCATATATATGCGTATCAAAAGAGGGGATGGGCAGTTAAGAAATCAGTATATTCAATTAAAGAGAGAGAGAAAGGAATAAGAAAAGCAAAAAGGGATTATGAGGCTAAGGTCGCAAGGGATTCAAAGACTAACCCAAAAGGGTTCTCTCAGGTATACAGAAGTAAGATTAGGGACAAGATTGGCCCAATTAAGAGTAACTCTGGTCAGATCACTGACAGTGATAAGGATATGTGTGAAATTCTCAATACCTACTTCCTCTCAGTTTTCACCCAGGAAAATACTAGCGATATTCCTGAAATAATAGATTATGTAGAACAGGACGATAATAAACTATGCACGATTGCAGTTACTAGTGACATGGTCCTCAGACAAATAAGAAACAAAAACCAAACAATCCCCAGGCCCTGATGAACTGTTTGCAAGGGTTTGTTAAAGGAATGTAAAAGGAACTTAGCATACCTTTGGCAATCTTTTTAAACATATCACTACAAACTGGCATAGTGCCTGATAAGTGGAAAATGGCAATGTAATACCTATTTAAAAGGGCAGGTGACAGGCCCTTTGGCTTCGAACTATAGACCAATAAGCCTTACCTCCATAGTGGGAAAATTTATGGAGTCAATAATTGCCGAAGCAATTCGTAGCCATTTTGATGGGCTACGAATTGATTAATAATCTCAACACGGTTTTTACAAAGGGGCGTTCCTGTCTTACGAATTTACTAACTTTTTTCACTAAGGCGTTTGAGGAGGTAGATCATGGTAATGAATATGATATCGTGTATATGGACTTCAGTAAGGCTTTCGATAGAGTTCCACATCAGAGGCTATTGAGGAAACTTAAGGCACACGGAATAGGAGGAGAAATTTTTTCCTGGGTAGAGGCATGGCTGACAAATAGGCAGCAGAGAGTTTTCATAAATGAGGAGAAATCAGAATGGGGGCACGTCACAAGCGGTGCTCTTCGGAGTCAGTGTTGGGCCCGTTGTTGTTCACAATTTACATAAACGACATAGATGAGGGTATAAATAGCGACATAAGCAAATTTGCTGATGACACCAAAATAGGCCGTCCAATTCATTCTAATGAGTACACTAGAGCACTACAGGATGATTGAATAGACTGATGCAATGTTCGGAAAAGTGGCAGATGCAGTTTAATATTGACAAACGCAAAGTTCTAAATGTTGGACAGTTAAATAGCCATGCCACATATAAACTATATAATGTAGATCTTAATACTACCGATTGCGAAAAGGATTTAGGAGTTCTGGTTAGCAGTAATCTAAAACCAAGACAACAGTGCATTAGTGTTCACAATAAAGCTAACAGAATTCTTGTCTTCATATCTAGAAGTATAAATAATAGAAGTCCTCAGGTTGTTCTTCAACTCTATATATCCTTGGTTAGGCCTCATTTAGACTATGCTGCTCAGTTCTGGTCACCGTATTACAGAATGGACATAAATGCTCTGGAAAACGTACAGAGGAGGATGACAAAGTTGATCCCATGTATCAGAAATCTTCCATGTGAGGAAAAGACTGAGGGCCCTGAATCAGCACTCTCTCGAAAGGCGTAGAAATTTTGGGGGATTGGTCGAGGTGTATAAATGGAAAACAGGAATAAATAAAGGTGATTTTAAATAGCGTGCTGAAAAAATTTCCAGCCTAGACAGGACTCGCAGCAATGGTTTCAAGTTGGAAAAATTCAGATTCAGGAAGGATTAAAAGGAAAGCTCTGGTTTGGTAATAGAGTTGTGGATGAGTGGAACAAACTCCCGGAAAAGTTATTCAGGCTAAAACGTTGTGTAGTTTTAAAAAAAAGGTAGATAAATAAATGAGGGGGTGTGAAAGGGGGGGTGAGTTGGACCTGACTACTTGTGCTGCTGGGTCTGGTGCCGAGCTCCATCATTGAGTGAAGGGGACCAGACTGGGTGGGTCATTGGGCTTATCCGGGGGGGGGGGGGGTAGGTCATTGGGAAATCCGAGGGGGACAAATGGACCTGCTTCGCATGAGTAGTAGGGGCCCGTT
>NC_069409.1:24673020-24779094 GCF_026875155.1 Cherax quadricarinatus | reverse complement strand
GGTCGCTTGCTCTCTGGTGTGTAAGTGGTCGCTTGCTCTCTGGTGTGTAAGTGGTCGCTTGCTCTCTGGTGTGTAAGTGGTCGCTTGCTCTCTGGTGTGTAAGTGGTCGCTTGCTCTCTGGTGTGTAAGCGGTCGCTTGCTCTCCCTGAAATAAACACAGCATTGTTTTATACCTTGTAGTTGCTTTCCTGCCAGACTCATGGTATATAAAATGATACACTGGAACGGCACATGTTTATATATGTGATACGAACTTTTCTGATGTAACATGTGCGCTCCATCTGATATTTTAATAACGAAGTGGTTTATTATTTTCCAAGCATTATTATAGTGACAATCATGTTTTTCACTCGTGTTATTTATGTACTGGATATAAAAGAAGTTTGTCAGTAAGCGTTATTTTGTCGTATAATTTTTTTACACTTAGGATATTTAGATTAAGGAGATATAATTTTCGTAGAGATTTTCAAGAGAGTCTTCGCAGGTCTTGTGGGCGCTCCAGAACCTGGTGTTTCTTCCAGCTCTACTCATCACGTCAGCCTACTGGACCGCCATCTACGATCCAGGTACACGCTAACACTCCTCTTATGCCAGTCTTCGATGTTTAGTTTCATATTCAACATTGTAAATTTTACACTTGTCAGTTATACACCAGATGTGCTTCAAGTCAATAATTGTCGGTTATACACCAGATGTGCTTCAAGTCAATAATTGTCGGTTATACACCAGATGTGCTTCAGGTCAATAATTGTCAGTTATACACCAGATGTGCTTCAGGTCAATAATTGTCGGTTATACACCAGATGTGCTTCAGGTCAATAATTGTCAGTTATACACCAGATGTGCTTCAGGTCAATAATTGTCGGTTATACACCAGATGTGCTTCAGGTCAATAATTGTCGGTTATACACCAGATGGCTTCAGGTCAATAATTGTCAGTTATACACCAGATGTGCTTCAGGTCAATAATTGTCAGTTATACACCAGATGGCTTCAGTCAATAATTGTCGGTTATACACAGATGCTCAAGATAATTGCGTTATACACAGATGTGCTTCAGGTCAATAATTGTCGGTTATACACCAGATGTGCTTCAGGTCAATAATTGTCGGTTATACACCAGATGTGCTTCAGGTCAATAATTGTCGGAACGTTATGTCTTGGTGTCCAGACCTCCAGCCATGTAGAAACACGCTCAAACAAACCCTATCAATGTTAATGATATCTTTAATCGTGAGACTGTATCCATATTTCGCACCAGCCAGATAAATGAACTGTTCCAGGTAGAGACAGTAACATAATAATGACCAAGGTTATCAGTTGATATAAGATACGTGATTTTTTCACGATTGTATTTCCCAATTGTGTTGTTTATATTATGAATATGAAGTGATATATGAAATTACTGTAATGCTTACAACGATGTAACTATGTCAAGTAGAGTCTGATAATGACCCAATGTGACCTCTGTAATTTATTTCTTTTTTTGCGCTGCCTCTCACAGGATGAGTTGTGGGTTCACACAAAATATTTCTCTCTCTCTCTCTCTCTCTCTCTCTCTCTCTCTCTCTCTCTTCTCTCTCTCTCTCTCTCGCTCTTTACACAGGGTTTGACAAGGTTAGGCTAAGGATTCCTAACTTTATTGGCAAGCTTAGAGCTGTTACCTACATCAGCTCATTTGAAAGCATTTTTATTGTTATGAGACATACAAGTAGGGAACAGGATGAAGTTGGAGCCATCTATGGGCCAGCATTTTCATTTGATCAACTGACTTTATCTCGTTGACATCATTATGCTGTACGAATGTGTTCCATACTCGAGTTATCCTGGGTATATATGATCTCAGATGGAGTGATGTTCTGGAGAAGGGTACAGCCAGAGTGAAGTTGCTGCTTTCTGCCCGTCTTGTGGCATAAAAGCTTGTTTCACGCTGTCCTCGAAGTGGATCCAAGTGTGGTACTTCGACAATATTGGCCTTGTACATAACACTAAGGCCACCCACATCCCTCCTATATTGAAGGCTCTGCTGAAATGACAGATTTATCCAGGACTGGTCCAGGCGAGAGATGAGACGTCTTGCTCTGTTCTCTACTCTGTCAAGCAGTCGCAGATGAGAGGGAAGGGGGGCAGGCAAACCAAGAAAGTGGAGCATACTCAAGGTGTGAGCGTACTTGTGCCTCGTACAGAATCTTTCAACCCCTACTGTCAAGCAGATGCGAGATACGGCGAAGTGCTGTAAGCTTCCTGGCTGCCTTGTTTGCAAGATTTACAACATGGTTCTTCATTGTTAGTTTGGAGTCAAATTTCACCCCAAGGATATGAACTTCTTCTCCAGGTGCCAACATTCTCCCATTCATCCTTACTACTGCACCAGCATTACCATCATGGTGCCTAGAGGCCATCATCATTTGCGTTTTCTCAGGTGCAGATGTTACTTGCCATCTATTTCCCCAAGCTGATATAGCTCTTAGCTGGTGATTGATGTAGCTTAGAGCAGTTGGCATTTCTTCTCTTGGATAAGTTAATGTCAGTGTACAGTCGTCTGCATATGCATGGGATTCTGGGATGAGATGAAAAATGTCGTTGAAGTAGACATTCCATAACAATGGTCCCAGCAATCTTCCTTGTGGAACACTTGCCCCAATAGGATGTCTTGCTGATTCCGTTCCATTGAGAACTACCCTCAGAGATCTACCATGAAGGTAATCACTGAGGAGACATAGCGTAGAGCCTGCAATTCCCAGTGCTTGAAGTTTTGCTAAGAGGCCCTGGTGCCACACCCGGTCGAAAGCACCAGCAATTTTCCAGTGCTACCACACAGCTGACTTTGGATTCATCCAGCGGCTGGTGCCACTCTCGCTTTCTCTCTCTCTCTCACCCTCTCACCCCCCTCTCTCTCTCTCTCCCCTCCTCTCTCTCTCTCTCTCCCTCTCTCCCTCTCTCACCCTCTCTCTTTCCTCTCCTCTCTCTCTTTCCTCTCCTCTCCTCTCTCTCTCTCTCTCTCTCTCTCTCTCTCTCTCTCTCTCTCTCTCTCTCTCCCCTCCTCCCTCTCTCCCTCTCACCCTCTCTCTCTCTCTCTCTCTGTCTCTCATCCTCTCACCCCCTCTCTCTCTCACCCCTCTCTCTCTCTCTCTTTCCTCACCATCTCTCCCTCTCTCCATCTCTCTCTCTCCATTTCTCTCTCTCTCTCCCTCTCCTCCCTCCCTCTCTCTCTCACCCTCTCACCCCCTCTCTCTTTCCTCTCCATCTCTCCCTCTCCATCTCTCTCTCTCTCTCTCTCTCACTCACTCCCCCCTCTCTCTCTAACACAACTTTTGCAGGGTTAGGTTCTTTCGTTAATTTACAAGCTCAGAGCTGTTATTTCAGATCACATGAAAACCTTTTTATTATGAGACAAACAAATAAGGAATATGGTGGAGCTGGAGACATATTTGGGGCAGCGATTTCATCTGGTTACTGACTTTATTTCATCGATGTCATTATGTTGTACGAACATGTTCCAGACTAGAGTCATCCTAGGAATAAATGATCTCAGATGAAGTGATGTGGAGAAGAGTGCAGCCAGAGTGTAGTTTGCTGCCCGTCTTGTTGTGAAGAAGTTCTCTTCTCGCTGATCACGAAATGGAGCCAAGAACATAACATAAGAAAGAAGGAACACTGCAACAGACCTACTGACCCATGCGGAGCAGGTTCATGTCCCCCCCCGGATTAGCCCAATTACCCACCCAGTCTGGTCAACTCCACTCAGGGAAGGGGCACAGCACCAGACCCAGCAGCACAAGCTAGTCAGGTCCAACTCACACCCACCCACACCCACTCATGTATTTATCTAACCTATTTTTAAAACTATACAACGTTTTAGCCTGAATAACTGTACTCGGGAGTTTGTTCCACTCATCCACGACTCTATTACCAAACCAGTGCTTTCCTATATCCTTCCTGAATCTGAATTTTTCCAACTTGAAACCATTGCTGCGAGTCCTGTCTTGGCTGAAAATTTTCAGCACACTATTTACATCCCATTTATTTATTCCTGTTTTCCATTTATACACCTCGATCATATCCTCCCCTTAATTCTACGCCTTTCGAGAGAGTGCAGATTCAGGGCCCTCAGTCTATCCTCATAAGGAAGATTTCTGATACATGGGATCATCTTTGTCATCCTCCTCTATACGTTTTCCAGTGCATTTATATCCATTCTGTAATATGGTGACCAGAACTGAGCAGCATAGTGTAAATGAGGTCTAACCAAGGATATATAGAGTTGAAGAACAACCTGGGGACTTCTATTATTTATACTTCTAGATATGAAGCCAAGAATTCTGTGGGACCTTGACAACAATGGACTTGTACATAACAGTATGGTATAAACTTTGGTAATAGGTACCGACAAATTAGTTTAAAAAGACACGTGAGGAAACACTAGGACATATTAGAAAAACGTTTCGGTCCTGGGACCTTGATCACTTCCAGCACACAGAAATGTTGAAGGATCTGCTGAAATTTCAGATCTGTCCAAGCCGAGTACAGACGAGAGATGAGTCGTGTTGCTTTGTAGTCTATTCTGTCAAGAAGTAGATGTTTGGTAAAAGGACACAAGTGCAACTAATGTGACATTTTATTGTGGCAACGTTTCGCTCTTCAGGAGCTTTATCAAAGCTTAATAAAGCTTGATGGCAACGTTTCGCTCTCTAGGAGCTTTATCAAGCTTTATTAAGCTTTGATAAAGCTCCTAGAGAGCGAAACGTTGCCACAGTAAAATGTCACATTAGTTGCACTTGTGTCCTTTTACCTAACATATTGTTGGTAATACTACCAACATTAATGCAAGTCGTAGATGAGATGGAGGTGCAGGTAGTCCAAGAAAGTAGAGGATACTCAAGGTGTGAGAGCACTTGTGCCTCGTACAGAGTCTTGCAACCTCTACTATCGAGCAAATGCGAGATTCGTCTAAGTGCTGTAAGCTTCCTGGCCGCCTTGTTTGCGAGACTTATTACATGGTTCTTCATAGACAGTTTGAAATCAAATTTCACCCCTAGGATATTAACTACATCCTCAGGTTTCGACACTCTCCCATTTATTCTTACTACTGCTATAGCATTACCAACATGATGTCTAGAGACCATTATCATTTGTGTTTTCTCAGAAGCAAATGTAACCTGCCATCGTTTTCCCCAGGCTGATATAGCTGTAAGTTGGTGATTAATGTAACTGAGAACAGTTGGCATTTCCTTTCTTGGATAAGTAAATGTCAGAGGACAGTCGTTTTCATATGCATGGGATTCTGGGATGAGTTGAAGGTTACTGAAGTAGACATTCCATAACAATTTCCCAAGCACACTTCCCTGTGGAACACTTACACTGATAAAGTATCTTGTTGACTCTGTCCCACTGAGAACTACTCTTAGAGATCTATCTCGAAGGTAATCACTAAAAAGGCATTGTGCAGAGCCAGCGACTACTAGTGTTTTCAGTTTTAGAGTCCCTGGTCCCATACTCTGTCGAAAGCTCCAGTAATGTTCACTGTTACTACACACATGATCTTGGATTCATCCATTCATCCTTTTCTGGAATCATATTGATGATCACAAAGAAACGAGTGGTAAACGAAAACGTTATCATCTGCTGTGAGATTATTATGTCAAGAATGTTTCCAGTAACTGACAGGAATGACACTCGTCTGTAGTTGCTGATTTCCGCTCTGCTCTTCTTTTTGTGAACAGGGACTACATTTGTCTCTTTCCACAGAGAAAGCTATTTACACTGCTAGGCAATGCTAGTAGATACAAGTTAGAGGTGATGCTACCTGGGGCTGATCTTATCTGGGCCCACTGGGCCCACTCCAGGGATTTAAGGAGACACTTCATCCTGCCTTGTTGTCACCTATGACGACTTTAACACAGGAACTTGCATCTTGTCAGCAAAATGTTCAACAAAGAGGTCAGCTTTCTCTTGACTGCTATTAGAGACGGTCCCATCCTGCCTACTTAAAAGTAGAATAATTTCATCAGGTGAATAACCTTGTCGGTGTATGACCAAGAACAACCAGGTTCTGGAGCCCACCGTACATGATGCTAGTTTTCCTTTTGTCTCAACCTTCGATCTAGAGATGACCCACTTTTGGACTTCTTTCAGTTGCCAACATGCTTGCCTGTGCAGGTTCCTGTTATAGATAGTGGGATGCCTCTTATACCTTCTCCAAACCTTGTAATTAGCTGTAGCAGCCTCTCCGCAACAGAAGCCGAAGCAAGGCTGATTTGCAGGCTTCATCACGCTATCCCTCCCTCTTTTTCTATCTCTCTTTTACACACACACACACACACACACACACACACACACACACACACACACACACACACACACACACACACACACACACACACACACACAAACAACAGAAACAACAGATAGAATTAATAAAAAATTCACTACTAGAGCCAATATTAGCCAAAAAATTAAAAAGGAGTTTGCAAATAATTCTACGTTACAGAGGGACGTTGTTGATAGAGATAAAACAGTTACTGATTTTTGGCTGTGATGGAAATGAAATAAATCACGAATGAAAAGAGTCAAAAAGAAAAAATCAACCACGAAATGGGATGCCAAAATGCATTGTGGATTCAGTTTTGAAGAAAATAAAGTATTACATAAGTATATTAAAAAAAAAATGTAAAAGACAAGCATAGGCCACTGAAAATAATATTTACACATTAAACTTATGGAAGAATTTACAAAAAAAAAGTTAAGGATTTCAGTGAACTGGAAGGATATGTGGATATGCAAATCAGACAAGATATTTCAAAGGCGGATACTATAAAAATAAAAGATTATATAAATATTGATTAGAGGTTGAGTCAGGGTGAAGTGAGGAAGATCAAATTTTTTTTTTACAGATTTGCTGGTATATACAAACCCACCAAATGATTTTTCAGAGAACGACACAAGACAGATGAAAATCGTGTTGAAAAAAATAAGAAAAAGGGAAACAGTGACAATAATACATTTTTGAAGTATTGTACTAATATAATTAGAATAGTTTCAAAAAGATTAAATCTTAGGGATATAAATGAAAAGAAACTTGATATATGTTAAATGAGGTTGTGTTAGAAATTACTCGGTGTGTAGAAGAGACTTGTAGCAGAGAAGACACCAGGAGGAAATGTTGATAGAAAGACTCGGTTCAAGTTATTGTACTACAAAATTCTGAAAATGTTGAAATGTTAGAGATAAGAGTACCAAATAATGATAAACTGCTAGTAGTTAATATATATAACTAAACATTGAATAATTCTTGGGAAAGAGAAGAGTTCGATAGGATAAATGAATGATTGAATAAAATCCTTAGTGAACTATTGATAAAACGTAACTCTGATAAAGAAAAAGCTATTGTACTTAAAAACTTTTAAATACAAAGAAATCAGTCTGGCAGCCTATAAGACTACGACTGCAAATAAATGGTCATCGGCCAATAAGTTTCCTCATTATAATGTTTTGTTTTATGCATCGACATATAAATGAAGCGACAAGACAGCAGCAGCAACAACACCGTCAATGTTAGAGTAAATGTTGACTCAAACAGCGGAGGAAATTTTCAACATGATCTACTTTAACTTGGAAAGAATGATCTTGTTCTACTGGAAATAATAAATGTAGTGAAGTATGAATTACGGGATTAAAATGAAATCCATAAACAGGAACTGTTAGATTATAATAGTATTTTACGAAGGTTAAATGTAATAATATTCTACAAAGAATAGATGTAAATAATCTGTTTTAAGAGGTCTGTAGTGTATAGGAAATGGAATTCAACTGCTTATTTAGAAGGGGAATATGAGATGGAATAATGAAAAATGGTTTAATGGAAAATGTTGGAGAGCTATGAAGAAAAGGTAGGATTTGGAATCAGTATAATAAGAGAAGCTTTCCAGAGATTCAAGGAGACTGGAATGGAAGTCTTTTCGAAATCTGTAAAATATAGTAGAAATTAAAGGTAAACTTTTACAATGGGTGAGAGACTTGAGAGGAATATGTAGATAGAGGAAGTTATAGATTGACTGCCACAAGGTTCTGTAAATGTCACAGTAATGTTTCTAATTTATATAAATGGTTTTCTAGAAGGAATATGAAATATATGGATGTGTTTGCAGATTATACAAAATCTTAGTGTAAAATTAATAATCAGAATATACTGGGCACATGGAGTGATGGATGATGGAATTTATTGTAAATGCCATGTAAATGGAATAGCAGAAAATGAAATCAGGTCATATGAAGAATGTAAACTCCGTGACTGAATAACGAAAGCATTAGACATAGAAAGATTTCTAGGAGTACTTATTAGCAAAATAAAAATTACCTGAAGATCATGTAAATTAAATTGTGACCAACTCATATACTACACTGACAAACTATAAAATTGCTTTCAAATATTAAGAAATGTTATTTATATTAGCCCAAAACTGGAATATGTAGAGATTGTGTAGTGGCAACACCTGAAAAAAAAACATAAGTTAGAAAATGTTCAAAGAAAGGTTATAAAATATCTGCCAGAGTTTAGCAATGTGAACTAAGATGAAAGGTTGATAACATAGATGTTCATGATTGGTGATGGGAAATGAAAAGACTTGATAACCACATATAAGGTCTTGAATGGACTTGTAAGAGTAAATAAAAAAAAAATCTTAGTTCCTGCAACAGTATTAACCGGGGACCACCATTACAAATTGAGGAAAAAGTAATGTGTAAAGGATCAAAAAATTTCCTTGTCAAATAAAATGGTTGACTAATGGAATGTATTAAAGGATGAATTAGTAAGTTCTGCAACTAGTGAAATAAAAAAAAACTATATGTTGAACATAGTATTAAAGACGAGACACCATGAGCATAACTCTGTTCCTTTTGCTATAAATAGGTAATTACAAATAGGTAATAACCTGAACATACCCCACGTCCGCGAGCATTCTTGAAATACTCACAAAGGAAGGAAACTTTCAGTTCCTACTGAGCTTAGAGTGGAATACTTGATATCTACATCACCTTACTTAAGTCTTACTGATGCATAGCAGATTTCATTACTTTACGTACGTAACGCATCCTGTGTACTGGAAAATAACTAGGGGACACACATTTTCCTACACCCACACACTGCGGGTGTTCCCACGAATATAATAAAGTAGCTACGTGCTGTAGGTATGGTCTCAATATAACTAGTATAGAAGAGGGTGTTCCTACAATGTAATTATAAAATAACGTAACCGCACTCTTCGGGTGTGTCCACAATTCAAGTATCATAGAATAAGTTAGGTTAGGTGAGAATAAGGTAATTGTACACATGAGGTGTTCCCTTAGTATAACTATAATAGAACAGGACAGCCGCACACTGCTGAGTGGTCCCATACATATCACGCAATAGAGTACCTGCACACTGCGAGTGTTCCCAATTCCTTAATTAAAAAAAAAATAGACAAATTTTCTCTCTCTCGTGCCCACAGTCTATCCCGTGACTGCTCTCAACGCTGAGGTTCACATCATCAACTCAGTGTATGTGTTGGTCGACCTGTGGGTGGTAGCGTCCCCACTGAGGATCCTCCACTTCTACATCCCCTTGTGCTTCATGATCGTCTACCTCGTCTTCACCCTCATCTACTGGGCGGTGGGGGGTACTACGCCAGACGGCAAGAGTGCCATCTACCCCATTGTAGACTGGGACAATCTGAGCGTCACTCTGCCTTTTATCATCTGCTGCGGCGCCTTCAGTCCCCTCATGCAGGTGCTGTTCTGTTGTATGTGATTTTATTTTTGTTTTTATTGTGTGTGTGTTGAATATAATTACTTCATTGGCCTAATTGCTGATTGATCTACACGGTTAAAGTACTCTGTAAATACAACTATTGCTATTACTACTATTACTGTTACGACTAACTGCTACTGCTACTATTACGACTAGCTACTACCACTACTACTATTATTACTACTACTGCTACTACTACTATTACAGCTGCTGTTGCTGTTACTCAAGCAGATACTGCCTTGGATTATTCTCTGTCTTGTTTTCTGTTGTCTTAGAGTGTTTTCTATCTTTGGTCATTTGCTGTTGTCTTGGATAAACTATCTTGAATTATTTTCTGTTGTCTTGTATTGTTTCCTGTTATCTTGGATTGTTTTATTATGTCCTTGATTATTTTCTATTGTCCTTGATTATTTTCTGTTATCTTGAATTATTCTCCAATGTTTTGGAATACTTTTTGCTGTCTTGGATTTATTTGCTGTCTTGGATTATTCTGTTGTCTTGGATTATTTTGTTGTTTGGGATTATTTTATGTTATCTTGGTTTATTTTCTGTTACCTTTGATTAGTTTCCGTCATCTTAGATTAATTCCTGTTGTTTTGGATTGTTTCCTGTTGTCTTAAATTATTTTATGTTGTCTTGGAATATTTCCTGTTGTCTTGGATTATTTTATGTTGTTTTAGATTATTTTCTGTCTTAGATTATTTTCTGTTGTCTTGGATTGATTCTCCTGTTTTGGATTCCTTTGTTATCTTGGATTAGTTTCTCTTGTTTTCGATTACTTTGTTTTGTCTTAGAAAATTTTCTGCTGTCTTGAATTATTTTACTCTGAATTATTTTATGTTATCTTGGATTATTTTTCATTGCCTTTGATTATTTTCTGTTGTCCTCGATTAATTTATTTTGTCCTGGAAAATTTTCTGCTGTCTTGAATTATTTTTGGATTATTTTCTTGATACTACTGATCGGGTCTTCATCATAGGAACTGTAACTACTCATCCCTTCCTCGGATCAAACCTGATTACTTTAAATTCATGTGCTCCATGACCGCTAAAGGTTTAATGAGCAAGATGTGTGTGTGTGTGTGTGTGTGTGTGTGTGTGTGTGTGTGTGTGTACCCACCTATATGTGGTTGCAGGGGTCGATTCACAGCTCCTGGCTCCGCCTCTTCGCTGGTCGCTTCTGGGTCCACTTCCTGTGTGTGTGTATGTGTGTGTGTGTGTGTGTGTGTATGTGGGTGTGTATGTGGGTGTGTATGTGGGTGTGTGTATGTGTGTGTGTGTGTGTGTTGTGTGTGTGTGTGGGTGGTGTGTGGATGTACTCACCCAGTTGTACTCACCTAGTTGTGGTTGCAGGGATCGATTCATAGCTCCTGGCCCCGCCTCTTCACTGGCCGCTACTGGGTCACTCTCCCTGCTCCATGAGCTTTATCATACCTCTTCTTAAAGCTATAAATGGATCCTGCCTTGACTACATCTCATTGGGGTTGAATTCGAGAAGCCAGTTGCTGGACCACGTGTTCAGCCTGTCCAGGTCTCTTTGCAGTCCTGCCTGATCCTCATCTGATTTGATTCTCATTAGCTTCACATCATCTGCGAACAGGGAAACTTGAGTCTATCCCTTCCATCATGTCATTAACATATACCAAAAATTGCACTGGTCCTAGGACTGACCCCTGTGGGACTCCGCTCCTCATAGGCGCCCACTGTGATACCTCATCAAGTACCATGTACTCACCTAATTGTACTCACCTAATTGTAGTTGCAGGGGTCGAGACTCAGCTCCTGGCCCCGCCTCTTCACTGAACACGATTAGGCCCTCTCCCTGCTCCATGAGCTTTATTATACCTCGTTTTAAAGCTATGTATGGTACCTGCCTTCACTACATCGCTCGCCAGACTGTTCCACTTCCTGACCACTCTGTAACTTAAGAAATGCTTCCTAACATCCCTGTGACACATCTGAGTCTTCAGCTTCCAAGAGTGACCCCTTGTTTCTGTGTCCCCTCTCTGGAACATCTTGTCTCTGTCTACCTTGTCTATTCCACGCAGTATTTTGTATGTCGTTATCATGTCTCCCCTATCCCTCCTGTCCTCCAGTGTCGTCAGGCCGATTTCCCTCAACCTTTCTTCGCAAACCTTTGCACTTTCTCAAATTTCTTAACGTGCTTGACCCGGTGCGGGTTCCAAATTGGTGCTGTATACTCCAGTATGGGCCTGATGTACACGGTGTACAGTGTCTTGAAAGATTCCTTACTTAGGTATCGGAATGCTAATCTCAGGTTTGCCAGGCGCCCATATGCTGCAGCAGTTATCTGGGTGATGTGTGCTTCCGGAGACATGTTCGATGTTATAATCACGCCAGATCTTTTCTACTTGAGCAGGTTTGCAGTCTTCACTACTATATTCCGTCTGCGGTCTTCTTTCCTTCCCAATCGTCTGCTTTCATTGCGGGTTAATCGAGAAGCCAGTTGTGGACCGTGCAGCCTGCCAGCTCTTTGAAGGTCGCCTGATCCTCATCTGATTTATTCTCCTCATTAACTTCACACATCGCGAGGGACCCTGAGCTTCCTTCTTGTCATACGACCATACACTTCCCGACCACCCTGTGGGACCCCGCTCGTCCTCGGCAAGTTGCAACGAGCACCATCCCCCAATGAAAAGCAGGTGTCACTAGCCTTAAGACCATACAATAAGTGTCAGGGGCCCGAATGTTCAACTCCTCCCAGCAATAAGGGATTACAACAACCCCTGCATCTTCAACTGGCACTGACAAGCACTAAAGTCAGTTCCGGATCACCGCTGTGGCCTAGTGGTTGCGTGCACCCAGCAGCAACACTGTTGATCAGGCTTGATCCACAGGAAGGCCTGGTCTCAGACCGGGCCGCGGGCGTGACCCCCGGAACTCTCTCCAGGTAAACTCCAGGTAAACAGGTGCCCACTGTGATACCTCATCACGCACCATGACTCGTTGTTACCTCCCTGTCAGGTATTCTCTGGTCCATTGAAGTGCCCTTCCTGTTATACGCTCCTGACCCTCTAGTTTCTGCACTAATCTCTTGTGAGGAACTGTGTCGAAGGCCTTCTTGCAGTCCAAGAAGATGCAATCAACCCACCCCTCTCTCTCGTGTCTTACTTCTGTTACTTTATTATAAAATTCCAGAAGGTTTGTGACACAGGATTTTCCTTCCATGAAACTGTGCTGGTTGTCATTTGCACTTTTGTTCCGTTCCAGGTGCTCCACCACTCTCCTCCTGATAATCTTCTCCATGACTGTGTACTATACACGTCAGTGACACTGGTCTGTAGTTTAGTGCCTGTTTTTTGTCTCCTTTTTTAAAAATGGGAACTACATTTGCCGTCTTCCATACCTCAGGTGTGTGTGTGTGTGTGTGTGTGTGTGTGTGTGTGTGTGTGTGTTGTGTGTGTGTGTGTGTGTGTGTGTGTGTGTGTGTAATTGCCTATTCATAGTTACTTAAGCAGTCTTGTGCTTGTGGTGTCCCTCTTCAATACTCTGTTTATATATACTTTCTTTAAACTTCCACTGGATGTAACACTTGTTATTTCCTCTTTAAAAGGATTCCATTGGTCAGCTACTCTAATTGAAAAGAGTTTTTTTACTATCCTTTCCAATACATACACACACACGCAAACACACACACACACACGCAAACACACACACACACGCACAGATGAATCACAGGGATGTTAGGAAGTATTTCTTCAGTCACAGAGTAGTCAGGAAGTGGAATAGTTTGGGAAGCTATATCAGACCCTAGTGCAATTGCAAGTACCATTTTAATTTGTATTTTTATATTATAAGTTTATACCTAGTTGTACTTTAACTCATTCTAGCTCAATACATAGACAACACCTAAACTAACTATACCTAGTTGTACTTTAGCTCATTCTAGCTCAATACATAGACAACACCTAAACTAACTATACCTAGTTGTACTTTAGCTCATTCTAGCACAACACATAGACAATATCAATTTCATTATGTTTATTAGTGGCTATACTCTATGTGACCAAAGTGCTTTAGCGATATACTTGTCCAAACCTCCCACCACTACAGAAATCAGTATTAGAACTCACCACATAATACAGGATATAAACAACCACTATTTAAACCTAAAAGATGAATGATCACGTTGACCCTGATCTAAACCTCCATAATCTAACACACAATCAAAACTTATTGGAAAGTAACTGCCTTTATTACACAGCATCACAAGCCAGCACTATCCTGAACACTGCTCAAAGTCTATCAGTTCTTAACTACAACATCAGGTCCTTAAGCAAACACTATGATGACCTCCTGGCACTCCTTGAGTCACTAAAGACACCTTCTCCTGCATTATTCTTACTGAGACCTGGCTTAAGCAGGACACAATTGATACCTACCCACTACCAGGATACACAGCAATCCACAACTGCAGACCATACCAAGTTGGGGTGGTACTGCAATCTATTACTCTAACCAACTATCTTGTATTAGCACTAATTGCTTTAGTGATGAATATGGGGAATACATTTTTGCTAATTTTACTGTAAAAAACCTCAAGACGCCTATAACAATCGGTGCCATATACCGGATACCCCACACAAACATCCCAAACTTCAGTGAGAATCTAAAGTCACTAATAACAAACAGACAAATGAACAAGCACCACCTCTTAGCTGGAGACTTCAATATCAACCTTGGCCTGCCACATGATCAGACTGTAACTGATTTCATCAACAATATGAACAACACACTTCTCATACCAACAATAACTAAACCAACCAGGCTGACTGAGACAAGTGCAACCATAATAGACCACATATGGACCAATATACTAGCCCCCTTAAATCAGGGATAATCACAGACAGCACTACTGACCACTACCCAACCTTCCTCTTAACAAACATTAGTAAGCCACCGCTCGAATACAACAAAGTTTCATTTAGACTCCATGACGAGGCCTCAATAAGGAATTTCACAGCAGACCTAGAGACTGTTGACTGGCCTACAGAATTCTCCAATGCTAATGGTATTGACGATTGGACAGACATTTTTCTTAACAAAATACTTAGACTTCACAACATTGTCCTATAAAAACGAAACAGATCACGAATAAACGGCTTGGTTGCCCATGGCTAACCAGCAGCATTCTGAAATCCATTGATAAGAAACACCAATATGAAAAGCAATATAGACAGGGCTTAATACACAAAGATATTCTTAAACACTATTCATCAGTTCTCACCAAATTAATAAAGAAAGCCAAACAACTATACTACTCCAACAGATTCACTGACACGAGGAGATATAAAAAAGACCTGGAAAACACTTTCCCAGATTCTGGGGACCCACAAACTGAAAAAAAAACAAGAATATTGTTCTAACTAAGCCTCATGAAACACCACTGCATCCCACTGATACAGCTAACAAGATAAACGACTTCTTCTCAAACATAGGATCTAATCTCGCCAGTAAAATCCCACGTACCAATGCCCGTGCCGGGGACTACCTAGATGGGAATTTCCCAGATTCCTTCTATCTTGTACCAACTGAGCCCACGGAAGTCACCGCGATCATAAAGTCACTTAAAAATAACTCGGGGAATATGTCTCACGTCCCACCATTATTGTACAAGCGAGTGGCCCATGTCCTTTCTCATGCTATTACATTACTCTTTATTAAGTCACTAGAAACTAGCACTTTCCCGACACTACTCAAGACAGCAAGGGTTACACCAATACATAAAGGTGGTGACCCTACAGACGTAAACAACTATAGGCCAATATCAAACTTACCATTGCTATCCAAAATCTTCGAGAAACTCGTGCACAGGAGCCTATATTCATTTATAATGTCACAAAACATACTCAACCCCTGCCAATTTGGATTCAGGAAAAATAAAAGCACTAATGATGCAATTATAAAAATGCTAGACCTGCTTTACACAGCATTGGAAAATAAGGAATATCGGCTATGAGTTTTTATTGACCTAAGAAAAGCGTTTGACACAGTAGACCACGGCATCCTACTCCACAAACTTGACCACTATGGTATAAGAGGCCATGCGCTTGCATATTTTAAATCCTACCTTTCTAATAGGTATCAGTATGTCACCATTAAAGACAGCCTCATCAATACGGCCAGGGAAGTGTCGCAGGGAAGTGTCCTTGGACCCCTGCTCTTCCTCATTTACATCAATGATCTTCCAAACATATCCCAACACCTGAAACCCATTCTCTTTGCTGACGACACGACTTATGTCATCTCCCACCCTAATCTTGCCACTCTCAACACCATTGTTAACGAGGAACTGCTCAAAATATCGACTTGGATGACAGCCAGTAAACTTACACTTAACACTGGCAAAACCTACTATATTATGTTTGGTAGCAGAGCAGGTGCTGCGCAGCTTAACATTAAGATCGACAACACTCTAATTGCCAGACATAATGAGGGCAAATTCCTTGGCCTATACCTCGACAACAACCTAAATTTCAGCACCCATATCCAACACATAACAAGAAAGTATCCAAAACGGTGGGGATCCTCTCCAAGATATGATACTACGTGCCGCAAACTGCCCTTCTCACACTATACCATTCACTCATATATCCATACCTCACCTATGCTATCTGTGCTTGGGGTTCAACTGCAGCAACACACCTAAAGCCAATAATAACCCAACAAATAGCTGCAGTAAGAATAATCACTAAATCCCATCCCTGGCAACACCCCCCCACTCTTCATAGATCTAAACTTACTCCCTGTTCAGAACATCCACACTTACTACTGTGCAATCTATATTTACAGGACCTTAAATTCCAATATTAACCTTGACCTGAAACGCTTTCTTGATAGTTGTGACAGGATCCACAGGCATAACACCAGACACAAACATCTCTATGACATTTCCCGTGTTCGACTAAACCTTTACAAAAATTCAATGTATTTCAAAGGACCTAAAATCCGGAACACCCTGTCTGAAAACTCTAGAACTGCAGACACATTCATCACTTTCAAAACTACAGTTAGAAAACATCTTATCTCCCTGATCCACCCCGACAACTAACTACATGATAACCACCTGGTGGTTCACAATTACACTCACTCACCCACTGACTATAAACCCAGAAATACTAATCTTAATCTTAAAATAATAAATCCTAACTAGTCACAAGTTTGCCTATGATACTCCAATATAGACACCTTGTATTGTGCCAAAACAAAAGCATTCACATTGCTAAGCTCACAAATTATGATGTAGTCACTTAGCCTTAATACCATAATCTGTAAGGATTTAATGTTAAGAATTAATCTAAGTCTGCTCGAAATGCCTAGCCATGCAAGGTGTCCTAGTGGCCCCCTCTGTAATTAGTATTTTATAACATGTAAACCACACAATACCCAAAACCTGTAAACCCCACATTGTAACCCTTATAGAGAATAAACTTGAATTGAATTGAATTCATAGCTTTAAGAAGAGGTTCGATAAATCTCATGGGAAAGGGAGAGAGTGGACCTAGTAGTGACCAGGGAAGAGGCGGGGCCAGGAGCTATGAATCGACCCATGCAACCACAAATAAGCGAGTACATACGCACACACAGTCGCAGGAGCAGGTAGTGTGGCCGAGTGGTCTAAGGCGCTGGATTTAGGCTCCAGTCTCTCAGGAGGCGTGGGTTCGAATCCCACCACTGCCAAGTTGTTTTCGTGGCTAACGCGACGGTCTGGAGTTTTGAGACACTCTGACCGCTTATTCAAACCTCACCCGTGGTATGGTTTGATTGCAATCGTGTCATTACGATTTCGTGAGTCATGTTGACGGCTTTGAGGGGACTTGAGCTAGAGTTCGTCACGGCCATGCTAGCGGGAGATTCGTCTGTAAAAACTTGCATTTGTGGACACAGTGGTGCCTATGCTAACCTTCCTATGGTGTAGAAATATACCTAGTTGGACTAATCTTATTGAAACTAGCTGGCCCCAGTGGCTAACTCGACGGTCTGGGGTTTGGGACTCTGACCGCGGGTTCAAACCCCACCCGTGGTATGGTTTGTTTGCAATCGTGTCATTACGATTTCGTGAGTCTTGTTTTCTAGTAGTGACCAGCAAGGAGCTGTAAATCGATCCCTACAACCACAAAGAGGCGAGTACATACACAAACAAACACACAAAGGAAAAATAAAAGAAAAGGCCAAGTGTCTATCAGCAAGTGCCTTTGAAAACTAGTAACAACAACAACAACAACAACAACTACTACTACTACTTCTACCATTACTACTATTATTACTACACAGAGAAAAAAATATATTAAAGGGAGAACAAACGTTAGGAATCTCATCCTGGGAAAAGAAAAGTTTGCCTGTTCTGTAGCAGTGAGTTTTATGTGAGTTCTGTCTTAACAGATAAAAGGAAATTATTCATATAGAAGATCTGGAGTAAAATTAACGTATTAAATATATTATGTAGAAATATAACAACACAGTAAAGAATTCACTATTAGAGCCAATATTAGTCAAGAAATTAGAGAATGGAAATTACTCTAAGTTATAGAAGGACGCTGTTGATAGAGGTAAAACAATTATTGCTTTTGGCTGTGATGGAAAGCAAATAAAATAAAAAATAGAAAGAATCACAGAGTAGGAATAATACACTGACAAAAATGCACTGTGGATTTCTTGTGGCACATAGACGTGTTGTGTGTGTGTGTGTGTGTGTGTGTGTGTGTGTGTGTGTGTGTGTGTGTGTGTGTGTGTGTGTGTGTTTATAATTACCAATTTGTAGCTACAGGAGCAAAGTTATGTTTGTGGTGCACCGTTTAAAATAATTGGCTCTTCAATTTTTTTTTATTAAGTTTTAGTGTTTGTAGCACTTACTGACTCCTCTTATAAATTATTCCATTGGTCAAGTACTCTGCAAAGAAAATTAATCTAGTATTCCTTTAGCTTCACCTTTTTTGGTCTCTTGTCTTCCCTGTTTCAGGTACTAAGAAATATAATTTCGTATGTTTTTCCGTGTTCTTTTATGACCTTATAGTTATCATGTGATTCATGTCTCCTCTTTTTCTCCTATCATCTAAAGTGGACAGTCATTATACTTAACAATTTTGACAGAGATAACTTTTAGAAATCGTTGACGATGATGTTTTGATCAGCTGCAGCTTCTAGTTATGTATCAGCGAAGAATGAGACACTTTTCCAACATTTGAGAATCTTTATGGTGGAAACATTTCGCCAGCCAGTGACTTCTTCAGTCCGATACAGAGAAGAACAGTGGAAGATGTATTGGACTGACGAAGCCACTGGCTGGCGAAACGTTTCCACAATAAAGATTTCCAAATGTTGTAAAAGTGTCTCATTCCTCAACTTGTTGGTTTTCTAAACCATTGACTTCCAGTATCAGTGATCTCCAGTATAACAGCAACACACGCCACAAACACTATACATCACCATCAACTTTGACACAAACATTACCTTAGTAACAGCCATAATTTTTTCAACCCAGAATTACATTTAATTCCTTATTGTATAATTTATACAGGAAAGCGGAGGGTAGGCCTCCCATGAGTATCCTATTTGCAGATTATAATATTCTTGATGTAGTCTTAACTCACTGCTCTGCAAAGTACAAATCAATGTTAAACTTAAAATAAAAAATATTAGAATGCTCTTAACTGGTTTTGGTACCTTTATTTTCATTACGATTTATCCCAATCAACTGTTGGCTTAGCAGCGAGAAACAAAGATACACTGGGAATCTCTTGTTTTAAATTTAAGTTTTAAAGCAGGATACGCATCTCTGTATATACCTTTAATATACCTTTGACGAGTTTCGGGATGTTTTCTACTACCGGAGCATCAAGACTCATTTTTAATTAAGGTACATGTTCTGTAAGAAGGTTAACTCTAGTAGTTGAAATATGACGTAGTCGAGTGTGTGGTAAAAATATATACAGCAAAAGATCTTTATTAGTGCGACGTTTCACCTATACGAGGCTATATCAAGTACCTAGGTGCTTGATAAAGCCTCTTGTAGATAGAACGTCGTACTAATAAAGATCTTCTGCTGTATATCTCTTACCAACTTTATTATATATATATATATATATTATATATATATATATATATATATATATATATATATATATATATATATATATGTCGTGCCGAATAGGCAGAACTTGCGATCTTGGCTTAAATAGCAACGTTCATCTTGCCATATAAGACGAATGAAAATTTGTGTATGCAATAATTCCGCCAAAATCATTCTGAACCTAACGAAAAAAATATATTTCACTGTGTTTGTTTAGTATTAAATTATTGTAAACAAATCTAAAATATATTTAGTTAGGTTAGGCTAAAATAAATTGTTCTTGTTATAATAAGGTTAGGTAAGTTTTCTAAGATTCTTTTGGTGCAAAATTAAAATTTTTTACATTAACATTAATGAAAAATATATATCTTTAAACGTATAAGAGAAAATTTTAGAAAGGACTTAATTTTAAATGAGTTCTTGCTAATTGACCAGTTTTACATATTCGGCACGACATGTATATATATATATATATATATATATATATATATATATATATATATATATATATATTATTATATATATAATTTCAGATACTTTTAACAATGATGTCGTAGTTACTATGGGTCTGGAATTTTTAGAATTTATAGGGTCCGTCAGGTTACTTTCAGTAGAGGAAAAATGATCCCATTAATAAAGATCCTGCTGAGTATAAATTAGTATATTATGCATGCAATAGAATGCTTAGAAAGAGTGACAATCAGAGAACTATTTGTATGATTTTTGTGGACAATCCGTCATACTCAGCTGCTCTGCTATTGGAGAAGCTCTTCAGTACATCCCAGATCTATGGCTAATACACATCTAAGTGTAAAGAAAGTATGACGTCTATCGCTGCTTTCTAATATCAGCATCTCTGATAGTAGTCACTTTGACTTTAGTAGTTTATTCATATGTTACTATATAAGACAACTGTAAAAATCTCAACTTGTGTGAGGAAATTGAATTAAAAGTGACTTACTTGGGCATAACAGGGCGTGGTGTGGGTCATCTACAGAGGAAGGGTGGCGGCCAGACACTGCTGCTGCTGCCGCCCCTCCGTCAGGGCCAACCTTCCCCACCAGGGTACCATGGATGTTATCCTCGACCGTGATGCCTCCATGGAAAGCGTAGCTCCTCACCTCCCGGAGCCTGTTACTTCCCAGACGGTGTAACAGGCGTCAGTCATTTCCCAGACGGTGTGACTGGCGTCCGAAACTTCCTAAGCAGTGCACCAGCGTCAATTACTTCCCAGCAGTGCAGCCGGCGTCTTTCACCTTCCAGGCAGTGTCCCCGGATTCAATGGACTAGCTATGAACGACAATTAATTTTTAGGTCATTCATCGTGAGGTGAGAACTTTAAGTCAAAGACTATAAACCAATAAGCTCTACCGCTGTGACGGTAGTGTTCGTGTTCACTGTTACACAGGTGAACATGACCTACTTTGAACCAAGTGGTTACTATAACTGAGGTGAACATAATGTACAGGATAAGATTCACTATGAGAGGTAAACATGACGTACCGGGAGTGAGGTGGTGTTCCTGCTGCTCTGCACAATTAACACAATAAATCATAATAACACAGGTGTACAGGCCTCTCGTCATACAAACTAATAACTCTATGTAAAGAAAAGTTACGAAGTTAAGTGACTCATATTAACACATTAAATATTGAATATGAAGATTTAGATTTTAAAGGACCACAATGGAAATAAGTCACTTTGTCTGACTGTTTTGGGTTATCGTAGGTTCTCTACACACATGCTGCTATATATGATAATATATGTAATTGTATTTGTGTATACCTGAATAAACTTAAATACTTGAAAGAGTCTTCGATACACACGCACACAGTCTGTTAAAAATATCTCAATATATAATTGCGGAGATATGTACAAAACTCATTTATATCTGTTCTTTGATCAAAATAAAAAAAATGCATTGTTATACTTGCAGCAATTTTAGGCAGCGGTACATGATTAATTGGGATTAAACCTCTTGTTTTCATAAAACAATACTAAACGTTGTATAACACAAGTTTAGGGCTTCTTAATAATAATAATAATATAATAATAATAATAATAATAATAGACCACTAAGATGTTCTGCTTTACGAAATCATCAGAATAAATTCATGGTTTTAGATCCGTTGTGCAAAAAGTCTTCAGCAGTCACCAGCAGTGATAGTGGCAGCCGCTTTAAGTTGCAAGTGGTCCACAGTTCAGGAAGAAGGAAGATGAGAGTTAATAGAGAAGATGTGAAGGTAGGAAATCGATTCTCTGTTCTTCAAGACGAGTGTACTTCAGTGGTTAGTGAGGTTGAAGGTACCATTGATTCCCCTGCTAATCAAGGTAAGAATATTTTAATAGTAGGCGATTCTCAGGTAAGATATATGGACCGTGCATTTTGTAACAGAGACAGAAAGGTCAGACAGATAGTGTGTCTTCCTGGAGCTGGTGTTGGTGACATAGTCAGCAGGTTGGATAATATGGCAGGTAATGGGAACAAGCCAATTATCTGTCTTAGTGCTGGGGGTAATGACATTGGGAAGGGCAGGAGAGAGGAGCTGCTGGATAAGTACAGGCCAGCCATACAAGTAGTTAGGTCTAAGGGAGGGATCCCAGTCATATGTAGCATCTTACCTAGAAAGGGAGTGGGCAATGAATAGATGTCTAGGGCAATTGGTATAAATTGCTGGCTAGACAGGTACTGCAAGGAACTTGCAATCCCATTCATTGATAACTGGGACCTATTCTTTGACAAACGTGATATGTATGCAAGGGATGGGGTTCATCTCTCTGGGGATGGATTGGTTGCATTAGCCAATTCAATTGAGAGGGTAATTGATGACTTGTCTAGGAATTTAAACTGATAAATTATAGAGGTATGGGTGTTTGTGGGAAGCAATTTGGCTGCAGCATTAGGGTTAAAAACAGCAGTTATTACCGGGTTACCTCAAGGATATGTTTAAAAGACAATATTCAAAATAAAGTTACTTGTAATGGCAAATCAATTGATCAAAGAGAGATAGTAGAGGACAACGAGTGACTAGCTCCCTTAAGGTTTACTATACAAATAGTAGGAGTCTAAGAAATAAGGTAGATGAGCTAAGATTACTTGCAAGTGTAGGTAATATAGATATTAT
This sequence comes from Cherax quadricarinatus, assembly GCF_026875155.1. NCBI lineage: Eukaryota > Metazoa > Arthropoda > Malacostraca > Decapoda > Parastacidae > Cherax > Cherax quadricarinatus. Next base: position 24,756,090 of record NC_069409.1, on the reverse strand, counting down.
TGGTATAACAGAGACCTGGTTCAACCTGAAAGATAGAGAAATGCCTTCTGAATGCAACATGCAGGGTTATAAACTATTCCACACTGATAGGGTCAACAGGAAAGGTGGTGGAGAGGCGATGTATGTAAGAGAAAATTTAAATTGTTGTCATAGACATGATATAAGATTAGAAACATCGAACACAGAATCTGTTTGGCTACAGTTTCTCGAGGGACGTGACAAATTAATTTTGTGTGTGATTTATAGGCCCCCCTAACCTTGATAGGGAGGGCAGTAAGCTGTTATGGGACGAAATTCAAAGGCATCTAGATATGAAAATGTTGTTATAATGGGAGATTTTAACTTTAGACAAATTGATTGGAACAATATGACAGGAAATCTGGTCAGTGACTTTCTTTGATAGGTTAGGTTTGCTTTTTAGAAAGGTTGTCGAACCAATAGAAAAACAATTGTTGATTGGTTCTTACCAACAAAGTTTCACAAATTAATAATTTGGGTTTAATGTGGCTTGGGGAAAGGGGGATCGCAAATCACTTAGTTTCAATATATCAGGAATTACCCAGTTTAAATGCAATAAAATCTTGTCCCCGATTTTCGCTTGGCCGACTTCATGGGACTGAAAAATTCCCTGGGTGGGCAAAATTGGGATGTCCTAACTATGGGTCTGGTAGGGATTTGGTTCCCAAATTTGAGTTTTCAGAGCTTGTTCTAGCGCCAGAAACTTTTGTTCCGAAGGGAAAAATTTTTTGATCTAACAAAAATGATCCCAAATGGTGAAAATAGTTTAAAAATTCATGGTCAAAAGAGAGGTATATAGGGTATCAAAAGAGGGGATGGGCAGTAAAAATCAATTATTAAATTAAAGAGAAAAAAAAAGCAATAAGAAAAGCAAAAAAAGGGTTTTTGGGCTAAGGCCGAAAAAGGGATTTAAAATCTAACCCAAAAGGGTTCTTTCAGGTAAAGAAGTAAGATTAAAGGGAAAAAAATTGGGCCCCTTTAAAAGTAATTTTGGTCAGATCATGACAGTGATAAGGTTTTGTGTGAAAATTTTTAAATACCTCTTCCTCCAGTTTTCACCCCGGAAAATATAGCGATATTCCCGAATAATAGATTATGTAGAACGGTGTGATAAAAATTGTACAATTGCGGTAAAATAGTGACAGATCCTGACAAAAACAGAAACTAAAACCTAACAAATCCCCCCGGCCCTGATGAAAATGTTTGAAGGGTGTTAAAGGGAAAGTGAAGAGGAAATTAGAACCTTAGGCTAATTTTTTAACATATCACTACAAAATGGCTGTGCCCCGTAAGTAGAAGGCAAATGTAATCCTATTTTAAAGACAGGTGACAGGTCCCTTTGGGTTTGAACTTTGACCAAAAAGCCTTCCTCCATGTGGGAAAATTTTGGAAAACAATAATTGACGAAACATTCGTAACCCTCTGACGGCCGATTGATTAATGAATCTCAACCGGTTTTACAAAGAGGCGTTCCCGTCTTACGAATTTACTAACTTTTTTCACTAAGGTGTTGAGAAAGGGAGATCAGGTAATGATATGAATTGTGTATATGGATTTTAGTAAGGCTTTCGAAGAGTTCCACCCAGAGGCTATTGAGGAAACTTAAGGCCAGGGGGAAAAGGAGGAGAAATTTTTTCCTGGGTAGAGGGATGGTGACAAATAGACAGCAAGGGTTTGCATAAAAGGGGGAGAAATCAGAATGGGGGCAGTCTCAAGCAGTGTTCCCCAGGGGTCAGTGTTGGGCTTGTTGTTAAAAATTTTCATAAACGAATAGATGAGGGTAAATAGCGACAAAAAAAAATTTGCTGATGACACCAAAAATAGGCCCTCCAATTATTCTAATGAGGACACTAGAAATCCAGGATGATTTGAAAAGACTGATGCAATGTTCGGGAAGTGGCGATGCAGTTTAATATTTTACAAAGCAAGTTTAAATGTTGCCAGTTAGTAAACTGCCACAGTAAAATAAATAATGTAGATCTTAAAACTACTGATTGCGAAAAGGATTTAGGAGTTCTGGTTAGCAGTAATCTAAAACCAAGACAACAGTGCATTAGTGTTAGCAATAAAGCTAACAGAATTCTTGACTTCATATCTAGAAGTATAAATAATAGAAGTCCTCAGGTTGTTCTTCAACTCTATATATCCTTGGTTAGGCCTCATTTAGACTATGCTGCTCAGTTCTGGTCACCGTATTACAGAATGGATATAAATGCTCTGGAAAACGTACAGAGGAGGAGGACAAAGATGATCCCATGTATCAGAAATCTTCCCTATGAGGATAGACTGAGGGCCCTGAATCTGCACTCTCTCGAAAGGCGTAGAATTAGGGGGGATATGATCGAGGTGTATAAATGGAAAACAGGAATAAATAAAGGGGATGTAAATAGCGTGCTGAAAATTTCCAGCCAAGACAGGACTCGCAGCAATGGTTTCAAGTTTGAAAAATTCAGATTCAGGAAGGATATAGGAAAGCTCTGGTTTGGTAATAGAGTTGTGGATGAGTGGAACAAACTCCCGAGTACAGTTATTCAGGCTAAAACGTTGTGTAGTTTTAAAAATAGGTTAGATAAATACATGAGTGGGTGTGGGTGGGTGTGAGTTGGACCTGACTAGCTTGTGCTGCTGGGTCTGGAGCAGTGCTCCATCCTTGAGTGGAGATGATCAGACTGGGTGGGTCATTGGGCTAATCCGGGGGGGGTCTCATTGGTCTCATCCGGGGGGGGACATGGACCTGCTCCGCATGGGTCAGTAGGCCTGTTGCAGTGTTCCTTCTTTCTTATGTTCTTACTCTAGCCGCTTCAGAACCTGACCTTGGAGAGCTCACTCAACTTACTTTCACTGCCAGAGCGAAGCACTAGAAGCTGGTGAAATTTTCATGGTTAGGTCAGTCTGAAATATTTTTACTAGTTTTCTATATTCTTGTACAAGAATGGTATACAATCTTCATTAGTAGTTAGTTAGTTCCCAATGCCTCAGTTTTTATCACAGCATGAAACTAGTTAGTCCGCTCCTCTGATAAATAAAGTTTTAATCTTAACTAATTACAACTGATTACTGTAAAATACTGATCAAATTTATTTTAAAATCCAGCTTATGCCAAGATTTGAGTCAACTTTTTCCGCAGATGATGAATTATTTCAAAATACTTTTAACTAAGCTAAGACTGCTAATTCTACTCTCGATGTCCCAAAAAAATATTGTGCAGAGCCGATCCACAGGATATATACACCGAGAGGTGTATATCTCTCAGCGTATACTGTATATGCTGCGAGAAGAATATTTTAATCCCTATTTTAGTGACTAAAATATTCTGGTCTGGTGGTGACAAGGTTACGTACAGCTTTAAGACCCTATTGAAGTCGATAATTTTTAAACCCTATTAGCCAACCTAACCAGTACTGTCTAAAGAATTGATTGTCTGTGTGTATTACACCGCTAAAGAAAACGTTAATAACTTCAGTGTGAAGGGTGTGTGTGAGGGGCATACAAAAAGTAGTGGACACAATCTCTACTCGCAGATTCAAATGTAAATATATAAGATAACTGGAGTCAAGGAGTCATCCGAATCCATTCGTCTTTTGATGGTAACTGTTTAAATGGTTTTTTTTTTAATTGATATGATTTATTTTAGCTGAATGTGATATTTTTTTCTTTTGCCCATGTTAGTGTGACTGATTTTAATTTTTTAGGGTTAATTTTAGCTGTGTTCGTATATGTACGCGTACCATTACCTCTTTATTAACATACCTAGGTTCGTAGACATCAAAGATACGTTAAAAAATTATCCGAGAATATACTAAAGAGGCTGTATACAAGAAGAAAATATGGCAGGAAGGTCGAGAAAAAGACAGTCGCAAAGAGGAACTTTATTGAGACGTTTCTCCTATAAAAGGGTTCCTCAGTCAATACATAAGTATGCACATAAGACTGTTCCACAAGCGAAACGTCTCAATAAACAACTCTGCAATTGTCTTGCTTACCCACTTGTTGGCAACTGCGTCATCTGTCTCCATGGCAGAGGTACAAAATATTTTCGGTTAAATGAACGATGTAGTAATAGTGAACACATTTGACAGCTTATAATATCCATTTCTAAGAAATATTTGTTGTCAAGAGGGAACATTTCACCTGGGCTGTAGTACCATCGTCGAACTGAAGTCATCAAGTTTGATAGATCAGTCCATGAACAAGCAGACCCACCGATGAGGGCGATGATCCTTCGAAAGCATTCAAAGATATTGAGTCTTGATTAATAACTGGAGGGCGAGGCTCGAAAGCTGGAGAATGCTAGACGCAAACGCAAGAGAGGACACTCGCCCACCATCCCATCCTGAGAACTGTCTTACAAACCAGGATCCATAAAGAATTTATTCTTTTCTTCTTCCCAAAGTAAACATGTATGAATGAACCTGTGTGTGTGTGTGTGTGTGTGTGTGTGTGTTGTGTGTGTGTGTGTGTGTGTGTGTGTGTGTATCTCTGTGTCTGTATTAGTTACCAGTTGCCAAAGGCACTTGTCGACAGACACTTTAATTTTCTTTTATTGTGAGTGGGTGGGTATGTGTGTTTTAACTCTAATATCCTGAGAGAAACTGAAAAACAGTTCAGTAGACTTAAGTTTAACCTACTGTGCAGTATTAATCATTTTAACATGTGATATTGAGTCAATGCATTAATGATAAACTTAAGTTAAATGTAGGTATTGTTACAGAATGATACGTGCAAAGACTAACAGCAGATATTGCAAAGTGTTGCGTCATCGCTATTAAAGACTAACAGCAGATGTTGCAAAGTGTTGCGTCATCGCTATTAAAGACTAACCAAGCTATTTTGATATAAAATCGCTATTTAAGGTTGACAGAGGTAATATTACCTCTTTGGTTTCAACCATCGTAAATGATGAGGCTTGTATGTGACAAGGTGTTATCAATGATATTGGTTCTCGGACTTTCCTAAAAAATAAAATTTCCATCATTTGTTTTCACATTATGAGAATAACACTGTAATAAAAGGTACCATTTACTAAACGTAGTTAAGGAAGTGGCAAAGGTCATCTCCATCTGTTCTCTAAAGGCCTTGATGTCTCACTTGAATGCAGTCGTATCCGATTTTATTAAGAACAACTTCATATAAAAGTTCCTGGACTTGTCCATATATTAATCTAGTATTAAGGATGATAGAGACGACATTAACAGTAACTAGTCAACATAATTATCCACCGTGACCCAGTCTTATGACTACCTCCCACAGGATGGGTCTGGGGTGCATAAGATGTTACACTGAACCCCCATTCTTTTCAGTTAAGTCATATAAAATCATCACTGCGCTCTGTTATAGTGGTAACCGGGGTTTCTAACATTTAAATATATATTCTATTAAAGATTTCCACCCCCCCCCCTCTTGGCTTGTCCTGCACAGCTAAGATCGCCCGTCTGCCATTGTTTACATATTATATTATGAAGATGAAGATTTTGTCTTTTGTTTATTTTAATTATATTATGTCAGCATAAATATTTGTTTTTGTGTTGGGATAAAGGGGGGGGGATATATTTAATAAAGGCATTATCATATATAATGTGGATACTTTACGTTGGGAATTAGAGAAAAAATATTAGTTATTTTGCGAGGTTTTTTCATTAGAGGCATTTTAAAGAATGTACTGTACTGTTTGTACTGTGTTTTGTATATTGATACAAAAAAAATTATCTGGTAAGATGTGTTTTATTTGTGTTCCTCCCGTTGAACTGCTCTCTTGTGAAGTGGCACTCAGGCCAGAAGAAAATTTGGCACTGTATGACTTACGGGGTTCGCACTTTCTTGTAAATACATCAACAGCAATACTAATTTTAAGAGTTATAGAGAATAACCGATATAACCATATAACCCCTTTTTAAGGATGCTGACATCCACCTAACAGTACTCATCATGGGGGTAGTGGTGAGGGTTGGAGAGGAAGGTGCACTGTTGGCAGTGAAGCTCTTGAACCTAGGAACAGGATCTATTCACCTTTTCCTCGGTCGAAACCTAATTGCCTCTCATTCCCCAGGCGCTAAATGACCCTTACGGGTTTATCACTTCCCCGTGAATCACCCAGTAGCAAATTGTTACCTATGAATTAGTGGGCTGTTGTTGTCGCACCCTGGGGAAGAGGAGAGAACAACCGCAGCGAGAGTAAACCACACTGCTTGGACTTCGTGAATTATCCTGAACGCTTAAATCCTTGGTTAATAATCCAAGGAACTAACATGATGGCAAGATGACGTGAAAGAGTTCCCGAAGAAAGGTAAGTGAGATCTAAAGTTTTCTATAATACAGGAATTTGTTGTGTAAGAAAACGAGCCTTTTATCAAAGGGGATCCTGCTATAAGTGCTCTCCTGTGCACCTTCACCGGAAGGTCACATTACACTTTCACCCGTAGTTCAAAATAGGTCATACTCTTTTTTTTTTTTTTTCTTTACTATGAAATACATTCAGATATTTAATATTATTATACTCAGCTACATAAATTTATTTGTAATATCTTCATAATTTCGTCACTCAGCCTTTTTTTATGTTCGCTACCTGCAAAATATAAAAAAAACAGTAATATATTAATTTTGATGACAAACTCTACTGCTGTCAGTTGCTAACAAAAGGATGTGGTCTAATATGTTTTCTGAGAACTGTGTGATCCGGGTTGGTGCATTAATTATCTGAGTGTAACTATATGATCCCAGAATTTGCTTATACCTGTTACATAGCCCATTATTTTGTTGTTTAAAACAGATATTGAAGTCTGAACTTTGAAAACTTGATTAACTTACTGTTGGTGTATGAGTTGACTTAAGATAATAACGGTATTTCATCAACTATGTTCTATATTTTTATTATTTGTCATTGAGAATGTAAACAAATTTGTGCAAAATATCTTTATTCAGGTGTATATTACACTTGCTGTTTACAAACAAACAAAATTTATTTCTTTGGAAGATTACATTGAGATTATGAAATTACAATAATGAGTTGCAGTACAAAGAGCCACTATCATGCCTAGGCATTATGGACAGACTTAATTTAATGGCTTACAGACTACTTAATACTAAAGAAATTGATCATAGTTTGTTTAAGTTGTACATTTTTTTTATATTTATAGTTGACAATAATTTTACTCTACAATAGTTTCAAAAATAAATATTGAAATTATATTATGGGAATATAACATTGTGAGTTGTTGAAAGCAGTTTACAGTATGAGAATGCTACACATTGGGTGTAAGGCAGTATTGTTTTGGGTAATAGGTAATTGGGAGATTTTTAGTAAAGTTAAATATTGAGTATTGAGTATTTAGTTTAGGGTGAGTAGGTGGCTTTTGAGAAGAGGCTTAAGGTTGGTGAAGAGAAGTTTGAGTGGAGGGTTTATGTTCAGGTGCTGTGCTCTATGTCTGTAGTAGGCGCATGAATAAGTATGCTGTCGGGAGTGGGAATTTATCATTCTGACTGCAGCCTTTTGCTGGGTTGTTCCCCAGTGAAAAGAACTGTAATTCTCTGTTTATAACCTTCAGATGAACATTAAAATGGTATAAAATACCGACAGGTTGTTAGGTAAGACACATATGCAACAGTTAGGTATCTTTATTTCGAAACGTTTCGCCTACACAGTAGGCTTCTTCAATCGAGTACAGAAAAGTTGATAGAAGCAGAAGAGACTTGAAGACGATGTAATCAGTCCATCACCCTTGAAGTTTTGAGGTGGTGATGGACTGATTACATCGTCTTCAAGTCTCTTCTGCTTCTATCAGCTTTTCTGTACTCGACTGAAGAAGTCTATTGTGTAGGCGAAACGTTTCGAAATAAAGATACCTAACTGTTGCATATGTGTCTTACCTAACAACCTTCAGATGTTTGCCTACAAGAAGCACTGTTTATAAAATGTCAAAGTTATTGTACACATAGTGTCTTCAGCACTGTTGGAAGGAAGCTTTAAAACTGTTGAGACAAACACTGTTGGAAGGAAACTTTAAAATTGTTGAAACTACTGAAACACTGTTGGAAGAAAACATTAAAACTGTTGAAACTACTGAAGCACTGTTGCCGTAAAATAATAGTATCTGAGTTGCAATTATATCTATTCGCAAGACTAGCTTTGTTCCATCCTTTGCCTCTATTACAGTTCAAGAGCAGCCGGACAGTGTCAGAAATGTACAATATTTTTTAAGTAATATGAACGGCATATGTTTGTGTATTGTCTGCTGTGTATACCAGAAAATGTGAATATCAAAAGTGTGATTAACAAAGTGATGTGTAAGACAAAAATTAAAAAAAAAGAAACAAAAAAAAAAGGGAAGTATGGATCAACATAATTAGCTCATTTTAAAAATAAAATGTTAAAGTTGCAAAAGAATATATTTTTTACGGTTGGGTTTGAAATGTACAGCACAGAAACATAAAAGGGCTAAACACCATAAACGGGCAAACAATGACTAAATTTGCCCCCTTGAATGAGCTCGATTTTTTTTTTTTTGAAAAACATGACTCCAATTTAGGGGCCCCTTTCTTTGCCACTCCCTTTTGCGGTATTTGCCCCCCTACAAACCTTCCCCTGCGGTACTTCCCATACACCCTTCCCGGGTACTTCCCCACACACCCTTCCCGGGGTACTTCCCCAGCTACACCCCCCCTTCCCTGCGGTACTTGCCCACTACCCCTTTTTCCCTCGGTATTTCCCCAAAACCCCCTAACCCACTCTTCCCCTGCGGTACTTCCCCACCAAAACCCTTCCCTGCGGTACTCCCAGCTACCCCTTTTCCCCGGGGTATTTTCCCGCTACACCCTTTCCCCTCGGTACTTGCCCATACATTTCCCTGGGGGTACCCCCCCCAGCACACCCTTTCCCTGGTACTTCCCCGCTACCCCCTTTCCTGGGTATTTCCCCCCACAACCTTCCCTGGGTATTTCCCAGACACCTCCCTGGGGTATTCCCCCAGCTACCCCCTTCCCCCTGCGGTACTTCCCCACTAAAACCCTCCCGCGGATTTTCCCCAGCTACACCCTTTCCCCTGCGGTACTTGCCCAGCAAACCCCTTTCCCTGCGGTACTTCCCCAGTTTACCCCCCCTGCGGTACTTCCCACAACACCCTTCCCGGGGTACTTCCCCCACTACACCCTTCCGGGGCCGTATTTCCACAGCTAGCCCTTTCCCGGGTACTTCCCCACTACACCCTTCCCTGGGTACTTGCCCAGTACCCCTTTCCCCTGGGGGACTTCCCCCCGCTACACCCTTCCCTGCGGTATTCCCAGCTAAAACCCCTTTTCCCTGCGGAAACTTGCCCAGTTTCCCCTTCCTGCGGTACTTCCCCACAAACCCCTTCCCTGGGGGTACTCCCCACTACACCTCCCTGCGGTACTTGCCCACTACACCTTCCCTGGGGTACTTGCCCCTACCCCTTCCCCTGCGGTACTTCCCCACAAAACCCCCTTCCCTGGGGGTATTCCCAGCTAACCCTTCCTGGGGTACTTCCCCAGCTACACCCTTCCTGGGGGACATCCCCACAAAAACCCTTCCCTGGGTACTTGCCCGCTAAAACCCTTCCCTGCGTATTTGCCCACTAACCCTTCCTTCGGTACTTCCCCAGCTACCCCTTTCCCGCGGACTTCCCCAGCTACACCCTTCCCTTGGTACTTGCCCCCCCAACCCTTCCCTGGGGACTTGCCCACTAGCACTTCCCTGGGTCTTCCCCGCTACACCCTTCCCCGGGGTATTTGCCCAGCTACACCTTCCCTGCGGTATTGCCCACTACACCCTTCCCTCGGTACTTGCCCAGCACACCCTTTCCCCGGGGTACTTGCCCAGCTGAAAACCCCCCCCTCGGTACTTCCACACTGACCCTTCCTGTGGTCTTCCCCAGCTACACCCTTCCTGGGGTATTGCCCACTACACCCTTCCCTGGGGTATTTGCCCAGCTACACCCTTCCCTGCGGACTTGCCCACTACACCCCCCCCGCGGATTTCCCGCTAACCCTTTCTTGCGGTACTTCCCCACAGACCCCTTGGTACTTCCCCCGCTACACCCTTCCCGGCGTACTTGCCCAGCTACACCCTTTTCCCTGCGTACTTCCCCAGCACACCCTTCCTGCGTATTCCCCAAAGCTACACCCTTTCCCTGCGGTATTGCCCATACACCCTCCCTGGGGTACTTGCCCAGAACGCCTTCCCTGGGGATTCCCACCCCCCAACCTTCCCTGTGGGTATTTTTTTCCCACTACTAAATTCCCGTGGCCCCTTGGCACTAAACTCACCTCCCTGTTACTTCCCCACTACGCATTTCCCCTGTGGTATTCCCAGCTACACCCTTCCCTCGTATTCCCCAGCTACCCCTTTCCCCTGGGGTTTGCCCACTACGCACTTCCCGTGGTATTCCCCAGCTACTCACTTCCCTGTGGACTTCCCACTCGCACTTCCCGTGGTACTTCCCACTACTCACCCCCTGTGGACTTTCCCAGCTACTCCTTCCTGTGGTACTTCCCAGCTAGTTTTTCCCCTGTGGTATCCCATATCCCCCCCCCTGTGGTACTTCCCCAGCTATGCACTTCCCGTGGTATTTCCCCCCAGTTTGCATTTCCCCTGTTATTTCCCCATAGCATTCCCTGGGTACTTCCCAGTACGCACTTCCCTGCAGTACTTCCCCACTACGCACTTCCCTGCATACTTCCCCACTAGCACTCCCTGCAGTATTTCCCCCAGCTAAGGGCACTTTCCTGCATACTTCCCCACTATGCCCCCCGTGGTATTTCCCCCACATGCCTTTCCCCTGTGGTATTTCCTCACTAACACTTCCTGCAGACTTCCCAAAACACGCATTCCCCCTGTACTTCCCCAGCAGCATTTCCCCTGCATACTTCCCCGCTTCCCTTTCCCCTGCTTATTTCCCCCACTACCAAACTTCCCCTCTATTTCCCCCACTAGCACTTCCCTTGGTACTTCCCCAGTATGCTTTTCCCTGTGGTATTTCCCCCCAGCTACGCACTTCCCTCCCGTACCCCCCCAAACGCACTTCCCTGGGGTACTTCCCCAGCTATGCACTTCCCTGCAGTATTTCCCCATACGCACTTCCCTGATATTTCCCCCAGCTATGCATTCCCTGGGTATTTCCCCAGCAAAACCACTTCCCTGTGGAATTCCCACTACGCACTTCCCGCGTATTTCCCCGCTATCCTTCCTCATACTTCCCCCCAGCGCACCCCGCAGACTCCCCAGCTCGCATTTCCCTAAAAGATTTCCCCCAGCATGCACTTCCCTGTGGATTTCCCCACTATGACCCCCCCTGTGGTACTCCTCACTACACACTTCCCGCAGTACTTCCCACTAGCACTTCCCCTGCATATTTCCCCCACTACCACTTCCCTCAGACTTCCCCACTATGCACTTCCCGCGTACTTCCCCCACAAACGCATTTCCCCTGCGTATTTTCCCCAGCTAGCATTTCCCTGTGGACTTCCCACTAGCATTTCCCTGGGGGATTTCCCCACTACGCATTTTCCCTGCAGTACTTCCCCAGCTACGCATTTCCCCTGTGGTACTTCCCACATGACTTCCTCAGTACTTCCCACTACGCACTTCCCTGCAGTATTTCCCCCAGCTATGCCTTCCCGTGGTACTTCCCCATACACCTTCCCCGTGGACTTCCCCACTACGCATTTCCCCTGTGGTACTTCCCCAGCTTGCACTTCCCTTGGTACTTCCCCCTATGCACTTCCCGCAGTATTCCCCAGCTATCACTTCCCTCTACTTCCCCAGTACGCCCCCCTGCAGTACTTCCCCAGCTATGCATTCCCTGTGGTACTTCCCCACACACACTTCCCTGTGGTATTTCCCCCACTATGCACTTTCCCTGGGGTACCCCCCAACTACCACTTCCCGTGGTACTTCCCCCCACTCGCATTCCCCTGTGGACTTCCCCAGCTATGCCTTCCCTGTGGTACTTCCCAGCTATGCACTTCCTGCATACTTCCCCAGCTATGCATTTCCCCTGCATATTTCCCCCCAGTACCCTTTTCCCTCGTATTTCCCCCCACTATATTTTCCCTGTGGTATTCCCCATACACCTTCCCGGGGTATTTCCCCCCAGCTAGCACTTCCCTGGGGACTTCCCAGCGTGCCCTTCCCTGTGGTACTTCCCCGCTACGCCTTCCCTGGGTATTCCCCACACCATTTCCCTGGGGTATTCCCCTATGCATTCCCTGGGGTCTTCCCCAGCAAAACGCACTTCCCTTGGTACTTCCCCAGCAGCATTTCCCCGTGGTACTTCCCCACTATGAAATTCCCGGGGGTATTTCCCCAGCTACGCACTTCCCTGTGGTACTTCCCCTTTTACACCCTTCCTGTGGTACTCCCACTAGGGCACTTCCCGGGATTCCCCAGCTACGCATTTCCCTGTGGACTTCCCCAGCTACCCCCTTCCCCCTGGGGACTTCCCAGCTATGCATTTCCCGTGGTATTTTCCCGCTTTTTTTTTTTTTTTTTGCATTTCCCGTGGTACTTCCCCAGCTATGCATTTCCCCTGTGGTACCCCCCCATACCCTTTCCCCTGTGGTATTTCCCCCGCTAGCACTTCCCTGTGGTTTTTTCCCCACACCCACTTCCCTGTGGTACTTCCCCAGCTATGCACTTCCCTGTGGTACTTCCCCAGCTATGCACTTCCCTGTGGTACTTCCCCAGCTACGCACTTCCCTGTGGTACTTCCCCAGCTATGCACTTCCCTGTGGTACTTCCCCAGCTATGCACTTCCCCCGGGTACTTCCCCAGTACGCACCCCCCTGGGGTACTTCCCCACTCGCACTTCCCTTGGTACGGTTTTCACTGGCACTCGAAATTGATCAAAAAATCAAACAACCGCCACAATTTAATAAACGCTCATTATTTTATTTTATTTTATATCCTCTAAATTCAAAAAAATTAAAAAAAAAAAATTTCCCACTTTCCCATTTGAATTTTTATTTTCTTCAGCATTTTATTGTTTTAATTAAAATGTTTTTTTTTTCATAACTAGAAGAGGTCAAAGAGGTTGAAAGGGGAAAAAAATGGGAGAGAGACGTTTTTAATATTTTTTTTCTCAACTCTTTATTTTTGAAAGATAATTTGTAATGCCCTTTTTTCTTCATCAAATAAAATCACTTTTCACATTTACATCTCACTTTTCTCATTTTTTACAGCATAAAATGTGCATGTCAGCATTTTTTTTTTGCTTTTTACAAAATTTTTTTAAATTTTTTTCTTGGAAAATTTCCTTTTTCCATTTTTGTTCTTTAACAAAATTTTAACAGCTGGTAAGAAAGTGCAGTATGTGTGTGAAAATGAGTGCATGTTGTAATGTTTTTTTTGTGCTGTGTATGGGGGTTGTGTGGTGTGTGGTGTGTATGTTGTGTGTAAATAATCTTTAAGTGAAAAGGGAATTTTTTTGGGGTGCATAAACCTAATGAGTGTACCAGGTTTTATTGGGGACTTTTGAGTCCCTTGACATACCAAAAAAAATAACTACCAAAAGTAAACTGGTAACTCTTTTTGGGGTTTTAAAGGGGGGAAGAATCATTTGTGCACGGAAAACCCATCTACACACAATGCAACTTTTCCCCAAATATTTACATATTACTAAATAAAAGAAAATTAACAAATCCATTATAAAACATAAAAAAGTCGAATTTTCAAAGAAACCCCAAATTCGGGGGGCGATTGGGGGGGCACTTAGCTGAATACCGGGCCTCATCGCTGCTGCCACGGGGGTGTAATTACTGGACGCAGTTTTGTGTGCGTCACCTCCGTTATTCCCCCCACCTGGAGGTCTCTATGTAGTTATAGACAAAACCAAGTTTCCGTCCAGCAGGTCAGGGGAAGGGGAAGAAAACACTAACGTTGGGGGAAGTGGAAACCCTGACCGGGGGGAAAGGGCCCCAAAAAAAAGAAAAATAAAAAGAGGGGGTCCATCTGAGGGGACACAGGGGACTTCTGTAAACAGGGAACTGGGGAAAGTACCAAAAAAAGGGGAAAGTGGAAGTGTGGCGGGTGACATGGGGGACGTAGAGACTTGGAAAAGGATCAAAAGAAGGTAACCAGGAGAAGGCAATGAAAGAGAGGGTACATTAAAAAAAGAAAGGAAAAAAAACCCTGAGGGAACACGGTGGTTCCCTGGATACACGGCCCTGAGGGAAGCCTAAAGAGGGTAGAAAAATGGAAAGGGGAAACCCCAAAAGACAAACCCACGGGCCCCCGCGGGAGGGTCTAGTAATCAGAGAAACTCTGAGGCTGCAGTAGTGCAAATTTTTGCTATAATTTAAGGGGTGTTGGAGACAAACTTTTATAGAACTTCAAAACCCCAAGAACAAAATTTAGGAAACCGACAAGTAATCTGGGAAAGGGGGGCCAAGAGCCGAGCCTCAACCCCTGAAATACAATTTTCCCTGGTTGTTTTTTTTTTGCTGCTCTACAGGAGCACCTCTTCGTTTACCATCTTTATTATGCTGTTGTACAGTGAGACACTTCATTTATCTCTTTCACCTGCTAAACGGGTGAGTAACACTTTGTTTACCTCTTTATCAAGCTGCTCTCAGTGAGTAACACTTCGTTTACCATATTACAAGCTGCTCTAAGGTGAGTAACATTTTTTACACCTCCACATCTTAAAAATCCTCCTTTTCACTTTTCTCATCTTCATTGTCCACTTTCTAAATATTTACGAGATAACTGTTTCTACCATCACATGCAAAAAGCTTCTCCGCCTCAATATTATCAAAAAACATTCATCACCACACACTAACAAAGCCTCTGGGAAAAAAAATAAAATCTCGTCTGTAGAAATTGATCTTGGGTGGCTGCGCAACTGGCCCGTACGACTCTTGTGGCTGCCCGCAACCCCGGGCCCGAAAACTCTTGTTCTGCGCAACCGGCCTTTCACCTTGTGGCTGCTGCAACCTGGGCCAGTACATCTTGTTGGGGGCTGCAACCTGGGCCGTACGATCTTGTGGCTGCTGCAACCGGCCAGTCGATCTTGTGGCGCTGCAACCCGGCCCTACGACTCTTGTGGTGCTGCCAACCTGGGCCCTCGCCTTGTGGGGTGTGCAACCTGGCCATACGACTCTTTGGGGGCTGCTGAACCTGGCCCGAGCCCCTTGTGGGGGGGCTGCAACCCGGCCAGACGACCTTGTGGTGCGCAACCGGCCCTACGACTCTTTTGGGGGTGCTGCAACCTGGGCCTACACTTTGTGGCGCTCAACCTGGCCTAGACTCTTGTGGCTGCGCAAAACCCGGCCCGTACGACTCTTTTGGGGGGGCTGCAACCCGGCCAGTACGACTCTTTTGGCTGCTGCAATGGCCATACGACTCTGTGGTGGGGGGGGCAACCTGGCCGTAACACCTTGTGGTGGCCGCAACCCCGGCCAGTACGACTTTGGTGGGGCTGCAACCTGGCCAGTACGACTCTTGTGGCTGCTGCAACTGCCCCGACGACCTTTTGGGGGGCGCAAATGGCCAGTACACCTTGTGGTGGGTGGCAACCCGGGCCCGTACGACTCTTGTTTGGTGCTGCAACTGGCCATAGCTTTGTGGCTGCTGCAAACCGGCCAGTACACTCTTGGGGGTGCTGCAACCTGGCCCGAAAGACTCTTGTGGGGGTGCTGCAAAATGGGAAATACCTCTTGGGGGGTCTGCAACCGGGGCCTTTCGACTCTTTGGCTGCTGCAACCTGGCCATACGACTCTTTTGGGGCTGCTGCAACCTGGCCAGTACGACCTTGTGGGCTGCGAACCTGGCCAGTACGACTCTTGGGGCTGCAACCTGGGCCCGTACGACTCTTTTTGCTGCGCAACCCGGGCCCTCGCCTTTGGTGGCTGGAACCCGGCCATACACTCTTTGGGGCTGCTGCAAACCCGGCCCGTACATTTGTGGCCCCCGCAAACCCGGCCGTACACTCTTTGGGGGCTGCTGCAACCCGGCCAGTACACTCTTGTGGCTGCTGCAACCCCGGCCAGACGACCTTGGGCTGCTGCAACCTGCCATACGACTCTTTGGCTCGCAACCTGGCCTACACTCTTGGTGGTGCTGCAACCTGCCAGACGACTCTTTTGGCTGCGCAACCCCGGCCATCACTCTTGTGGGGTGCTGAAAAACCCGGCCGTACGACCTTGTGGGGGGCAACCCCGGGCCCGTGACTCTTGTGGGGGGTGCAACCCCATACGACTCTTTGGTGGGGGCTGCAACCTGGCAGTACGACTCTTTTGGTTGGGGTCAACCTGCCAGTACGACTCTTTTGGGTGCTGCAACCGGGGCCCAAAAGGAAACCCTTTTGGTGCTTTCAACCTGGCCATAACTCTTGTGGTGGGTGCTGCAACCTGGCCAACGACTCTTTTTGGGGGTGCGCAACCTGCCCCAAAGACTCTTGTGGTGTGCAACCTGGCCATACACTCTTTTGGTGGGGGCTGCAACTGGCCATACACCCTTGTGGCTGCTGCAACCGGCCATACGCTCTTTTGGTTTCTGCAACCCGGGCCCGTACACTCTTTTGGCTGTCAACCGGGCCCAACGACTCGGGGGGGCTGCAACCCGGCCCTACGCTCTTGGTGCTGCAACCTGGCCATACGACTCTTGGGCTGCTCCCTGGCCATAGACTCTTGTGGGGGCTGTTGCAACCTGGGCCCGTACGACTCTTGTGGGGGTGGCAACCTGCCCGTACGACCTTGTGTGGGTCGCAACCGCCAGACACCCCTTTTGGTGGGGTGTGCAACCTGGCCATACGACCTTGTGGGGGGTGCTGAAACCTGGCCCTACGACTCTTGTGGGGGCTGTGCAACCCGGCCCGTACGATCTTGTGGTGGGTGCTGCAACCTGGCCAGTAACTCTTGTGGGTTTGGGTGCAACCCGGCCAGAACCTTGGGGGTGGGTGCGCACCGGCCATACGACTCTTGTTGGGGGGTTTCAACCGGCCGACGACTCTTTGGGGGGTGCGCAACCTGGCCCTACACTCTTGTGGGGGTGTTGCAACCTGGCCCGTACGACTTTGTGGGGGCTGTTCAACCTGGCCAGTTACGACTCTTGTGGGGGTGCTGCAAAA
Organism: Cherax quadricarinatus; assembly: GCF_026875155.1. Lineage (NCBI taxonomy): Eukaryota > Metazoa > Arthropoda > Malacostraca > Decapoda > Parastacidae > Cherax > Cherax quadricarinatus. Next base: position 24,738,997 of record NC_069409.1, on the reverse strand, counting down.
CCCGGCCTACGACTCTTTTGGTGGGTGTGCAACCGGCCAGTACGACTTTGTGGGGGGTGCGCAACCTGGCCATCGAAATCTTGTGGTCTGTTGCAACCTGGCCCTACGACTCTTGTGGGGTGCTGAAAACCCGGCCAGTACGACCTTGTGGGGGTCTGCAACCTGGGCCATACGACTCTTGGGGGCTGTTGCAAACCCGGGCCCGTAAGACTCTTGGGGGCGCGCAACCTGGCCAGTACGACTCTTTTGGTGGTGCTGCAACCTGGCCAGTACGACTCTTGTGGTGGTGGCACCTGGCCATTCGACTTTGGGTGGCTTTGCAACCTGGCCAGTACGAATCTTGGGTGGCTGCTAATGGCCAGTCGACTCTTGTGGGGGCTGTGCAACCTGGCCCGACCTCTTGTGGGGGGCTGCTGCAAAACCCGGCCAGTAGACTCTTGGGTGGCTGTGCAACCTGGCCATTTTTGACTCTTTTGGTGCGCTGCAACCTGGCCCTACGATCTTGTGGGGGGTGCCAACCGGCCAGTAGACTCTTTTTGGGTGGCGGCAACCGGCCAGTACACTTTGTGGTGGCTGCGCAAACCCGGCCAGTACGACTCTTGTGGTGGCTGTTTCAACTGGCCCGTACGACCTTTTTGGTGGCTTGCAACCTGGCCCCGTACGACTCTTGTGGGGGCTGCTGCAACCTGGCCATACATCTTTTGGGGGGCTGCGCAACCGGGGGCCCTAGACTCTTGGGGTGGCTGCTGCAACCTGGCCTACGTTTTTGGTGGCTGCTGCAACCTGGGCCCGTACGAAAATCTTTTGGTGGGTGCTGCAACCGGCCAGACGACCTTGTGTGGCTCTCAACCTGGCCCTACGCCTTGGGGGGCTGTGAACCCGGCCCCTACACTCTTGTGGTGGCTGCTTCAACCCGCCAGAAAACTCTTGGGTGGGGGCTGCAACCTGGGCCCGAGACTCTTTTTGGGGGTGCTGCAACCCGGGCCCTACGACTCTTGTGGGGGCTCGCAACCGGCCATAGACTTTGTGGGGGTCTCAACCGGGCCCGTAAAACCCCTTGGGGCTGCGCAACCTGGCCATACGACTCTTGTGGGGCTGCTGCAACCTGGCCAGTACGTCTTGTGGTGGGGCTGCAAAACCCGGCCGTACGACTCTTGGGTGGTTTGGGGAACCGGCCATACGACTCTTTGGGGCGCTGCAACCTGGCCAGTACGACTCTTTGGTGGCGTGCAACCGGGGCCCTACGACCTTTTGGTGGCGCTGCAACCTGGCCGTACGACTCTTGTGGGGGCTGTGCAACCTGCCAGTACGACCTTGTGGTGGCTGCTGCAACCCGGCCAGTACAATCTTGGGGCTGCTGCAACCTGGCCCGTAAATCTTGTGGTGGTGCCAACCTTTTTCAGTACACTCTTTGGGGCTTTGCAACCGGCCAGTAAAATCTTGTGGTGGTTGCCCAAACCCGCCAGAAAGACTCTTTGGGGCGCTGCAAAACCCGCCATAGATCTTTGGGGGTGGCAACCTGCCATACGACTCTTTTGGTGGCTGGGCAACCCGGCCAGAAAACTTTGGTGGTGCTGCAACCCGCCAGGGCCCCTTTCCTGCTGCAACCTCCAGTACGACTTTGTGGCTGCTCAAAACCCGCCATACGACTCTTTTGGTGGTGCTGCAACCCCGGCCAAAGACCTTTGGTGTTGTGGGAACCTGGCATACGACTCTTTTTGGTGTTGGGAACCGCCAGTACGACTCTTTGGTGGGGGTGCAACCTCCCGACTCTTGTGGTGGCTGTGCAAAATGGCCAGTACACTTTGTGGGGGGCTGCTGAACCTGGGGATACGACCTTGTGGTGGCTGCGCAACCCCATAGACTCTTCCTCGCCAACCTGCCCCGTAGACTTGGGGTGTGAAAATGGCCAGTAGACCCTTAGGGGCTGCTGCAACCTGGCCAGTACGCCTTTTTGGTGGCTGTGCAACCTGGGCCCTAGTCTTTGGGGGCGCTGAAAAGGGGCCCTACGACTCTTTGGTGGCTGTTTTCAACCCAGCCCTAGACTCTTGTGGTGGCTGCTTTCCCTGACCAGTACGACTCTTGTGGTGGTGCTGCCCAAGCCCGGCTCTTTTCCCGCTGCAACCCGGGCCCGTACGACTCTTGTGGGTGCTGGTCAACCGCCAGTACGATCTTGGGTGGTGTGAACCTGGGGCCAGTACGACTTTTTTGGTGGCTGCTGCCAACCTGGCCGTACATTGTGGTGGCTGTTGCAACCTGGCCATACACTCTTTGGGGGTGCGCAACCTGGCCAGTACGACCTTGGGGGCTGTTGCAAACCTGGCCATCGATCTTGGGGTGGCTGCTGAAACCCGGCAGTCGACCCTTTTGGTGCTGCTCAACCAGCCCGTAGTCTTTATCATGCTGCAACCTGGCCCCTCGACTTTTGGTGGCTGTTTTCAACTGGGGTAAGCTCTTTGGGGGCTCGAACCGGGCAGTTACGACCTTGTGGGGCTTTGAAACCCGGCCCGTACCCTTGGGGCGCTGAAAAACCGGCCCTACGATTTTTTGGTGCTGCAACCCCAGTAGCCCTTTTTGTGCAACCCTGCCATACGAAAATTGTGTTGCTGCAAATGCCATACGACTCTTGTTTGGTGCTAACCTGGCCCGTACGACTCTTTTGGGGGCCTGCAATGGCCATACACTCTTGTGGGCTGCTGAAAAATTTGGGCCCGTACGCTCTTGTTGGGTGGAACCGGCCGTTTCGACCCTTTTGGTGGGTGCTGCAATGGCCCCGTAGTCTTTCTGTTTTAAACCCCCAGTACACTCTTGTGGGGCTTGCAACCCGGCCTACGCTTTGTCCCGTTTCAACCGGCCATACATCTGTGGGGGCTCTGCCAACCGGGGGTGTTCTTGGGGGCTGCTGAACCGGGCCCTTCTTTTCCGCTGCAACCCGGCCGTACGCCGGGTCTCTGCACCCCTTACTTCTTCACTCAAACGCCTACCTCTTTTTGGTGGCCCTCAATCCATACGATTTTTGCTTCTTAACCGGCCAAACATTTTCACGCGCTCCCTGGCCATACGCCCCTTTGGGGTTTCAAATCCATAAAAATTTTTGGGTTAAATTCCTAATTTTCCTCTCCCCCCATAAGCTTTGTTTGGGGGGCTGCAAACTCCAGTACCCATCGTCGGCTTGAAACCTGGCCCTACCTCTTTCACTCCCCAACCTCCATCGAACTTTTGGTTTCTTGAATTCCATAATTTTTTTTATCACCTTTAACCCCCTTTTCACCTTTTCCCAACCTCTTATTTTCTTGCACCGCAGTGGGCCATAGACCCTTTTTTGGTGGCTCTCAACCTCTGTACGTCTCTTCCTCTTAAAACCCGGCCAGTACACTCTTTCTGCGCAACCTCCCGACTCCCCGAACTTTTCGTTTCCCCCCTTTCACATTCTAGCCCCTAACAACCCTTCTAGCCCCCTTTAAATTTTTAATCCCGAACCTCCCTCCAAATTAAATACGGTTTTCCATTAATTCACTACACTTGTCTCAACAAAATTTCCATTCCCCCTTTCTCCTGTTAACATTCACCGCCCCCGCTTCCAAAAACCCTTAAAATTTTAAAATATATTAAAATTTTTTTGTTCCGAAAATTTTCTTTGTTCCAAGACCCTTCTGTACACACCACCTTTACCCCCTGTTTATGAACACCTCATCATTCAAAAACCCCACGTTCATTCATCCCCAACCCCTTTCCCCCAACTGATATCCAGTTTTCGTTTTATTTTTTTTGAAACTTACCCCCACCCTTTTCCCTTTCACTTTTTAACCTTTTTTTTTACATACCCCATCAAACTCCCCACCAACCCCCATTCTTTCCATCTCCAAAAAATGTTCAAATTTTTTTTTAAATTTTTCTTTTAAAACCCCCGCAACAAGAGATTCACTTTTTTTACAACTTCTTCTAAAAAAAACGAAAAAACCCCGAGGGGAAAAAACCAATTTGCCAAACTTAAATAGCCTTTATTGAAAAAACCCAAAGTTTTAAAAAATTTGGGAAATCTGAATTCCCCCTTTTCCATGTATATCTTTTAAATTATAAACCCCAAAAAACCCTTCCCCCAATTAAATATGTTACAATTTTCATGAAACAAATTGCCTATTAGAAAATTAACCCCAATTTACTTTATTAAAAAATCGTTATAAACAAATGAGAAAATGAAAAATGAGTTTTCATAAATGAAAAAAATTAAAAAAAATTAAAAAAAAATAAAAGAAAGGTAGAAATGTGGGAAATCAATGGTTGTCTTAACACTTAAATTAAAAGTTTAGAAAAGAAAATTTAAATTACAAAACACAACCCTGAACCCGTTTTGAACAAAAATTGAAAATTAAAGCCAGGTTTTTTAAAAGGGTGAGGAGGTGTGATTAAAAAGGAGGGATGGGGACCCTGATGGAATGATATCCCAGGGTTGAAGAATGTAGTAATTTTGATCGGTTGGAGTGGGGTTTCCAATTAAACCGTGTCTTGTATTGCAAAGCACAAAACAATCATGACCCAACCAAAACTACCAGTTTTTTTCAAATTTTATAATGGGTTTTTTTACTGGGAAAACCAGAAACCCCCATTCTTAAAGCCCAACCTTCTTACCCCCAAAAACCAAAAGGGAAAATGCAAGGGGGAAAGGTATAGGGTTGGCAAAAACAATTTTAAGTTTTTTTAAAAAGGGAACAAAAAGAAATTTAAAAATTTTAAGAAAATTTTACTGGGTTACCAGGGAAGTTAAAATTTAAATTGAAAATTGGGTAAGAAGGAGAGACCCAAAATTAACAATTTTAAAAATTTGGGGGGTTAGGACCAATTAAAAAGAAGCAAAATTTGAACGTATTTAATAAATTGGGAAATTTTCACATTTATTTGAGAAAAGGGAAGTTGTAAAAATCTGAAATTTCGTTATGGAATAAGAGTTTTACACTAAACTGTAAAAGGTTTTAAAATAGTATCAGGTTAGGGGTTTTAAAGGGAGAAAAATTTTAATAAAATACCTTACAGGGAGGTTTCATCATGGTTTTTAACAATTTTTAAGCGGGGTTGTAAAAAAATGGTAGGGGGTTGGGAGGGGTGGGATTAAAAATTTGGGGAACAAATAAAAAAAAGTTAAATTACCTATATACTGTCGGGAGATTCAAAGAAAAAAAAAAGGCATTTTTGGGGGGGGTTTAAAGGAAGAAAAATTGAAAAGAAAAGATTAGAAGGTTTTGAGGGTTAAGAATTTGTAAAAAAAAAAGGGTTCCATGGAAGGGGGGATGGAAAAAAAAAAAGTGTTTAAAAAGGGGTAACTTTTCAATGGGGTTTATGAGGATGGGAACCAAAAAGTGATAAAAAAAAATTTGCTTTTATTTGGGAAAAAAGTTATCCCTGGAGGAAACGGCGGAAGTAAGGGAACAACCCCCTTTTGGGTGGAAACGGGGTTTAAAACAGCAAAAACCATAAATTCATGAGTAATTAGTTTCCCCACGAACCAACAAGTAATAGGAAAAAAACCCAAAGAGTTTTTTAAGGCTTTAAACTTAAAAAAAAACAGAGGATTTAAACTTAGCTAAATACGGGAAACACCCCTGTTTTTAAAAGAAAAAAAAACACTTTAAAAAATTTTTTTTTTTTTAAATTTGTTTACCCTTGAAATTAGTTTTAAAAAAAACCCCTAAAGGGAAAAAATTTTTTGGTTTTTTTAAGAAGTCCCATAGACAAAAATTCCTTTTCGAAATTAAAAGAAAATTAGAACTAACAAAAATTTCAAAAAGGAATCCACAATTTGTCGTGATCAAAAGGCATCAAAATTTTACTAAAATTTTGCACGTAAAAAGACAACTTCCAAATCAATTTCGGTTTTTATGCGTCCTAGGGGACTTTTTTTCCTTTAAGTTCATGCAGGGTTTTCCTGATCTTAAGGGTCCAGAAATGTATTAATTAATTTTGGGAAGAAAAAGCAAGTCAAAATCCGGGGACGTAACGTTTTCGATCCCGTGGCTTTTTCAATACAAAAATTTTTGACAATGGGGAAATAAGAACTTAGACAAAATACGGGTTGGTCCCCAGCCTTGGATTTGTAAGATACTGTAGTCCTTAAAATCCCGAAAACACTGTTAGACTTTTAAATCCAGGGGGAGTACAAAAGAGAAAACTTTCACTGGAGGGGGGTCCTCGTGGAAGATCTCCCAGCAGCCGAGTTTCAAAAATTTGGAATTGTTTATAAATTCGTAGTATATAGAAACTAAAACAAAGACCCTGTCACTCGAAACAAAAGCAACTGTTTCTGGCTCCAAATCCCCCTTTCACAAAAACCCCAAAACCCCATTTCCCCTTTTTTCTAAAATCCCAAAAACCAATGATAAAAAAAGAAAACCAACCAGTTGTTTATAAAACTTTTAAATTTTTTTTTTTTGAAATTCCCAAAGTTTAACACTTCAAAATTACGTTTTGGGAACCCAAAGGAAACAGGGGGGGATCCTCAGAAATTTTCCCGGGTATGTCCAAAACACGTTGGTTTTAAGGTTTGTACATACTTCAGGAATTAAAACATACGGCCTTCAAGACTGTCGGACACTGAACGGAAACACGCCGGATCCTGAATATGTCGTTTACTTCAGATACAGCAAGGGCCGAGTATATTAAAAGGGGCACAGTAAGGAATGTTTAAGGATTTTTGTCAGGGAAAAAAGAAATGTAAAGGGTACGTCCGGATACTTTAGGGCAATTAAGGATACGTAGGTAAGTTATTTCATTCAAGGGATAGTAAATACTAAGGACTTTAAATATGTAAAAAGGGAAAAACAGTAAATAAAGTAATTTTTCGTAAAGTTCACTGAAGGATCATGTAAAAGTAAGTCAAGGGCCGAAGGTCGTTAAATTTTAGTGTAAGGACACTTTTAAAAGCCCTTCATGTTACTTAAATCCAGTCCCCGAACGTCCCGGGGATTCGGCCTAAAAAGGCATGCAAGGTTCGTCAAAACCTACACTAAACAAGGCATTTAAGGGTCAATATAAGTAAATTCCCTTTAAAAAGGAACACCCCGACTCGTCTCACGGGGTAGTGGTTTTTTGGGAAAGTTTAGTCCCTGATTTAAAACCTTTAGGGTCCCGAAGAAGGAAAAAAATTCCCTTTAAAAATTGAAAACCCTTTTATAAAGGGGCCGAATTTAAAATTAATTCAATGTTCTATCCTTAGTTAAAACCCCCCATGTAAGAATTGAAATTTCCACTCCCTTTTTTGGGCCCCCTTGATTAAAATTCCCCTCCCCGGAGTGAAAACCCGATTACCAGAAAATGTGAATATCAGAAGTGTGTTTTAACAAAGTGAGTGTAAGACAAAATTAAAAAAGAAAGAAACTAAAAAGAAAGGGAATGTAGGGATCAACATAACTTACTCATGTTAAACATATAAAAATTTTAAATTGTTGCAAAAAAAATTTTTTTTACTTTTAGGTTTTTAAATGAAGCACAGCAACATAAAGTGCAAAAACACCAGTATACGGGCAAACAATGACGAAAAATTTGCCACTTGAATGACCGGCTGCTGATTTTTTTTTTTTTGACAAACACTAAGACTACCAAATTTTTACTTTTGGGCCCCATTTCTTTGCGCATTTCCCCTCGGTATTTGCCCACAAAAAAACCCTTCCCGGGCGTACTTGCCCACTACACCCTTCCCTGCGGTATTTCCCAGCTACACCCCCCTTTTCCCCCCGTTTTGGTACTTCCCAGCTACACCCCCTGGGGTTTTCCCCTCACCTCCCTGGGGTACTTGCCCACTACACCCTTCCCGCGGACTTGCCCAGCAAAACACCCCTTCCCTGGGGGTCCCCCCAGCAACACCCCTTCCCTGGGGGACTTGCCCAGCTAAACTCCCCCCCGGGGTATTTTCCCCAGCTAAAACCCTTCCCTGGTACTTCCCCAGCTACACCCTTTCCCTGGGTACCCCAGCACACCCCCCCCTTTTTCCCCCTTTCCCCTCGGTACTTGCCCACCCCCCCCTTTCCCCCTGCGGTATTTTCCCCCAGCTAACACCCTTCCCGCGGTACTTGCCCCCAAACCCTTTCCCTGCGTACTTTCCCCACACACCCTTCCCTGCGGAAAAGCTCCCCCCCCGCTAGACCCCTTCCCTGGGGTACTTGCCCACCCTTGACCCTTCCCGCGGTACGCCCAGCTACACCCTTTTCCCCGGTACTTGCCCAGCTACACCCTTCCCTGCGGTACTTCCAAGCTAAAACCCCCCCTGTGGTACTTCCCCAGCACACCCCCCCTGGGGTACTTGCCCACTACCCCCTTCCCTGCGGAAATTGCCCAGCAAAACCCCCTTTTCCCTGCGGTACTTCCCCACTACACCCTTCCCTGGGGTACTTTTGCCCAGCTTCACCCTTCCCTGCGTACTTCCCAGTTTGCCCCTTTCCCCCTGGGGGTACTTCCCCACCACCCTTCCCTGCGGTACTTGCCCAGCTACACCCTTCCCTGCGGTACTTCCCCAGCTACACCCTTCCCTGCGGTACTTGCCCAGCTACACCCTTCCCTGCGGTACTTGCCCAGCTACACCCTTCCCTGCGGTACTTCCCCAGCTACACCCTTTCCCCCTGTGTACATCCCCAGCAAACACCCTTCCCTGCGGTACTTCCCGCTACCCCTTCCTGCGGTACTTGCCCACTACACCCTTCCTTGCGGTACTTCCCCAGCTACACCCTTCCCTGCGGTATTTCCCCCACTACACCCTCCCTGTGGTACTTGCCCGCTAAACCCTTCCCGGGGTACTTCCCAGCTACGCCTTCCCTGGGGTACTTCCCCAGCTACCCCCTTCCCTCGTTTTTGCCCAGCTACCCCCTTTCCCCCTGGGGTACTTGCCCACTACACCCTTCCCTGGGTATTGCCCAGCTACCCCCTTCCCTCGGAATTTGCCCAGCTGCACCTTCCCGCGGTACCCCAAAGCTAACCCTTCCCTGTGGTACCCCCCGCTACCCCTTTCCCTGCGGTACTCCCCAGCTACACCCTTTTCCCGGGGTACTTGCCCACTAAAAACCCTTTCCCTCTATTTCCCCCAGTTTTACCCCCTTCCCTGGGGTACTTGCCCCAAAACCCTTCTTTGCGTATTTTTCCCCAGCTAGCCCCCCTGTGGACTTTCCCCCAGCACACCCTTCCCCTGGGGTACTTGCCCCTAACCCCCTTCCCTGCGGACTTGCCCATACACCCTTCCTGCGGTACTTGCCCCACTACACCCTTCCTCGGTACTTCCCCACTACACCCCTTCCCCCGGAAATTTTGCCCACTACGCATTTCCCGGGGACTTGCCCACTACTCACCTCCCTTGGTATTTTCCCGCACTCACTTCCCCTGTGGTACTTGCGCAGCTACCAACCCCTCCCTGTGGACTTGCCCGCTACGCACTTCCCTGGGGTATTTCCCCCAGCTAAAAACCCTTCCCTGCGTATTTCCCCGCTACCCCCTTCCCGCGGTACTTGCCCAAACGCACTTCCCGTGGTACCCCCCCGCTACTCACTTCCCTGTGGTACTTCCTCAGCTACGCACCCCCTTTGGGGTACTTCCCAGCTACCACCTCCCTTGGTTTTTCCCACTACTCACTTCCCTGTGGTACATCCCCACTACCTTTTCCCTGTGTACTTCCCACAACTCGCCTCCCTGGGTACTTCCCCACTATCCCTTTCCCCCCGGGGTACCCCCCACTACACTTCCCTTTGGTACTTCCCCACTATGCATTTCCCCTGTGGAACTTCCCCCCGCTACCACCCCCGCATCTTCCCCCACTACGCACTTCCCTCGACTTCCCCACTACACTTCCTGCAGTACTTCCCCACACGCCTTTCCGCATACTTCCCCGCTATGCATTTCCCTGGGTATTTCCCCCAGCTATGCATTTCCCTGTGGACTTCCCCACCTACACACTTCCCTGAGTACTTCCCCACTACGACTTCCCCTGCAGTATTTCCCCAGCACCCCTTTTTCCCTGCAGTATTTTCCCCACTATCCTTCCCTGCATACTTCCCCAGCACGCACTTCCCTGCAGTACTTCCCCAGCTATGCCTTCCCTTGGTACTTCCCCCAGCATGCATTTCCCTTGGACTTCCCCAGAAAACCCTTCCCGAAACCCCCCCGCTACGCACCCCCCTTGGTATTCCCCAGCTATCATTTCCCCTGCATACTTCCCCGCTACGCACTTCCCCAGTACTTTCCCCACTAGCACTTCCCGGGGAAACTTCCCCAGCACACATTCCCCTGTGGATTTTCCCCATACCATTTCCCCTGCAGTATTCCCCCAGCTATGCATTTCCCTGATACTTCCCCCTATGCATTCCCCTGCAGTACCCCCAGCTACGCACTTCCCTGCAGTACTTCCCCAGCTATCACTTCCCGGTGGTATTTCCCCAGCTAGCACTTCCCTGGGGACTTCCTCAGCTAAAACACTTCCCTGCATACTTTCCCCACTACGCATTTCCCCCTGCAGAAACTTCCCCAGCTACCACTTCCCTGCAGTACTTCCCCCTATCACTTCCCTGCATCTTCCCCAGCTACCACTTCCCTGCAGTACTTCCCCCACTATGCACTTCCCCTGTGGTATTTCCCCCACTAGGCACTTCCCTGTGGTATTTCCCCCACTACGCACTTCCCTGCAGTACTTCCCCAGCCGCCACTTCCCGGGGTACTTCACCAGCATGCACTTCCCTGCAGTACTTCCCCACTACCACTTCCCTGCATACTTCCCCCTATGCACTTCCCGGGGTACTGCCCCAGCTAAAACCTTCCCGTGGTACTTCCCCAGCTACGCACTTCCCTGTGGTACTTCCCCAGCTAGACTTCCCTTGGGTCTTCCCCACTATGCACTTCCCCAGTACTTCCCCAGCTATGCACTTCCCTGCATACTCCCCGCTACGCACTTCCCGCAGAAATTTCCCCAGCTATCACTTCCCGTTACCCCCCAAAAGCTACACATTTCCCCTTTGGGTTACTTCCCCAGCTATGCATTTCCCGGGTATTTCCCCAGCTACACCTTTCCCCTGTGGTACTCCCCACTACCACTTCCCTGTGGAAACTTCCCCACATCACTTCCTGGGTATTTTTCCCCACAATCCTTCCTGCAGACCTTCCCCAGCTATCATTTCCCGCAGTTTTCCCCCCAGCTACCATTTCCCCCTGCATATTTTCCCCAGCTATGCACTTCCCTGGACTTCCCCCACTACACATTTCCCTGGGTACTTCCCCAGCAATGCACTTCCCTGGGGATTTCCCCCAGCGATGCCTTCCCTGTGGTACTTCCCCGCTACGCACTTCCCTTTATTTCCCCCAGCACACACTTCCCTGTTACTTCCCCACTAGCACTTCCCGTGGTATTTCCCCCCGCTCCACTTCCGTGTACTTCCCCAGCAGCCTTCCCTGGGGTATTTCCCCAGCTAGCACTTCCCTGTGGACTTCCCCAGCTACCACTTCCCTGTGGTACCCCCCCTTTTTACACCCTTCCCTGTGGTACTTCCCCAGCTATGCATTTTCCCTGTGGTATTTCCCCCAGCTACGCATTTCCCTGGGGCTTCCCCGCTACACCCTTCCCGTGGTACTTCCCCACTTGCACCCCCCTGTGGTATTTCCCCACTAGCATTTCCCCCCTGTGGTACTTCCCAGCTATGCATTTCCCCTGGGGACTTTCCCCAGCTAGCATTTCCCGGTACTTCCCCCACTATGCATTTCCCGGGGGTACCCCCCCACTACGCACTTCCCCCTGTGGTCTTTTCCCCACTATGCACTTCCCTGTGGTATTTCCCCCACACCTCCCTTGGTACTTCCCCAGCTACGCATTTCCCCTGGGGGTACTTCCCCACTATGCACCCCCCTGTGGTACTTCCCCACTATGCAATTCCCGGGTACTTCCCCCTACGCACTTCCCGTGGTACCCCCCCAGCACGCATTTTCCCTGGGGACGGGTTCACTGGCCCCATCAAAATTTGATCTAAAAATCAAACAACCCCACAATTTAATAAACGCTCATTATTTTATTTTTTTTTTATTCCTCAAATTCAAAAAATTAAAAAAAAAAAAATTCCACAGTTTTCCCAGTTTGAATATTTTTTTTTCTTCACGCAGTTTTATTGCTTTAATTTAAAGAATGTTTTTTTTTCAAACTAAAAAGGTCAAAGAGAAAGATGTAAAAAAGCGAGAGAGACTTTTTTAAATTTTTTTTTTTTCTGGCAACTCTTTACTTTTCGTAAGATAATTTTAAGGTCTATTTTTTCTTTTCTAAAACAACCCATTTTTCACTTATTTACACATCATTTTTCCCTCATTTTTTACAGCATAAAATGCTGCAGTCAGCATTCTTTTTTTTTGCGTTTACTAAAATTCTTTTAAATTTTTTATTCTTAGAATTTCCTTATTTCCACGTTGTTGCTTGTAAAAATTTTAACAGCTGTGTAAAAAAGGCAGAATGGTGTAAAAAATGAGTGCATTTTTTGAAAGTTTTATGCTGTGAAAGTTGTGTGTGTTTTGTGTGTGGTTTTGTGTGGTGTAAAAAATGGTTTAAGTGAAGGGAATTTTTGGGGTGCTAATGCCTGAATGAGTGTACACAGTGTTTACTTGGGACTTTGAGGCCTTGTAAAACCCAAGAACAAATAACTACACAGAAAGTAAACTGAAACTCTTTTTTTGAGTTGTAATGGGGGGAAGAAACATTTTGCACGGACACACAAAACCACAATGCAACATTTCCCCAAAATATTTACATATACATAAAAAAAAAGAAAATTAAACAAAATCCATTTAAAACAAAATAAAAGTCTGAATTTTCCTAAGTAACCTCATCTCGTGGGCGAGTTGGGGGCACCTTACTCGAATCCTCCACAGCCTGCTCCCAGGGGTGGGTGTAATTACGGGACCTTTTTTGTGGCGCACCCCCCGGGTTTTTTCCACCCACCTGGACGGTCTCTACTGTAATTGGGTTTAACAAAACCAGTTTCCGCCAGCAGGTCCGGGGAAGGGGAAGAAAACACTAACTTTTGGAAGGGGGAAACCACGACCTGGGGAAAGGCACCAAAAACAAGAAAATAAAAAGAGGGATCCATCGGGGGACACGAGGGACTTCGTAAACACGAACTGGGAAAGACCAAAAAACTGGAAGTGGAGGTGTGGGGGGAACATCCGGGACGTAGGAACTTGGAAACGGGATCCAAAAGAAGGTAACCAGAGAGAAGGCAAAAAAGAAGGCGACTTTGGGAAAAGAAGGAAAGGAAAAATACCTGGGGGAACACAGGTGGTTCCGGGATACACGACCGGGGGAACCCTCAAGATGGGGAAATGGAAGAAAACCCTAAAGAAACCACGGGCCTCCGCGTGGCGGGGTCTATAACTCAGGATAACTCGGGCGACAGTAGCGAAAATTTTTGCTAAAATTTAATAGATGTTGAGAAAACTCATTAAGAACTTCAAAGCCCAAAACCAGAAATTATGATCCCCGTCAAGTAATCAGGAAGGGGGGCCAAACCACCTAAACGCCTCAAATACAATTCTCACAATGGTTGTTTTTTTTTTGCTGCCTAACAAAACCCTCTTTCCCTTTACCATCATTTTAAGCGTTGTACAGTGAGTAGACTTTTATTTATCATCATTACACGCGCTCAAAAGGGGGTAACACTTCTGTTTACCATCATTATCAAACGCCCCTACAGGGGAGTAACACTTTTTGTTTTCCATCAAAAACAAACGCTCTAAAGGGAGTAACATTCTTATCACCTCCATCATCATTTTAAAACTCTCACTCTTTACTTTTTACTTTTTTCCCCACTTTTTCCCCCACTTTTTTCAGAGATAACGTTACTACCTCACATCAACATGACTTCTCCGCCCCCAAATTTTCAAAGAAAAAATTCTCACCCCACACTAACAAAGCCATCCGGAAAGAAAATATAAAAACATCGTCTGTAAAATTATCTTTGGTGGGCTGCTGCAACCTGGCCAGTACGACTCGTGGCCCCTGCGCAACCTGCCATACACTCTTGTGGCGGCAACCGGGGGATAAAACCTTTTGGGGTGGCAACCTGGCCAACCAAAATTTGGGCTGCTGCAACCGGCCAGTACACCTTTTGGGGTGCTGCAACCTGCCATACGACTCTTGTGGCTGGGGGCAAAACCCGGGCCCTACACTCTTGTTGGCGCCAACCTGGCCGTACGACTCTTGGGGGGTGCTGCAACCGGCCAGACGACTCTTTGGGGGCTGCTGCAACCTGGGCCCGTACGACTCTTGTGGGGGGCTGCAACCTGGGCCCTACGACCTTGTGGCTGCTGCAACCTGGCCCGTACGACCTTGTTGGGGGGGTGCAACCGGGCCGTAACTCTTGTGGCTGCGCAACCTGGGCCCGTTAAAACTTTTGGGGGCTGCTGCAACCTGGCCCGTACGACTCGTGGTTGGGGGCAACCTGGCCAAACGACCTTGTGGTGCTCAACCTGGCCCGTACGACTCTTGGGGGGTGCTGCAACCGGCAGTACGCTCTTTGTGGCTGCGCAACCTGGCCAGTACACTTTTGGGGGTGCTGCAACCTTGGGCCCTACGACTCTTGTGGCTCCAACCTGGCCTAAACCTTTGGTGGCTGCGCAACCTGGCCATACGACCTTGTGGGGCCTGCAACCTGGCCAGTACGACTCTTGTTGGGGGGGGGGGGGAAACCCGGGCCCGTACACTCTTGTGGGTGCTGCAACCGCCAGTACGACTCTTTTGGGGGTGCTGCAACCCGGCCAGTAGACTCTTTTTGGGGCTGCAAAAGGCAAATACCTCTTGGGGGTCGCAACCTGGCCCTACACTCTTGTGGCTGCGCAACCCGGCCAGTACGACTCTTTTGGCTGCTGCAACCTGGGCCCGACACTCTTTTGGGGCTGCTGCAACCCGGCCCTACGACTCTTGTGGCTGCTGCAACCTGGGCCCTACGACCTTGTGGCTGCTGCAACCTGGCCAGTACACTCTTGTGGTGGCTGCACCTGGGCCATAAAGACTCTTGGGGGGCGCTGCAAACCCCGGCCAGTACACTTTTGGGGGCTGCTGCAACCTGGCCCTACGAAACCTTTGGGGGCTGCTGCAACCTGGCCAGTAACTCTTGTGGCTGCGCAACCGGCCATACGACCTTGTGGGTGCTGCAACCTGGCCAGTACGACCTTTGGCTGCTGCAACCCGCCAGTACGACTCGTGGGGGTGCTGCAACCGGCCAGACGACTTTTGGTGCTGCAACCTGGGGCCCTACACTCTTGTGGCTGCTGCAACCTGCCAGTACGACTCTTTTTGGGGTGTGCAACCTGGCCAGTACACCTTGGGGGGTTTTTGCAACCTGGCCAGTACACTCTTGTGGGGGGTGCTGCAACCTGGCCATACGACTCTTGTGGTGCGCAACCTGGCCATACGACCTTGTGGGGTGCGCAACCCGGCCAGTACGAAATTTGTGGTGTGCAACCTGGCCATACACTCTTGGTGGGTGCGCCAAAAACCCGGGGCCCTACACTCTTTTGGTGGTGCTGCAACCTTTTCCAGTACGACTCTTTGGGTGCTGAACCTGGCCGTACGACTCTTGTGGGGTGCCCGCCAAACCTGGGGGCCTACGACTCTTTGTGGGGTTTCGCAACCTGGGCCCTACGACTCTTGTGGTGCTGCAACCTGGCCAGTACGACTCTTGTGGCTGGCAACCTGGCCCTACACTCTTTTTGGGGCCCGCAAAACCCGGCCATACGACTCTTGGGTGCTCAACCTGGCCAGTACACTCTTTTTGGTGCTGCAACCTGGCCATACGACTCTTGTGGTGGCTGTTGCACCTGCCTACGACTCTTGTGGTGGTGTTTTCAACCGGCCCTACGACCCTTGGGGGGGGGCTGCACCGGGCCGTACGACTCGTGGGGGGCCCCAAACCCGGCCATACACTTTTGGTGGTGTGCAACCCGGCCCGTACGACCTTGTGGTGGGTGTTTCAACCTGGCCAACACTCTTTTGGGGGGGTGGCAACCTGGCCCTACGACCTTGGGGGGGGTGCAAACCCGGGCCCTACACTCTTGTGGTGGGTGCGCAACCTGGCCGACGACTCTTGTGGGTGTGCAACCTGGCCATACACTCTTGTGGTGGGGCGCAACCTGGCCGTACGACTCTTGGGTGGGGTGCAAACCCGGGCCCGTCGACTCTTGTGGGGGGCTGTTTCAAAACCCGGCCAGTACACCTTGGGGGTGCGCAAACCCGGCCAGTACGACTCTTTGGGGGGTGTGCAACCGGCCGTACGACCTTGTGGGGGTGCGCAACCTGGCCATAGACTCTTGGTGGCTGTTTTCAACCGGCCAGTACACCTTGGGTGGGTGCTCAACCTGGCCATACGACTCTTGTGGGGGGTGCTGCAACCTGGCCATACGACTCTTGTGGGGGCCGGCAACCTGCCCTACGACTCTTTTGGTGGGTGCGCACCTGGCCATACGACTCTTTGGGGGGTGCGCAACCTGGCCATAAAGACTCTTGTGGGGGTGCTGCAACCGGGCCCTACGACCTTGTGTGGCTGTTTTCAACCTGGCCAGTAAACTCTTGTGGGGGCGCTGCAACCTGGGCCCTACGACTCTTTTGGGGGGCTTTTGCAAAACCCGCCAGTACGATCTTGTGGGGGGCTCGCAACCTCCAGACGACTCTTGGGGGGCTTTGCAAACCCGGCCCTACGACTCTTTTTGGTCGCTGCAACCCCGGGCCCGTACACTCTTTGGTGGGTGCTGCAACCTGCCATACGACTCTTGGGTGGCTTTTGCAACCTGGCCAGTACACCTTTTGGGGGGGCTGCTGCAACCTGGCCATACACTCTTTTGGTGGCTGTTGGCAACTGGGTACACTCTTGTTGGGTGCTGCAACCGGCCATACGACTCTTGTGGTGGCTGCGCAACCTGGCCAGTACGACTCTTGTGGGCTGCTCAACCTGGCCATACACTCTTGGGGTGGTGCTCAACCTGGCCGTACGACCTTTTTGGTGGCTGCTGCAACCCGGCCATACACTCTTTTTGGGGGGCTGCTGCAACCTGGGCCATACACTCTTGTGGGGGCTGCGCAACCCGGGCCCGTACGACTCTTGTGGGGGTGTGCAACCTGGCCATACACCTTTTGGTGGTGCTCAACCTCCAGACGACCTTGTGGTGCTCTGCAACCTGCCCGTACGACTCTTGTGGGGGTGTGCAACCCGGCCATACGACTCCCTTTTGGTGGGGCGCAACCTGGCCATACGACTCTTGTGGGGGGCTGCGAAAACCCGGCCCCGTACGACCTTGGGGCTTTGCCCTGGCCAAGACTCTTTTGGGGGGTGCGCAACCTGGCCAGTAGACTCTTTTTGGGGGCTGCTGCAAAACCGGCCAGTACGACCTTGTGGGGTGTCAACCGGGGCCCTACACCTTTTGGGGGCTCTGCAACCGGCCAGACGACTCTTTTGGTGGCTGGCCCAAATGGCCATACGCTCTTGTGGGGGCTGTGCAACCTGGGCCATACACCTTTTTGGGCTCTGCAACCTGGCCCTACGACCTTTTTGGTGGCTCTGCAACGGCCCAAAGACTCTTTTTGGGGTGCTGCAACCTCCTACGACTCTTTTGGTGGTGCTGCAACCTGGCATACACCTTGGGCTGTTTCAACCTGGCCAGTACGACTCTTGTGGTGTTTTCAACCTGCCAAACGACTCTTGGGCGCGCAACCTGCCAGTACATCTTGGTGGGGCAACCCCCCATACGACTCTTTTGGGGCTGCGCAACCCGGCCTACGACTCTTTTGGTGGTGGCTGCGCAACCTCCAGTACGATCTTGCGGGTGTGCAACCTGCCCCGACGACTCTTGTGGTGCCAAACCCGGCCAGAAAGACTCTTTGGTGGCTGCTGAACCTGGCCCGTAAACTCTTTTGGGGTTTTTGGCAACCTGGCCAACGACTCTTATGGTGGGCCTGCAACCTGGGCCCGTACACTCTTGTGGGGCTGTTTCAACCTGCCATACACTTTGGGGGCTCTGAACCTGCCATACGAAACCCCCGTGGGGGCTGCTGCAACCTGGGAGTAGACCCTTTTGGGGTGCCAACCTGGGCCGTACCTCTTGGGCTGTCAAACCCGGCCTACGACCTTGTGGGGTGCTGCAAAACCCGGCCAACGACTTTTGGTGGCCTTTCAAACCCGGCCTACGACTCTTGTGGGGCTGTGGAAAACCCGGGCCCTAACACTCTTTGGGGGCTGCACAACCTGGGCCCTAGCCTTGTTCGTTTCAACCGCCAGTCGACTCTTGTGGGGGCTGCGCAACCTGCCAGAGACCTTGTGGGGGTGCTGCAAACCGCCAGACCCCTTATCATGCTGCAACCTGGGCCCGTACACTCTTGTGGGGGCTGCGCAACCTGCCATACGACTCTTGTGGTGGTGTGAAAAACCCGGCCAGTACGACTCTTTGGTGGCTGCGCAACCTGCCATACGACTCTTGTGGGGGTGTTGCAACCGGCCGTACGACTCTTTGGGGGCTGCTGCAAACCCGCCATAACTCCTTTTGGGGGCTGTTGCAACTGGCCAGTAAAACTCTTGTGTGGCGCGAACCTGGCCATACATCTTTTGTGGCGCTGCAACCCCACCAATGTCCCTTATCACGCTCAACCTGGCCGGGACGACTCTTGTGGTGGCTTTGCAAACCTGCAACCCTTTGGGGGCGCCAACCTGGGGCCCGTACGCCTTGTGTGGTGGAACCTGGGCCAACGCCCTTTTTTGGGGGCGAACCGGCCAGTACACTCTTGGGTGGCTGTGCAACCTCCAAGCCTTTTCTGCTGCAACCCGGCCGTAAGACTCTTGTCCTGCTGCAACCCGCCTACGACCTTGTGGTGGGAGCTGCAACCCTGGCCATACGACTCTTTGGGCTGCGCAACCTGGCCATACCTCTTGTTCTGCTGCAACTGGGCCCTACGACTCTTGTTGGGGCTGTTTAACCTGGCCATAAACCCCTTTTCTGCGCAAACCCGGCCATAGACTCGTGGTGGCTGTTTCAACCTGCCTACCTCTTGTTGGGGCTGCCCGGCCATACACCTTGGGGCTGTGCAACCTGGCCGTACGCTCTTTTTCTGCGAACCTGGCCAGACATTCTTGTGGGGGCTGCTCAACCTAGCCCCCTATTTTTCCTTTCACTGCGCAAAACCCCCAAAACCGGGGGGGCCTGCCCCTGGTAGTTTTTGTCCCACTCTAATTCCATACGATTTTGGTCTCCAACCTGGGCCTAAACGAATTTTTCGCTTCTGGGCCCTACGCCTTGTCACCCTTGAATGGATACACTCTTTTTTTCCCCCTCCAAGAATTTGGTCTTGCCTTGGCCTACGACCTTGTCACCTCACCTTTACCCTTGTGGGGGCTTGAACCCTCACTCTTTGGGTCTTCCAAAACCTCCAGTCTCTCTTCACCTGAACCGGCCAAAATTTGTGTCCTCCTTCCTTTCCTTATCATTTTAACCGGCCCTTTTCACCTTTTTCTCCCAACCTGGCTTCTTCGCATCTACGTGGCCCTACGACTCTTTTGGTCTCTAAACCGGGGGACTCTTGCACCAAAAACCCCCTACACTCTTTTTTCTGCAACCTGGCCAACTCCCCCGGCTTCTATTTTTTCCCACCCTCTCTACTTCGACCAAAAAATCAACAACCCTTCCAACCTCGGTAAAATTTTTTTAATCCCGAAACCTTTTCCCCAAATTAAAACGGTTTTCTTATTAATTTTACTAACATTCCTCAAAATATTAATTTCCAAAAGTTTCCAGTTCCTCCTTGTTCAACATTCCCCCCCCCTTTTACAACCATAAAAAATTGTTGGGAAATAACCTAAATTTTTTCCCTTTGCCCAAAATAAGTTCCGCTTCCCCACAGACCCCTGTTACCACCGTTAACCCCTTCATTTTTAAAACCATTTATCATTTCAAAACCACTGTACATTATCCCCTCCCCTTCCCAACTGATATCCATTTTTCGTTTTTTATTTTTTTGTAATCCCCCCTTCCCCTTTTCCCAAACCTTTTTAATTTCCTTCTTTTTTTATACCCCTTTAAACCACCCCCAAAATTCACCTTCCTTTCAAACTTAAAAAAGCATTTTTCTCACAAATTCGTTTTTAATTCTTATCTTTTAAAAAAATTTGCCAAAAACCAGGATTTCACCTT
Organism: Cherax quadricarinatus; assembly: GCF_026875155.1. Taxonomy (NCBI): domain Eukaryota; kingdom Metazoa; phylum Arthropoda; class Malacostraca; order Decapoda; family Parastacidae; genus Cherax; species Cherax quadricarinatus. The sequence goes on along the minus strand of NC_069409.1, from coordinate 24,718,828 downwards.
AAACCCTTAAAAAAAAGAACAAACATGGGAAAAAACAAACCCCCGAATACCTTTAAAATGAGATTATTCCCCAAAAACCTTTTCAATGCTTTAAAAATTTGAACATTCCAATTGCCCCCCCATTCCCCCTAATTTTTTCCCCAAATTATAAAACCAAGAAACCTCTTTTCCCATATTAAAAAGTTTTACAATAATTTCCCGTAAAATTTTTTTTAAGAAAAATAAACCCAAAATTTAAAAAATTTTTCTAAAATCTTTAAAAAATGGTTACTACATAAAAAAATATTTTTTAACTGAAACAAATTAAAAAAAAAATTAAATCAAATAAATGAAAAAAGTATTTGGTATATACTTTTGGAATCGTTTGGGAAAATTAACATAAAGTTAAAAAAAGAAAATTAAATGTAAAGAAAAAAAATAGCATGTTTTAAGAAAAAAACCTAAAATTAAAATGTTTTTTCCCTGATGTGCAACTGATAGTGCCCAGATTTCCCGCAAGATTGTTAGTAATTTTGACCTGGCTTCACCGGCAGGCACCCTCCGGCTCTTCAACTTAAACCGTGTCTCTGTTATTGCAACAGCATCAACCTATACAACTCATGCCACCAATCTCATACTATCCATCTTGTTCCTACTGTGTCAAATATTTGTATAATTAGAAGTATTTCGTTAGCTGCGCGATCCGAGAGAGGTATCCCCCGTATTCTATAAGCCTAGACCATTCTTACCTCAATGAACGCAAAAGGAATATAGTGCAGGAGGGGAAGGTACCTAGGGATTGGCAGAGAGCATGTATAGTTCCTTTATATAAAGGGAAGGGGAACAAAAGAGATTGTAAAAATTATAGGGAGAATAAGTTTACTGAGTATACCAGGTAAAGTGTATAGTAGGGTTAATATTGAGAGAATTGGAGGTAAGACAGAGAGCAGGACTGCAGTTGAACAATGAGGCTTTAGAATGGGTAGGGGATGTGTAGACCAAGTGTTTACATTGAAGCATATATGTGAACAGTATTTAGATAAAGTTAGGGAAGTTTTCAATGCATTTATGGATTGAGAAAAGGCATATGATAGGGTGGAGAGGTGAGCAATCTGACAGATGTTGCAAGTATATGGAATAAGTAGTGAGCTACTAAATGCTGTAAAGTGTTTTTATGAGAATAGTGAGGCTCAGGTTAGGGTGTGTACGAGAGGGAGAGATTATTTTCAAATAAAAGTAGGCCTTAGACAGGGATGTGTAACATCACCATGGTTGTTTAACATATTTATAGACGGGGTTGTAAAAGTAAATGGTAGGGTGTTGGGGAGAGGGGTGGGATTAAATTATGGGAATCAAATACAAAATGGGAGTTGACACAGTTACTTTTTGCTGATGATACTGTGCTTTTGGGAGATTCTAAAGAGAAATTACAAAGGTTAGTGGACAAGTTTGGGAGGGTGTGTAAAGGAAGAAAGTTGAAAATGAATATAGATATGAGTAAGGTGATGAGGGTATCAAATGAATTAGGTAAAGAAAAATTGGATATCACAATGGAAGGAAGGAGTATGGAAGAAGTGAATGTGTTCAGATATTTGGGAGTAGACTTGTCAATGGTTGGGTTTATGAAGGATGAGGTTAACCATAGAAGTGATGAAAAAAAAGTGAGTGGTGCTTTGAGGTATGTGTGCAGCAAAAAACGTTATCCATGGAGGCAAACAAAAGACTGACGAGAGTATAGTGGTACCAACTCTCTTATATGGGTGGGAAGCATGGGTTGTAAATGCTGTAGCATTTACAACTCATTACAATTTACATTGAGCACCTACACCTGTCAGTTGCCCTACGAACATTCATCTAGTAATAGTTGACCAACTTTTCAAATTTGAAGCCAGTTGGATAAGGCGTTCAGAAGCTATAAACAAACAACTTAGATGGATTGAAATCTGTAGCTGACAGATGGACGGCTCTGGCATCACCACTGTTCAGTATTTAAAGAAAATTTAAAAACACTATAAACACGAGATTTTTTTTTTTTTCAAATTTTGTTTACCAGTTGTATTAGTTTTAAAATTCTTTAAAACCCTCTAAAGGAAATAATTTAGTGATTTTTTTTAAGAATGTCCAGTATGACAAAAATTACCACTTTTCGAAATTAAAAGAAAGATTATTGAACTAACAAATTCAGAAAAGGAAGATGCACATATTTTGATCGTGATGACTAAATGGGCATCAAAATTCACATAATTTTGCACGTAAAATGCACAAGTCTGCTCCTAAAAATCTGAATTTCGGTTTCTATCGTCGTCCAAATAGAGGACGTTTTTAACACCATTTGAAGTTACACTGCTGAGGGTTTTCGAAACTGAGTCATTACAGGATGCCAGAAATGTATTTAATAATTTTGGTGAAGAATTAGACACATGTGCAACATCCGGGTATCTTTGTAGACGTTTCGCCATCCAGTGGCTTTTTCAATACAAATTTAAGGACAATGGGAAGATAGAACTATAGACAAAATACGAGGTGATGTGTCCCTCAGCCTTGGAGTTGGTGAAGAGTACTGTAGTCTTGAACAATCTGAAACACAAGCATTAAGATTAGCACTTATATACTGGCGGCAGGTGAAGGAGGTACAAAAGACGAAAACATTGTCACTGGTAGGCGGGATCCCTCAGTGGAAGTAGGTCATACCCGAGCGATGAACCAGGAGTTGTCAAGAAGGTTGTGGAGATGTCGTCTGTACTAAGATTCAGTGATGTATATAGTTCTACAAGGCAACGACCAGCTGTCACTCAGGAAACAAAGCTAACGAGTGTTTCTAGGCTCACTAAATCCATAGTGGTAACAACAGAAGTCACCACAGAAGACTGATGAGTGTCTGGTTATTGCTAAAACTACCAGGAAAACACAGATGATAAAAAAAGAAAAACCAACTCAGTTCGTTAACTAACATTTTATAGTTTATTGAAATCTTCCCAAGTTTATCACTTGACAAAAGGTGTACTGTTGTTGGTCAACCCAAAGGGAAACAGGAGGTGAGGGATCACAGTCACGGATCACTGTCACGGATCACTGTCACGGATCACTGTCACGGATCACTGTCAAGGTTCACTGTCACGGATAACAGTCAAGGATCACTGTCAAGGATCACTATCACGGATCACTGTCAAGGATCACTGTCAAGGATCACTGTCACGGATCACTGTCACGGATCACTGTCACGGATCACTGTCAAGGTTCACTATCACGGATCACAGTCAAGGATCACTGTCAGTGATCACTGTCAAGGGTCACAGTCAAGGATCACTGTCAAGGATTAGTGTCAGGGATCACAGTCAAGGATCACTGTCAAGGATCACAGTCACGGATCACTGTCAAGGATCACTGTCAAGGATCACTGTCAAGGATCACAGTTATGGATCACTGTCAAGGATCACTGTCAAGGATCACAGTCAAGGATCATTGTCAAGGATCACTGTCAAGGATCACAGTTAAGGATCACTGTCAAGGTTCACTGTCAAAGTTCACTGTCAAGGATCACTGTCAATGATCACTGTCAAGGGTCACAGTCAAGGATCAGTGTCAAGGATCAGTGTCAAGGATCACTGTCAAGGATCACTGTCAATGATTACTGTCAAGGATCACAGTCACGAATCACTGTCAAGGGTCACTGTCAAGGATCACTGTCAAGGATCACTGTCAAGGTTCACTGTCAATGATCACTATCACGGATCACAGTCAAGGATCACTGTCAAGGATCACAGTCAGGGATCACTGTCAAGGATCACTGTCAAGGATCACTGTCAAGGATCACTGTCAAAGATCACTGTCAAGGATCACTGTAAAGGATCATTGAGATAGTTTCAGTACAAGTAGAGTTCAATGCTTTCATGTTCCTTCAGATGAAGGGGAGATCCTTTAATGCTGACGAAGGACTCTTCCAGTAAGTCCGAGCTATCTTCCATTTCCTTGGATCAAACTTGATTACTTCCCATCCCCCTGGTAGTGTATAACTCATGATGCAAGGCACGTTCCCAAACATTTACTGACCCCTGCCCATTTATCGACCCCTTCGATAGTCAAATTCATCCTTAGGAGTCGATACTGACCCCTTTGGGGAACCCTGCACTCTAACAAAACCTTCCCCCATCCCCTTCCTCCCCTCCTTTATTCCCCCCATCTCTCCCTTCCTCCTCTCCCTTCCTCCCTCCCTCTTCCTCTCCAACAACCAATATCGGTAGTTAAGCGGTAATCTGGCAGGTCAACAGACCACTCACCAGCCATGTTGTCTTAGTGCCGCCGAGGAGCTCGTGTTGACAAGTCGTGTTGAAGATGTCCGCCGATATTTTTGTTGGGGCCAACGACGTTCAAATAACAATACACTGATTTTATTTATTAGAAGTGAAACCCAGAGCGATCTGCTCGAAGAATTTTTAGTGACTTCATTGTTCAAAGTCTAAGTTTGTGTTTAAATGTGTTGTGTTTTACATACGACTTACGAGGAAATTAAAACATAATGAGCTTCTCCTTCAATGGCTCTTTTGTGCTGTGAAGACGTGATGGAGCGCGAAACAACGGACCCGAATCCTGAAATAATGTATGTTTTGTACTCAGTTTTACGTTATTTGATGCATGCAATTTGACGCCTGTTTTTGTATATAATAATATTTGTATTGGTGCAATACAGGTGTACATTGGAAGTGTATAAAGTATGATAATGTTCACGTTTAGTTTTATGAAGATTTTAGGGAAAGTTTGACGTTATAAACATTTGACTAACGTAATTAACTGAAGGATATCAGGTATGTTTTAATGTATATTTCCTTAACAATAAATGATGATAATTATAACTAATGCTATTAATAATAATAACAGTAATAAAAGATAATTATAACAGATAATAAGTATTATTTTATCGATTATGCTTCATCTGAAGTGAGTTGCAATGATAATTGTTAAGTGTAAGGCGCAGTACGTGCGTTAATTTCTGAACGCTGTAAGTTTTGACCAAAACTCAATATTAATTGTGCTTCACATTAGGTTACATTAATATTACTCACGTCCAGAGTTTAACAAGTCCGCGGCTCAGTACGTATTCTGACGTTTTAAGAATGAGCATTGATATCATAGTTACGGGGAAGTGCTAGAACCGTAGGGGGCCATAGAGCGCCTAAGGAGTGGGAGGCAATCAGGTTCAATATATGGATGATTAAAAGTCTCCGGCAAGGGTGGAAAAACTGACCATGTACCTGCTGTCCGTTTTCACCTAGCAGTAAGTAGGTACCTGGGTGTTTCGCGGCGATTGTTGTGGGTCGCATCCTCCGGGGGGGGGGGGGGGAGGAATATACCTTAGATAGGGCTGGGCTTTGAAATGAGCTGAGGTAGGATAACAGCTCTTGGCCTGTAAAATTGATTTGTGAAAAAAAAGCCCCTCTATAGAGGGTCCGGCAATGTTAAGATGGGGAATAAACAAGCTGTGCTAGACTAATCCCTAGTTAAATATTCCCTCCGTAATTTGATATAATTATGAGATTAAGACACATGTGCAACATCTGGGTATCTTTATTGTAGACGTTTCGCCATCCAGTGGCTTTAAAATTCTAGGACATAACTTGAAGACAGTAGAACTATGTACAGATATAATTAATATTAAAAACCCCAGCAGTGGTGATACAGCTGGTGCTGTGATAGCAGAGACGGTCGCTACATCCAAGGTCACACCTGTATTAACATTGTTTTTAATTTAAATTTATAATTTATTTACATTGTGTATTATGTTTATATGAAATTACGAATAATATTGATGCATTTTTTTCCGGTGTAAAATATGCAAGTGACTCCAGTTATTATTACCTTCTGTAACAGTTTGAAGGACGAGCTTCAGGACACAACCTAACTATGTGGTTGGTATGTATGTTACCAGTATAGGTACTAGGAAATGTACATAATGAAACTATACAAGAAAAGATAACTACAGTGACAAGGCCGTTAGACATACGCTGCCCCTCCTCCATCACATCTTCCTGACCACTTACCCATTATCCCCCCCCCACGTCAACCACCCATCACCTGCTATAAACCTTGGGAATATTACCAAAAATTTTAAAAACACAATGACAAAAGACTAGGATAATTATTAGAAAAAATTTCGGGCCGGGGCCCTGACATCCTACATCCCCAACCCCCTCACATCCCAACCCCCCAATCCCCAACCCCTCACATCACCCCCCTTACATCACCACCCCTTCACTCACCACCCCCTCACATCACCCCCCCTCACTCACCACCCCCTCACATCACCACCCCCCCACATACCTCACATCCCCATCCCCTCAATCCATAAATCTCACACCCCCAATCCTCATCCCTCCCTCCTCACCCCCTCACATCCCCACCCCCTCACATCCCCACCCCCCAAATCCCAAACCCACCCCCTCACTCCCCACCCCCCTCCATCCCCCCCCCCCCATCCCCCCCCCCAAATCCCCACCCCCTCACATTTCCCCCCCCCCCCCCATCCCCACCTTCTCACATCCCCCCTTCCACATCCCCACTTCTTACATCTCCACCTTCTCACATCCCCACCCCCCCACATCCCCCCTCCCCCCCACATTCCCCCCCCCTTTACGTCCCCACCCTCTCATATACCCCACCACAAACCCCACACCCTCACATCCCCCCCCCCTCACATCCCCCCCCCTTTACACCCCCCCCCCTTCCCCCCACCCCCCACCCCCCCCCATCCCCACCCCCTACATCCCCCCCCCCTCACATCCCCACCCCCCTCACATCCCCCCCACCCTCCACCCCCCACCCCCCACACCCACCACCCCCACATCCCCCCCCTTCCCACTCCCCACCCTTTTCACACCCCACCCCTTTTCACACCCAACCCTCCTCACATCCCCCCCCCCTCACTCCCCACCCTCCTCACATTTCCCCCCCCCCCACACCCCCCCCCTCCCCCCCAAACCCCCCCCTTTAACATCCCCACCCCCTTCATTCTCCCCCCTTTTTACACCCCACCCCCTTCACATCCCGATCCCCCCCGCATCCCCCCCCCATCTATACCCACCCCCAAATCCCCACCCCCCCCCAAACCCCCACACCCCAAACCCCCCTCAGCCCCACCCCAAACAACCCCCCCCCCCCATCCCAGCCCCATCCCACCTTCCTCATATCGCCACCCCTTCACATCCCCCCTTTCACATCCACAACCCCCTCACATCCCCATCCCATCCCCATCCTCTCACATTCCCACCCTCGCATATCCCACCCCCTCACATCCCGACCCTCTCACATCTCCACCCCTCACATCCCCCTCTCACATTCCCATCCCCCTTACATTCCCATCCCCTCATATCCCCACCCCCTCCCATCCTCACCCCTCGCATCCCCACCCTCCTCAAACCCCCTCCTCACATCCCCTCCTCCACATCCCCTCCCTCCTCACATCCCCTCCCTCACACATCCCCTCCCCCTCACGTCCCCACTCCCTCATCTACACCCTCTCACGTCCCCATCCCGTCACATCCCCACTCCCTTTACATCCCCACTCTCCTCACATCACCCTCACACATTCCCGCTCCTTCACATCACCACCGTCTTCACATCCATACCCGCCTCACATCCCCACCCATTCACATCCCCACCTCCCTCGCAATCCCACCTCCCTCACATCCCCACCCCCTCATCCTCACTCCCTCACATCATCCCTTCACATCTCCACCCCCCTCGCAACCCCACCCCCTCACATCCCCACCCCCTCACATCCCCACCCACATCCCCACCCCCTCACATCCCCACCCCCTCACATCCCCACCCACCTCACATCCCCACCCACTCACATCCCCACCCCCCTCACAACCCCACACCCTGACATCCCCTCCCCCTATTCCCATCTGTCTCACATCCCCACCCCCTCACATCCCCATCCCCCTCGCATCACCATCCCCCTCACATCCCCACCTCACATCCCCACCTCACACTCCCCACCTCCTCACATCCCCACTCCTCACATCCGCACCGCCTCATATCCCCACTCCCCTCACATCCCCACTCCCTCACTCCCCACTCCCCCACATCCCCATCCCCTCACATCCTCACTCCCCTCCACATCCTCACCCCCTCGCCTCCATTCCTCCATCAACCACTCACACCTTCCCCCCACGCAACTAGAAATCATCGCTCTCTCAACTGCTGTTTTCAGGTCATTTATTCTTAAGTGCGTATTCCTGTTCCACAAAGTGCGATCAGGAACTGACTGTCTGCTCAGATACCTGGCTACTATTAGCGGTCAGATTTTCGAACCATCACCGCTCCTTCCCTTGAAAAAGGCACGAATTTAGTGTCATGAAACGTAATCAACAGTCTTCAGGCGCTTCCGGCTCGGCTGATTTTGGGTCATACAGTTCCCTGGACCTTGCATGACAGCTGTTTACACATTTTCATAACCCTTTTTCTCGGCTGGTACCCTAGCATGACCTTATCTTTGTAAAGCAGCATTATCGTGCTAACAAAGGTCTTATCGTGCTAACAAAGGTCTTACCGTGCTAACGAAGGTCTTATCGTGCTAACAAAGGTCTTATCGTGCTAACGAAGGTCTTATCGTGCTAACGATGTCCTTAACTGGCAAACGAGGTTATTTACTTGCTGATGAACGCCTTATCTAGTTAGTGATACCCGAGGCGAGGTTGACATGGAAGTTGTCAAAGCACTCTGGTCTAAATTTGGTTTTCAAATTATTTTTTTGAATGAGTTTGTTTTCCAAAATGATTTTATTTTTTAGTAAATTTTTCTTCCAAGTAATCTTAGTGTGCCCAAAATGCTATATTAAAGCTTCAAACCCACGTAAATGAAAATATAACAACGTCAATTTTTTTTTATATAAAGATTTTGGTTTTTATTTTAATTTGTATTACCTCACCCTAAGTTTTTTTTTTTTTTTTTTTTTTTTTTTTTTTTTTTTTTTTAACAACGCAGCGTCACTTTTTAAGTTGTGTTTTGTATCACTGTTTTATTAAGCAAACAACAAATGCCAAATTAGTTTCTTTTTTCTCCCATTTCTTTTTGAAGTGACAATTTCCAAGAGTAAGCTTCTCTTTCTCTCTCTTTATTTTCCTCAAATGATTTTCCCCAATTTTTTTTTTTTTTTTTTTGGTCAGCATTTTTCCCGTATTATCTTTTTTTTATTATTTTTCTTTCGCCAAGTGACATCTTTTTGCGGTGACCTTTATTTTTTCAGTAATCACACCTTCGTATAGATTTCAGCACATTTTTGGCTCTACAGTGTCGGGCTGAGGCGGCCGTCGGCTGCCTCAGGGCAATAACAAGCGAAAAACAACAAGGTATTTTGCTGATGTTCCAAAACAAGGGCAGGTGAAGATTACAAAAAATAAAACTGTCGCTGTTTTATTTAAAACGGGGAAAAAACATTATGACTGTCAGTTCGTAACTTCTTGTTGATGTAACCGGTTTTAATGATTTAAAACAGGGAACAAATATTACGGTTGTCGATTCGTGATTTTTGGTTTAAAGATTCTTTCGGGGATTAATTTTTTTTTAAATTCGCTTCATTTATCTATAACCTTTAATTACTTAATGTCTGTAGATCACCTGTTGCTTTACTCTCCTGTAATGTGTCTCCAACATGAACTGATAACGTAGCACTGTCACTCCTCATTACTGCACTTCTTACACTATCCAGTATTTTCTTACTTTAACTGCAAAAGCTCATCCTAAGCGTGCTAAGGACGTAATTATTTTTTACAGTCCGATTATGATAGTTTCTTGCTGGTAATTGAGCGGCTGAAAACTGTTTGGGATGGGGAGCAATAGCTTCACAATGTTGTGCCACTGACCTTGTGCTGACTTACCCGTTGATCTGTTATCCTAACTATTCCTTCTCAGCTGCCAGTCCCGAACTGTGTTCATTTTCCCATAATTATTTGTTTCCGCCAAAAGTCTTTTTTTATTGTCTTCCCTTTTCCATACCCATTCTTTAGACGGTAACACAAAATCCCAAGAAAATATGAAAGCCCTGGAACTAGACTCAAAAAGAGGAAACAATTCGCTTAGGTATGTAAATTTAAAAGTTAGAATTTTTTTAAAGAATATTTAAGATATTTGTTGTAATTCAATGTCTCATACTTTCATTTGGAAGATACCTTGACATATCAAACAGGTTTATATAATGTCGGTTTCAACTCTATACATCCTTGGTTAGGCCTCGTTTAGATTATGCTGCACAGTTTTGGTCACCGTATTACAGGATGGATATAAATTCTCTGGAAAATGTACAAAGGAGGATGACAAAGTTGATCCCATGTATCAGAAACCTTCCCTATGAGGAGAGACTAAGGGCCCTGAATCTGCACTCTCTAGAAAGACGTAGAATTAGGGGGGATATGATTGAGGTGTATAAATGGAAGACAGGAATAAATAAAGGGGATGTAAATAGTGTGCTGAAAATATCTAGCCTAGACAGGACTCGCAGCAATGGTTATAAGTTGGAAAAATTCAGATTCAGGAAGGATATAGGAAGTACTGGTTTGGTAATAGAGTTGTGGATGAGTGGAACAAACTCCCGAGTACAGTTATAGAGGCCAGAACGTTGTGTAGTCTTTAAAATAGGTTGGATAAATACGTGAGTGGATGTGGGTGGGTGTGAGTTGGACCTAATAGCTTGTGCTACCAGGTCGGTTGCCGTGTTCCTCCCTTAAGTCAATGTGACCTGACCTGACTAGGTTGGATGCATTGGCTTAAGCCGGTAGGAGACTTGGACCTGCCTCGCATGGGCCAGTAGGCCTTCTGCAGTGTTCCTTCGTTATGTTCTTATGTTCTTAAGTGGACAGTCACACTGACTAGGTTAGGGCACTGGTTTAAGCCGGTAGGAGACTTGGACCTGCCTCGCATGGGCCAGTAGGCCTGCTGCAGTGTTCATTCTTTCTTATGTTCTTATAATGTTGAAGAGAGTGACCATAAAGTTGATCTCATATATAATATTACTGGGACACTGTGTATTCGCAAGTAAAAACTAAATCAGCTAGACGGAGTTCACGTTCTTTATATTACATTTTATTTATAGTTCATGCGGTTCTCTTCATCCTTCGTCTCCCTGTTTTTTCTCCACCATTTCCCGGTCCTTCCTCTTTTCTTTCTTCCTCCTTTTACGTTCACTCGTCTAATAGCGCTATAACGATAAATTCTCTACGATATCAGCTTACAACTATATCACTTACTAGAATTTAAGAAGAAAAGAAAACCATGAATATTTATTACGGTAGCCTTGCTTTCACCCTTATTTATGTATATTTTGTAGCCTCAGTGATGGAGTGACACCAGGGGCTACAGTAAGTCCTTGTCTGTGTGTTATGCAGCCTCAGTGATGGAGTGACACCAGGGGCTACAGTAAGTCCTTGTTTGTGTGTTATGTAGTCTCAGTGATGGAGTGACACCAGGGGCTACAGTAAGTCCTTGTCTGTGTGTTATGCAGCCTCCAGTGATGAGCTGACACCAGGGCTACAGTAAGTCCTTGTCTGTGTGTTATGTAGCCTCAGTGATGGAGTGACACCAGGGGCTACAGTAAGTCCTTGTCTTTGTGTTATGCAGCCTCAGTGATGGAGTGACACCAGGGGCTACAGTAAGTCCTTGTCTGTGTGTTATGTAGCCTCAGTGATGGAGTGACACCAGGGGCTACAGTAAGTCCTTGTCTGTGTGTTATGTAGCCTCAGTGATGGAGGGACACCAGGGGCTACAGTAAGTCCTTGTCTGTGTGTTATGTAGCCTCAGTGATGGAGTGACACCAGGGGCTACAGTAAGTCCTTGTCTGTGTGTTATGCAGCCTCAGTGATGGAGTGACACCAGGGGCTACAGTAAGTCCTTGTCTGTGTGTTATGTAGCCTCAGTGATGGAGTGACACCAGGGGCTACAGTAAGTCCTTGTCTGTGTGTTATATGTAGCCTCAGTGATGGAGTGACACCAGGGGCTACAGTAAGTCCTTGTCTGTGTGTTATGTAGCCTCAGTGATGGAGTGACACCAGGGGCTACAGTAAGTCCTTGTCTGTGTGTTATGCAGCCTCAGTGATGGAGTGACACCAGGGGCTACAGTAAGTCCTTGTCTGTGTTGTTATGTAGCCTCAGTGATGGAGTGACACCAGGGCTACAGTAAGTCCTTGTCTGTGTGTTATGCAGCCTCAGTGATGGAGTGACACCAGGGCTACAGTAAGTCCTTGTCTGTGTGTTATGCAGCCTCAGTGATGGAGTACACCAGGGGCTACAGTAAGTCCTTGTCTGTGTGTTATGTAGCCTCAGTGATGGAGTGACACCATGGCTACAGTAAGTCCTTGTCTGTGTGTTATGCAGCCTCAGTGATGGAGTGACACCAGGGCTACAGTAAGTCCTTGTCTGTGTGTTATGTAGCCTCAGTGATGGAGTGACACCAGGGGCTACAGTAAGTCCTTGTCTGTGTGTTAATGTAGCCTCAGTGATGGAGGGACACCAGGGGCTACAGTAAGTCCTTGTCTGTGTGTTTATGTAGCCTCAGTGATGGAGTGACACCAGGGGCTACAGTAAGTCCTTGTCTGGTGTGTTATGCAGCCTCAGTGATGGGATGACACCAGGGGCTACAGTAAGTCCTTGTCTGTGTGTTATGTAGCCTCAGTGATGGAGTGACACCAGGGGCTACAGTAAGTCCTTGTCTGTGTGTTATGTAGCCTCAGTGATGGAGTGACACCAGGGGCTACAGTAAGTCCTTGTCTGTGTGTTATGCAGCCTCCAGTGATGGAGTGACACCAGGGGCTACAGTAAGTCCTTGTCTGTGTGTTATGTAGCCTCAGTGATGGAGTGACACCAGGGCTACAGTAAGTCCTTGTCTGTGTGTTATGTAGCCTCAGTGATGGAGTGACACCAGGGCTACAGTAAGTCCTTGTCTGTGTGTTATGTAGCCTCAGTGATGGAGTGACACCAGGGGCTACAGTAAGTCCTTGTCTGTGTGTTATGTAGCCTCAGTGATGGAGTGACACCAGGGGCTACAGTAAGTCCTTGTCTGTGTGTTATGTAGCCTCAGTGATGGAGTGACACCAGGGGCTACAGTAAGTCCTTGTCTTGTGTTATGCAGCCTCAGTGATGGAGTGACACCAGGGGCTACAGTAAGTCCTTGTTCTGTGTGTTATGTAGCCTCAGTGATGGAGGGACACCAGGGGCTACAGTAAGTCCTTGTCTGTGTGTTATGTAAGCCTCAGTGATGGAGTGACACCAGGGGCTACAGTAAGTCCTTGTCTGTGTGTTATGCATCCTCGTGATGGATGACACCAGGGGCTACAGTAAGTCCTTGTCTGTGTGTTATGAAGCCTCAGTGATGGAGTGACACCAGGGGCTACAGTAAGTCCTTGTCTGTGTGTTATGCAGCCTCAGTGATGGAGTGACCCAGGGGCTACAGTAAGTCCTTGTCTGTGTGTTATGTAGCCTCAGTGATAGGAGTGACACCAGGGGCTACAGTAAGTCCTTGTCTGTGTGTTATGTAGCCTCAGTTGATGGAGTGACACCAGGGCTACAGTAAGTCCTTGTCTGTGTGTTATGTAGCCTCATGATGGAGTGACACCAGGGGCTACAGTAAGTCCTTGTCTGTGTGTTATGCAGCCTCAGTGATGGGAGTGACACCAGGGGCTACAGTAAGTCCTTGTCTGTGTGTTATGTAGCCTCAGTGATGGAGGGACACCAGGGGCTACAGTAAGTCCTTGTCTGTGTGTTATGTAGCCTCAGTGATGGAGTGACACCAGGGGCTACAGTAAGCCTCCTTGTCTGTGTGTTTATGCAGCCTCAGTGATGGAGTGACACCAGGGGCTACAGTAAGTCCTTGTCTGTGTGTTATGTAGCCTCAGTGATGGAGTGACACCAGGGGCTACAGTAAGTCCTTGTCTGTGTGTTATGCAGCCTCAGTGATGGAGGGCACACCAGGGGCTACAGTAAGTCCTTGTCTGTGTGTTATGTAGCCTCAGTGATGGAGTAACACCAGGCTACAGTAAGTCCTTGTCTGTGTGTTATGCAGCCTCAGTGATGGAGTGACACCAGGGGCTACAGTAAGTCCTTGTCTGTGTGTTATGCAGCCTCAGTGATGGAGGGACACCAGGGGCTACAGTAAGTCCTTGTCTGTGTGTTATGTAGCCTCAGTGATGGAGTGACCCAGGGCTACAGTAAGTCCTTGTCTGTGTGTTAGCAGCCTCAGTGATGGAGGGACACCAGGGGCTACAGTAAGTCCTTGTCTGTGTGTTATGCAGCCTCAGTGATGGAGTGACACCAGGGGCTACAGTAAGTCCTTGTCTGTGTGTTATGTAGTCTCAGTGATGGAGGGACACCAGGGCTACAGTAAGTCCTTGTCTGTGTGTTATGTAGTCTCAGTGATGGAGTGACACCAGGGGCTACAGTAAGTCCTTGTCTGTGTGTTATGCAGCCTCAGTGATGGAGTGACACCAGGGGCTACAGTAAGTCCTTGTCTGTGTGTTATGCAGCCTCAGTGATGGAGGGACACCAGGGCTACAGTAAGTCCTTGTCTGTGTGTTATGTAGCCTCAGTAGATGGAGTGACACCAGGGGCTACAGTAAGTCCTTGTCTGTGTGTTTATGTAGTCTCAGTGATGGAGTGACACCAGGGGCTACAGTAAGTCCTTGTCTGTGTGTTATGCAGCCTCAGTGATGGAGATGACACCAGGGGCTACAGTAAGTCCTTGTCTGTGTGTTATGCAGCCTCAGTGATGGAGGGACACCAGGGGCTACAGTAAGTCCTTGTCTGTGTGTTATGTAGTCTCAGTGATGGAGTGACACCAGGGGCTACAGTAAGTCCTTGTCTGTGTGTTATGTAGCCTCAGTGATGGAGGGACACCAGGGGCTACAGTAAGTCCTTGTCTGTGTGTTATGTAGTCTCAGTGATGGAGTGACACCAGGGGCTACAGTAAGTCCTTGTCTGTGTGTTATGCAGCCTCAGTGATGGAGTGACACCAGGGCTACAGTAAGTCCTTGTCTGTGTGTTATGTAGTCTCAGTGATGGAGTGACACCAGGGCTACAGTAAGTCCTTGTCTGTGTGTTATGTAGCCTCAGTGATGGAGTGACACCAGGGGCTACAGTAAGTCCTTGTCTGTGTGTTATGTAGTCTCAGTGATGGAGTGACACCAGGGGCTACAGTAAGTCCTTGTCTGTGTGTTATGTAGCCTCAGTGATGGAGTGACACCAGGGGCTACAGTAAGTCCTTGTCTGTGTGTTATGTAGCCTCAGTGATGACATCTTGTATACCCTAACACCCTTCACGAAGGTTCCTTTGACGCCGTTAAGGGGCTCTTGATCCAAGGAATGGGATCTGCTCTTCCCTTCCTTGGATCGAATATGAAGGCCTATTCTCCTTTGGTTGTATGAACCCTGCGGATTTAGCGCTTCCTCCATGAAAATAATAAAAATATAATCTTAGCTCGGTCTGTTACTTGTTCAAAATTTATTTCCATCGTGTAGATTCATCTACGTCTACTGTAATTATATACGTGCTTGTGGCAAATTGTCTGTCTGTCTCTGTCTGTCTGTCTGTCTGTCTCTCTCTCTCTCTCTCTCTCTCTCTCTCTCTCTCTCTCTCTCTCTCTCTCTCTCTCTCTCTCTCTCTCTCTCTCTCCTTTATCCCTTTATCGAATTTCTTCCTAAGCTCTTGATCGCCAATATTCTTTCATTTTCCTTCTTGAATATGCTCATGGATTGTTAAACTCTGTAATAAAGTTGTCACTTTTACAACTGCTGCTGCCGCTCGGATACACTCCCCAAAATTGCCATTACATCACAGAGTTCTCCAGAGACAGCGCTCCACCCGCTGAGTGGGTCAACACCGAGAAGGCCATTACAATTCTGTCACTCTGGCTACACCTTCAGTATTATTTCGTAACTTGTCAGCATCACTGTACATCTGGTAAAAACCCTGACACAGGTCTTAAGATATCCCCTTCAGGGGTGTTTGTTCCATGACGGGAATGTGGCACGAAGACCGTGCGTCACAGAACACGTGTACTGTAGGTAGGGTAGCCGCGGAAGGAGCGACAGCTAGAGGCTGCAACTCACACACTGAGGGATTTGGCGTCGATCCCCGGCACAAGTGGAAACGTTAGGCATGTTTCCTTGAGCCTGCTGTTCCTGTTCACCTAGCAGTATGCAGGTACCTGGGTGTTAGGAGACTAGTCTTTGTCGCATCCTGGGCGAGAGGATTTAAAGACCCCCATTGTAAATAAGACAGAGTCCTCAGTGATACCCCTGACTTTATTTGGTTATTCTGGGGAAAAATCCGAACAAATTCTCCTACTACATTCTTCTCCCTTAAATAAAACTGACTTCCTTTTCCTCTTCCACTGCCGTGGCATGTTACCCTTTCTGTCTTAACTTTAATTGATCCTGAAGTAAAATATAGAAAATATTTTATACTGCTGCCGTGGAGTAGCATCCAGGGTGATGCTTTTCATTTTAAAAGCATAATGAAAAAACATACTGAGTAGGTCCAGTTCTCGCCCATCTAATATCACTGATTCATCTTAACAATCTACCTTCCTACCCGCCTCTCCCTCGCCATTAATGATGCCCAGAGATTTTACTTCATTGCCGCTACGTGGCAATTAATTCGACTCCTCTAAGACTCCAGTGCTAATTGCAAGCAGTATGGAAAAATATAATGATGAGATGTGAGGCTTCATCATACACTGGGAATGATGTCACTATTGACGGCACAGTCATGGTCACAGACCGGGCCGCGGGGGCATTGACCCCAGAAACCCCCTCCAGGTTTACTCCAAGGCGGAGTGTCAAATTCTTGATTATTTTTGATACAGCGAAACTTTAAGCTCGCAATAAAACTTGCAGCAAATATTAGAAAGTTGCCGGGACTCGCAGAAGGAAACAAGAATAATGAGAACACTAGAAATTAAAGTTCTGATTCTTAAACAATTAAGCACTGATTATGTAAAGAGAACAAAGAAATTATAAAAAAAAGGTTAAACGTTGGAGACCTTTGGTATAGCTAAATGACTTTTTATCTAGTAATTTGATAAGGTTTGCAATGATCATTGAGAAACAATTTACCAAAGGTCAGAAAGGAAACTATTGGAGTCAGATTACCCAAAACGTTAAGGTTAAAAGTGTGTATGAGAGACAGACCGAGAGAGACCGAGACCGAGAGAGACCGAGACCGAGAGAGACCGAGACCGAGAGAGACCGAGACCGAGAGAGACCGAGACCCCGTAGCAGACGCACGGCGATTCCGGGTTATTAAACCTTTGGTTGACAATTAATCAGATACTAAATCAAATGTAAATTCTTTTTTCAGTCGCATTTCCAGTCTCTCCCCAATAAAATTAGCTCCTGGATACTTTGGAGTGGGTTATATTGGACTGCATTGTATGTACCAAGACAGCAACAACACGACTTACGTTCTTATCCCACAGATGATTTTGTATCTCTGGAGAACGGAAGAGAGCGCTCGTATTTTAATCCGTCACTATCTGGAGGATTTTAATTTAATAGTACATGATGGCAGGGGTGACCAAGAAGCCCGACCCTTGTCAGTGCTTGCTGGTGTTAATGATAGCAACGTATAATGACGTTTTGGCAGATGCCAAAACTGAGTCATCCTCTGAAGAAGCGTCACTATGTCAATGATTTATGAAAATGGTATATAATACCGACAAGTAGATAAGTAAGACGCCGTACATCACTTAGGTATATTTATTGTTGAAATATTTCTCCTCAGTAAGCTCCTTCAGTCAAATACAAAAGACCCTCAAATATGGAGAGATCTGTCTCCAAATTTAGTCTCTCCTGTATTTGACTGAACAAACCTGTGTAGGCGAAACGTTTTAATAATTTATACCAAACTCTGCCAGTCTTCTCTCCGTGAACTCTCCCTGGCCATCATTACACTCAAACCAATTATTTACATATGAAGACCCTACATGAGAGTTCTTCCACATACCCTTCCTCAGGGGCTCCTGTGCTGATTACTGTAAACTCTCGGCAGACTAATTAATGTGACTGTAGACTTATATAATTTCAATCTGGAGAAAGCGTAAACAAATATAATACATAATGCATATACAACTAAAATTTTAAATGTAACGTGTTCAAAAGTGCTCAGCAGACAATTACTGACACAGACAAGAGATAAACTTGGGATAACTACTTAATATTAAAAACTACAATCTCAACTGAACTTCACGAATTTGTACTTACCTACAATCCTTGAGTTATATGTATAAATCACAACGAACGACTTTCACTGAATAAACAGAACAATGGTTAGGAATAAGATGTTCATGTAAGTGGCAGGCCAAGTGTTGTACCGTTCAGCCAAGAGAGTTCTATTAGTATGATTGTACATAACTGTATCAGCCACAAACAGCTGCGATGCGTCTCATCCCACACATCCAGAGTCTGCAAGACACATCTATTATTGTGCCTCTCAAACCCAATATTAATCGTAAGGAATGATAGTTAATAAACAGAAGAATTGACGGGTATCTTAAATTATGGTTTATTCCAGCAGCAGTGCCAGTGTTTCCAAGGTTGTTTTCATTTTACCAAAGAGGACCTCAACTGGAGGTAGAAATATGCAGACAAATCCACATTTTTAAGTCTATTTGCGGGTTCCCGTTAAACATTTTAGGACGTCATGCATCAGGAACTGGAGTTTCAGTCTGTAACTCCATTTATTATAATTTTTAATGCAATACCTGGAGTCAGGGTTTTAAAGACTTAAGAGCAAAAAATTACAGACTGAGGTAAGACAAACTCAGCAGCTGTGAGGAAATGACATTCGTTATAACATTTCGCACTCTGCAGAACCTTTTTCAGATGGTCTGATGAAGCTCTACACGGCGAAACATCCCAATAATAGCTTGCGTAGTACGTCATATAGATCCAAAACCAGCGGCTGTCATTAAAGACTTTCAGACAACAACAACAGCAACAACAACAACAACAACAGCAACAACACAAGATAAACTGGTTAAAATGGAATGTAATGTTTATATAATGACACTGAAGATAACGCAGATTTTAAAACTTAAAACTCGATATATAGCAACTGTTTGCATGTATGTTACAGTGTTACAGTAACGACGTCTGTCAGCTGTGAACAAACGACACGGGTACAGGAAAGCTTATAAAAATAAACACAAAAACAGCTATAATTATAACCATATTTTCTAAAGGGGTGGACCGGTAAGCCAGGGGAAGGCCTCGGTCAGATGATGAAAAGCTCCAGCTGTGGGTCATCATATGACTAAGACCACCATCAGGAAACACTTGTCCTGGTTCCTGACAGACCTTACCAGCCAACCAGGTAAGCGCAACTGTGACAATAACATCGCTCTGTGTAGGGATTATACGCAACCAAACACTGTCTCAATAAATCCTGTTTTATACCTGTGTCGTTTTCTTCAGCATTGTCAGCGCAACACTTTTGTATCTAACTCTTCTTAGTACATCTGCGTCATTGTCCATATAATCTCTTTCTTCCTTTTCTTCAGCTTTATTTGGTACTCTTTAAATTTAGTTCTAAACGATTTATATTATTACTGGCCTTGCCATGATCAGGTAATTTTTTACAGACAGGTATGATGCTTGCCAGGAAACAGGACATGTGTTTCCTGACGAAGATCTTACTCACATGATTACCCACAGCTGAAGCTTTTGGTCATCTGACAAAGGCCTTTCGCTGGCTTACCGGACCATCCTTTTAAAAATTATGGTTATATATATTTTTTTTATTATAACTCATAAAGACTGTCAACATATTTATTCTGATTTAAACAAAAAATCAGAGAAAAGGGAATTTATGTACAATTCTTTTGATTCCATCACACACTGAATTACTCCTACATGATAACATTGATAAATTACTTAAAGAAGGGAAATAGAGAATATAATTAGGGAATATCTCTAGTTAGCATTAGGAATAATATTGGAAGAAAAGCAAATAATGAAACAGTGCTTTAGGAATACAGTTGAAAGTCTGATATGTATTACCCACTATGGTAATATGGACGTAGACACGCATGTTGACTAAACTTGTAGTATAACCAGACTGACTGACGATGTAGTAGTTAGACTTAAGCTTTGTTACAAGTAATTAAACTGAATAGAAAATATGTGATCAGTCTTATGATCACTGTGCTTATTGAGGAATATAGAGATGTACAATATAATAACCTACGTGATATAAGATATATTCAGAAAATATCCTAGATTTGCTTTTAACACAAGATAATATGTATATATAAATGTAGATGCACTCATATTAACCCTTTTGAGTCTAAGTTCCAAGGTTTTTTGTATATCTGTATGATCTTGTTCGACGTCCACAGATTGGATATAGGATGCAAAATAAACTTGACATTTGGGTGCTAAAATCTAAATCCAGTGATTGCAAGTAAAGACAGTTTTGAAAAAAGCTATTAATTCATTTGCCGAGGAAATATCTCTTAACAAATCTTCTTGATTACACAGTGACATACAAACTTCAGACAAATTTCTTAGTTAACCATGTACAAAAAATCTCCGTTTTCTCTCGAGCAATTATATCATATTTTCTATGGTGAGCTAAAGTGTGCGAAGAGGAACAACTGCGAACAATTTCTAGAAGGTGTACACTCCAGAGGGAAAATGCTTAGCTTCTTATCGATCACATAAGGCTTCTAAATATAACAAATTGCCCTCATTTGTTCTTGTCAATAACATTTAATTAGTGATAGGGAGTGTTCAGTACGAGACTTGCCGGGACTTGTGTGTTTATAGTAAAATAAGGGAGCAGTGGGCCCATGTGCCTGGTGTAACTCACCCGGCGTCCGCCAGATGGCATGAGAGTGTCGGTGGTGCAGGAAAGTCAGTCTGCTCTTGTGATCGGTGGCATGGGTGTAGCTAGGCGTTTTTCTACTATGTTTTGACTTCTTAGAAACCAACTTCATTGGATTATTTGCAAATGAACATGGAAACGCCCTCCATATGTAGCAGGTTAGTGTTTGCAAGCAGTGCATGGTGTGTTTCCCGGGTAAATAGAAGATTGGGGCGTGTGTGTGTGTGTGTGTGTACATAAGGAGAACCTCCCAAACAGCTGACTAGCTCTCCAGCTGAACGATAACTGACCTGACAAGCCGCTAGGTCAAAACCTTCAATCTGACCTGTGACTGAAGTGCGTGTATCTGTTTAACTGCTAATATCTGAACTCGCCTGTTAAGGCAGCTAGGTGTTGTAAACCACGTGTGCTATGTCCCTCCCTGACAGACTCTGTATAGGGTGGGGTACGGGTGGGGATTTGCCTGTAGTTGGGGGTTAGTAATTAAACCTCACCCATCCCTCCCCTTTCCAATCAAACATTAACGTTACAGTGTTACGCCCCATCTGGTTTCTCTTCATGTGGAACCAACAAAGATCTGCCAATATGATCTATTTCAGTAGGTTTGCCAATGAAATTCCGAGGTAATTTCAAAATGCATGTGTTAATTAGTCGGACATATAATTATTCTGGGCGTAATATTGACAGGAGAAATTGACAGAACTAATCCGCTCTTCGTCTTGACGTAGCGGAGGCCGGAATATTGTTTGATACTTTGACAGGACGTGTTTCCAGGTAACTTGACAGTTAATGTAACAGGTAATTTTTTTTTTTTATCTGGGTACAGACACCGAGAGGTGTATACAGATCTGTGTATATACGAAGTTTAATTTAATACATGTTTTGTGGAATTAATCATGACTATATTGTCTGGGTGAACTGCAGCTTTAATAACCAACGTGGGGTTCAATAAGTTTTTAAATTTAATCAAGTAACTTCTTATGACTGAGCATATACACAGGTGTATATCTACGTGTATATGTAGTTCACTTTAATGTATTGTTTTATGAATTAAACTTACGTTTAGTGCCGAGATGAATTAAGCTTAGTCTTAATGACTCTTAATGATCCCAAGCCTAAATAATAACTTTGAGGGGAAAGTGCGTAACTACTATATGAGGATATAACAAACATCTTCCAAGGGTTCAAGACGTGACAACTACTGGATAACTGGAAATTGGTTAACGATTCTTATATTTGAGAAGACAAGAGACAAAGGGTACTTAAGTACAAGCTGGTATCACCAACTTCCATTTTCTCCAAGGTAATAGGGAAGATTGTAAAGAGAAGGTGACAGTGGTGAAGAGACGTGAGTAAACACTAGGATATGATTCTTTAGAAAACATTTGGGTTCTAGGACCTTGATCATTTCCAACACACAAGGTTGTGAACAATGCCATCTCAACTTAATGACTGAGGCTGGAGATGACGTGAGGTAGCCAAGAGGTCCCTTGTGAGGTGACCTTATGATAGAGTATCATATGTGGTAGTGTTATAGATATGTTTTAGCTTCCAGTTTTTTGCTCCACGGTGTCGGCTACAGTGTGAGTGGCTGTGCCTCTGTCCAATTCTTCGAGTGTTACTTGGGGTTCTTGTGTAGGACACAGGCGTTGCTTACGTCGTCCCTCTTGCAGGCGCACTTGTGTTGACTCAGGCAGATAGACAAACTTCAGTCTATCTTCTCTCTGAGTAAAATGTCGGCAAGGCATGGTGTAGAGCCTGTTGCTGCAGGGGTGTAGGACTGCTCTTAGTGATGTATTTAATGGAAGATGTAACCATTGTAGATATACTCTTGATGCTCCTTTGAGCACCTGGTTGGTGTATCTAGCAATATCCTCTCGAGGGAGCACTAAGAACTGCTTGGCGGAAGGTTCCATGGGTGTTTTGTGAGCATGGCTTGAGCCTTGAGCCTGCAATCCCATGTGAAAGTGGGTAAACTGAAGACAAGCGAACGCCTGTGCTATATAGACACACTCCTCTTTAAGGAAACAAGGGCTGGAGATGGTAATAGCTCTGAAGAAGAGAAGAAACCAGTTATGACGCTTCTTTTGGTGTAAGTGTCAAGGTGTGAATCGACGTGTATACGATCGACTTGCTCAAGGAAAGCTGTGGCTGTCGAGATACATTCACAGGAGGACGTCGAGGAATGGGGGTCTTTCGTCTCTTTCGAGTTCCGAGGGCGTGGATATTAAAGGCCTTCCTCAATAAAATCAACACATTCGAGTCATCTATAAAATTTATTTTGGAGCTCGAAAAAGAGGTAAGATTCCCTTTCCTCGGCATCGTCCTGTGCAGGTTCAGGAGACCAGAAACGGAATAAAACTGGGAGGCTAGAAACTACAGGTATTGAAGAAATAAAAGGATCTAGGAGTAAACGTCCCATCGAATGACTGAAGAGCTATGATGATACACAGAGTTCAACTGTGCATATGTCTTTACATCACACACAATATACTGCCAAAAGAACACATGAATTGTCTGACCTAGGCAGCCTGGGAGAGGCTAGCAAATCTCGGAATGGCTTTTAGGAATTTCAACAAAGAATCTTTAAAGGCACTGTACACAACGTACGTCAGGACCTTCTTGAAATATGCAGCACCAGCATGAAGTCATCTCCTGATGGCTCCATGCCGGTGCATTTTTTCAAGCTTATGATGCTCATAAGGTTGAAAAAGTGCAAAGGCTTACAAATAGATTAGTCCCAAAGTTAAGAGGTGCGCATTATGAAGAGACTAAATGAAATAAACAAGGGAGGAGACCTAATGAGTATACGATTACTCAGAGTAATTGATGGAGCAGATAAGGATAACTGCTTCTTGGCAGCTATCCTTATCTGCTCCATCAGAGGACGAGGTACAAAAAGACATCGATGTAAGTTTAAAACACAGATGAGTCACAGAAATGCTAAGAATCTCTCTTTGAATCTCATAGTGGGAAAGTGAAATGAAGTGGAAGTGATATAGGTAGATTCAATACATAGTTTTAAGAGGATACGATGGGGCTCTAGATACCAGAAACAGCAATGTCGGTCGATGATGTATAAGAGGCGGTGAACACAGGGAGGGAGGGAGGAAGAGTGAGTGGAAGGAAGGAAGGAAGGAAGGAGAGAGTGAGTGGAAAGAAGGAAGGGAGAAGAGAGAGGGAGAGGTAGGTTTAGCTCGAAGTGTTCATTAAATTAACGCAGTTACTGCCTTGCGTTATCTAACGCAGGTTTGCAGCAAATAACGTAAGCCAGCAAGGCAGCAGATAACGTAAGCCAGCAAGGCAGCAGATAACGTGAGGCAGCAAGGCAGCAGATAACGTAAGCCAGCAAGGCAGCAGATAACGTAAGCCAGCAAGGCAGCAGATAACGTAAGCCAGCAAGGCAGCAGATAACGTAAGCCAGCAAGACAGCAGATAATGTAAGCCAGCAAGGCAGCAGATAATGTAAGCCAGCAAGGCAGCAGATAATGTAAGCCAGCAAGGCAGCAGATAATGTAAGCCAGCAAGGCAGCAGATAATGTAAGCCCAAGCAAGATGACCAGCAGATAAGTGTAAGCCAGCAAGGCAGCAGATAACGTAAGCCAGCAAGGCAGCAGATAACGTAAGCCAGCAAGGCAGCAGATAACGTAAGCCAGCAAGGCAGCAGATAACGTAAGCCAGCAAGGCAGCAGTTAATGCAAGCCAGCAAGGCAGCAGATAAATACATGAGTAGATGTGGGTGGGTGTGAGTTAGACCTGATAGCTTGTGCTAACAGGTCGGTTGCCGTGTTCCTCCCTTAAGTCAATGTGACCTGACCTGTCTAGGTTGGGTGCATTGGCTTAAGCCGGTAGGAGACTTGGACCTGCCTCGCATGGGCCAGTAGGCCTTCTGCAGTGTTCCTTCGTTCTTATGTTCTTATGTTCTTATAATGTAAGCCAGTAAGGCAGCAGATAACGTAAGCCAGTAAGGCAGCAGATAACGTAAGCCAGCAAGGCAGCAGATAACGTAAGCCAGCAAGGCAGCAGATAACGTAAGCCAGCAAGGCAGCAGATAACGTAAGCCAGCAAGGCAGCAGATAACGTAAGCCAGCAAGGCAGCAGATAACGTAAGCCAGCAAGGCAGCAGATAACGTAAGCCAGCAAGGCAGCAGTTAATGCAAGCCAGCAAGGCAGCAGATAACGTAAGCCAGCAAGGCAGCAGATAACGTAAGCCAGCAAGGCAGCAGATAACGTAAGCCAACAAGGCAGCAGATAATGTAAGCCAGCAAGGCAGCAGATAATGTAAGCCAGCAAGGCAGCAGATAACGTAAGCCAGCAAGGCAGCAGATAACGTAAGCCAGCAAGGCAGCAGATAACGTAAGCCAGCAAGGCAGCAGTTAATGCAAGCCAGCAAGGCAGCAGATAACGTAAGCCAGCAAGGAAGCAGATAACGTAAGCCAGCAAGGCAGCAGATAACGTAAGCCAACAAGGCAGCAGATAATGTAAGCCAGCAAGGCAGCAGATAACGTAAGCCAGCAAGGCAGCAGATAACGTAAGCCAGCAAGGCAGCAGATAACGTAAGCCAGCAAGGCAGCAGATAACGTAAGCCAGCAAGGCAGCAGATAACGTAAGCCAACAAGGCAGCAGATAACGTAAGCCAACAAGGCAGCAGATAACGTAAGCCAACAAGGCAGCAGATGACGTAAGCCAGCAAGGCAGCAGATAACGTAAGCCTGTGGAAAATAATCAATGGTGCAAAATTTAGTAAGTACTCTAATAAGCAAATTACATTTAAAAAATTCTTGTCACTACTGTAACATCCAGCAAAGAAAAAAGTTGTGTTACAAAAGTTTAGATGCACGTGTTCGAAATCTTTATTAGTGGATAATTAATGAGACTGATGTATGGACTTTAACATATATGCTTTGCAGCTGTGTTATGAGTGAATTACGGAGTGGATTAAATATTTTTTCCCTATCCTTTGACCCATGATCGTATCTGGCAGCGTGGCGGCTCAGTAGTCGTCATCAGTGGTGGTGCATAAAGCGGGTAAGTCACTGCTGGCTGGTCCTGGTAGTTATACTTCTTTGAAGTCGCATTCAGTTGCCACTCTCTCACTAATCTTCCTCGAGGAACTCTCGCTTATTTTGATGTTTACTTTTTTTTTATCTCCTTTCGTTCTGATCCAACTCATTCAATCTGTATTCATTTTGTTAACTTGAGTATACCTGGAACGGGTTTCGGGGGTCAACGCCCCCGCTGCCCAGCCTGAGACCAGGCCTCGTGGTGGATCAGGGTCTGATCAACCAGGCTGTTACTGCTGACCGCATGAAAACTGACGTACGAACCACAACTCGGCAGGTCAGGCACTAACTTTAGGTGCCTGTCCAGTGCCTTCTTAGAGACAGCCATGAGTCTATTGGTAATCCCCCTTATGTATACTGGGATGCAGTTGAATAGTCTTGGACCCCTGATACTTAGTGTGTTATCTCTGTGTACTCGTGGCTCCCCTGCTTTTTCATCGGGGGAATGTTGCATCTCCTACCGAGTCTTTTGCTTTCATAGGGAGTGATTTTCTTGTGCCAGTTTGGCACCAATTCCTCTAGGATTTTCCAAGTATGTATTATCATGCATCTCTTTCGCCTGCATTCCAGGGAATACAAATCAAGGGGCTTCAACCATTCCCAGTAATTTAGGTGCCTTATCGTACTTACATGTGTGCTGTGAAAGTTCTTTATAGACTCTCCAGGTCAGCAATTTCGCCTGTCTTGAAGGGGGCAGATAGTGTACAGCAGTATTCCAGCCTAGAGAGAACAAACGATTTGAAGAGAATCATCATGGGCCTGTCGTCCCTAGTTTTTGAAGGTCCTCATTATCCATCCTATCATTTTCCTAGCAGATGCGGTAGATACGTTGTGGTCTTTGAAGGCGAGATCCTCTGACATTATCATTCCCAGGTCATTCACATTACTTTCTCGCTCTCTTGTATGGTTAGAATTTAATTTCCTTAAGTTTTCCGTACCTGAGTAGCTAAAATTTCTCTTCAGTGTACTTGATATTGTTTTGAGTGGCCCATTTGAAGCTTTGGTTGATGTCCACATGGAATCTTGCGGTGTCTTCGATGGAGGACACTGTCATGGCAATTCGGGTGTCATCCGCAAAGGAAGACACCGAGCTATGGCTTACATCTCTGTGTCAGATATGAGGATGAGGAATAGTATGGGAGAGAGTATTGTGCCTCGTGGAACAGAACTATTCACTGTAGCTGCCTCAGACTTTACTGTTAATCTTTGTGTTCTATTTGTTAGGAAGTTATAGATCCATCTACCAACTTTTCCTGTTATTCAGTATCGCTCATTTTGTACGCTATTACATCGTGGTAACACTTATCGAAGGCTTTTGCAAAGTCTGCATATACTACATCTGCATTTTGTTTATCCTCTATAGCGTTCAAGACCTTGTCATAGTGGTCCAGCAGCTGGGAGAGGCAGGAGCTATCTGCCCAAAACCCGTGTTACCCTGGGTTGTGTAACTGATGGATATCTAGGTGGTTGGCGATCTTGCTTCTTAGAACCCTTCCAAAGATTTTTTTTTACGGTATGTTAGTGCTATCGGCCTGTAGCTCTTTGCAATTGCTTTACTGCCACATTTGTAGAGTGGAGCTATGTCTGTTGTTTTCAGTGAGTGTGGGATGACCCCTGTGTCCATGCTCCCTCTCCATAGAATGCTGAAGGCACGTGATGGACTTTTTGCAGTTCTTGATGAACACGGAGTTCCATGAGTCTGGGCCTGGGGCAGATTGCATGGGCATGTCATTTATTGCCCTTTCAACGTCTTGTGGTGTTAGGATAATATCAGAGTTTTTTGAGATGGTCAGATTTTGGGTCTCGGTCATAAAAAGTTCATTTACATTGTCGACCCTTAGTCTGGGTAACGGCTCGCTGAACACTGAGTCGTATTGTGACTTAAGTATCTCACTCATTTCTTTGCTGTCATCTATGTAGGTCCCATCTCGCCTAAGCAGGGGCCCAGTACTGGATGTTGTTTTACCCTTAGATTTAGAGTAAGAGAAGACGTATTTTTTTTTTTCAGTTTCCTTTATGGCTTTTAGTTCTTCCTGAGATTCTTGTCTCCTATAAGATTCCTTAAGCTTAAGTTCGATATTTGCTATTTCTCTGACCAGTGCCTCCCTTCGTATTTCAGATATATTGGCCCCTCTCAGCAGCTGTGATTCTTCGCCTTCGTCTGTATAGGGAGTCTCTCTCTCTTTCTAGTTTACATCTTCGCTTTCTTTTTCTTAATGGAATGTGCATTGAGCAGACCTCAAGTGCCACGGAATTAATTTTTTCAAGGCAAAGGTTCGGGTCCGTGTTTAGGATACATTCCCAGCTTGTTTCATTTTGAACATGGCTGACTTGTTCCCATTGTATGTTTTTGTTATTGAAGTTGAATTTGGTGAAGACACCCTAATGACTAATGATATTTTGCCGGTCAGGAGCCCTGTGCATACATGTTTGTACCTCTATTATGTTTTAATCTGAGTGTATTGTCTTTGATACGGTTATATTAAGAATCAGATCGCCATTGTTAGTGATTATGAGGTCCAGCGTATTTTTAGTCTTGTAGGCTCTAATATTTATTGGTTTAAAGTGAATTTGTTCCAGACATTTAATAGCTCAAGTGTGTGTGAATTTTCATCTGAGCTGCCTCCTGGGGTGATCTTTAAATAATTTGCTACGCTCCTCCATTTTAGGTGTCTCAAGTTGAAATCTTCCAGTAGCAAGGTGTTTGGGGTAGGAGTTGGGAGATTTTCCAGACAGTGGTCAGTTTTCAAAAGCTGTTGCTGGAATTGCTGGGAAGTTGCATCCGGAGGCTTGTATACAACCACATTGGCAAGGTTTTGATTTTCAATCTTTACTGCCAAAACTTCAACTACATCACTTGAGGTGTTTAGTAGTTCTGAGTAAATAAGCGACTCTGTGACATACAAGCCAACCCCACCCCCCTTGTTGCCTGTTTAGTCTATCGTATCTGAACAGGTTATAACCTGGGATCCATATTTCGTTTTCAGAATGATCTTTTATGTGAAAGATGCAAACATTGCGTTTGACTCCGTGAGCAGTCCCTTGATGTAAGGAAATTTGTTGTTTGTTGACGGCTTTAGACCCTGTATGTTTGCAAAGATAATTGTCGTTATATTGATGGAAATTAGGGGAGTTTTTATTTGCTGGCTTTAATATCTGTTGTTCTGGGGTGGAGGCCAATGACTGTTCCTCTGCTCCAGAAGTGTTTTCAGTTGGTGTAACATTTCTGTCATTTCTTGCCAGTCTTTTTTCCTTCTTGGCACTAAAAATTCTCCTTATCTGGAGAGGTTATGGCTCCCATCTTTTGTTTCCCATAGCAAGACTGGTCTGTCTCTCTCTTCCCTGTAGATGATATGCTTGGCAGTATACGTTGTAGCATTTTCTTTCGTGGACTGACGAGTGAAATAAGTTGCAGGAAGAGGAGTTGCACCCTCCTATTGTCATGTGGATGCGGCATTTTTTGGGATGGTCAAAGGTGCATGTTCCACCTGTTTGTCCAGATATACCGTGTTCAGATTCGTGTCCAGATATACCGTGTCTGTATACCGTGACTGCAGATACCCAAGGCATAGAATTTGCATTGATTGGAATTTTGTTTGCTAGGATTTTTTGTGGTTGCGTTGTTAATAGCATTCTGTACTCACCTAGTTGTGGTTGCAGGGTTAGTCACAGCTCCTGGCCCCGCCTCTTCACTGGTCGCTACTAGGTCACTCTTCCTGCTCCATGAGCTTTATCATACCTTTTCTTAAAGCTATGTATGGAACCTGCCTCCACTACATCACTTCCCAGACTGTTCCACTTCCTGAATATGATATAAAATACATGTTGATGAATAGGACGTATGTAACATCCTTGTGATTCATCTGAGTCTTCAACTTCCAATTATGACCCCTTGTTGCTGTGTCCCATCTCTGGAACATCCTGTTTCTGTTCACCATGTCGATTTCTTTCAGTATTTTATATGTCGTTATCATATGCCCCCCCTATCTCTCCTGTCCTCCAGTGTCGTCAGGATGATTTCCCTTAACCTCTCTTCGTAGGACATACCCCTTAGCTCCGGGACTAGGCTTGTTGCAAACCTTTGCACTTTCTCTAGTTTCCTTACGTGCTTGGCTAGGTGAGGGTTCCAAACTGGTGCTGCATACTCCAATATGGCCCTAATGTACACGATGTACAGGGTTCCTGAACGATTCCGTATTGAGATGTCGGAATGCTGTTCTTGGGTTTGCTAGGCGCCCGTATGCTGCAACAGTTATTTGGTTGATGTGCGCCTCAGAAGATGTACCCGGTGTTATACTCACTCCAAGATCCTTTTCCTTGAGTGAGGTTTGTAGTCTCTGGCTTCCTAAACTGTACTCCGTCTGCGGTCTTTTTTGCCCTTACCCAATCTTCTCGACTTTGCACTTGGTGGGATTGAACTCCAGGAGCCGGTTGCTGGACCAGGTCTGTAGCCTGTCCAGATCCCTTTGTAGTTCACCATGGTTCTGTATGCCACTTATGGCAATGTCTCCGTCAGTCTTATTCAGGGCTGTGTGATTACTCTGTCTACCTTTATATTTCCAGGTGTTTTTTCTCGGGTATTTACCTAATGTTTATCTGTTTCTTCTCAAGTTATTTAAAGACGAGTATTTCAAGCTAATTGTGCATTATCCAATAGTGGTCTCATATAGTGTGTATTATCCTGAACTAACTCTTGATAATCCTAAAAAGTGTTGTTATAAGTGACCGCGTTGAAGGTTCAGATGATATACTGCTTGTGAGCTTCCTGGAATACTTGCAGTAATCTCACTCCTAAAGCTCCCCCCCTCTCTTTTTTTTTTTACACAGGGTTTGACAAGGTTAAGGATCCCTAGCTTTATTGACAAGCTATTTACAGGTTAAGGATTCCTAACTTTATTGGCAATTTAAGAGCTGTTACCTATATCAGCTCATTTGAAAGCATTTTTATTGTTATGAGACATACAAGTAAGGAACAGGATGAAGTTGGAGTCATCTGTGGGCCAGCACTTTCGTGTGATCAACTGACTTTATCTCGTTGACATCATTATGCTGTAGGAATGAGTTCCATACTCGAGTCATCCTGGGTATATATGATCTCAGATGGAGTGATGTTCTGGAGAAGGGTACAGCCAGAGTGAAGTTGCTGCTTTCTGCCCGTCTTGTGGCATAAAAGCTTGTTTCACGCTGTCCTCGAAGTGGATCCAAGTGTGGTATTTTGACAATATTGGCCTTGTACATAACAGTAAGGCCACCCACATCCCTCCTGTGTTGAAGGCTCTGCTGAAATGACAGATCTATCCAGGATGGGTCCAGGCGAGAGATGAGACGTCTTGGTCTGTTCTTTACTCTGTCAAGCAGTCGCAGATGAGAGGGGGGTGGGCAGACAAACCAAGAAAGTGGAGCATACTCAAGGTGTGAGCGTACTTGTGCCTCGTACAGAATCTTGCAGCCCCTACTGTCAAGTAGATGCGAGATACGGCGAAGTGCTGTAAGCTTCCTGCTGTAAGCTCTCTCTCTCTCTCTCTGTCTGTCTCTGTCTGTCTCTGTCTGTCTCTGTCTGTCTCTGTCTCTGTCTCTGTCTCTCTCTGTCTCTCTCTGTCTCTCTCTGTCTCTCTCTGTCTCTCTCTTCGTCTCTCTCTGTCTCTGTCTCTCTCTCTTCTCTCTCTCTCTCTCTGTCTCTCTCTGTCTCTCTCTCTCTCTCTGTCTCTCTGTCTCTCTCTGTCTGTCTCTGTCTCTCTGTCCTGTTCTCTCTGTCTCTGTCTCTCTCTCTGTCTCTCTCTCTCTGTCTCTCTCTCTCTCTCTCTCTCTCTCTCTCTCTCCAGTTCAACGTCTTCTATATTACTTTGCTTTCTGTTCGTCAGTTTCTCCTTTCTCCTTTGGAGTAACTTCCCTGATAGCCCTGAAGTATTGATTTAAAACCCTCCTGACAGTCCAAGACCATTAAGTCTTCCCATTCTTTCATTTCTTTTGTGAGTATATCAAAAGATTTAAGTTAGTCAGGAGTGACATTACTTTATGCCATATCTCTTGATCTGATCGTAATTATGTATCCCAGAATAATTATCTTCCATCTCACTTTTTTAAGATATATACATTTTTTCAAGGCAGGTGGGGCGAGTCAGGATGATGATGGATGATGATAGAGAGCCATTTGGATTGGTGACAGAGAAGGATGGGGAGTGGTGAGCAGTGTTATGATTAACCGTGGGTAGGCACTGCACGCCCACCGGCTAACTAGGTCAGTCTCCAGGATCCCAAGTCCATACCTGATAGGCGAACCCTTCAGGGTATATTTCTTGCAGCTTAATCATGTACAGGTTTATGAAGCTCTGGCAGCATCTTGTGAACTCCCCACCTTCCTTCCTCAGCCTGTTTACTTGGTCCTTGGCTGTTTTCTTCCTGATATGGCTATACAACAGGTTTGGGTGAGACTTAACTTTCGATGCTATGTCATTTTCCTATTGTCGCTGAGCCTCCCTTCTTATCTGTGCATATTCATTTCTGGTTCTTCAGCTAATCTCTCTATTTTTCCTGAGTCCTTTGTCTTCTGTATTTTTTCCATTCTCTAGTGCACTTAGTTTTTTGCCTCCTACACTTTTGGGTGAACAAAGGACTTGTTCTGGTCTTCGCATTATTTCTGTTGCCCTTGAGAACAAACCTCTCTACCTCCTTGCATTTTGTTGTCACATCCATGATTTCTTTTACTGGCTTTCCTACCAATTCTCTTTTCCACTGAAAGTTTTGCAAATAGTTCCTCATGCCTGTATAGTCCTTCCCTTTTGTAGCTTGGCTTCTCCCATCCTATTCCTGCTACCCTCTCCACTTGTAGCTCAACTATGTATTCAAAGCTCAGAACAACGTGATCACTAGCTCCAAGGGGCCTTACGTGATATCCTCGATGTCCAAACTACTCAAGGCGAATACTACGTCCAGTCTTCCTGGTTCATCCTCACCTCTCTCTGGTAGTGTCCCTAACATGTTGATGCATGAGGTTTTCCAGTACCACATCCATCATCTTGGCGCTCTATGCTTCGGAACCCCCATGAGACTCCTGGAGTCCCATGGTGGTCCCATGGGATTTAGTTGCCTGCATTGCAGCTTTCTTTTCTTCAATCTCTTCACTATCTGTTGTCCTTGGACCCAGTGGTCGTCATTTTCCCTCTTAGCTTTCCCTGGGCACCTCTGTGGTCTGTTAGGGCCTCTTTGTGTATCTTAGCTATTTCATTTTCTGCAGTCCTCTCCATTGTTCGTGATGTGCTCCTCTGTTTTTTTTCTCGGGCTCCACAGTCTGATAGGGCCTCTGCCCACAGTTTCACTCCTTCGTTCCCTACAGTCCCCTCGTTTGTGACTGAGGTAGCAGGTTTCTGATGTCATGCCCATATTGCTCCTTAGTTCTTTAGGCTCCTGTCTTTAGGTTCCTGTCATCCACTACATCACTTGCTAGGCTATTCCACTTCATGACTACTCTATTGTTGAAGAAATACTTCCTAACATCCCTGAGTCTTCAACTTCCAATTGTGACCTCTTGTTTCTGTGTCCCCTCCCTGGAACATCCTGTCTCTATCCACCTTGTCTATTCCACGCAGTATTTTGTATGTCGTTATCATGTCTCCCCTGACCCTCCTGTCCTCCAGTGTCGTCAGTCCGATATCCCTCAACCTTTCTTCGCAGGACATTCCCCTGAGCTCCAGAACTAACCTTGTTGCAAACCTTTGTACTTTCTCTAATTTCTTGACGTGCTTGACCAGGTGTGGGTTCCAAACAGGTACTGCATACTCCAGTATGGGCCTGACGTACACAGTATACAGTGCCTTAAACGATTCCTTACTAAGGTGTCGGAACGCTATTCTCAGGTTTGCCAGGCGCCATATGCTGCAGCAGTTATCTGGTTGGTGTGTGCCTCCGGAGACGTATTCGGTGTTATGGTCACCCCAAGATCTTTCTCCTTGAGCGAGGTTTGCAGTCTTTGACCACCTAGCCTATACTCTGTCTGCAGTCTTCTTTGCCCTTCTCTGATCTTCATGACTTTGCACTTGGCAGGGTTGAATTCGAGAAGCCAGTTGCTGGACCACGTGTCCAGCCTGTCCAGGTCTCTTTGAAGTCCTGCCTGATCCTCATCTGATTTAATTCTCATTAACTTCACATTATCTGCGAACAGGGACACCTTTGAGTCTATCCCTTCCATCATGTCATTCACATGTACCAAAAATAGCGCTGGTCCTAGGACCGACCCCTGTGGGACCCCGCTCGTCACAGGTGCCCACTGTGATACCTCATCACGTACCATTACTCGTTGTTGCCTCCCTGTCAGGTATTCTCTGATCCACTGCAGTGCCCTTCCTGTTATACGCGCCTGATCCTCTAGTTTCTGCACTAATCTCTTGTGAGGAACTGTGTTGAAGGCCTTCTTGCAGTCCAAGAAAATTCAATCAACCCACCCCTCTCTCTCGTGTCTTCTGTAACTTTGTCATAAAACTCCAGAAGGTTTGTGACACAGCATTTGCCTTCCATGAATCCGTGCTGGTTGTCATTTATAATCTTGTTCCGTTCCAGGTGCTCCACCACTCTCCTCCTGATAATCTTCTCCATGACTTTGCGTACTATACACGTCATTGACACTGGTCTGTAATTGAGTGCCTCTTTTCTGTCTCCTTTTTTAAATATGGGAACTACATTTGCTGTCTTCCATACCTCGGGTAGTTGCCCAGTTTCAAGGGATGTGTTGAAGATTGTGGTTAATGGCATGCACAGTATTTCTGCTCCCTCTCTGAGGACCCAGTAGATGTCCGGTCTCATTGCCTTTGAGGTATCAAGGTTACTTAGCTTCTTCACCACCTCCTCAGTTGTGTGCATGTCATCCAGCACTTGTTGGTGTATTCCCTGTTGGTGTCTCCCTCTGTCCTGTCTTCCTAGAGTGTGTGTGTGTGTGTGTGTTAGGTGGAGGGAGGGAGAGAGGGAAGTAGGAGACAGTGGACAAAATGGGAAAGAGGAGGGAAGGGTGGAATATGGGGAGAAAGGAGGGGAGGGAAAGTAAAAGGGGAGAAAGAATGGAAGAGGGGGAAAGAGAGAGAAAATGGAGAAAGGTGAGAGGTAATGGATCAGGGGAGGGAGTGGGAGAGAGGTGGTGGGAGGGTGCAGGGGGAAGACAGACAGAGGGCAAATTTCTAGGTCTCCATCTTGACTGCAGTCTCAGATTTCAGACACACATACAACAAATTTCCAAGAAAGTCTCGAGAACAGTAGGCATCCTTTCAAAGATACGGTACTATATACCCCAATCAGCTCTTCTAGCTCTGTATCGCTCTCTCATTTACCCTTACCTTACCTATGGTATTTGTACATGGGGCTCAACCACAGCAAATCACCTTAAGCCTTTAATAACCCAACAAAAAGCTGCAATGCGAATGATTACTAACTCCTGCATTAAACACACTCCGCCACTTTTCAAGAGTCTTAACTTGCCTAATATACAAAACATCCACACTTATTACTGTGCCTACTACATATGCAGAACACTATACTCAAATATAAACCCTCCTCTCAAACTCCTTGATAACTATAACAGAACACACAGCCACAATACGAGACACAAATCACTCTGCGATATCCCTCGTGTCCATCTCTCCCTATGCAAAAATGCTATGTACGTAAAGGCCCCGAAGATCTGGAATTCATTGCCAGAACACACTAAAGGACCCCTGTCTGCAAATCAGTTTAAGGACCTACTAAGAAATCACCTCATCACCCAAAATGAACCAGACAAACCGTACCTGATACCTACCAGTTACTCAAAAGCTCCTCGTAGTGTGCTGAGGATTACTCAACCACTTAGCCACTACTACAAAATTAGGATGTCTAAATTTCATTGTTTTAAATAGTAATAAATTGTACTACATCATATTGTAAATTGTTTTAAATTGTTCTGTTGTAATACTCTAATCTTTATGAACTAATTCAATAGTGTAATTATTCTTTACTAGACTTATCAAACCCATGTAGCATTACGTAATAAAATATACAGTTCTCTTGTACTCATTGTAACTTAAATTATAACAATATAAACTATTAAAATAAAAATTAACTATTAAGTTAATTTTTAAGTTTGCGCGAAATGCTTTACATACTAAGGGACTTTTGGCATGTACATCCAACTATTATATTCCTCCGTGCAACCATGTGTCACCTCAAAATAAACTTATTATTCTTAGAGCGTGTGGAGGTCTGTATGTATGTGGGTGGGTCTGTGTGGGTGGGTCTGTGTGGGTGGGTCTGTGTGGGTGGGTGAACGTGTGTACTCACCTAATTGTAGTTGCAGGGGTCGAGACTCGGCTCCTGGCCCCGCCTCTTCACTGACCGCCGCTAGGTCCTCCCTCTCCCTGCTCCATGAGCTTTATCATACCTCGTCTTAAAACTATGTATAGTTCCTGCCTCCACTACATCGCTTGCCAGACTCTTCCACTTCCTAACTACTCTATCACTGAAGAAATACTTCCTAACATCCCTTTGACTCATCTGAGTCTTCAGCTTCCAATTGTGTCCCATCTCTGGAACATCCTGTCTCTCTGCACCTTGTCTATTCCACGCAGTATTTTGTATGTCGTTATCATGTCTCCCCTGACCCTCCTGTCGTCCAGTGTCGTCAGACCGATTTCCCGTAACCTTTCTTCATAGGACATTCCCCTTAGCCCTGGAACTAGCCTTGTTGCAAACCTTTGCACTTTCTCTAATTTCTTGACGTGTTTGACCAGGTGTGGGTGTGGGTTCCAAACTGGTGCTGCGTGCTCCAGTATGAGTCTGACGTACACAATGTATAAAGTCTTGAACGATTCCTTACAGAGGTACCGGAACGCTATTCTCAGGTTTGCCAAGCGCCCATATGCTGCAGCAGTTACCTGGTTAATGTGTGCTTCTGGCGATGTACTCGGTATTATACTCACTCTTAAGTCTTTCTCCTTGAGTGAGGTTTGCAGCCTTTGGCCTCCTAGCCTATACTGTCTGCGGTCTTCTTTGCCCTTCTAAGATCTTCATAGCTTTGCATTTTTGGGGGTTAAATTCTAGGAGCCAGTTTCTGGACCACGCATCCAGCCTGTCCAGGTCTCTTTGTAGACCTGTTTAGTCCGCGTCTGATTTAATTCTCCTTATTAACTTCACATCATCTGCAAACAGGGACACTCCTGAGTCTATCCCTTCCGTCATGTCGTTCATATATACCAAGAATAGCACTGGTCCCAGGACTGACCCCTGTGGGACCCCCGCTCGTCACCGGCGCCACTGTGATACCTCATCACGGACCATGACTCGCTGTTGCCTCCCTGTTAGGTATTCTCTGATCCATTGTAGTGTCCTTCCTGTTATACGTGTCTGTTCCTATAGGGTTCTGTACTAGTCTCTTGTGAGGAACTGTGTCGAAGGCCTTCTTGCAGTTCAAGAAAATGCAATCAACCCACCCCTCCCTCTCATTTCTTACTTCAGTTACCTTGTCATAAAACTCTAGTAGGTTTGTGACACAGGATTTGCCTTCCATGAATCCATGCTGGCTGTCGTTTATAATCTTGTTCTGCTCCAGGTGCTCCACCACTCTCCTGATAATCTTTTCCAAGACTTTACATACTATACACGTCAGTGACACTGGTCTATAATTTAGTGCTTCATTTCTGTCTCCTTTCTAAAAGATGGGGACTACATTTGCCTTCTTTCATACTTCAGGTAGTTGCCCAGTTTCAAGGGAAGTGTTGAAGATTTTGGTTAGTGGCACACGTAGTGTCTCTGCTCCCTCTCGAAGGACCCACGGGGAGATGTCCGGTCCCACCGCCTTTGAGGTATCAAGGCCACTTAGGAGCTTCTCCACCTCCTTCTCAGTTGTGTGTAATTCATCCAACACTTGTTGGTATATCCCTTGTTGGATGTACCTTACTGTTTTGTCTTTGCAGTGTCCCTTCAGCCTCCACTGTAAATACTAACTAAAATGTCATGTTGAGCTCCTCACATACTTCCTGGTCGTTTCTTGTGAGCTCCCCACATTCTTTCTTCAGCCTGATTACCTGGTCCTTGACTGTAGTCTTCCTCCTGATATGGCTGTAGAGTAGTTTCGGGTCAGACTTGACTTTCGATGCTATGTCATTTTCATACTGACGCTGCGCCTCCCTCATCTGTGCATACTCGTTTCTGGCTCGTCGACTAATCTCTTTATTTTCCTGAGTCCTTTGCCTTCTGTACTTTTTCCATTCTCTAGAGCACTTAATTTTTGCCTCCCTACACCTTCGGGTAAACCAAGGGATCGTTCTGTCCTTCCCATTATTAATGTTACCCTTGGGAACAAACCTTTCCTCTGCCTCCTTGCATTTTGTTGTTACAAAGTCCATCATTTCGTTTACTGATTTTCCTACAAACTCCTGTTAACACTGAACCTGCTGCAGGAAGGTCCTCATTCCTGTGTAGTCCCCCCCCCCTTTCATAGTTTAGCTTTTCCCTTTCTACTCCTGTTACCCTCTCCACTTTTAGCTCCACGATGTATTCAAAGCTCATAACCACGTGGTCACTAGCTCCAAGGGGCCTTTCATATGTGATGTGCTCAATGTCTGAGCTACTCAGGGTGAACACAAGGTCAAGTCTTGCTGGTTCATCCTCCCCTCTCTCTCTGGTAGTATCCCTAACATGTTGGTGCATGAGATTTGCCAGCACCACATCCATCATCTTGGCTCTACATGTTTCGGGACCCCCATGTGGTTCCAGGTTTTCCCAATCAATCTCCCTGTGATTGAAGTCGCCCATGACCAGTAACTTCGCTCTACTCGAGTGAGCCCTTCTAGCCACCTCAGCTAGCGTGTCCACCATTGTTGTGTGTGTGTGTGTGTGTGTGTGTGTGTGTGTGTGTGTGTGTGTGTGTGTGTGTGTGTGTAACTGTATGAGTGTGGGTTTATTGTGTGAAAAGTAGTGGATGGGATTATATTACGTTGTATACGTGTGTATGTGGAGTTTGTGTGTGACACCTGGTCTTCCGTGCTCCTCTGACCTGACCTGACCCGACCCACAACCACCTACTAGTTTGTCTTCGATGGTTATCCTTCTTCCTAATCTAATAGACACCTGTCTGCTCGCCCTGTTCTGCTGTAAATTACCAATTGCTATACATTATTGAGTACTTGATAGCCTATTTTTTTTTTTATCGTACTAGGAGAGTTGGACCGTTCACAAACAGCTTGTCCTTTAATTGGAACTCACACCCGACACACAGGTGAGGTACTTGCGATGCAACCTGTAGCAGCCCGTACATTGTCCAACTCGTTGTGATGTCCTGGCGTATATCTACTCCGTTTCTTCTCGATATGTAATATAAACTTATTCGCTGTACTTCTTTCACTGGTCATATATTGATTTCACTTTATTATCTTGGGTGACAGATGTGGCATCGTCGCCTGCACCACACTAGGTCTGCCATTTTTGACTTGAGCCATTAAATATCACTTTCAAGTTCACTTATAAAACTGTCTCTCTC
Source organism: Cherax quadricarinatus (assembly GCF_026875155.1). Taxonomy (NCBI): domain Eukaryota; kingdom Metazoa; phylum Arthropoda; class Malacostraca; order Decapoda; family Parastacidae; genus Cherax; species Cherax quadricarinatus. Next base: position 24,679,425 of record NC_069409.1, on the reverse strand, counting down.
TCCACACTTATGTGGCTCAGGGCAACTTGTAAATCACTTCAAGGATGGTTCGCTACCCTGACACACTTAATGACCTCTGCAGTAACCTTATGTAGCACACAAAACACTTAAATTCACAGAGCACTTAAGTTGACTCGCCCACGCTTGGTCCCTGGTGTGTGTGTGTGTGTGTGTGTGTGTGTGTGTGTGTGTGTGTGTGTGTGTGTGTGTGTGTGTGTGTGTGTGTGTGTGTGTGTGTGTACTCACCTATTTGTGGTTGCAGGGGTCGAGTCTTAGCTCCTGGCCCCGCCTCTTCACCGGTTTATACTGGGTCCCCTCTCTCCCCGCTCATGGAGCGGGGAGAGAGAGGTTCCTGCTTCCACTACATCACTTTCTAGGTTATTCCATGGCCTGACAACTCTATGACTGAAGAAATACTTCCTAATCTCTCTGACTCATCTGTGTCTTCAACTTCCAATTGTGACCTCTTGTTTCTGTGTCCCCTCCCTGGAACATCCTGTCTTTGTCCACCTTGTCTATTCCGCACAGTATTTTATATATCGTTATCATATCTCCCCTGACCCTCCTGTCCTCTAGTGTCGTCAGGCCGATTTCCCTTAACCTTTCTTCATAAGACATTCCCCTTAGCTCTGGAACTAACATTGTCGCAAACCTTTGCACTTTCTCTAGTTTCTTGACGTGCTTTATCAAGTGCGGGTTCCAAACAGGTGCTGCATACTCCAGTATGGGCCTGACATACACGGTGTACAGTGTCTTGAACGATTCCTTATTAAGGTATCGGAACGCTGTTCTCAGGTTTGCCAGGCGCCCATATGCTGCAGCAGTTATCTGGTTGATGTGTGCTTACGGAGACATGCTCGGTGTTATACTTCAAGATCTTTCTCCTTGAGCGAGGTTTGCAGTCTTTGGCCACCTAGCCTATACTCTGTCTGCGGTCTTCTGTGCCCTTCCCATATCTTCATGACTTTGCATTTGGTGGTATTAAATTCGAGAAGCCAGTTGCTGGACCAGGTGTCCAGTCTCTCCAGGTCTCTCTAAAGTCCTGCCCGGTCCTCATCTGATTTAATTCTCCTCATTAACTTCACATCGTCTGCGAACAAGGACACTTCTGAGTCTAACCCTTCCATCATGTCGTTCACATATACCAAAAATAGCACTGGTCCTAGGACCGACCCCTGTGGGACCCCACTCGTCGCAGGTGCCCACTGTGATACATCATTACGTACCATGACTCGTTGTTGCCTCCCTGTCAGGTATTCTCTGATCCATTGCAGTGCCCTTCCTGTTATATGAGCCTGATCCTCTAGCTTCTGCACTAATCTCTTGTGAGGAACTGTGTCAAAGGCCTTCTTGCAGCCCAAGAAGATGCAATCAACCCACCCGTCTCTCTCGTGTCTTTCTTCTGTTACTTTATCATAAAACTCCAGAAGGTTTGTGACACAGGATTTTCCTTCCATGAATCCATGCTGGTTGGCGTTTATACTCTTGTTCCGTTCCAGGTGCTCCACCACTCTCCTCCTGATAATCTTCTCCATAACTTTGCATACTATACACGTCAGTGACACAAGTCTATAGTTTAGTGCCTCTTTTCTGTCTCCTTTTTTAAAAATGGGAACTACATTTACTGTCTTCCATACCTCAGGTAGTTGCCCAGTTTCCAGGGACGTGTTGAAGATTGTGGTAAGTGGCACACGAAACATATCCGCTCCCTCTCTATGAACCCACGCTGAGATGTTGTCCGGTCCCATTGCCTTTGAGGTATCGATGTCCCTTAGCAGTTTCTTCACCACCTCCTCATCTGTATGTATGTCATCCAACACTTGTTGGTATATTCCTTGCTGGTGTCCCCATCTGGTCTGTCCCCCGAGAGGCCTTCCTGTCTCCACTGTAAATACTTCCTTAAATCTCATGTTGAGCTCCTCACATACCTCTTGATCGTTTCTTGTGAGTTCTCCACCTTCTTTCCTCAGCCTTATCACCTGGTCATTGATTGTTGTCTTCCTCCTAATGTGGCTATACAGCAGTTTCGGGTCAGACTTGACTTTCGATGCTATGTCGTTTTCGTACTGTCGCTGGGCCTCCCTCCATATCTGTGCGTACTCGTTTCTGGCTCTTCTACTAATCTCCTTATTTTCCTGGGTCCTTTGCCTCCTGTACCTTTTCCATTCTCTGGTGCACTTAGTTTTTTGCCTCCCTACACCTTCGGGTAAACCAAGGACTCGCATTGGTCTTCCTATTATTTCTGCTTCCCTTGGGAACAAACCTTTCCTCTGCCTCCTTGCACTTTGTTGCTACATATTCCATCATCTCGTTTACTGATTTTCCTACCAGTTCTCTGTCCCACTGAACCTCCTGCAGGAAGTTCCTCATACCTGTGTAGTCTTTCCTTTTGTAGTTTGGCTTTTCCCATTCAATTCCTGTAACCTTCTCCACTTGTAACTCTACTATATAATCAAAACTCAGAACCATGTGATCGCTAGCTCCAAGGGGTCTCTCGTAAGTGATGTCCTCAATGTCTGAACTGCTCAGGGTGAACACGAGATCCAGTCTTGCTGGCTCATTCTCCCCTCTCTCTCTCTCTCTCTCTGGTAGTGTCCCTGACATGTTGATGCATGAGATTTTCAAGTACCACATCCATCATCTTGGCTCTCCATGTTTCGGGACCCCCATGTGGCTCCAGGTTTTCCCAGTCGATCTCCCTGTGGTTGAAATCGCCCATTACCAGTAACTTTGCTCTGCTTGAGTGAGCTCTTCTTGCCACCTCAGCCAGTGTGTCCACCATCGCCCTGTTGTTTTGTTCGTACTCCTTTCTTTGTCTCCTGCAGTTCTGTGGTGGGTTTATACATCGCTCCAATGACTACTTTGTTCTCCAGACTGAATTGTACCTACTATGTAGTCTCTCCAATCATGTCCATGCCTTCCATTTCCTCAAATCCCCATCGTTTTTTTATAAGCAGTGCAAATCCTCCCCCCCTCTACTCCTTCTATCTTTTCTCAGGATCTTATATCCCGGTGGGAAGATTGCGTCTGTTATTGTTTCAGCGAGTTTTGTTTCTGTGACTGCTATGATGTCTGGGGATTTCTCACTGATTCTTTCGTGCCACTCCTCATGTTTATTCGTTATTCCGTCCGCGTTTGTGTACCAAACTTTCAGTTTCTTTTCTATCACTGTGGTCCTGCAAGAATATTGGGGTTGGGGGAGCGGGAGTCTTGGTGGGGGCCTATGGGGGGCTGTGGTGTAGGTGGGGTTTGTGATGATGGGGGTGGGGTCAGAATGCCCATAAGGGACAGCTGTTGGGGTGAGGTTTGTGATGTGGGTGTTGCTGGAAGAGGGAACAGTGAGTGGGTTGTGGTTTGGGTTGCTCAGTTGCGTTGGGATTCTCGCGGCTAGAGTCTTTCGGTGGGAGATTCTGCGGGGTGTGTTTGCCCTTCCTCCTTTGGTGTGTGGTGTGTGTGTGTGTGTGTGTGTGTGTGTGTGTGTGGTGTGCTCACCTAGTTGAGGTTGCGGGGGTCGAGTCCGAGCTCCTGGCCCCTGTGTGTGTGTGTGTGTGTGTGTGTACTCACCTATTTGTGGTTGCAGGGGTCGATTCACAGCTCCTGTGTGTGTGCGTGTGTGCGCGCGTGTGTGTGCGTGTTGTGTGTGCGCGCGCGTGTAAAATTTAGCATTTTCACTTTTTTATAATTGTTTTTGTCTCGCTGTGTAGTTGCAATAGTTCCATAAATTCCATTTCCCCGACGTGTGGGATAGAATATCCTGAACGAGGATAATTCCTAAATAATAGTAACTGCAGCACTGCTGGAAGGTAACCCTTGAAGCTGCCGCAACCGAACCATTAATGGAATGTTTGACGACAACTTCATTGCCTTACTGAAGTCTCCCAGCTCAAGCTGAGAGTTCCTCACTTGATGCAAGAAACCCATCCTCTGTGATGAAATGTTGGGAAGGATGTACATGTATATCATTATTCTTTGTTCGCACATTGTAATTGTCATGCAGAGTGAGGTAGCAGCACACTGATGCTGTATTTAGTGGTACACAAGAACTCCCACTCACTAACCTCCAGCTCTCTCATTAATGTACATCCCTTCCAACTCTCTTCACTCCTAGTACATCCTCCAGTCCTCCCACCTAAAAACCCACCTCCCTGCTTGCACCCCCCCCCGCCCCACACACAGCAACCCCCCTACCAATGGAAATAAGCCACTTTGACTTTTTTTGGGGTGTTATCCTAGGTAATCTACACACGATGCTATGTATGACAATTTATGTAACTGTATTTATGTGTACCTGTACCTGAATAAACTTAGTTACACTCAGCATCCCTCCCATCACCCATCAACTTTACTCATCTCCCTCTTTCTCCCACCCATCGTCCATACACCATCTTTCTCTCTTCACCACCCATCTTTGACCGCCCCTCACCCTCTCCCCCATCACCTGCAGATGGCCGTCCCTCTTATACTCTACTCAAACTCCCACCGTCCCCATCCATCTCCCTGCCATCCAACCCTCACTGTGTTGTGAAGCCTCCATCCCCCCCCCCCTCCACTCTGTTTATCAAGGCAGGATATGTATTGATTAATTCACCTTGCTCATCTCTAGGTGCCTTGTGGCTTGCTTCTGTTCTTCCTCTGCTTGTCCTTCCTCTCGTTTACTATCTCTCTCTCTCTCTCTCTCTCTCTCTCTCTCTCTCTCTTACATAAGAGCTTTTACAAGGTAAGGTATTACTTCAGCTTATTTGAAAACCTTCTCGTTGTTATGATATACAGATAGGAAACAGGATGAACCTGGAGACACGTGTGGGGCGGCAGTTTCATTTGATCATCTGACTTTTATTTCATCGATGTTATGTTGTACAAACATGATCCAAACTCGAGTCATTCTAGGAATAAATGATCTCAGATGAAGAATTGTTTTTGAGGACACAACCAGAGGGTACTTGCTGTTTTCTGCCCGTCATGTTGTGTGAATGTCTGTCTGTCTGTCTCTGTCTCTCTCTCTGTCTCTCTCTCTCTCTGTCTGTCTCTCTCTCTGTCTCTCCTCTCTCTCTCTCTCTCTCTCTCTCTCTCTCTCTCTCTCTCTCTCTGTATCTCTCTCTGTATCTCTCTCTCTCTCTCTCTCTCTCTCTCTCTCTCGCTCGCTCGCCCGCGCGCGCACGCGCGCACACAACACACACACACACACACACACACACACACACACACACACACACACAAAACACACACACACACACAACACGGGGGCCAGGAGCTGAGTCTCGACCCCTGCAAACCACAATTAGGTGAGTACACACACACGCACCTGGTCCAGCAATTGGCTCCTGGAGTTCAATCCCATCAAGTGCGAAGTCATGAAGATTGGGGAAGGGCAAAGAAGACCGCAGACGGAGTACAGTCTAGGGGGCCAGAGACTACAAACCTTACTTAAGGATAAAGATTTTGGGGTGAGTATAACACCAGGCACATCTCCTGAAGAGCACATCAACCAAATAACGGCTGCAGCATGTGGGCGCCTAGCAAACCTCAGAACAGCATTCCGACAAACTGTACACCGTGTACGTTAGGCCCATATTGGAGTATGCGGCACCAGTTTGGAACCCACACCTAGCCAAGCACGCAAAGAAACTAGAGAAAGTGCAAAGGTTTGCAACAAGACTAGTTTCCCCGAGCTAAGAGATATGTCCTACGAGGAGAGGTTAAGGGAAATCAACCTGACGACACTGGAGGACAGGAGAGATAGGGAGGCCATGATAACGACATACAAAATAATGAGAGGAATTGACAAGGTGGACAAAGACAGGATGTTCCAGAGATTAGACACAGTAACCCAAAGGGGGCACAGTTGGAAGTTGAAGACACAGATGAATCACAGGGATGTTAGGAAGTATTTCTTCAGCCACAGCGTAGTCAGTAAGTGGAATAGTTTGGGAAGCGATGTAGTGGAGGCAGGATCCATACATAGTTTTAAGCAGAGGTTGATAAAGCTCAGGGTTCAGGGAGAGTGACCTATACGATCATGAAGAGGGGGGGGGGGCCAGAGCTGGGACTCACCTCTGCAACCTCAACTAGGGATACACACCACACACACACACACACAACACACACATATATATAATTATATATATATATATATATATATTATATATAATATATATATATATATATATATTTATTGTAACCACGACGATGGTATTGATCATAACAACATGCCTACCCAAGGTAAAACCCCATTTTTGTACTGGCCTCCCTCATGGAAAGCGAAACCACATGACCTTTAAACCACAGGACCACCCAGCCTACAAGAAGGCGCAGCCAGCACACAGCTTTTGGGGCCCGCCATCCGAGGGCTAGGGAGGTGTGGGGGCTTCAAAGCTAATTTCATTCTCCCCCCGTTTGGTTACTACT
>NC_069409.1:24650520-24668020 GCF_026875155.1 Cherax quadricarinatus | reverse complement strand
ACTTTGGCTTAAATTGCAGGGATTTTTACCCATTCACAAAATTTGATTCCGGAGCTTAAAGAAAATGGTGACTGTGAGATAGTCTCCACACCTGCCTACAAATGGCAAGGTGAAGTGACTCAGTAACACCTGAAGGGGATTGGATCATCTGAAGGCTTATTTGGTGTACCTTCTGATCGCCTGTTTGGTAGATTATCTGCTGGCACATTTTGTGGAATATCTGATGACACATTTTGTGGAATATCTGATGGCACATTTTGTGGATTATGTCATGTCACATTTGGTGGGTTATGTGATGACACATTTGGTGAATTATGTGATGGCACATTTTGTGGATTATCTGATGGCACATTTTGTGGATTGTCTGATGGCACATTGTGTGGATTATCTGATGGCCCATAGAGTGGATTATTAGATGGCCCATAAAGTGGATTATCAGATTACCCATTTTGTGGATTATCTGATTACCCATTTTGTGGATTATATAATGGCTCTTGGTAGATTATCTGATGACCTGTTTGGTAGATCATTTGGTTTCCTATTTGGTAGATCATCTGATATCCCTTCTGGTGCATCATCTAATTGCCCATGTGGTAAATTAAGTGACTGACCTTTTCTGTTTTCTAACTCTTGCTCTCCCTGTCTGGTCTCTCTTTCTTGATGTGTTTTGAGTGGCCAGAAAGGCAGGACTGTGAGAGGCTCACCTCAGTTGTTCCTACAGTTTATCGCATCCTAAGGGGCCATAACTCGCTAGTCAATAAGCTAATCTACCAGCAGATGTTGGTCATTAAGAGAGAGGTGTTAGGGTGGCGTCCAGGGTCTGTAACGTGGTGGAGACGATGAAGTCTTCACACGCGTCCTAGAGCAAAAATAAAAGAAAAGGTACCTGGTAAATAGTCGAAGGTTGGAGCCCTGATAATTCCACCATGGGTTGAGGGTTGATAACCTCTTTGCGGAGAGCTTCGCCCTCTGTCTCTAGTCAGGGAAGCTTGGAGCTTCGGGGACTAGTCACATACCAGGCCGCGATAAGAGGACGGAGGATCAAGCCTACACTACTGTGTTCTGAAAGAATATGAGAAGATTCTCTGCAGACTAAGAAAAGAACACTCACACTTCACCTGTAGCTTGTAAGTGTTCCCGCACCTGTGTGACTCATACTGTAACACTAATTGTGATCGTCTACACCTCTGACCTTTTCCCATAGCTTTTTTTAACAATTACTGATGTTCGTGTAGGAACCTCTAGGAGAGTAAGGATTTACTATTACCAGTTTAATAGATGTATCGTAAATAATACAGGACCTTTTAACCATATGTGATTCTCTTCCTTTATTTACTAGGTGGATGTTTTAGTTCAGTTCATTAGGGGAGTGTGTGTGTGTGTGTGTGTGTGTGTGTGTGTGTGTGTGTGTGTGTGTGTGTGTGGTGTTGTTTGTAAGTATGTAAATATGGAATCTCGTCTTGCATGTAGCCTTGTATGACTTTTTAAGTTGGGTATCATGTAAATTTTAACACTTCGTTCTCTCCTTCCCCTCCTCAGTCTTCTTCTTTATCCCTCCAGCTTTCTCTCCTTTTTCTTTCCTTTGCCCTCTCCCCCAATCTGCCCCTTTCTGTTTCTCTCACTCTTGTCTTCTCTCCCCACGCCACAGTGTCACTTTGGACAAGAACATTTCGTCCCTCCGTGGAAGCTGAGGTCATTAAATGTCACCTATCTTGAAGTTTCTCCCAAGACGCTCATCACTAGTAATGTCTTTTTTTAAATCAATAGCAAAGGCAACTGCGTAAGAATTGTCTCGCTTAACTGTTAGTAATAATATATCACAAATTACATACAATAATGGACTTAAGCAGGAGTCTATTGGCAGGGCTGCATCTGCTCTTGTTGCCACCTCCTGAGTTAAGAACCACAGCAACCAAGTTGAGTTAGGCTTGAGAATTAACAGCTGGGCTTATACATTAAAAGCTTCCCATCCTAATGGTACTTAAATTTAGGACAATGAGCGTGACTCTTTGATATTTACTGAATCTTTGTTGCATAATTACCCTAACAACATGCTTCTTTGAGAAGCCAGGTACGTATATTAAATAATCAGAGGGAAAAGAAGTTGTGTACAACTCTTATGGATTTCATCTCTCATATAAATACTCCTGCATGACAAAGTTGATAAATTAGTCACATAAAATACTTTGAAGGGTAAAGTTGAATATAATTTTAGCTTTAGAAATATTATCAAGTGAGAAGTAATATTGAATGTGAGTGCAATAGGCACCTTGTTAGAAGCCTGAGTGGATCTATAACTTAATAAGTTATAGATCGGGAATCGGCCGGTGTGATAATAAAAAAAAAAATAAAACATAGATAAGTATATTTAAGCAGCACCTTAGAATGCAAATAGACTGCTGCTGAAGTAGCCAGATTTAGTCTTGGTTAAGAACACCCCTGGCAGTTTGACAGCTGATGAAACTTAATGCGAAGTATGTGCCCGAGTGTCTGCTTGATGTGGAATATAGAGGTACGATAACCAAAGTGACATGTCGAGGCATATTATTAGTGAAAATACCATGCCAAACATTTTGAGCAAATATCCTGAATTTCCTTGTAACAGATGAATCATAAAATATAAACATATATCCAGACTTACCCCTTAGTGACCTAGTTCCTCGGCCGCTTGCGCTACCATCCACGAGATGGATATTATGTGTACGATAAACTAGCCACTTCGGCACCACAATCTAATATCTAATCTCTCATGCCTTTCTGCTCATCCACTGACCCTTTCTCTGGCACTCACGCACCATGCCTTCCTTTCTGCTCATCCACTGACCCTTTCTCTGGCACTCACTCCCTAATTCCACATCCTTCATTAAAAAAACAGCAGCTTCGATATTTTACTGACAACGAACGAACACAATCCAAATACGAAAAAATAAATTATACAATATACGTTAACAAATAACGAATGGCGGGAGAGTTGATAACTATAATGGCAGTAATTGATAGAATTCTCGGTAATATATCATCAGCTGTCAACAATATACTAATGGGAACACAGTTACTGATTTTAAATATCTAGACACAGTGTTGATGATGAATGGTAACCCTTATTAATTTTGGCGTCTGTGATAACAAGGTCCGTGCTGTTAGGGTTGAATGGCTATTTTGCGCTATAGATGTAAATAGGTGAATGGATGGCTGATTCGATGACAGGAAACGACTGAATTGCTAGCTGATTACAAGCCTGTAAATGGTCGAATGGCTATTTTACTTTATTGCAGTAAATAGGTGAATGGCTTGTTGGCAGGATGGTTGGAAATGGCTGAAAGGCTAGCTGAATGACTGCTCGGAAATGGTTGGCTTAGGCTGAGTGGTTGATGGTGGCTGACTAGTTGAGGCTGACTGGTCGAGGCTGACTGGTCGAGGCTGACTGGTCGAGGCTGACTGGTCGAGGCTGACTGGTCGAGGCTGACTGGTCGAGGCTGACTGGTCGAGGCTGACTGGTCGAGGCTGACTGGCCGAGGCTGACTGGCCGAGGCTGACTGGTCGAGGCTGACTGGTCGAGGCTGACTGGTCGAGGCTGACTGGTCGAGGCTGACTGGCCGAGGCTGACTGGCCGAGGCTGACTGGTCGAGGCTGACTGGTCGAGGCTGACTGGTCGAGGCTGACTGGTCGAGGCTGGTAGGGTGTACTTGTAGGTCGGTCCATTTTCGTTTTTGCGTGATGACAAAGTATACATTAAAACTCTGAGGTAAGTCTTGTAATGATGATAATGATTCTCTTGTTTAGCTTCGACCTTCATGTTAAGTGAAGGTTGGTCTCCACGTTGAGTGTGAAGGTTGGTCTCCACGTTGAGAGTGAAGGTTGGTCTCCACGTTGAGAGTGAAGGTTGATCTCCACGTTGAGAGTGAAGGTTGATCTCCACGTTGAGAGTGAAGGTTGATCTCCAGTTGAGAGTGAAGGTTGATCTCCAGTTGAGAGTGAAGGTTGATCTCCACGTTAAGAGTGAAGGCTCGTTCGAAGCTCCACACAGAGTAACGAGAGGTAAACGGGTTGTGGTAGGGAGACATCACCAGCGGAGGTTCAACGAGGAGCGGTGCCAGTTTTCAGTTTCTAATTAACAAATATAACTTGCCAGTTGGAATAGGAAACTATGATAACGTTTGCATATGATACAATTTTTTTTTGGTTCAATAAACAATGGATATGACTAAGTCAGTACAGGATGACTTAGATGAATTAAGGAAATGGAGGGATTGGTTCAAGGAAACAGACTCGAGTCCTGGAGGTGGGAAGTAGTACAGTGCGTTCACTCTCAAGGAGGGGTTTGGGATATTTGCTGTTTAGAGGGATATCTAAACTGTCGTACCTGCGCGCCTGTGGCAAGACAGTGATAGTGTAAATGATGGTGAAAGTGTTTCTTTTTCAGGTCACACTGCCAGTGTGTTAAAAATAAGTGACGTGTAACTGAAATGGGTTTGAAGTTAATCAGGCAACATGAAGAATATAGACTGTTATAAAATATTGAAAGTATCAGTGAGAGGTTCTAGGACTTAAGGTGAAGACTGAGACACTTATGCAACATATGAGAATCTTTATTAAGGCAACGTTTTACCACACAGTGACTTTATCAGTCCAATACAAAGTAGAAATGGCAAGTAGAGGAGGAGTTTGAGGTAATCAGTCCCTCAGCCTGGAATCGATGTGTTCAGTCCACCACTCTTGTAGGAAGTACAGCATATCGCCGGAGAAGTGGCTTATATACTGTAGTCAGGTGAGTGAAAGCAGGAGGAGGTCCTATTTACACTAGTGGAACCATCCACTAGTGTAAATAGGTCTTCGTCACAAGGTTGGATAAGTATTAAAGAATTCCTTGTATCAAGATGCCATTATGTTGTAGTGTCTGACAGATGAGGTTATACATCTTGGATTATCGGTAAAAGCAAGTCTTTAATACCTGAAACTATAACTCGAATCATAGGGCTTCACAAAGCTGGGCATCAGAGGAAAGACATAGTGGAGAATGTTGGTGTGTGTGAGCGCTCAGTGAGGAACTGGATGCAGCGTTTCAAGGCTGGTGGCAGTGTCCGATTAAAATCTGACAAACCTCATCCTGGCCCCTCGAAAAAGGCATCTGTTCGTCCTTAACTGTGTTAAAGATGCAGTTAGAGAGTAACTGACTACCATACCCTGTATGGTAGGCCTTTGATTTTCATCACAGCATTGTGCCGGGGCACTCACCCGGCATAATGCCGTGACGAGCACTGTATGCATGGTTTTCAGGGAGTCAGAGGTGAGTTCCAGTTAGCCGCCAAGCTGTTTGCGAATGGTCCAACTCTCCTAGTACGATAAAGAATAGTATATCAAGTATTCAATAACGAATAGCAATTAGTAAATTGTATTAGAACAGGGCGAGCAGACAGGTGTCTATTAGACTAGGAAGAAGTATACGCATAGAAGATATAATCTAGTAGCTGGGTGTGGGTCAGGTCAGGTAGAGGAGCTCTGTAGACTAAGTATCACACACAAACTCCACATACACCACAACACAATCCCACCTGCTTTTCACACACTTAATAAACCCACACTCATATAGTAACACACACACGACTAGTCCCAGAGCTAAGAGGTATGTCCTACGAGGAGAGGTTAAGGGAAATCAACCTGACGACACTGGAGGACAGGAGAGATAGGGGGGACATGATAACGACATACAAAATACTGAGAGGAATTGACAAGGTGGACAAAGACAGGATGTTCCAGAGATTGGACACAACAACAAGGGGACACAGTTGGAAGTTGAAGACACAGATGAATCACAGGGATGTCAGGAAGTATTTCTTCAGCCACAGAGTAGTCAGTAAGTGGAATAGTTTGGGAAGCGATGTAGTGGAGGCAGGATCCATACATAGCTTTAAGCAGAGGTATGATAAAGCTCACGGTTCAGGGAGAGTGACCTAGTAGCGACCAGTGAAGAGGCGGGGCCAGGAGCTTGGACTCAACCCCTGCAACGTCAACTAGGTGATTACAACTAGGTGAGTACCACACACAACACACACACACACACACACACACACACACACACACACACACACAATGGATCAGGGAATACTTGTCAGGAAGACAGCAGCGAGTCATGGTACGTGGCGAGGTGTCAGAGTGGGCACCTGTGACCAGCGGGGTCCCACAGGGGTCAGTCCTAGGACCAGTGCTGTTTCTGGTATTTGTGAACGACATGACGGAAGGAATAGACTCTGAGGTGTCCCTGTTTGCAGATGACGTGAAGTTGATGAGAAGAATTCACTCGATCGAAGACCAGGCAGAACTACAAAGGAATCTGGACAGGCTGCAGACCTGGTCCAGCAATTGGCTCCTGGAGTTCAATCCCACCAAGTGCAAAGTCATGAAGATTGGGGAAGGGCAAAGAAGACCGCAGACGGAGTACAGTCTAGGGGGCCAGAGACTACAAACCTCACTCAAGGAAAAAGATCTTGGGGTGAGTATAACACCAGGCACATCTCCTGAAGCGCACATCAACCAAATAACTGCTGCAGCATATGGGCGCCTAGCAAACCTCAGAACAGCATTCCGACATCTTAATAAGGAATCATTCAGGACCCTGTACACCGTGTACGTTAGGCCCATATTGGAGTATGCGGCACCAGTTTGGAACCCACACCTAGCCAAGCACGTAAAGAAACTAGAGAAAGTGCAAAGGTTTGCAAGAAGACTAGTCCCAGAGCTAAGAGGTATGTCCTACGAGGAGAGGTTAAGGGAAATCAACCTGACGACACTGGAGGACAGGAGAGTTAGGGGGGACATGATAACGACATACAAAATGCTGAGAGGAATTGACAAGGTGGACAAAGACAGGATGTTCCAGAGATTGGACACAGTAACAAGGGGACACAGTTGGAAGTTGAAGACACAGATGAATCACAGGGATGTTAGGAAGTATTTCTTCAGCCACAGAGTAGTCAGTAAGTGGAATAGTTTGGGAAGCGATGTAGTGGAGGCAGGATCCATACATAGCTTTAAGCAGAGGTATGATAAAGCTCACGGCTCAGGGAGAGTGACCTAGTAGCGATCAGTGAAGAGGCGGGGCCAGGAGCTCGGACTCGACCCCCGCAACCTCAACTAGGTGAGTACAACTAGGTGAGTACATTCCCACATATACAGACCCCTACACTCTCTCCCCCCTGCACCCTCCCCACCTCTCTCCCACTCCCTCCCCTGATCCCCCTCTCTCTCACCCTGCTTCTCCCCCTCTTCTCCCTCTTTCCCCTTTACCCCTCCCACTCTCCCCCTTTGCTTATCCCTCCTCTCTCTCTCCCCATATTCTCCCCCGTCTTTCCCACTCCCCACCTCTCATTTTGCCACTGTCTCCAGCTTCCTCCTCTCCCTCCCTCTGGCCCCCCACACACACACTCAGACACACCACAAAACAATCACACAGAAATACTTTAGTTTTTCATTCTGTAGCAACCAAAAAAAAAAAAAAAAGTAGGTTGCCAGAGAGCAGGACGGAAACCCAGGGGACTGGGGTATGAGTCTGGGGAAAAAGATTGGGTGGTAGAGATCATGAAAAGGGAACATGAGTGGAGAAGGAAGCTAGAGGAGGTTATCATGAAAATGGAGGAGAGAATAGCTGCAGAAGTCCCCCCCAACCAGGAGCACCTCAATGCAACCAAACATTTTAACCCTAAGAAAATCCATACCCAATGACTCAACCCACCTCATTACAAACTCTACCTTCACAGCAACTACCCAGACCACAGTTTTAGAAAAGAAGTTGAACGTTTGGTATACAAATGCAGACGGAATAACAAGTGTGAGGGGTAGCATGAAAGAATCAAGGAGACTTCCCCCAGACATAATAGCATTCACAGAAACAAAACTCGCCAGAATAACAGATGCAATCTTTCCACTTGGCTATCAAATCCTCAGGAAAGATAGAGGGAGCAGAGGGGAAGGAGGAGTCGCACTGCTCATTAAAAACCGGTGGAGATTCGAGGAAATGGAAGGAAGAGATGGAATGGATGAGAGGGACTACATAGGAACAATCCAGTCTGAGGGTCATAAGGTGATAATTACAGTAGTGTACAACCCGCCACAGAACTGCAGGAGGCCAAGAGAAGAATACGACGAGAGCAACAAAACAATAGTAGACACACAAGGCGAGGTGGCCAGAAGAGCTCACATGGGGAGAGCAAAGTTACTAGTTACAGGTGATTTCAATCACAAGGAGACTGGGAAAACCTGGAGCCCTGTGCGGGGTCCCGAAACATGGAAAGCCAAGATGATGGATGTGGTACTGGAAAACCTCATGCATCAACAGGTTAGACACACTCCTAGAAAGAGAGGTGACGACGATCCAGCAAGACTGGACCTAGAATTCACCTTGAGTAGTTCCGGTGTTGAGGATATCACATACGAAAGGCCCCTTGGAGCTAGTGATCATGTGGTTCTGAGCTTTGATTACACAGTTGAGCTACAAGTGGAGAGGGTAGCAGAAATAGGATGAGAAAAACCAAACTACAAAAAGGGGGACTACACAAGCATGAGGAACTTCCTGCAAGACGTTCAGTGGAGAGAGAATTGACAGGAAAATCAGTAACAGAAATGATGGACTATGTGACAACAAAATGCAAGAAGGCAGAGGAGAGGTTTGTTCCCAAAGAAAACAGAAATAATGGGAAGGCCAGAACGAGTCCTTGGTTCACCCAAAGGTGTAGGGAGGCGAAAACTAAGTGTCCTAGAGAATGGAAAAGGAACAGAAGACAAAGGACCCAGGAAAATAGAGATTAGCCGAAAAGCCGGAAACGACTATGCACAGATAAGAAGGGAGGCTCAGCGACAATACGAAAATGACATAGCATCGAAAGTCAAGTCTGACCTGAAGCTGTTGTATAGCCACATCAGGAGGAAAACAACAGTCAAGGACCAGGTAATCAGGCTGAGGAAGGAAGGTGGTGAGTTCACAAGAACGACCAAGAGGTATGTGAGAAGCTCAACATGAGATTTAAATAAGTATTTACAGTGGAAACAGGAAGGACTCCAGGAATTCAGAATAGGAAGGTACACCAACAAGTGCTGGATGAAATACACATAACTGAGGAGGAAGTGAAGAAGCTGCAATGTGAACTTGATACCTCAAAGGCGGTGGGACCAGACATCTCTCCGTGGGTCCTTAGAGAGGGAACAGAGATACTGTGTGTGCCACTAACAAAAATCTTCAACACATCCACTGAAACTGGGCAACTACCTGAGGTATGGAAGATGGCAAATATAGTCCCAATTTTTAAGAAAGGAGGCAGACACGAGGCATTAAACTACAGACCTGTGTCACTGACGTGTATAGTATGCAAAGTCATGGAGAAGATCATCAGGAGGAGTGGTATAGCACCTAGAAAGACACAAGCTTATAAACGACAACCAGCATGGTTTCAGGAAAGGAATATCCTGTGTCACAAACCTACTGTCACAAACCTACTGTCACAAACTTACTGACAAGGTAACAGAAGTAAGACAGATTGCATTTTTCTGGACTGCAAGAAGGCCTTCTACACAGTTCCTCAAAAGAGGTTAATGCAAAAGCTAGATGATCAGACACGCTTAACAGGAAAGGCACTGCAATGGATCAAAGAATATCTGACAAGGAGGCAACAACGAGTCATGGTACGTGATGAGGTGTCAGAGTGGGCGCCTGTGACAAGCAGGGTTCCACAGTGGTCAGTCCTAGGACCTGTGCTGTTTTTGGTATATGTAAACGACATAACGGAAGGGATGGACTCAGAAGTGTCCTTGTTTGCGGATGATGTAAAGTTGAACATTAAAATGGTATAAAATACCGACAGGTTGTTAGGTAAGACACACATGCAACAGTTAGGTATCTTCATTTCGAAACGTTTCGCCTACACAGTAGGCTTCTTCAGTCGAGTACAGAAAAGTTGATAGAAGCAGAAGAGACGTGAAGACGATGTAATCAGTCCATCACTCTTGAAGTTTTGAGGTGGTCAGTCCCTCAGTCTGGAGAAGAGGGACTGACCTCAAAACGTCAAGGGTGATGGACTGATTACATCGTCTTCACGTCTCTTCTGCTTCTATCAACTTTTCTGTACTCGACTGAAGAAGCCTACTGTGTAGGCGAAACGTTTCGAAATAAAGATACCTAACTGTTGCATGTGTGTCTTACCTAACAACATGATGTAAAGTTAACGAGTAGAATTAAATCGGTCGAGGATCAGGCAGAACTACAAAGAGACCTGGACAGGCTACAAGCCTGGTCCAGCAACTGGCTCATGGAATTTAACGCCGCCGACTACAAAGTCATGAAGGTCGGGGAAGGGCAAAGAACACCGCGGACAGAGTATAGTCTAGGTGGCCAAAGACTGTAAACTTCACTCAAGGAAAAAGATCTTTGGGTGAGTATAATACCGAGTACATCTCCTGAGGCCCACATCAGTCAGATAACTGCTGCAGCATACTGGTGTCTGGCAAACCTAAGAATAGCGTTCCGATACCTCAGTCAGGAATCGTTCAAGACTCTATACACCATATACGTCAGGCCCATAATGGAGTATGCAGCACCAGTTTAGAATCCACACCTGGTCGAGCACGTCAAGAAATTAGAGAAAGTGCTAAGGTTTGCAACGAGACTAATCCCAGAGCTACGGGGATTGTCTACGAAGAAAGATTAAGGAAAATCGGCCTGACGACACTGGAGGACAGGAGGGTTAGGGGAGTCACGATAACGACATATAAAATACTGCGAGGAATAGACAAGGTGGACAAAGACAGGATGTTCCAGAGATGGGACACAGAAACAAGGGGTCACAATTGGAAAGTTGAAGACTCATCTGAGTCAAAGGGACGTTAGGAAGTATTTCTTCAATCATAAAGTTGTCAGGAAGTGGAATAGCCTAGAAAGTGACGTAGTGGAGGCGGGAACCATACATAGTTTTAAGACGAGGTTTGATAAAGCTCGTGGAGCAAAAAGAGAGGACCCAGTAGGAATCAGTGAAGAGGCGGGGCCAGGAGCTATGAATCGACCCCTGCAACCACAAATAGGTGAGTACAAATAGGAGAGTACACACACACAATCACACAACACACACACACACACACACACACACACACACACACACACACACACACACACACACACTTGGATTGTGTATAATACCGAGCACATCTGAGGCGCACACCAACCAAATAACTGCTGCAGCATACGGGCGAGTAGCGAACCTAAGAATAGCATTCCGACATCTCAGTAAGGAGTCGTTCCAGACCCTGTACACCGTGTACGTCAGACCCATATTGGAGGACGCAGCACCAGTTTGGAACCCACACCTAGCCACGCACGTCACGAAACTAAAGAAAGTGCAAAGGTTTGCAACGAGACTAGTCCTGGACTTAAGGGGCATGTCCTACGACGAGAGGTTAAGAGAACTCGACCTAACGACTCGAGGACAGGAGGGACAAGGAGACATGATAAGGACATAAAATAGTGAGAGGAATCGACAAGGTGGACAGAAACAGGATGTTCCAGAGATGGTACACAGCAACAAGGGGTCGCAATTGGAAGTTGAAGACTCGGATGAGTCAGAGGGATGTTAGGAATTATTTCTTTTGCTGCAGAGTTGTCAGGAAGTGCAACAGCCTGGAACGTGATGTAGTGGAGGCAGGTATCATACATAGCTTTTAGAAGAGGTATGATAAGGCTCATGGAGCAGGGAAAGAGTGCCCTAGCGGCGACCATTGAAGAGGCGGTGCCAGGAGCTATGAATCGACCCCAGAGGCACAATTAGGTGAACACACACACACACACACACACACACACACACACACACACACACACACACACACACACACACACACAAACACACACCTGACGACACTGGAGGAAAAGAGGGACCGAGGAGACATGATAACGACATACAAAATACTGTGTGGAATAGACAAGGTGAACAGAGACAGGATGTTCCAGAGAGGGAACACAGAAACAAGGGGTCATTCTTGGAAGTTGAAGACTCAGATGAGTCACAGGGATGTTAGGAAGCATTTCTTCAGTCATAGAGTGGTCAGGAAGTGGAACAGTCTGGCGAGCGATGTAGTGGAGGCAGGAACCATACATAGCTTTAAGACGAGGTATGATAAAGCTCATGGAGCAGGGAGAGAGAGGACCTAGTAGCGTTCAGTGAAGAGGCGGGGCCAGGAGCTGAGTCTCGACCCTTGCAACTACAATTAGGTGAGTACAATTAAATGGGCGAGTACATACACAGCGCCAACCAGGCAACCAGTCAGCCTACTAGCAGTGGCGAACCTTCATTTTTGTGGCCCCAGAAGCTTGAACTGTTATGGGATCGTCTTCGCAACCTTCAACACCTAGGCCTACATCATACTTCAATAATCTTTTAATTTTTGTTTTAACTATTTTGTATTGAATAACACTATATTAATATATTTTTTAAAAAACCCTTTTCATACAGTAGACCCCAAAATTTTAAGCAATGTGGACTAAAATGGCTTCTGGACCTCCTCTGGGATTTGGGGCCCTGAAGCTTAAGCTTCATTAATGTTATAGTAGGTCCAACCTTTCTTAGTCTGCTAATAAGTCAGCCAGTTGGCTAACAAGTTAGACAATCTACTAGTCTGCTAATAAGGCAGCCTTCTAGCCAGTCTACCAAGCGGCTAACAAGCCAGTATGCCGGCTAGCTAGTCATCCTCAGTCCCACATGTCCAATTAGAGGACGCTGCAGACGAGATTCGGGGAGGGGACTGGAGAGGGGGAGGGAGTGGGAGGAAATGGATAGGGAGGATGGTATTGATGTTACTGAGAATTACATATCTGGTTGGGTCTCTAAGCAGTAGTTAATTTCCCACGAGATGTGCAAGTACTGCTATGGGAACAAGGTGATACAACAGTAGTGGGATTTTTTTTTTTAATATTACGAAAAAGCCAGGCGAGAGGATATTTCCAGGTGACATCAGTTCTCTTACGACTGTATGATCCCCACTCGTAAACAAGTGAGTTCAGCTATCTGTGGTTGCAGCTCTTGTTTCTGCCTCTGACTTGCTGCTTGCTGGGTATTCTTCTAGTCTCGTGGGCCCTGTCATACCTTTACCTTAAACTGTGCGAGTAGCCTGCCTTCACTACTTTGTCGATAACGTCATTGCATTTCCTGACAACCCTGAGGCTAAAAAAAAAAGAAAAAGGGTTCCAGGTATCCCCGTTATAAATTTGTCTCTAACTTCTGATTGTGCTCTCGTGTATCCCTTTCTCGCCTCTCGAACAGTCTATTCTGCTCCATCCTCCCCATCCCTTTAAAATATTTTGTACGACGTTATTATGTCTCACCAGATGTCAGGTTCATTTCCTTTTCTCTCTCCTTTTTTCTCCTTAGCTCTGGTAATAGTCTCCAGTTTCTATTAAATCTCTCCTCAAATTGCTGCTCATCTTCTCTCACCTTTGCCTTTTCATTTCTTCTTTTCTGTTTACTTCTCTGTTTTCTTCTGCTCATCACTTCCCATATTTTCTACTATGCTTTTTCACTTCTTGTGTTTTCCTCTCTGTGTCTTGGGTTAAGTTACCGATGTTTCTTCTGTTGTGTCTGGAGTTCTTATTAACCTTCTTCCATTTTCTCATCAGGTAATTCAACTTATTTGTTGTCTTCCATTTTTCTTTCCCTTTGGTCTTCGTCCATGAATTATCTTATCCCTGCATTGTTTCCTCTTCTGAAATCCTGTTTCTCCTGTTCCTTACCTGCTACTCTCCCTTCACTGTTGTCTTCTGCACAGTAGACGAGACTCAGCGCTGTCTGGTCGCTGCCGCCCAGGATCCTCTTATATATACATCACTTACACGAGTTCATTTATGGTGAATACCAGATTCAGTCTTACTGAACATTCTCTCTCTCTCTCTCTCTCTCTCTCTCTCTCTCTCTCTCTCTCTCTCTCTCTCTCTCTCTCTCTCTCTCTCTCTCTCTCTCTCTCTCTCTCATGTCCTTAACATGTAAAAATGTAAAGTTTTTCATCACCATCTCTATCTTAGCCGTCCATGTGTATTTTCGTGTATCACACTGTACCATTCGTGTATCACACTGTACCATTCGTGTATCACACACCGTATCATTCGTGTATCATACCGTGAACTACTACTGCAGTTGGTATTCTCTGGTTGGTAGTGTCCAAGCTTAATTCGCGCTATCCACATGTCATGATGGAAAAGGGAGGGGAGGAGGGGACAATTGGTGTTGATAGTTAATGAAGTGAAGGGTCGGTTTATAGTAGGTGAGGAAAGGGGGGGGGGTTGACTTATTGTTCTGTTACTGGAAGATTGGGTGGGTCTACAAATGGGAGTGCTGAGATATGGGTATTGGACCAACCCTGAGGGCTTTCTTGAGGCTGACTGCCCCCTCCTCTCACCACCCTCTCTACTTATCTTTTCTGTGACCCTCTGTACTCACCTAATTGTACTTACCTAATTGTAGTTGCAGGGCTCGAGACTCATCTCCTGGCCCCGCCTCTTCACTGAGTGCTACTAGGTCTTCTCTCTCCCTGCTCCATGAACTTTATCATACCTCATCTTAAAGCTATGCATGGTTCCTGCCTCCACTACCTCACTTGCTAGGCTATTCCACTTCATGACTATGACTGAAGAAATACTTCCTAAGATCCCTTTGACTCATCCGGGTCTTCAACTTCCAATTGTGACCCCTTGTTTCTGTGTCCCCTCTCTGTCCACCTTGTCTATTCCACGCAGTATTTTGTATATCGTTATCATGTCTCCCCTAACCCTGTGTTGTGTGTGTGTGTGTGTGTGTGTGTGTGTGTGTGTGTGTGTGTGTGTGTGTGTGTGTGTGTGTATTCATCTATTTGTACTCACCCACTTGTGGTTGCAGGGGTCGATGCACAACTCGTGGCCCCGCCTCTTCACTGCTCATTCCACGTACACACACTTCCTGCTCCATGAGCTTTATCGTATCTCTTCTTAAAGCTATGTATTCATCCTGCCTCCATTACATCACTCTCCAGATTCTTCCACTTCCTGACAACTCTATGACTAAAGAAATACTAACATCCCTGAGACTCATCTGAGTTTTCAACTTCAAGTTGTGACCCCTTGTTGCTGTGTCCAATCTCTGAAACATTCTGTCCTTATCCACCTTGTCAGTTCCTCTCAGTATTTTATATGCCGTTATTATGTTCTGCCTATCCCTTCTGTCATCCAGTGTTGCCAGGTTGATTTCCCTTAACCTCTCCTCGTAGGATATACCCCTTATTTCCGGAATTAGTCTTGTTGCAAACCTTAGCACTTTCTCTAATTTCTTGACGTGCTTGACCAGGTGTGGGTTCCATACTGGTGCTGCATACTTCAATATGGTCCTGACATACATGGTGTACAGTGTCTTGAATAACTTCTTACTCAGGTGTTGAAACGCTATTCTTAAGTTTACCAGGCACCCATATGCTGCAGCATTATTTGGTTGAACATTAAAACTGGCATAAAATACCGACAGGTTGTTAGGTAAGACACATATGCAACAGTTAGGTATCTTTATTTCGAAACGTTTCGCCTACACAGTAGGCTTCTTCAGACTGAAGAAGCCTACTGTGTAGGCGAAACGTTTCGAAATAAAGATACCTAACTGTTGCATATGTGTCTTACCTAACATTATTTGGTTGATGTGAGCCTCAGGAAATGTGCTCGGTATGATTCCTTTCCTTAGGCGAGGGTTGAAGCTTTTGGGCCCCTAGCATGTACTCCGTCTGTGGTCTTCCTTAACTTTCCCTAATCTTCATGACTTTCATTTGGTGGGGGTTAAACCCTAGGAGCCAGTTGTTGGACCAGGCTTGCACCCTGTCCGGATCCATTTTCAGTCCTACCTGATTCTCATCCATTTAAATTCTCCGTATTAGCTTCATATCGTCTGCAACCAGGGACACCTCTGAATCCAACCCTTCCGTCATGTCATTCACATATACCAGAAATAACACAGGCCCTAGAACTGTCTCTTGTGGGAACCCGCTCGTCACAGTAGCCCACTCTGACATCTCGTCACGTACCATTACTCGTTGTTTTCTTCCTGTCAGATATTATCTGAGCCATTATAGTAACTTTCCTGTTATTCCTGCCTGCTCCTCAAGCTTTTGCACTAATCTCTTGTGCAGGACTGTGTCGAAAGCCTTACAGTCCAAGAAAATGCAGTCTACCCGCCCCCACTCTTTTTTTCTGTCTTACTTTCACCTTGTCGTTAAACACCAGTAGGTTTTTGACACAGGATTTCCCTTCCCTGAAATCATGCTGGTTATCCTGTATATGCTCATTCCTTTCTAGATGGTCCACCACTCTTCTCTATGACTTTACATACTAAACTTGTCAATAACATTGATCTGTAGTTTAATGTTGTGTGTCTTTCCTTTCTTAAAAACTGAGACTACGTTTGCTGTCTTCCACACCTCAGGAGTCGCCCTGTTTTGATAGATGTGTTGAAGATTGTTGCTAGTGGCACACATTGCCTCTGCTCCCTCTCTAAGGACCCGCTGGTCCCACTGCCTATGAGGTATCTAGTTCATTTGGCAGCCTCTTCACCTCCCTGGGTGTGTGTAGTGTGTCCAACACTTGTTGGTGTACTCTACCATTCTGGATTACTAGAGTTCTTTCTGTCTCCACTGAAAATAAATCACGTGTTGAGCTCTTCACATACTTCTTGGTCGTTTCACGTGATCTTTCCTCCTTCCTTCATCCCGATTACTTTGTCCCTGTGGTGTGTGTGTGTGTGTGTGTGTGTGTGTGTGTGTGTGTGTGTGTGTAAGAGAGAGAGAGAGAGATTGAATCTGTCACTGGAAGATCACCAATGGGATCAGTCAACACTTGCTGTGCGACTGAGAGGTAAAGGGGGTGAACTAGTTAAGGAGATTGTTCCCAAGAGCCTGGGAGGTGCTGTAGGAGCTCAAGACCCAAAGATCATTGAAGCAGCTGCACAGTGAAATAGCTTTGCAGACAATTCAAGCAGACCAGTTCCTCCCAGAGATTGCAAGCAGTCCCACAGGGACAAACCAATCATGGAGAAAATCTCGCACACAGTGCTCAACAGTGCCTCAGGAAAGGAAAAAGTTCGTCTCCTAGCGGTGAAGACACCACATTAAGATTTCCTTTTAGTTGTTCCTAATTCCTGCTTGGGCAATCGCCTCGACCCTTAGACCATTCGCATTGGTGTAGCTCTTCGCCTCGTGCCCCCATTCTCACCGAAAATAGGTGCATTTGCGGTAGGACGTCAGCTGATCAATTTGGGTTACATAGTCTCGTCTGTCTTGTGTCAGAAGAGAAGTATGCCAGCCATGAGGAGGTCAGTGACATCAAGCAAAGTCTCGCCACAGCCTGTTGCCCAGATGAACGAGAACCTCAAGTACTGAGGTCAGACGGAAGCCAAAAGCGCCCAGATGGAGTCATCATGCAACCCTGGAAGGATGATAAGCAAATTGCATGGGACTAGAACTCTGT
>NC_069409.1:24423214-24650020 GCF_026875155.1 Cherax quadricarinatus | reverse complement strand
AAATATTTCCCGATGGCACGCTGGAAAATAGCGGGCAGGCAGACAGGCTCGACTTTGAAGGGAGGCTTGGAATCCATTAGGGTCGGTATTATTGGGTCCCAAGGCCAAAGGAACGGGATGCATATCGACAAGACCTACCTCGCTGTGAAATGTGTCTTGAATACCCTTTTGAAAGGGGGCGGGTGGCTGGTGGTGATGGGATCCGATCCCTTCGCGAGACGATCGATTCTCCCGTTCTTGGTGGTGACGCGATCGACGAGTTTTAATCAGAGCAACTAAAATGTTTCTCCTTTCTCTCTCTCTCTCTCTCTCTCTCTCTCTCTCTCTCTCACACACATACACACACAAAACCACCACCACAGTTACTGCAACGAAAATATACCACACACAAAAGCAGCAAAAGATATATACCGCACTCAGCTACTGCAACAAAAACATATACTACGCACAGTCACTGCATGAAAAATATACTGCCTGCACACAGACACGCACACAACAGCAGCAGCAATAGGAATACAACCCACCCACACAGTTACAGCAACAAAAATATACGAGGCACTCAGAGTTACAGCAACGAGAACGTTCAAAGCAAATAACTTTATCATGAAAATGTCACACATACAGTTACAGCATCAACGAAACACTACACAATTACAGCAATAAAAATAAAACACTGCTCCATTACAAAACTGCTCCCTACATATATACAAATTACAAAAACACACCACGCAAAGCAACAGGAACAAACACATGCCACACACAAAGCTCCAGCAACAAAAATACACCACACACAGTTTCAAAAATACATCAACCCCCCCTCACACACACGCACTGCAGTCAGTGTATAGAATTCAATTTACATATTGTATACCTTTACTGTGCATTCCACAGCGATGTTGCAGCGGGAAGATTGTGCCCATAACTCAGATTTCCCAACATTTCAAGAATTTCCAACAATCTGCGCCTAACACAATCAAGGTGTTTCTGTGCCATTTCGAGTGTTTGCTTAGCGAGGTCGTCCTTGTTCGTGCTAAGCTTCCTGCTTCACACTGGTATTGTGCTCAGCTGAGTCGCCTTGTTCACCCTGAGCATCTCGTTGCGTGCCTGAAGTTCCAACAGTCTCTGGATTATCTTGTGCACCTTTGGCAACAACTCCAAAACCTGTTTCTCTACAACGTTGTTGCGGATACTAGAGGCTGACGGATAACGGGATTGCTTTATTCCGCACAATCCTGGAGTTTCTGCTCAGCTTTCGAGTGCCTTCGCTGCTTGGCGTTGCCACACAGTTTACAAGCTTCAGCAAGGAGGAGTGAGGGATAAGAGGTTGCGGGGTTATGAGGAGCATTGGAGACGGTCGGTCATTCAATACTACGTTCTTATAAAAGTCATTTACATCTCAAACGCGAACTAAAACACAGTATTCAGAAGAGCTATCACGTCCAAAATTAATCGAATTTTAATACATCTAGACTTGAGTACCAGCATCAAATTAAGATAATCCACATCCTTAAGAGTGCGTCATAATTCTTTCACAGGATGATGTTGCTGCACGAACTTCGTATTCAGTATACTAATTCAGGAGTACCATGTTGCTCTCCTCGCATGTCGTGAGCTCCTCACACAATTACTTTGATTAAAAGAAACTTTAATAATGGCCTAGAAATTACTCAAGCGTAACTGTTTTATTCTCCACTCTAGAAACTTAAGAAATATTTGCCTACAGTACAGCGATTCAGTGTAAGTGGAAGTGATTAATTCTTTTACAGGAACACACTGTAAACAACACAGTCTACAGTTAGAGAAAACAAGAGCTAACTACAATAATAATAAGAGCTAACACAATAACAAGAGCTAACTGCACCAATAGCAAGAGTTAACTACGTCAATAACAAGAGCTAATTACTCAAATAATAAAAGAAACTAACTACAAGAACAACAAGAGATAAATACACCAACATTTAAAGCCAATGACGACAATAGGGAGAGCTAACTACATCAGTAACAAGAGCTAACTACATCAGTAACAAAAGCTAACTACATCAGTAACAAGAGCTAACTTCATCAGTATCATGAAGTAACTACATCAATAGCAACAAGAGTTAACTACATCAATAACAACAAGAGCTAACTACATTAAGTCAAAAGATAAACAAGAGTCCTCGCAGCTTCTTTCAGCTCATTCTTACACCAAGAAGGAAAAACGTTCAAATTTTAACGCTTCCTATTTTCCAGACGACTCGCGAACTCTTTTTCCGGTTTGCTTCTTCGTGGTTAAATATTTTTTTTAAAGTATATGTAACGTGACCGAACCCAAATTATCTTAAAACAAAGAAAACACACACACACGCACACATTGCATTTTCTTGGACTGTAAGAAGGCGTTTGACACAGTTTCATACAAGAGAATAGTGCAAAAACTGGAGGATCAGGCAGGTATAACAGGGAAGGCACTGCAATGGATCAAGAAATACCTGTCTGTAAGGCAACAGCGAGTCATGGCACGTGGCGAGGTGTTAGAGTGGGCGCCTATAACGAGTGGGGTGCCGCAGGGGTCAGTCCTAGGACCGGTGCCGTTTCTGGTATTTGTGAACGCATGACGGAAGGAATAGACTCTGAAGTGTCCCTGTTTGCAGATGATGTGAAGTTAATGAGAAGAATTCAATCGGACGAGGACCAAGCAGAACTATAAAGGTATCTGGACAAGCTGCAGGCCTGGTCCAGCAACTGGCTACTGGAGTTCAACCCCACCAAGTGTACAGATGGAGTACAGTCTAGGAGGCCAGAGACTACAGACCTCACTCAAAGAAAAGGATCTTGGGGTGAGTATAACACCAGGCACATCTCCTGACGCGCATATCAACCAAATAACTGCTGCAGCATACGGGCGCCTAGCAAATCTAAGAACAGCATTCCGACATCTTAATAGGAATCGTTCAGGACCCTGTACACTGTGCACGTTAGGTCCATATTGGAGTACGCAGCACCAGTTTGGAATCCATACCTAGCCAAGTACGTATGGAAACTAGAGAAAGTGCAAAGGATTGTAACAAGACTAGTCCCGGAGCTATGGGGTATGTCGTACGAGGAGAGGTTAAGGGAAATCAACCTGACGACACTGGAAGACAGGAGAGATAAAGGGGATATGATAACGACATACAAAATACTGAGAGGAATCGACAAGGTGGACAGAGACAGGATGTTCCAAAGATGGGACAGCAATAAGGGGTCACATTTGGAAGTTGAAGACTCGGTTGAATCACAAGGATGTTAGGAAGTATTTCTTCAGCCACAGAGTTGTCAGGAAGTGTAATTGTCTGGGAAGTGATGTAGTGGAGGCAGGACCCATACTTAGCTTTAAAAAGAGGTACGATAAAACTCATGGAGCAGGAAGTGAGACCTAGTAGCGGTCAGTGAAGAGGCAGGGCCAGGAGCTGTGAATCAACCCATGCAACCACAACTAGGTGAGTACACACACACACGCACACACACACACGCACACACACACACGCACACACACACGCACACGCGCACACGCGCACACACGCACACACACACACACACACACACACACACACACACACACACACACACACACACTGGCTCCTGGAGTTCAACCCCCACCAAGTGCAAAGTCATGAAGATTGGGGAAGGGCAAAGAAGATCGCAGACGGAGTAGAATCTAGGGGGCCAGAGACAACGAACTTCACTGAAGGAAAAAGATCTTGGGGTGAGTATAACACCAGGCACATCTCCTGAGGCGCACTTCAACCAAATAACTGCTGCAGCATATGGGAATCGTTCAGGACCCGGTACACTGTGTACGTTAGGCCCATATTGGAGTATGCAGCACCAGTTAGGAGCCCACACCTAGTCAAGCACGTAAGAAAATTAGAAAAAGTGCAAAGGTATGCAACGAGACTAGTCCCGGAGCTAAGGGGTATGTCCTACGAGGAGAGGTTAAGGGAAATCGACCTGACGACGCTTGAGGATAGGAGAGATAGGGGAGATATGATAACGACATAAAATATTGAGAGGAATCGACAAGGCGGACAGAGACAGTATGTTCCAAAGATGGGACAGCAACAAGGGTCACAGTTGGAAGTTGAAGACTTAGATGAATCACAGGGATGTTAGTATTTCTTCAGCCACGGAGTTATCAGGAAGTGGAATAGTCTGGAAAGTGATGTAGTGGAGGCAAGATCCATACATAGCTTTAAGAAGAGGTACGATAAAACTCTTGGGGGAGAAAAAGAGTGGACCAAGCAAGGACCAGCGAAGAGGCGGGGCCAGGAGCTATGAATCGATCCCAGCAACCACAAATAGGTGAGGACAAATAGGCGAGTACAGACACACACTAGTCCAAGTGACTATCGTCAAATACCTTAAAAAAAACGGTAACTAACACCCTCATCCACATTTTCTACTTGGTTGATTCAAGATTAGTATTGAAAAAAGGCTCTCTCCCCACCCTCTACACAGTCTGGCACACAGTGGGCATGAAGAAGGAATAACAATTTCAGACTGTATTAGAGAGATGGGTATGTGTATTTGTTGTGAAAGCTAGTGATGGAAGGCAGGTGTCAGAAAGCAACGACAACTTACGCACAATTCACCCAGAAGTAACGCTGGAATAACGAGGGTCTTCCAAATGTACGAAAATTACGTTTTGATTTTATAAACAGGAAATGTGATAACCTATTTTATAGCGTCTTATTAGTGAGAATAAAACAAGAAATTCTAAGCAATATATATATATAATGTCGTGCCGAATATGTAAAATTGGTCAGTTTGCAAGAACTCATTTAAAATTAAGCCCTTTCTAAAATTTTCTCTCATACGTTTAAAGATAGATTTTTTTTCATTAAAGAGAATGTAAAAATTTTTAATTTTGCACCAAAAGAATCTTAGAAAACTTACCTAACCTTATTATAACAAGAACAATTTATTTTAGCCTAACCTAACTAAATATATTTTATATTTGTTTACAATAATTTAATACTAAATAAACAGTGAAATATATTTTTTTCTTTAGGTTCAGAATGGTTTTTGCTTAATTATTGCATACACAAATTTTCACTTGTCCTATATGGCAAGATGAGCGTTGCTATTTAAGCCAAGATCGCAAGTTCTGCCTATTCGGCACGACATATATATATATATATATATATTATATATATATATATATATATATATATATATATATATATCAACATCTTTCAACAAACTGGCCGTATCCCACACAGGCAGAGTGGTCCAAAACAAAAACGTATAATGTAAAATATATAATATAAAAACGTATAATATAAATTTACTAATTCGAGTAAATTTGGGTTCGTATTATTTAGTGTTACAAAAACTTTGCTGAGTTGCATCAAGTTTTCTTAACTTAGATGGAATACATTGGGAAACACTGCGTGGAAGCAGCCAGGGAAAAGTTTAATATCATGTGTACATTATAAGAAAGTTCTCGCATACTGTCGCGAAACAAAACAAAAAAATAATAAGTCTATCTACAAATTATATATAGCAGTATAAATGAATATAAAGTTGTCTCGCATCAAAAAATTCTCGTAGATTAAAGCAGTTCTAGTCTGAGTAAGATCTTTGTTGAAATAAAAGAAAAAAACAAACCTATCTTCAATTTTTACATAAAAATTGTCCTTGCATATGATTTTGTAAGTTAAAAGTAATTCTTAGCTGATGTAACATAAAGCTTGACCCTAACAATGTTTTTCCAGTATATCTCTCCCAGGATGTTACCCACAACAGTGGACTAACATCCACGTACCTGTTTACTGCTAGATGAAGAGGCAGCAGCAGGTGTACAGAAACTTGCCTCCAGGTTTCATACTGTCTGGGATTCAAACTAACATCTTTGTTGTACACTGATTGCTCTAACCACTGAGCTACATGGTTGGTTTTTAATGTGGTTTAAAAGGTTAGCGCTTACACCAAGGTCATCAAGACTACACGTCACCTTTTTCTCCAGCAGTTAAGAATACTGTAAGCCTTAAGAAATTATTATACAGAAGATATACACTAAGACACACCTCACGGTATATAATATATAATCATAACTATAATTTTTAAAGGGGTGGACCGGTATGCCAGCGGAAGGCCTCGTTCAGATGACCAGAAATTTCCACGTCCGGAAACATTTGTCCTGTTTCCTGACAAACCTTACCGAACCTAACCTCTTTTTTGACAGGAAATGGGAAATTAATAAATGCTTTAAATGCTGTACAGAAAAATGTCTCAGTCGGTTGCCCATATTAAGATTTAGCAATTAAATGTTTTTACATCTACTAAATATTTAATATAGAACATCAGTTATTACAAGATTATCATAAATACATGTAAACACATGCTGTAAACATGTGCTGTCAGCTAGTAATTAAAATAGTAAGTTTAACAAGGCAAACATCTCTTTTGTCCAGTCCTCCTCGTGTATATATACTGGCTCCCTTACCCTCGTTGGTTAGTGTGTGTTACGACTCTGATGTCTTAACTTAAATAAAATGGTCCTGACTCCTAAAGGTTGCTTACACTGTTGTCTAGTGGTTATAAAATTATACTGAAAAACACAGCAAACCTTGGGCCAGCATGTACTTATGTTTTTTTATTATTAGCACACTGACCGATTCCCACCAAGGCAGGGTGGCCCGAAAAAGAAAAACTTTCACCATCATTCACTCCATCACTGTCTTGCCAGAAGGGTGCTTTACACTACAGTTTTTAAGCTGCAACATTAACACTCCTCCTTCAGAGTGCAGGCACTGTACTTCCCATCTCCAGGACTCAAGTCCGGCCTGCCGGTTTCCCTGAACCCCTTCATAAATGTTACTTTGCTCACACTCCAACAGCACGTCAAGTATTAAAAACCATTTGTCTCCATTCACTATCAAACACGCTCACGCATGCCCGCTGGAAGTCCAAGCCCCTCACACACAAAACCTCCTTTACCCCCTCCCTCCAACCTTTCCTAGGCCGACCTCTACCCAGCCTTCCTTCCACTACAGACTGATACACTCTTGAAGTCATTCTGTTTCGCTCCATACTCTCTAAATGTCCGAACCACCTCAACCCTTCCTCAGCCCTCTGGACAACAGTTTTGGCAGTCCCGCACCTCCTCCTATCTTCCAAACTTCGAATTCTCTGCATTATATTCACACCACACATTGCCCTCACACATGACGTCTCCACTGCCTCCAGCCTTCTCCTCGCTGCAACATTCATCACCCATGCTTCACACTCATATAAGAGCGTTGATAAAACTATACTCTCATACATTCCCCTCTTTGCCTCCAAGGACAAAGTTCTTTGTCTCCACAGACTCCTAAGTGCACCACTCACCCTTTTCACCTCATCAATTCTATGATTCACCTCATCTTTCATAGACCCATCCGCTGACACGTCCACTCCCAAATATCTGAATACATTCACCTCCTCCATACTCTCACTCCAATCTGATATCCAATATTTCATCACCTAATCTTTTTATCCTCATAACCTTACTCTTTCCTGTATTCACTTTTAATTTTCTTCTTTTACATACCCTACCAAATTCATCCACAAACCTCTGCAACTTCTCTTCAGAATCTCCCAAGAGCACAGTGTCATCAGCAAAGAGCAACTGTGACAACTCCCACTTTTAACTCCACGCCTCTTGCCAAGACCCTCGCATTTACTTCTCTTACAACCCCATCTATAAATATATTAAACAACCACGGTGACCTCACACATCCTTGTCTAAGGCCTACTTTTACTGGGAAATAATCTCCCTCTCTACATACTCTAACTTGAGCCTCACTATCCTTGTAAAAACTCTTCACTGCTTTCAGTAATCTACCTCCTATACCATACACCTGCAACATCTGCCATTGCCCCCCTATCCACCCTGTCATACGCCTTTTCCAAATCCATAAATGCCACAAAGACCTCTTTAGCCTTATCTAAATACTGTTCACTTATATGTTTCACTGTAAACACCTGGTCCACACACCCCTACCTTTCCTAAAGCCTCCTTGTTCATCTGCTATCCTATTCTCCGCCTTACTCTTAATTCTTTCAGTAATAACTCTACCATACACTTTACCAGGTATACTCAACAGACTTATCCCCCTATAATTTTTGCACTCTCTTTTGTCCCCTTTGCCTTTATACAAAGGAACTATGCATGCTCTCAGCCAATCCCTAGGTACCTTACCCTCTTCCATCTTTGTCCCATCAATCCCAGTTGCCTTACCCCCTTTCATTTTACCTACTACCTCACGAACTTTCCCCACACTCACAACTGGCTCTTCCTCACTCCTACAAAATGTTATTCCTCCTTGCCCTATACATGAAATCACAGCTTCCCTATCTTCATCAACATTTAACAATTCCTCAAAATATTCCCTCCATCTTCCCAATACCTCTAACTCTGCATTTAACAACTCTCCTCTCCTATTTTTAACTGACAAATCAATTTGTTCTCTAGGCTTCCTTAACTTGTTAATCTCACTCCAAAACTTTTTCTTATTTTCAACAAAATTTGTTGATAACATCTCACCCACTCTCTCATTTGCTCTCTTTTTGCATTGTTTCACCACTCTCTTAAACTCTCTCTTTTTCTCCATATACTCTTCCCTCCTTGCATCACTTCTACTTTGTAAAAACTTCATATGCTAACTTTTTCTCCCTTACTACTCTCTTTACATCATTATTCCACCAATCGCTTCTCTTCCCTCCCGCACCCACTTTCCTGTAACTACAAACTTCTGCTGAACACTCTAACACTACATTTTTAATCCTACCCCATACCTCTTCGACCCCATTGCCTATGCTCTCATTAGCCCATCTATCCTCCAATAGCTGTTTATATCTTACCCTAACTGCCTCCTCTTTTAGTTTATAAACCTTCACCTCTCTCTTCCCTGATGATTCTAGTCTCCTTGTATCCCATCTACCTTTTACTCTCAGTGTAACTACAACTAAAAAGTGATCTGATATATCTGTGGCCCCTCTATAAACATGTACATCCTGAAGTCTACTCAACAGCCTTTTATCTACCAATACATAGCAAACTACTCTCATTTCGCCCTACATCATATCTTGTATACTTATTTATCTTCTTAAAATATGTATTACCTATAACTAAACCCTTTTCTATACAAAGTTCAATCAAAGGGCTCCCATTATCATTTACACCTGGCACCCCAAACTTACCTACCACACCCTCTCTAAAAGTTTCTCCTACTTTAGCATTCAGGTCCCCTACCACAATTACTCTCTCACTTGGTTCAAAGGTTCCTATACATTCACTTAACATCTCCCAAAATCTCTCTCTCCCCTCTACATTCCTCTCTTCTCCAGGTGCATACACGCTTATTATGACCCACTTTTCGCATCCAACCTTTACTTTAATCCACACAATCCTTGAATTTACACATTCATATTCTCTTTTCTCCTTCCATAACTGATCCTTCAACATTATGGCTGTCCCTTCCTTTGCTCTAACTCTCTCAGATACTCCAGATTTATTCCCATTTATTTCCCCCACCGAAACTCCCCTACAACCTTCAGCTTTGTTTCGCTTAGGGCCAGAACATCCAACTTCTTTTCATTCATAACATCAGCAATCATCTGTTTCTTGTCATCCGCACTACATCCACGCACATTCAAGCATCCCAGTTTTATAAAGTTTTTCTTCTATTTTTTAGTAAATATTTACAGAAGGGGTTACTAGCCCATTGCTCCCGGCATTTTAGTCCCCTCATACGACACGCATGGCTTACGGAGGAAAGACTTTTTTCCACAAGGGCCATACAAATAAACATGAAAGCACTTGAACACAAACACCTATAGTATACACTAAAATACTTACTAAAATTACTTACTCAAGCTAACACCAAACCATGACTTCACCCAGCCGCCTTCCTACACGTACCGAACTAAACACACCTCTCATCTGCTCCTGTCCTGGCCACTGCCTGACTGACAGGAATAAAACGCGTTCGCTTTCAGTTCAATCGCGGTAGTATGGAGCATTATTTTATAAAATATTTTTTTCCTGCATCTCACTGCATAACAGTGTGTGACTAGTTAATGGTCCAAGTCGGACCGTTACGTCATTATTTTCTTTATCCTATGTGCGGGTTATTTGTATACATTTGAAGTTAAACCATCATTACGGGAACGAGTTAACACACATGGGGAAGCACTAAACCCACGAGGGGTCATTCAGCATCTGGAGGTTACGGGACTCAGTCACGTCTGAACCAGAGGATGATAGCTCCAGTTTCTCGGATTAAGAGTTTCTCCACCAACACGAGTCTTCAAGAGCTGATACTGGAACAGTTCCTTCCACAATGTCGTAAAGTTCTTGTTCCAACAAACATAATTTATTGACTTTTTTGAAGAAGAAGAAAACTGAGACACACATTCATACTAATATTTATAAAAGTGAAGCAGAAAAAATACAGAAAAAACATCATGATACAGAAAAATATATTTATATAAAAATGCATTAAAATGCAGAAAAATACATTATCATACAGACAAAAAACAAATATTACTTAATATACGAAGGAACAGTGGATATGTTCATTAATAAAACACTTTAAATATACATAAAGAATATTTTGTCGTCAGTATGACAGACCTGTAACTAGCGGAACAACTGTGTCAGTAACAGTCATGTTGTAACACGTACGACAGCTGACCTGTGTCAGTAACAGTCATGTTGTAACACGTACGACAGCTGACCTGTGTTAGTAACAGTCATGTTGTAACACGGACGACAGCTGACCTGTGTTAGTAACAGTCATGTTGTAACACGTACGACAGCTGACCTGTTAGTAACAGTCATGTTGTAACACGTACGACAGCTGACCTGTGTTCGTAACAGTCATATTGTAACACGTACGACAGCTGACCCAAATTAGTAACTGTCACACTATACATAGAATTTTTGTTATTGAATATCCACCTCATGGGCCACACACAGCACCTCATGGGCCACACACAACACCTCAAGGGCCACACACAACACCTCCTGGGCTACACAGACACCTCATGGGCCACAGACCATATCATGAGCCACCAAATAGGCCAAATAGGCCACTTCATGATTCGCGTAAACCAAGTAGTGGGCCACACAGACCGCACCATGGACCATGGGCCAAACTGGCCATCTTTTAAGTTCAAATTTATGTGTTGGTTCATAACTAAAGTTGGAGTAATTTAAGTGTACTTACGAAGAGGCAGAGTTTATAAAGTGTATTTTGGTTCAGATTTATCTGTTGTTGTTGTTGCTGCTGCTTCTGCTGCAGCTGCTGTTGCAAGCTGCAGTTGCTGCTTCTGCTGCAGTTGCTGTTGCTGCAGCTGTTGTTGCTGCTGATGGTGATCGTGCTGCTGCTGCTTTAGTTGATGTTGGTGCTGATAATGTTGCTGTGGCAGCTGTTGTCACTGTTGATGCTGATGATGATCGTGGTGCTACTGCTAATTTTCTATTGTTACTGTGGCCGCTGCTGCTGACACTGCTTCTGTTGCTTTTCCTGCAGCTGTTGTTTCTGCTGCCACTACCGCTGCTGCTACTGATTCTTCCGCTACTACCTTTGCCATCGTCGCTGACGTTTCTTGTTGTTGTTGTTGCTGGCGCTGCTCCTGTAGCTTTTGCTGCAGATGTTACCTCTGTAGCTGCTACTGTTGTTGCTGCTGCTATTGCTGCTGCCGCTGCAAATGCTGCTGATGCTCCTGATCCTACTGCTGCTGCTGATCCAGCTGCTGCTGTTGCTGCTGCTGTTGCTGCTGCTGATCCAGCTGCTGCTGTTGCTGCTGCTGAGCCAGCTGCTGCTGATCCTACTGCTGTTGTTACTGCTGATTCTACTGCTGCTGTTACTGCTGATGCTACTGCAGTTACTGCTGATGCTACAGCTGCTGTTGCTGCTGATACTGCTACTTCTGTTACTGCTGATGCTACTGCTACTTCTACTGCTGTTGCTACTACTGCTGCTGATCCTGCTGCTGTTGCTACAGCTGCTGTTGCTACTGCTGCTGTTGCTGCTGATCCTACTGCTGTTGTTGCTGCTGATTCTACTGCTGTTGTTGCTACTGTTGCTGCTTCTACTGCTGTTGTTGCTGCTGTTGCTACCATTGCTGTTGCTACTATTGCTGTTGCTGCTTCTACTGCTGTTGTTGCTACTACTGCTGCTGATCCTGCTGCTGTTGCTGCTGATCCTACTGCTGCTGTTGCTACAGCTGCTGTTGCTACTGCTGTTTTGCTGCTGATCCTACTGCTGCTGCTGATCCTACTGCTGTTGTTGCTACTGCTGTTGCTACTGCTGCTGTTGCTACTGCTGCTGTTGCTGCTGATCCTACTGCTGCTGCTACTACTGCTGATCCTACTGCTGTTGCTGCTTCTACTGCTGATCCTACTGATGTTGTTGCTACTGCTGTTGTTGCTACTGCTGCTGTTACTGCTGATCCTACTGCTGCTGCTGCTTCTACTGCTGTTGTTGCTAATGCTACTGCTGATCCTACTGCTGTTGTTGCTACTGCTGCTGTTGCTACTACTGCTGTTGCTGCTTCTACTGCTGTTGTTGCTACTACTGCTGCTGATCCTACTGCTGTTGTTGCTACAGCTGCTGTTGCTACTGCTGCTTTTGCTGCTGATCCCTACTGCTTCTACTGCTGTTGTTGCTACTACTGCTGCTGATCCTACTGCTGTTGTTGCTACTGCTGCTGTTGCTACTGCTGCTGTTGCTAACCCTACTGCTGCTGCTACTGCAACAGCTGCTTCTTCTGCTGCTGCTTCTACTACTGCTTCTATTACTGCTTTTGTTGCTACTGCTGCTGCTGATCTTACTGCTGTTGTTGCTACTGCTGCTGCTGATCCTACTGCTGTTGTTGCTACTGCTGCTGTTGCTACCATTGCTGTTGCTACTACTGCTGTTGCTGCTTCTACTGTTGTTGTTGCTACTGCTGCTGTTGCTACCATTGCTGTTGCTACTACTGCTGTTGCTGCTTCTACTGCTGTTGATCCTACTGCTGTTGTTGTTACTACTGCTGCTGATCCTGTTGTTGCTGATGATCGCACTGCTGCTGATCCTGTTGTTGCTGATGATCGCACTGCTGCTGCTTCTATTGCTGTTGCTACTACAGCTGCTGATCCTAATGCTGTTGTTGCTACTACTGCTGCTGATCCTACTGCTGTTGTTGCTACAGCTGCTGTTGCTACTACTGCTGCTGATCCTACTGCTGTTGTTGCTACTGCTGTTGTTGCTACTCCTGCTGTTGCTACTGCTGCTGTTGCTGATGCTACTGCTGCTGTTGCTGCTGATCCTACTGCTGCTGCTGCTTCTACGCTGTTGTTGCTACTACTGCTGCTGATCCTACTGCTGTTGTTGCTACTGCTGCTGTTACTGCTGATCCTACTGCTGTTGTTGCTACTGCTGCTGCTGTTGCTACTGCTGCTGCTGCTGATGTTGCTACTGCTGCTGTTGATCCTACTGCTGTTGTTGCTACTGCTGCTGTTGATCCTACTGCTGTTGTTGCTACTGCTGCTGTTGCTACTGCTGCTGTTGCTACTGCTGCTGTTGCTGCTGATCCTACTGCTGCTGCTGCTGCTGCTGCTGCTTCTACTGCTGTTGTTGCTACTGCTACTGCTGATCCTACTGCTGTTGTTGCTACTGCTGCTGTTGCTACTACTGCTGTTGCTACTACTGCTGTTGCTACTACTGCTGTTGCTGCTTCTACTGCTGCTGTTGTTACTACTGCTGTTGATCCTGTTGTTGCTGCTGATCGTACTGCTGCTGCTGCTTCTATTGCTGTTGTTGCTACTACTGCCGCTGATCCTGCTGCTGTTGCTGCTGATCCTACTCTGCTGCTGCTTCTACTGCTGTTGTTGCTACTATTGCTGCTGATCCTACTGCTGTTTTTGTTACTGCTGCTGTTGCTACTGCTGCTGCTACTACAACTGCTGATTCTACTGCTGCAACTGCTGCTTCTACTGCTGCAACTGCTGCTGCTGCTTCTACTGCTGCTTCTACTGCTGCTGCTGCTTCTATTACTGCTGTTGTTGCTACTGCTGCTGCTTCTACTGCTGCTGCTGCTTCTGTTACTGTTTTTGTTGCTGCTGCTGCTTCTGTTACTGCTGTTGTTGCTGCTGCTGCTTCTATTACTGCTGCTGCTGCTGCTTCTATTACTGCTGTTGTTGCTGCTGCGGCTACTGCTGCTGCTGCTTCTGTTACTGCTGCTGTTGTTGCTGCTGCGGCTACTACTGCTGCTGCTTCTATTACTGCTGTTGTTGCTGCTGCGGCTACTACTGCTGCTGCTTCTATTACTGCTGTTGTTGCTGCTGCTGCGGCTACTGCTGCTGCTTCTGTTACTGTTGTTGTTACTGTTGCGGCTACTGCTGCTGCTGCTTCTGTTACTGCTGTTGTTGCTGATGCTGCTACTACTGCTGCTTCTGTTACTGCTGTTGTTGCTGCTGCTGCGGCTACTGCTGCTGCTGCTTCTGTTACTGCTGTTGTTGCTGCTGCTGCGGCTATTGCTGCTGCTGCTTCTGTTACTGTTGTTGTTGCTGCTGCTGCGGCTACTGCTGCTGCTGCTTCTGTTACTGCTGTTGTTGCTGCTGCTGCTGCTTCTACTGCTGCTGCTGCTTCTACTGCTGCTGCTGCTTCTACTGCTGCTGCTGCTTCTACTGCTTCTGTTACTGCTGTTGTTCTTACTGCTGCGGCTACTGATGCTGCTGCTTCTGTTACTGTTGTTGCTACTG
The DNA here is from genome assembly GCF_026875155.1 of Cherax quadricarinatus. Classification (NCBI taxonomy): domain Eukaryota; kingdom Metazoa; phylum Arthropoda; class Malacostraca; order Decapoda; family Parastacidae; genus Cherax; species Cherax quadricarinatus. The sequence continues at coordinate 24,635,262 of NC_069409.1, read as the reverse complement.
CTGCGGCTACTGCTGCGGCTACTGCTGCTGCTGCTTCTGTTACTGCTGTCGTTGCTGCTGCTGCTTCTACTGCTTCTGTTACTACTGTTGTTGCTGCTGCTGCTTCTGTTACTGCTGTTGTTGCTGCTGCTGCGGCTACTGATGCTGCTGCTTCTGTTACTGCTGTTGTTGCTGCTACTGCGGCTACTGCTGCTGTTACTGCTGTTTCTGCTGCTGCTTCTGTTACTGCTGTTGTTGTTGCTGCTGCGGCTACTGATGCTGCTGCTTCTGTTAGTGCTGTTGTTGCTGCTGCGGCTACTGATGCTGCTGCTTCTGTTACTGCTGTTGTTGCTGCTGCTACGGCTACTGCTGCTTCTGTTACTGCTGTTGTTGTTACTGCTGCGGCTACTGCTGCTGCTGCTTCTGTTACTGCTGTTGTTGTTGCTGCTGCAGCTACTGCTGCTTCTGTTACTGCTGTTATTGTTGCTGCTGCGGCTACTAATGCTGCTGCTTCTGTTACTGCTGTTGTTGTTACTGCTGCGGCTACTGCTGCTGCTGCTTCTGTTACTGCTGTTGTTGTTGCTGCTGCGGCTACTGCTGCTTTTGTTACTGCTGTTGTTGCTGCTGCTGCGGCTACTGCTGCTGCTGCTTCTGTTACTGCTGCTGTTGTTGCTGCTGCGGCAACTGCTGCTGCTGCTTCTGTTACTGCTGTTGTTGTTGTTGCTGCTGCTGCTGCTGCTTCTGTTACTGCTGTTGTTGTCGTTGTTGTTGTTGCTGCTGCTGCGGCTACTGCTACTGCTGCTTCTGTTACTGCTGTTGTTTTTGCTGCTGCTGCGGCTGCTGCTGCTTCTGTTACTGCTGTTGTTGCTGCTGCTGCGGCTACTGTTGCTGCGGCTACTGTTGCTGTTGCTGCGGCTACTGTTGCTGCTGCTGCGGCTACTGTTGCTGTTGCTGCGGCTACTGTTGCTGCTGCTGCGGCTAACTGTTGCTGTTGCTGCGGCTACTGTTGCTGCTGCTGCGGCTACTGTTGCTGTTGCTGCGGCTACTGTTGCTGCTGCTGCGGCTACTGTTGCTGTTGCTGCGGCTACTGTTGCTGCTGCTGCGGCTACTGTTGCTGCTGCTGCGGCTACTGTTGCTGCTGCTGCGGCTACTGTTGCTGTTGCTGCGGCTACTGTTGCTGCTGCTGCGGCTACTGTTGCTGTTGCTGCGGCTACTGTTGCTGCTGCTGCGGCTACTGTTGCTGCTGCTGCGGCTACTGTTGCTGCTGCTGCGGCTACTGTTGCTGCGGCTACTGTTGTTACTGCTGCTGCGGCTACTGTTGCTGCTGCTGCGGCTACTGTTGCTGCTGCGGCTACTGTTGCTGCTGCTGCGGCTACTGTTGCTGCTCCCGCGGCTACTGTTGCTGTTTGCGGCTACTGTTGCTTGCTGCGGGCTACTGTTGCTGTTGCTGCGGCTACTGTTGCTTGCTGCGGCTACTGTTGCTGCTGCTGCGGCTACTGTTGCTGCTGCTGCGGCTACTGTTGCTGCGGCTTGCTGTTGTTAACTGCTGCTGCGGCTACTGTTGCTGCTGCTGCGGCTACTGTTGCTGCTGCGGCACTGTTGCTGCTGCTGCGGCTACTGTTGCTGCTGCTGCGGCTACTGTTGCTGCTGCTTCGGACTACTGTTGTGCTGCTGCTGCGGCTACTGTTGCTGCTGGCTGCGGCTACTGTTGCTGCTGCTGCGGCTACTGTTGCTGCTGCTGCGGCTACTGTTGCTGCTGCTGCGGCTACTGTTGCTGCTGCTGCGGCTACTGTTGCTGTTGCTGCGGTTTACTGTTGTTTGTTGCTGCGGCTACTGTTGCTGCTGCTGCGGCTACTGTTGCTGCTGCTGCGGCTACTGTTGCTGCTGCTGCGGCTACTGTTGCTGCTGCTGCGGCTACTGTGCTGTTGCTGCGGCTACTGTTGCTGCTGCTGCGGCTAACTGTTGCTGCTGCTGCGGCTACTGTTGCTGCTGCTGCGGCTACTGTTGCTGCTGCTGCGGCTACTGTTGCTGCTGCTGCGGCTACTGTTGCTGTTGCTGGCGGCTACTGTTGCTGCTGCTGCGGCTACTGTTGCTGTTTGCTGCGGCTACTGTTGCTGCTGCTGCGGCTACTGTTGCTGCTGCGGGCGGCTACTGTTGCTGTTGCTGCGACTACTGTTGCTGCTGCTGCGGCTACTGTTGCTGCTGCTGCGGCTACTGTTGCTGCTGCTGCGGCTACTGTTGCTGCTGCTGCGGCTTACGTTTCTGTTGCTGCGGCTACTGTTGCTGTTGCTGCGGCTACTGTTGCTGTTGCTGCGGCTACTGTTGCTGTTGCTGCGGCTACTGTTGCTGTTGCTGCGGCTACTGTTGCTGTTGCTGCGGCTACTGTTGCTGCTGCTGCGGCTACAGGTGCTGCTGCTGCGGCTACAGGTGCTGCTGCTGCGGCTACAGGTGCTGCTGCTGCGGCTACAGGTGCTGCTGCTGCGGCTACTGTTGCTGCTGCTGCGGCTACAGGTGCTGCTGCTGCGGCTACAGGTGCTGCTGCTGCGGCTACTGTTGCTGCTGCTGCGGCTACAGGTGCTGCTGCTGCGGCTACAGGTGCTGCTGCTGCGGCTACAGGTGCATTAACAAATGTTCCTAACAACAAGTGCAATATTAAAAATGTAAATGTTAGGAAAATGGTGGTATTTTGAATAATGTTTGTGTTCAAAAAATGTTCACTTGATTAAAAATGTTCCAAGTGATATTTAAAAATATTTGTATAATGTTCAAAAATGTTCGCGTGATGTACAGAAATGTTCGCATGTTCAAAAAGTATTCACGTGTTCAAAAATTCTCACGTCATATTAAAAATATTCATCACATGTTCAAAAATGTTAACAAAAAATTTTTCATTAATATTTACGCGATGTTCAGAAATATTTACGTGATGTTCAAAAGTAATCACGTGATCAGAAATCTTCACGTAATATTCAGGAATGTTCACGTGATGTTCAGAAATGTTCACGTGTTCAGAAATATTCACGTGATGTTCAGAAATGTTCACGTGTTCAGAAATATTCACGTGATGTTCAGAAATGTTCACGTGTTCAGAAATATTCACGTGATGTTCAGAAATGTTCACGTGTTCAGAAATATTCACGTGATGTTCAGAAAAAAAATCGTAATAAAGAGGAGCAAGGAACAAGGAGTGTACATCAGACGGACTCTGACCGCACTCGGGCAGACTCTGACCGCACTCGGGCAGACTCTGACCGCACTCGGGCAGACTCTGACCGCACTCGGGCAGACTCTGACCGCACTCGGGCAGACTCTGGGCCGCACTCGGGCAGACTCTGACCGCCCCTCGGGCAGACTCTGACCGCACTCGGGCAGACTCTGACCGCCACTCGGCAGACTCCTGACCGCACTCGGGCAGACTCTGACCGCACTCGGGCAGACTCTGACCGCCACTCGGCAGACTCTGACCGCACTCGGGCAGACTCTGACCGCACTCGGGCAGACTCTGACCGCACTCGGGCAGACTCTGACCGCACTCGGGCAGACTCTGACCGCACTCGGGCAGACTCTGACCGCACTCGGGCAGACTCTGACCGCACTCGGGCAGACTCTGACCGCACTCGGGCAGACTCCCGACCGCACTCGGGCAGACTCTGACCGCACTCGGGCAGACTCTGACCGCACTCGGGCAGACTCTGACCGCACTCGGGCAGACCTTGACCGCACTCGGGCAGACTCTGACCGCACTCGGGCAGACTCTGACCGCACTCGGGCAGACTCTGACCGCACTCGGGCAGACTCTGACCGCACTCGGGCAGACTCTGACCGCACTCGGGCAGACTCTGACCGCACTCGGCCGGACTCTGACCGCACTCGGGCAGACTCTGACCGCACTCGGGCAGACTCTGACCGCACTCGGGCAGACTCTGACTGCACTCGGGCAGACTCTGACCGCACTCGGGCGAACTCTGGCCACACTCGGGCGGACTCTCACCGCACTCGGGCAGACTCTGACCGCACTCGGTCGAACTCTGGCCACACTCGGGCGGACTCTCACCGCACTCGGGCCGGACTCTGACCGCACTCACTCAACGAACTCCTGAGAGTGTCGTAGGTGATCCGGAGAGAAATAAGCCAGGAGGATGACAGAGTCTCTCGACGAAATTATGGAGCACAAAGAACACCAGATTTATTAGTTTTAAAAAGAAAGAGATAACAGGGACGCAAGACTTAGCGTTCTTAGTATGAGGTTGAATTTTTGTTGTTGTTGTGTGATAAAGATGTTATCTGGGATGGCAAGTACTGAAGACGAGGTGTAATATGAAGTAACAATTCATTGCAGACGTTCCTAAGATGCATGGGAGAGAGTAGTTACTCGATCCGTTGACTGGTTATATTAGAAAGGAGAAATAGGAGGGTGGAATTGAGACAGTGGAAGGGAAACCGAGGGAGGGGACACTGACGGCAAATAGAGAGAAAGAAGTAAGAGAGGAAAAGGAAATGAAGATAAGAGGGTGGAAGCCCTGAAGGAAGGAACAAAGAAGGGAGAAAAACTGAATGAACAAGGAATTGGAGCGCGAGAAAAAATAAAAATGGGACGGGATGGCAGAATTTGGGAAAGAATTGTTTCATATTTTCTTTGTAATTTGTGATTGTTGTTGTAGATCCCAGAGTGTTATTGATCCTTTCTTAAAACTGGATGGTATGAGTGACAATACACACACCCATCGTTGTTTAATATGTCAATATAACGTAATGCCCTTAATATGTAAAGAAAAGGGGAAGTGAGAGTGAACTACTACTACTGCTGCCGCTGCCGCCACCGCCGCCACCCTCGCCGCCACCACCACCGCCGCCGCCGCCACCACCACCCGCCGCCACCACCGCCACCGCACCACCGCCACCACCACCACCACCACCACCGTCACCCCACCCACCACCACCGCCCCCACTACCACCGCCGCCGCCACCACACCACCGCCACCACCACCACCGCCACCACCGCCGCCCGCCACCAACCCCTGCCACCACCGCCCTCCGTCAGCCGCCACCACTTGCCGCCGCCACCACCACCGTCACCACCACCACCGCCACCACCACCGCCGCCGCCGCCGCCACCACCACCGCCACCACCACCGCCGTCACCACCACCACCGCCACCACCACCGCCGGCCGCCGCCCCGCCACCACCACCGCCACCACCCACCGCCACCACCACCGCCGCCACCACCGCCGCCCCGCCACCACCACCACCACCGCCACCCACCACCGCCGCCGCCGCACCGCCACCACCACCGCCGCCCCCGCGCCACCACCACCGCGCACCACCACCGCCCACCACCCGCGTCACCCACCCGCCGCCGCCGCCGGCCACCACCACCGCCACCGCCCACCACCACCGCCACCACCACCACCACCACCGCCCCGCCGCCGCCGCCCGCCACCCCCCCACCACCGCCACCACCACCGCCGCCGCCGCCGTCACCACCACCGCCGCCGCCGCGCCCACCGCACCGCCAAACCCCCCCACCGCCACCACCACCCGCCACCACCACCGCCACCAAACCATCCGGGCCCCGCCACCACCACCGTCACCACCACCCCACGCCACCACCACCGCCCCCCGCCCCTCCACCCCCCCCGCCACCACCACCCCGCCACCACCACCGCCCCGCCGCCACCACCACCGTACCACCACCGCCGCCGCCACCACCACCGCCACCCACCACCACCACCACCACCACCGCCACCCCACCGTCACCACCACCGTCCCCCCACCGCCCGCCGCCGCCACCACCACCGCCACCACCCCCGCCACCACACCGCCACCACACCACCGCCGCCGCCGCCGCTACCACCACCGCCACCACCACCGCCGCCGCCACCACCCACCGTCACCACCACCACCACCGCCGCCGCCGCCGCCACCACCCACCACCACCGCCACCAACCACCGCCGCCACCACCACCACCCTCACCACCACCACCGCCACCACCACCGCCACCACCACCGCCACCACCCACCGTCACCACCCCACCACCACCGCCGCCGCCGACCACCACCGCCACCCACCCCCCGCCACCGCCGCCGCCGCCCCACCGCCTGCCCGCCGCCACACAACCACCACCCTCACCACCACCACCGTCACCACCACCACCGTCACCACCACCGCCGCCGCCACCACCACCCCCCACCACCACCGCCACCACCACCGCCGCCGCCACCACCACCGTCACCACCACCAGCACCATGCCAGTTAACAGTTGATAAGCCTACAAATTCAATTAACCTTAAAAGTATTGGTAAAATTGAGTGTGTTGATTTTTATATAAATAGTATTTTAGGCCTACACGTATATATTTTTATTATTATAACTAAGGGTATTAGCAAAGGGGTGTGCACGATTATGGGATGTGGCAGGATACTCTGAAAAGAGGGTCACCTAAGTCTTACCTGCTTTCACAGCCACACTTCCCTAGGTAAGATGGCCTTGGCTTGGATACTGAGGATTATAGGGCAGTCTTAGAGACTGCAGAAATTGAGACCACACCTACCAAAGATTCTACCCAACCAGAAAGTGAAATTGTGCAAATTCTATGTTTGGGGCATCTGTAAGCATGGAATATCAGGAAAAGCAAATTGGACATGCAACTTTGAGCATCCCAGAAAATGTCGTGACCTCCTGTCTAAAGGAGTGTGTCGTTTTCCCTCCTGTAATTTTTTTCACCCAGAAATGTACCACTCTTCGGTCCTCCAAAAGCAGTATTACATCAGTTGCCCTGCATACCATCTAAAAGGGACCAGCAGGCACAGACCCCACAAGACAAACAATAGTAGCTACGACAAACCCACTCCAGGGGATTTTTAGTGACAGGAAACAGAAAAAGAAAATGGAAGGAAATAAAAATAGTCCACCACCTTGGAGCCTTGTTGGACTGGAGGCGCAGCCAGTGGCCACCCATGGCCCTCCAGAACTACAACTACTGATGCCAATAAAATCCCCCCAACAAACACAGAATATAACCTAGTTTATATTTGCTAATATACAGGGCCTTAAGCCATCCACCAACAACAAATAAAACCTTTTATCAGTGGACTTCTAGAGTCAAATGCGATGTTTACAGCCTTCACAGAGACCCATACAAAAGATCACTTTGACAACGAAATATAGATAAATGTGTACAACCTTTTTAGATGTGACAGAAAGAACAGGCAACGAGGAATGGGGGGGGGGGGGGTTTGGCCTGTATGTCAAAGAGTCGCTCATGTGCATGGAGTTGCTGAATACCACAAATGCTGTAGTTGAAGTTCTAACAATAAAGGTCGAGAACCAGAACCTAGTCATCGTGGTTATCAATAAGCCACCAGATGCAACCTCCCAGCAGTTCAAGGAACAGCTATTGAAAAATTATTACTGTCTGGAAAATCTTCCAGCTCCATCCCCAAACATCTTACTGCTGGTGATTTCAACCTAAGGCATACAAAATGGAAGAATGTAGCGAATAATGTTATAGCAGAAACAATCCCCGGAGGTAGCGCAGATGGAAGGTCACACACACGAGCTACTAAATCTCTGCAACAAACACACCTTAAGTCAGCATACAGTGGAGCCAACAAGACTAGAAAACACACTTGACCTTATCTTCACAAATAATGAGGACCTGGTTAGCCTGGAGTTTACCTGGAGAGGGTTTCGGGGGTCAACACCCCCGCGGCCCGGTCTGAGACCAGCCCTCATGGTGGATCAGGGTCTGATCAACCAGGCTGTTACTGTTGGCCGCACTCAAGCTGACGTACGAACCACAGCCCGGTTGGTCAGTTACTGACTTTAGGTGCCTGTCCAGTGCCTTCTTGAAGACAGCCAGGGGTCTATTGGTAATCCCCCTTTTGTATGCTGGGAGGCAATTGAACAGTTTTGGGCCCCGGACACTTATTGTGTTGTCTCTCAGTGTACTCGTGGCACCCCTGCTGTTCATCGGAGGAATGTTGCATCTCCTGCCGAGTCTTGTGCTTTCTTATGGAGTGATTTTCGTGTGCAAGTTTGGTACCAATTCCTCCAGGAACTTCCAACTGTATATTATCATGTATCTCTCTCGCCTGCGTTCGAGAGAATACAGATCAAGGACCTTCAACCGTTCCCAGTAGTTTAGGTGCCTTATCGCACTTATGTGTGCCTTGAAAGTTATTTGTACACTCTCCAGGTCTGCAATGTCGCCAGCCTTGAAGAGGGCCGTTAGTGTACAGCAGTATTCCAGTCTAGAGAGCACAGGCGATTTGAAGAGAATCATCATAGGCTTGGCGTCCCTAGTTTTGAAGGTTCTCATTATCCATCCTATAATTTTCCTAGCGGATGAGGTAGATACATTGTTGTGGTCTTTGAAGGCAAGATTCTCTGACATTATAACTCCCAGGCCCTTCACATTACTTTTCAGCTCTATTGTATGGTTAGAATTTGTGGTATACCCCGACACATTTTTAATTTCTTCAAGTTTTCCATATCTGAGTAGTTGAAATTTCTCCTCGTTGAACCTCATATTGTTTTGAGTGGCCCATTCGAAGATTTGGTTGATGTCCGCTTGGAGTCTCGCAGTGTCTTCGATGGAGGTCACTGCCATGGTGATCCGGGTGTCATCCGCAAAGGAAGACACGGAACTATGGCTTACATCTCTATGTCAGAAATGAGGATGAGGAATAGAATGGGAGCGAGTACTGTGGCTTGTGGAACAGAGCTTTTTACCATGGCTGCCTGGGACTTCACTCTGTTTACTATTACTTTTTGTGTTCTATTTGTCAGGAAGTTGTAGATCCATCTAACAACTTTTCCCGTTATTCCTTTATCCCGCATTTTGTGTGCTTTTACACCATGGTCACACTTGTCGAAAGCCTTTGCAAAGTCTATGTATACATCTGTATTTTGTTTATCCCTACAGCATCCAGGACCTTGTCATAATGGTCCAGTAGCTGGGACAGGCAGGAGCAACCTGCTCTAAACCCGTGTTGCCCTGGGTTGTGTAACTGATGGGTATCTAGGTGGTTGGCGATCTTGCTTCTTAGAACCCTCTCAAAGATTTTTATACGGGATGTTAGTGCTATCGGTCTGTAGTTCTTTGCAATTGCTTTACTGCCACCTTTGTGGAGTGGGGCTATATCTGTTGTTTTTAGTGTGTGTGTGTGTGTGTGTGTGTGTGTGTGTGTGTGTGTGTGGGATGACCCCTGTGTCCATGCCCCCTCTCCATAAAATGCTGAAGGCACGCGATAGGAATTTCTTGCAGTTCTTGATGAACATGGAATTCCACGAGTCTGGGCCTTGGGCAGAGTGCATGGGCATGTAATTAATTGCCTCTTAAAAATCTTGTGGAGTTATAATAATATCCGAGAGTTTTGGGATGACCAAATTTTGGGTTTCGTTCATAAAGAATTCATTTGGATTGTCGACCCTTAGAGTGGGCAGTGGATCGCTGAACACTTAGTCATATTTGGACTTTAGTATCTCACTGATTTCTTGGCTATCATCTGTGTATGTCCCATGCCGCCTAAGCAGGGGCCCAATACAGGATGTTGTTTTTCCCTTAGATTTGGCATAAGAGAAGAGACATAATATAATAAACAACTAATTCCGATCATAATCTAATCGAAGTTCAGACTTACATGCACATGGATCCTGATCAGCAAAATGCACGTAGCTGTGAAGGTGTCTTCACCAAATACAACTTCAAGGACATCAAGTGTGACCAGGTAAACCATGTCTTAAATGAAACATGTTGGGAAGATATCTTAAATAACATGGATCCAAACCAGTGCCTTGTAAGGATCAATTTCCTGGCAGCTGAAGTATGTTCAGGGCATATTCCCCTAAGAAGAAGAGCAGGAGTAAACTGGAGAAAGACGCTTCCTCTACAGAAGACGACGAAGAATCACTGAGCTCCTCAAGAAAGCTAGATTATCTGATACACGGAAGGAAGCGCTGACCAGGGAAGTGGAAAGTACTGAAAGTAAGTTAAAGTACTCTCACAGGTACCAGGATAGACAGTAGGAGCTTAAAGCGATTAGTGAAATTGAAAGAAATTCAAAATATTTCTTTTCATATGCCAAAAACAAGGCAAATACCACATCTAGTATCGGGCCCTTACTCAGACAGGATGGGACTTACACAGATGACAACAAGGAAATGAGTGAGATACTGAAATCCCAGTATGACTATGTTTAGTGAGCCACTAATCAGTCTAAAAATTGACAATCCAAATGATTTCTTCAGGAATGAGCCTCAAAACTCCATCAATGTATACCGGATTTTGGACATTACCCCAACTTCGATAGACTTTGAAAAAGCCATTGACAACATGCCCATGCACTCAATCCCGGGTCCAGACTCGTGGAACTCTGTGTTCATTAAGAAACCCATTGCACATGCCCTAAGTATACTATGGAGAAGGAGCTTACACATGGGTGAAATTCCAGTCACTTAAAAGAACGGATATAGCCCCACTCCATAAAGGTGGCAGCACAGCATTAGCTAAGAACTATAGACCAATAGCTCTAACGTCCCACAACATAAAAATCTTTGAAAGAGTGCTAAGAAGCATGATTGCAAATCACCTGGATACCCCAAAAACTGCACAATCCAGGGCAACATGAGATCAGAGCAGGTCGCTCCTGCCTCTCGCAGCTACTGGATTACTATGATATGGTCTTGGATGCACTGGAAGAAAAACAGAATGCAGATGTAATATACACAGATTTTGCAAAAGCCTTCGACAAGTGCGATCATGGCGTAATAGCGCACAAAATACGTGGTAAAGGAATAACTGGCGAAGTGGGGAGATGCATTTTCAACTTTCTAACCAATCGAATACAAAGAGTAGTGGTCAACAGAGTTAAATCGGAGGCTGTTATAATGAAAAGCTCTGTTAGACAAGGCGCAGTACTCGCCCCCATCCTGTTCCTCATATCAGACATAGACAGAGATGTAATCCACAGCACCGTGTCATCCTTTGCATACGATACTAGGATCTGCATGAGACTGTCATCTACTGAGGACACGGTTAACCTCCAGGAAGATATAAACCAAGTTTTCCAATGGGCAACGGAAAACAATTTGATGTTCAATGAGGACAAATTCCCAACTACCCCAAAGGGAAAAAACTGGGGGAAATAATAACGGGAAAACTGAGTATCTAAAAACCCTTGATCATACAATAAGCGGAAAAAAATAACAAGGGATCTGGGAGGGGTACTGTCTGGGGATCTCATTTTCAATCACAAAAATTTGCCAGACACAACTCAAAGAAAAGATGGAGGGATAATGAACTTGAAAAAAAAGAGACCCAACCCGTGATGATCCTTTTTCAAATCACTTGTTCTCTCTAGGCTGGAATTTTTGTACTTAACATCTCCTTTCAAAGCAGGTGAAATTGTACACTAGAGAACCTTTACGCACTATAAGTTCCATCAAACCCTCAACTATTTGGGAAAGCTTGGAACAATTTGTTGTACCCCAATGGAACGCAGGGGGAGAGATATATCGAAATTTTTACACATGGAAAACCCCTGAAGGAATGGCCCCGAATCTGACCAGAAATCACCCTTCAAAACTAAAAGACTGGCGGAGATGCAAAATACCCTCAATGAAAGTAGGGGGCGGCCTTGGTACACTTATGTTTTTCTTAGTGCCGGGGCCCAAGACTGTTCGAGCCCCCCCCAAGCTAAAAGAATTACCAAATAGGCCCGGCTCCCTTTTGAGAGGTAGGGGAAAATCTTAAAAGTCGGTGAGGGATCTTCGGGTGTGGTTGTACGTTGGACACGTCGGCCGCAGTAACAGTCGGTGATCTGGCCCTGATCCCCCCGGGGGGCCTTTTTCGTGGACCGGGTTACGGGGGCGTTGATTCTAGAGAACATCCATCATAAATTTTAGCGTATAGCATGAAAAGAGTACGTAACCTTTATTCGGCGCATTACACACCCTATTTACGGCTATCTCCCCCCAACCGCAAACCAGGTTATGAGATTTAGAGGGGCCCCTCGTTCAACTTTTGCCCGTTCCACCAAAAAGATGATGGTTTGGCAATCGCAAGGTTATGGGGTCCCACTCTCCGTCTGCCCTTGTCTTTTTCCATTCTAGGCTGGTTAAGCACGGTTGCTATCTTGGGGCTTCTATTTTCTGCCTTTGCTTACCTGGGTGCACTATACTTTTCACTGTACATAGTGTACATAATGCTGTTCAAATTTGGTGAAGGAAAATATAATCAAAATTTTTTCGCTGTGTTTTTTTTGCTCCCATTACACCCAGGTAACGGCCTTTGGAATCCTGGGTTTTAATAAGGAGTCATCATGAAGTAAAGGGGAGAATTTGGCAAAACCATATTCCTCAAAAGTATGTTTCCCAATAGCCCACAGAACAAAACTGTTGTAGACTGACAAAATCCCGGGGGTAACCCCACAGCGGAGGGTTGCCAAAAAAGACCCCAAAATACATTAATTAAACCAAGACTAAGATATATTTGAAATAAACAAAAAATTTATCCTGCCTAAATTTAAATTTTTGCATACTATTTCCCTTTTAAATACACCCTACCGAGCCCTATTCCGCCCCCAATTTGCCATAGCCAGTTTTTCCAGTCCTTTCCACTACTCTCCTCCCCCCAACCCTTTTCACTCCCCAGCACCCCTTTTTTTTATTTTCAATTCTCTAACACTTTTTCATCTTCTCCATTCACTCCAACAAAACTTCCACCATCCCCCAAACACCCCATTAGAAAAATTTTATTTTCCCCCCCTTTTTTTAACCCCCACCTGTCAAAACCTTTTTTTTTTTTTGGTAAGTTTTTCCCACCTCCATTTGTTTTAATCTTTTCTAAAAGCCCCCCAAAAAATTAAAAAAACCAAAAAAAGGGAATCAAACCAACCCTTTGGTTCCTTTTTTTAAAAAAATGGAAAAAAAAACAAAAAACCCTTAAATTTTTTTTAAAAAAAAAAAAAAAACCGGGAAGAAAAAAAATTTTTTATTAGAAATTTTTTAAAAAAAATTTTCTTAAGGGGTTTTCCCGGGTTTTCTTTTTAAAAATTTTTAATAGAAAAAAATTTTTGGCCCCCCGTCAAACAAAAACGGCCCTTTAAAAACCTTTTTTTTTAAGGAAAACAGGGGGGATTTTTAAAAAAAAAATTTACATTTTTTTTGAGAAAAAAATTTTTTTAACGGGGCAAAAGGGGCCCGACTCGGGTGTTTTTTCTTTAAACGTTTTTTTGAAGGGGATAAAATCACAAGGGGCTAAAGAAAAAAAGTCCCTTTTAAAAGTAAAAATAAACAGGTAAGGCCATTATTTTAAATAAAAAAAATAAATATAAAAAAAACAAGGGGGGAAATTCAAAGCTGAGGGGAAGGGAAAAATTTTAAAAATCCTGGGGAAACCTTTTTTCCCCCATAGTTAATCGTAAGGAAAAATATTTTTGAAGATTAACCATTTTTACAATTTCATTATTTTAAAAATCATTAAGACTTTTTCACAAACCTCCGAGCAAGCGCAGGAAAAATTGTTGAAATTTTCTAGTGAAATTAATGAAAGAAAATTTAAATGAAAATTTTTTCAAATTAGCTTTTAAAAAACTTTACAAATTTGGTTTTCCCAAAAAAGGGAAAAAATAATACTTTAAAACGGGGAAAAATCATCCCTTGGGTTGGCCCATTTTTCATTCCTTTAAACCCCATCTTAAAAAACTTTAATAAATAAATAAGAACGTAATGGAAAAACCCGGGGGGGGCCCTGATCAGTCAGACTTGACTTTTGTTCCAAACACTTAAACTAAACATAATAAAACCCTTTTAAAATAAAATTTTTAAAAATTTGAAAAAAAAACCCCCAATGAATTTCGGGCATTAACATGTAAATCAAAAAAAAGGAAAAAAAATTTTTAAGTTTAATATTCCCCCTTTTAGAACCCCCTTTCATCTTTCCAACATGCAATTTTTAATTTTATTTTTTCAAAGCGGTTACTCTTACAAGGGCCACTTAAAAAACCCACAATTCTAAATTTAAAAAATTATAAAAAAAATAAAAAGGGGGGGTAATGAAACTCCCCCCTGTGAGTCAGAATTACCAAAAACATCTAAACTGGGTAAAGCTTTTTAAAATTTTGGGTTAGTCTCATTTTTTTGGGGCTTAACGAAATTAAGGTTTTTTGGGATTTGTTATTAAATCCCCCTTTTGGGCCCAATTCCCGTTTTCAACATAAAAAATTTTATAAATTTTTTTTAAAAAAAGCTTTTACCCAAAAAAATGCCTTTTGCAAAAAAAAAAAAAAAAAAAAAAAAAAAAATTAAGGGGAAAAAACTAACTTCTTTTTAAATTTTTAGCAAAAATTAAAAAAAAAATTTTTAAGATGCTCGGAGTTTTTTAAAATCTGCTCATTTATTTTAGAGAAAACGAAAAAACCAACTTCCCCTTTGGCGCCCTAATTAAGTTTGCAATTTTATAAAATAGCCCAAAACTATAAAAAATTTTCAAAGCAACATTTTTTCCCATTTGCCAAAAAAAAAAAAAAAAAAGGTTTAAGAACTTTTTAAAATTAGTTATTTTGAAAGAAATTAATACAGAAGATACTTCTCAGAACTGGTAAAAAACATTAAATCCTAGGGAAGTCATTATGTTGATCTTTTTAAAATTGCACAAGGAAACCCCCTTCTTGAAATTGGTTTTAAAACGGGGCAAAAACGGGAAAATTTTTTTAAAAATTTACTAGTTTTTTGACCAAACTCCCAAAAAATTTTTCAAGGAACCCCAAAAAAAAACCAAGTTTTCCGGGTTAAATTTTCCCAGTCGGTAAAAACCTTGGGCTCTTCCACAGCGCCCCTTTCAACAGGAATGGTACCTGGGTGTTGCACTTTGTTTTGGGGCACCTTTGGAAGGAAAAAATTAGAAGGGTTGGTTTAAATGGGAAAAATAGGATAAACTTTACTGAAAATTTCATTTTTTAAAAAAAAAAAAATCCGTTATATTTTCTGGCACAAAAACCCAAAAAAAAAAAAAATTCTGGAAGTCAAACAAAGTGCGTCCTCACCGCGTTGGTTCCGAAATATTTTAAGTTTTGGGGGTTTTTCGGGGGGCCCCGGAGGGAGGGTGATAAAAAATAAAAAAATTGGGTAAAAGCAGTTGTAATTTTGTTACCCTTTGAAGGCCAAAACTCGATTAACAAAAACTGGGAGGAAAACAAATTTTTTTTCCCCTAAAATAAGCCTGGGAAAAAAGGGCCCCTTTTACGTTAGAAAAAAGTTAGACCCTTGTATTGTCCCACCCTTTTAAGGTAAAAAACGCAAGAAAAAAAAGAAAAATTATTTCCTACAAGAAATTTAAAACAAAAAGTTAGAAAGCTGTCTCCTTGTTTTCTTAAAAAAAAGAATTTGCATTATCTCTTTGGTCCCCAAAAATTGATTTAAAATTACTTTACGGGTCCCGTCCCTTTTTTAGCAAATGACTTTCCTACGGGTGTCCCTACCCTTTTTTGGCTTAAATGACGCCTTGTGTTCTTTTAAAAATCCCCGTTTCTTTTTGTTGTATCTTTCCCCATTTCCTTGTAAAACTATTTTTTTACAAACAGGCATGTTTTAAACGACACCCCGACCCCCCGCTTCCTCACCTACTCTCCTCACGCGACTCTCCTCACGCGACTCTCCTCACCGTTTTCCCCCCACTCCCTCACGCTACTCTCCTCACGACTCTCCTACTGACTCCCCATTTGGGACTCCCCCTTTTGTTTTTATCACAAAAAAAAAATTGTAAATTTACAAAAAATTTTCAACGACAGCATTTATTTTACAACTTTTCCTCGGGGAGACTTTCAGTTCGAAGTTGGATGAAAATTTGAAGTTATAAAACTTGGGAACTTGATAAAGTCTTTTCAACGAAAGATTGCTATAATAAAGGCTTGGGTTTTTTTTGGTGGTTCCCATCTACTCAATTCATAATTGCATTGTAGATGTGTTATGTTATAAATATTTAAAATTCTTCTGCGTTTTACAATTCTCATATTACGCCCTTTTCACCATTAACCCCGACACAAAAAAGAGTTTTAGACATTTTTTCTGTCAGACTTGGATTTGACTTTTCCAGTATGTTCAAAAGAACGTAAAAGCCCCCTCTCAGGGGCCCCTAAGTATCCTATGCAAAGGAGCATAGACCGGTTGAGATTCCACATCACTAAAAAAAAAGGATTTAGCCCCCTTCCATAAAGGTGGCAGCAAAGCGATAGCTAAGAACTTAGTCCAATAGCTCTAATCCCCCCCATAAAGTTTTGAAAAAGTTCAAAGAAGCAGGATTGCAAATCATTTTTTTGTCCCAAAAAATGCACAGTCCAGGGCAAAAAGGGTTTCCCAGAAAATAATGCTAGAACTGATATACTACAAACTCTAATCCACAATAAGCGTAAATAATGTGAAGGACCGGGAGTGGAAATTTCTAGGATCCCCCCTTCAAGGACCAAAAAAGGGCTATCACATCTGGAGGAAAATAAAGGGTGGATAATGGAAAAAAAATTCAAGACAAGAAACCCAACCAATGACATCCTTTTTAAATGACTGTTCTCTCTAGGCAAAATATGCGTACATTACCCCCTTTTCAAGGAAGGGAATCCCAGACTAGGAATGTATAGAAAACCTTTTTTTGCACTATAACTTCCGTCAACATTTTAAACTCTGGGAATGCTGAAGCACTTGTTTACTCACGCGCCCAGGAGAGAATTAAAACAAATTTTCACCTGGAAATCCTAGGGGGATGGCCCCTAACTGCACACAAATCACTCTAAAAGCAAAAGACTTGGCAGGATGAAACATATCCCCAAAAAAATGGGGGTGTCATTAGTAAAAAAGGTTCAGGCCCAAGACTTTTTCAACACCCCACCAACATAAGGGAATTACCCTAGACCTTGGCTGTTTCAAGGGGGAGCTGCACAATATAAAGTTCTGCTGGATCAGCCGGGGTGTGGTTCGTACGCTGGGATAATTTGGCCCGGAGAACAACCGTTTATCAGGCCCCATCCCCCCGGGGGGCCCGGCATGGACCGGGCCGCGGGGGCCTTGATCCCCCGGGAAAACCCTACAGGTAGGGGAATGGTCAGGGGCCCCTTTGGACCCATACTCTAGCCCTCACACTCAAACCCGTTACCCCTTTAAATCCATCCCCCACACTACCCAACTCCATCTTTTTACACTCTACCCGTTACTCACCTGATACTCCATCCCCACCACTCCTTTTACTTACCTGATACCCATCCCTCACACCACCTGTTACTCTAAACCCGTACTCCATCCCTCACACTCTACCTTTTACTTAACCCCCGATACTCCATCCCCCACACCTACCCCGTTTCTCTACCTGATACTCCATCCCTCCCACTCTACCCGTTCTGTACCGAACCCACCCTCACACTCACCTGTTACTTACCGATACTCCCCTCACACTCAACCTGTTTCCTCTGAAACTCCTCCCCCACTTAAAAATGTTTCTACCTGATACTCCATCCCTCACATCAACCCCTTACTTACTGATACTCCATCCCCCCACTCACCCTTTCTCTACCTGATACCCATCCCTCACACTCAACCGTTTCTCTACTGATACTCCCCCCACACTCTACCCGTTACCTTACCTATATCATCCCTCACCCCAACTACCTGTTACCTACCCGATACTCCATCCCCCCAAAACCCCTGTTACTCTACCTGATCTCCCTCCTCCCAACACAACCCGTTATTACCTGATACCCTCCCCACACTCAACCCGTTACTCCTTTCCATCTCCCCCCACACTCAACCCGTTTTCTTAAACCCGATACTCCCTCCCCCACACTCACCTTTATTTCCCAAACCCATACTCCCCCCACACTCAAACCCGTTTTCCACTGTACTCCATCCCCCACACTCAACCTGTTACCTTTCCTGATACTCCATCCCTCCAACCTTTTACCTGATACTCCATCCCACAAAAACCCGTTCTCTACCTTTCCCATCCCCCACTCAACCGTTACTCACCGATCTCCAAACCGTCACACTCAACCTTTACTCTACCGATACTCCATCCCCCACACTCAAACCCGTTTTCTCACCTGAACTCCATCCCCAACTCACCTGTTCTCTACCTGATACTTCCCCACACTCAACCTGTTACTCTACCCGATACTCCATCCCACACCCAAACCCGTTTCTCTCCCATACTCCATCCCCCACATCAACCTTTACTCACCTGATCCCAACCCCCACCCCTTTACCATATACTCCTCCCTCACACTCACCTGTTACTCTCCTATCCCATCCCTCAACTCAACCTTTTCCTACCCCGATATCCATTCACATCAACCTTACTCTACCTGATACTCCATCCCTCACACTCACCTGTTTTCTCTACCTGATACCCCATCCCTCACACCACCTTTCTCTACCTGAACCCTCCCCACACTCCCCGTTACCTACCGATACTCCATCCCCACCCAACCCCTCTCCCGATACTCCATCCCTCACACCAAAAACCCGTTACTTACCTGATACTCCCTCCCCACACCAACCGTTTAAATCTACCTATACTCCTCCCTCACACTCAACCCGTTACTTACCTGTACTCCATCCCCACCTAACCTGTTACTCTACCTGAACCCCATCCCCACACCAACCGTTACTCTACCATACTCCATCCCACACACTCACCTTTACTTTACCTGATACCCCCCCTCCCTCACCACTACCCGTATCCATCCCCCACACTCAATGACCCCATCCCTCACCTCAACCTGTTACTCTACCTGATACTCCCTCCCTCACCTCAACCCTTTTCTCTACTGATACCCATCCCCACACAACCCGTTACTCTACCTGTATCCTCCCTCACACTAACCTTACTCTACCTGATACTCCACCCTCCACCAACCGTTACCCACCCGAAATCCCTCCCTCAACTCTACGATCTCATCCCTCACCACTCTACCTGATACTCCATCCCTCACACTTTTAACCTTACCTACCTGATACTCCCCCCCCTCACACTCTACCTGATACTCCATCCCCCAACCCACCCGCTTTCCCGATACTCCATCCCTCCCCCCCACTCTATATACCCCCCCCACCTCAACCACTTACCCTTTCTCCTCCCCCACACTCAACCCGTTACTTACCTGATCTCCTCCCTCACACTTTAAACCTTTACCCCTTACTCCATCCTACACTCAACCCGTTACCTACCCGATACTCCATCCCTCACACTCAAACCCGTTACTCCCCACCTGATACCCTCCTCACACTAAACCCGTTTACTCTACCTATACTCCAACCCTCACCCCCACCTACCTGATACTCCATTTCCCTCAACCACTCTACCTGATACTCCATCCCTCCACTCAACCCGTTTTCCCACCTGATCTCCATCCCCTCACACTCAACCTTTTTCCAGATCTCCCCCCCACCCCTCAACCTGTTTCTCCATCCATTTACTACCACTCTACCTGATCTCCAACCCTCACACTCCCTTTTCCTGAACTCCATCCCTCACACTCAAACCTTTTTCTCTAGAATATCCCCCCACACTAACCTGTTTTCATAAAAAAATTTCCCCCCAATAAATGATTATAATAAAAAAATGTTAATTTGAAAACCCCCCCTCCAAAAAATGTTATCTACGATACTTTACCTAACCCTTTTTACCCGATACTCCTCCCTCACACTCAACCCCTTTTCACCCAAATCCATCCCCCACACTCAACCTGTTTATCTCCTGATACTCCATCCCCCACACTCAACCCGTTTTCTCTACCCGATACTCCATCCCTCCACTCAACCTGTTTCTCTACCTGATAATCCATCCCCCACCCCCTTTCTCTACCCTTCTCCATCCTCACACTACCCCGTTTTAAATCTATGTCTCCTCCTCCCAACTCCCTTTCTTCCTATACCCATTTCCTTCAAACCATTACCAACTCCATCCCCCCCCTCCCTGTTACCTCCTATACCCCCTCCCTCCACTCAACCTTTACTCCCTGTTCCATCCCTCCCCCCTTTTATCTCCCAACTCCTTAACTCACCTGTCTTACCATCCCTCCCACACTCAACCTTTTCACCTTCTCCACCCTCCCTAAAACCTTTTTTCTCCGATTGTCATTTTCACTCCCCCGTTCCTTTTTTTCTCCCCCTCCCTTTAACCTTTTTTCCCCTTCCCAACCCCCCCCCTTTTCCCTTTTACCCCCCTTCCATCCCCCCTTTAAATTTCCCCTCCCAACTCCCCTCCTCCTCCCCGTTAACCTCCTTACCTTTTTTACCCCAACCTTTTTCCCCGCTTACTTTCCTCCTTTTTTCCCCCCCTTTTACCCCCTTTCCCCCAAACCCCCCCCCTTTTACACACCCCGGGGATCCCCCTCATTCCTCCTGCCCCATTTCCCCTTTCATTCCTCCTTCCCACTCCCTTATTTTTTTTCCCCCCGCCCCCCCCTTTTTTTTTTTAACCCCCCCCCTTCACCTTCCTTTCCCCCTCCCCTTCCCTTTTCCATCCCCCTTCCCCAAATCCCTTTCCCTTCCACATCCCCTTCCCCCCCCCCCAACTCCCCCTTCACCTCCCCTGTTCACCTCCCCTTCCCCCCCCTCCCCCAAGTCCCCGTTCAATTCCTTCCGCCCTCCCCCTTCCCCTTCCCCCCTTCCCCATCCCCCTATTCTTTTTCCTTTAAAACCCCCCCCTTACCTTTCCCGCCCCAACCCTCCCCCTTTTACCCCCCCCCAACCCCCCGCCCCCCTTTCCCCCTGCCCAGCCCTTTTCCCCCTTCCCCCCCTGCCCCAGCCCCCCCGCTTTTACCTTCCCCCTGCCCAGCACCTCCCCCTTCACCACCCCTTTTCCACACCTCCCCGCTTCACCTTCCCCCTGCCAGCACCCCCCCGCTTCACCTCCTCCTGCCAGCACCTCCCCCCCTTCACCTTCCCCTCCCCGCACCCCCCCGCTTCCCCTTTCCCCCGCCACACCCCCCCGCTTACCTTCCCCTGCCACACCCCCCCGCTTCACCCTTTCCCCCTGCCTAGCACCTCCCCCCTTTACCTTCCTCCCGCCAACCCTCCCCGCTTCACCTTCCTCCTGCCCACACCTCCCCCTTTACCTTCCCCTGCCGCACCCCCCCGCTTCCCTTTCCCCTGCCGCACCCCCCCGCTCACCTTCCTCCTGCCCCGCCCTCCCCGCTTCACCTTCTCCTGCCCAGCACCCCCCCGCTTCACCCTTCCCCCTCCAGCACCCCCCCCCCCCCCGCTTCACCTTCCCCCCTGCCCACACCCCCCCCTTCACCTTCCTCCTGCCCCAGCACCTCCCCCCCGCTTTAAACCCTTCCCCCTGCCCACACCTCCCCCTCACCCTTTCCCCTGCCCCCCCCCCCGCACCTCCCCCTTCCCCTTCCCCCCTGCCCCCACCCCCCCCGCTTCACCTTTCCTCCCGCCGCACCTCCCCCCTTTACCTTCCTCCTGCCCCCCCCTCCCCCTTCACCTTCCTCCCGCCCAGCACTCCCCGCTTCCCCCTTCCCCACCTCCCCCTTTTACTTCCTCCTGCCAGAATCCCCCTTTCCCCTTCTTTGACATCCCCCTTCACCCTTCCTCTGCCCAGTCTCCCCCCCCACCCTTGAAAACCCCCGGGTTTTTTCCTTGGTTTGTTTTTTGGTGTTTTTTGTGTGGGTTTTTTGCCCAGCCCCTCCCCTTTCCCCCTTTTGACATTCCCCCTTCCCTTCCCCCCTGAGCATTTCCCCGCTTCAACTTTCCTGTACACCTCCCCGCTTTACCTTTTCCTGTAGCATGCTTCCCTTTTTTCCTCCCAACTCCCCTTCCCTTTTCCCCGAAAAATTTCCCCGTTTTACCCCCCGCCCGGCCCTCCCCCTTCATTTCCTGAACCTCCCCCTTTTATTCCTCCTTCCCGCCCCCTCCCCCTTACCCTTCCTCCCGAGGGGATGCTCCCTCCTCCCCCCAAAATTTTTACTTCCCCCGCCCCCTCCCCGTTATTCCTCCCCTACACCTCCCGTTACCTTCTCCCCCAACTCCCCCCACCTTTTCCGCCAGATGTTTTTTTCCCGCTAGCACCTCCCCCTTATTTCCCCCCCGGCAGTTCATTTTTCCTTTCCCCCCACCCCCCGGGGGGGGGGGGGGCACCTTTGCTTCACCTTTTGCAAGCATCCCCTTTCCTTGGAAAAGGGGTTATTTCCTGCCCCCCTCCCCCTTACCCTTTCCTCCCACATCCCCCCCCCCTTTTTCCCCTTTCCCCTTTTTAGCACCTCCCCGCTTCACTTTTTTTGGGCCCCCTCCCCGCTTATTCCCCGAAAAAACCTCCCGTTACCCCTTTTTGCCCCAAATTTCCCCCTTTCAAAACCTTCCTCTCCAAACAAAATTCCCCCCTTTAAACCCCATTGCCCCCCCTTCCCTTTACCTTCTTTCACCCCCCCTCACTTTTTTTTAAATTTTTTTTTAAAAAATTTTTTAAAAATTTTTAATTTTTTTAAATTTCCCCAAAACCTTCCCCAACCACAATTTAAAACAAATTCCCCCTTTAAAATTTCCCCCTTTAAAACCCTTTTCCCAAAACCCCCCTCCTTTCCCCCCCAAAAATTTACCCCTTTTTCCACTTTCCCACTCCCCCCCAACCCCCCCATTTCTTTTAAAAACTCCCCAAAACCCCCCCTTTCAAACCCCCCCCCTTTTCACCCCCCTTTTTCGGGGCCCCCCGGGTTATTTCCCCTAAAAACAAATCCCCTTCTTTCCTAACCCCCCTTACTTTTTAAAAAACCCCCCCCTTCCACCCCTTCCCACCCCCCCCCCCTTCCTCCTAAAATTTTCCCCCTTATTTTTTTGAAAAACCCCCCTTCCCTTCCTTTTTCCCCAGCAACCCCTTTTTCAACCATAAAATTGTTGGGTTTTCCCGGGTTTTATTTTCCTTTTCATTTGTTTCCCAGGCTCTTCTTTAAAATCTTTTCCCCTTTTTAAAAAAAAAAAAAAAAAAACATTTTTTTTATTTAAAACAATTTTCTTTTTCCCCCTCCCTTAAAAATTCCCCTTTTTTCCCTTTTTTGTTTTGTTTTTTTTTTTTTGTGGGGTTTTGTTTTTGTGTTTTTTTTTTTAAAAACTAAACTCCCACCCCTTAATAAAACTGATTTTTTTTTCTCCCCCTTTTTTTTCCTCCCCCTCCTTTTTTTTTTTTTCATTTGGCCCCCCCTTTTTGGGGTTTTACTTTTTTTACCCTTGTTTTTTTTCCTTCCCCCCTTCCCTTAATCCCTGGAGGTTTTTCCCCCCTTTAAATTCATTTCGCCTTTTTTTTTCTTCCCCAAAGGGGTTGAAAATTTTCTAGCCCCCTTTTTCTTTTGAGGACTTCCCTCCGGAAAGGGCTAATGGATTCCCCTTCAAAGTAGAGAAAAAAAACCCTTCTCTTTGCAAAATTTCAATCCAAAACCCCGGCAAGGGGATTAAAGTTTTTCATCCTTTTTTTTGGAAAAAGGGACTCTTTTCCCCTTTTCGTTTTTTTAATTTTGTCTTTAAAAAGTAAAAAAACCCATTTTATTTTAATACGTTCCCGTGTTGTGGGGAAAGGAAGGGAAAAAAATTTCCACCTATTTTGGTGAATGGCTTTGGGGGCCCGTTTTTTTCCCTTTTTTAAATTTTTCGGGAATTTTTTTTTTTTCAAATTCCCTCCCTTTTTGGGCAAAGGGACAAAGTTAGGGCTTTTCCTTTGTTATTTTTGGGAAACCAAAACCCCATTAAGTTTTGAATTTTTAAAAAAGTCGGTTCGCCCGGGAAACAAAAAGTTTTTAAAAGTTCACGTAGTGTTTATTGCATCTCTGTGTTCTCCCTGCTGTGGATAATTCCACGAAACTATGAACAAATGATGGTACTGAATGACGAAGTGCAACCAATATTGCGAGTGATTGCAACAAACATTCCCGACGTAGTGGCGAACATTAGTGCAACATTCCCCGAGACACTCAAGCCTTTAGTCAAGTCATCGATATCAGCCTTATTGGCGTTGTCAGCGCTATAAGCTCACGTTACACGAGCAAGGTAAGGCTTAGTCTTACTTGTATCGCCATAAAGAAATGCAGTTCTTGGGCAGACACAGGGTGATTAGGGCTGTCGTATTCGAGGTCGTAATTAGAGGGCTTTACGCCCAAACCAGGTGAGTACCACTACACATTTCAGATGAAAGTGAAATGCTGGATATATGCTCCTTTGGTATTGTATACCTTTCATGTACAGTTAATCTCTTGTATCGCTAAAACGAACTGCAGTCTTTGGGCAGACACAAGGTGATTAGGGCTGTCCTATTCGACATCGTAATTTGAGGGCATTACTCCCAAACCACCTGAGTATCACTACGCATTTCTGATGATAATGAAATGCTGGATATACGCTCCTTTGGGACAAATTGTTTTCCAACAAAATTGTTAATCACCCACCACTGTGGAATCTGGAACGGCACCCCGAGGGGATATCCAGGGAGAGGTTGCTGGAAATCGTGCTGATAACATTTAAGTACCGATTGATATGTTTGTTTCATGCAGGAAAGTGTACTTATCTAATCAGTTCTCCACATCACGTACTAAACCGACTTTCTTCTCTCCCAAACTCTCTACTCCTGGGAAATCTTTCCTATATTTCCAGTCTTTCTGATCTCAACAACTCACTCCTTTCCTTAGACATCAAACTTACTTTTCGCCAGACTAACGCTTTTCACACCAATCTAGTTCGTACGTCTTCTCCCGCTTTAGATAATCCTGGTGTCTACCCTATTTCCTGTTCCTCTTGTCTTCTTCAATACTTTGGAGAAACTGGCTATTCTCTTTCTGACAGACACAGGGAGCACAAAAGTAGTGTTAGGCTTGCCGACACCAACAATGTTTTTTTCTGTCATGTCAGAGAGCACACTGGTCTGGTCTTCTGCTAAAACTGACTGGTCTTCTTCTAAAACTGTCTACCCTATTTCTAACTTTCACAGTTGCCGTCTGGCTGAATCCTCCATTATACACAACTTTCCTTGTACGAATCTTAGTTGTGGCTTTATCGCTGTCGATGCCTTCCTTTCTCATTACATTGTAAAATGCTCCAAACTTCAGAACACCCGTGACTTATCCTGATTTTTTTTCTCATTCTCTTTCTACCCCTTCCCCCTGTCCTTTTTTTCCCCTATCTTTTCTTGGGTTTCCTGTCTTCTGCCTTGGATGTTTGGTCCTTCACTTTTCCCTCCCCCTGTGTTTTTGTTCTTACCCCTTGTGGGCCCTTAGCTCTCCTGCAGTGCTCCTCTTTCTTGGCCTATATATACTGCCTCCTCCTCTCCTTTCTGTTAGTGTGACTTTGTAAATGGTCCAAGTTGGACCGAAACATCGTCTTAAGCTCCTCTCTCCTATGTGCGGGTAATAACCCGCACATAGGATTGTTCCAGTCACGGTATTGTGCCTTTTTGTTATTTTTTGGAAACCACATTCACCATCATTCACTCACATTTCAGATGGCGCTGTTCCATTTCCTACCTACAGAACTCAAATTTGTCTAACCGGTTTCCTTGCTCATTCCAATCTAACGTGCTCATACAAGCCTCTTGGATGTTCAGGCCACTAGCGCTAGAAACCTTTACCTCCCTCTTTCCAACCTTACCTGGGATGTTGATAAATTAGAAACAAGTGCAACTCTTGGGTATCTTTATTGAGGAAACGTTTCGCCACACAGTGGCTTCATCAGTCCACACGTAGGAGAAACTTGAAGAACAGGAGGAGAATGAGGTAATCAGTCCCTCAACCTTGAGTCGATGTGTTCAGTCCATCAATCTTGAGTAGAATACGGCATATGAGCAGAGAAGCAGCTTATAAACCGTATGGCAGGAGAGGTGTAGCAGTCATAGGTGGTGTTACATTTGTTCAATGTGGAAGTAGGTCGTGCCCAAGAATTAGGCAAGCGAAGAATTCCTAAGTATTAAGATCCCAAGAAGTTGCAGTGTCTGACAGGTTTGTAGATGGATGGTTCAGAGAACCGACATGTTGAAAAATTAGACACATGTGCAACTCTTGGGTATCTTTATTGAGGAAACGTTTCGCCACACAGTGGCTTCATCAGTCCATCAAGATTGATGGACTGAACACATCGACTCAAGGTTGAGGGACTGATTACCTCATTCTCCTCCTGTTCTTCAAGTTTCTCCTACGTGTGGACTGATGAAGCCACTGTGTGGCGAAACGTTTCCTCAATAAAGATACCCAAGAGTTGCACTTGTTTCTAATTTATCAACATGTCGGTTCTCTGAACCATCCATCTACTTACCTGGGATGTCCACTACCCCTTCTTCCCTCCATCCCAGATTTATACACCCTCCTAGTCATTCTGTTTTGCTCCACTCTCTAAATGTCCCCATGCTCACTAAATGTCCACACTGCATCAACAACCATCCTCAACCCTCGGAATTATAATTTTCGTAACCCCCCAGATATTTTAATTAACTCTGTTAGTGTCAGGTAAAGACCCACAAGATATTGATAATGTTTTAACACTGGAACTGGAGTCCTGCAGCAAATGGTTAGTAGACAACAAACTATCATTACACCTCGGGAAAACTGAAGCCATTCTCTTTGGCACGAAACAAACTGAGAAGGTTAAATAATTTTAATGTTCAGTGTAATGGGGAGCCCATCCCTTTGGTTTCATCAGTAAAATATCTGGGAATCCCCTTTGACCCATGCATGTCAGGAGAATTGATAGGGAACAGTGTAGTAAAGAAAGCGAATGCCAGACTGAAGTTCC
The DNA here is from genome assembly GCF_026875155.1 of Cherax quadricarinatus. Taxonomy (NCBI): domain Eukaryota; kingdom Metazoa; phylum Arthropoda; class Malacostraca; order Decapoda; family Parastacidae; genus Cherax; species Cherax quadricarinatus. Next base: position 24,608,524 of record NC_069409.1, on the reverse strand, counting down.
TGTATAGACAAGCACAGTGTCTACCTACTGAGGCTCGCAGGACCCTATGTCTAGCCCTTATACAATGCCATATGGATTACGCTTGCTCTTCATGGTACTCTGCCTTGACAAAAAACTGAAAGATAGACTGCAAATTACCCAGAACAAAATCGTAAGATTCATCCTGGGGCTGGGACCAAGAGAACATGTAGACCAGGATGAATTACAGCAGTTGGATATGCTGAATGTTGAAGACAGAGTAAAACAACTGAAGCTAAATCATGTTTATAAAATTGCTCACAGTGTCCAGAATATCTTGCTGTCAATTTTGTCAAGGTTGGGAACCGCAGCAATCATAGTACTAGGGGGAGAGAGCACAACTTTGTAGTAGCCACAGTCAGTGGTCAGGCTTCAAACACCTTTTATTGTACAGCAATAAAGGAATGGAACAGACTACCCGCACATGTCAAAGCCAGTCATAGCATGAACCAATTCAAGAAGAGTGCCAAAAGGTGTCTGATGAATGTAGCTACAGAAAGGGAGGGGAATGATTTTCTATTTTTTAGCTAACATACGTGTAAATTTTACCTTATTCCTAGTAATGACCCTCGTATTGCAGATAGTCTTAATTGACCCTCGTGTAGTAGATAGTATTTTTAGTATGATAATAAGATGTTATCTTCATTGTAGAATAATACCTGGAGGTTACCTGGAGGTTATTCCGGGGATCAACGCCCTCGCGGCCCGGTCCATGACCAGGCCTCCCGATGGATCAGGGCCTGATCAACTAGGCTGTTACTGCTGGCCGCAAGCAGTCCAACGTACGAGCCACAACCCGGCTGATCCGGCACTGACTTTAGGTATCTGTCCAGCTCTCTCTTGAAGGCAGCCAGGGGTTTATTGGCAATTCCCCTAATGCTTGATGGGAGGCTGTTAAACAGTTTTGGGCCCCGGACACTTATGGTGTTTTCCCTTAGTGTACCAATGGCGCCCCTACTTTTTATTGGGGGCATTTTACATCCCCTGCCCAGTCTTTTACTTTCGTAGGGAGTGATTTCTGTGTGCAGATTTGGGACCATTCCTTCCAAGATTTTCCAAGTGTAGATTATGATATATCTCTCCCTCCTGCGTTTTCCCAAAGAGTACAAGTCAAGTGCTTCCAAGCGTACCCAGTAGTTAAGGTGCTTGACAGAACTTATACGTGCAGTAAAGGATCTCTGTACACTCTCTAGATCTGCGATTTCACCTGCTTGAATGGAGATGTTAATGTACAGCAGTATTCTAGCCTAGAGAGAACAAGTGATTTGAAAAGGATCATCATGGGCTTGGCATGTCTCGTTTTGAAAGTTCTCATTATCCATCCTATCATTTTCTTTGCACGTGCGATCGTGGCACTGTTGTGATCCTTGAAAGTGAGATCCTCAGACATTACTACTCCCGGGTCCCTTACATTATTTTTCCGCTCTATTGTATGGCCAGAGTCTGTAGTATACTCTGTTCTAGTTATTATCTCCTCCAGTTTTCCATAACGGAGTAGTTGGAGTTTGTCCTCATTGAACATCATATTGTTTACCGTTGCCCACTGGAAAACTTTGTTTATATCTTCTTGGAGGTTAACCGCGTCCTCAGCAGATGACAGCCTCATGCAGATCCTAGTATCATCCGCAAAGGATGATACGGTGCTGTGGTGTATATCTGTTTATGTCTGATATGAGGATAAGGAATAAGATGGGGCGAGTACTGTGCCTTGTGGAACAGAGCTCTTCACTATGGCAGCCTCCGATTTAACTCTGTTGACCACTACTCTTTGTGTTCGATTTGTTAGGAAGTTGAAGATCCATCTCCCCCCTTTCCCAGTTATTCCTTTAGCACGTATTTTATGGGCTATTACGCCATGATCGCATTTGTCAAATGCTTTTGCAAAGTCTGTGTATATTACATCTGCATTCTGATTTTCTTCCAGTGCATCCAAGGCCATATCATAGTGATCCAGTAGTTGTGAGAGGCAGGAGCGACCTGCCCTGAACCCATGTTGCCCTGGATTGTGCAGATTTTGGGAATCCAGGTGATTTGCAATCCTGCTTCTTAGCACTCTTTCAAAGATTTTTATGATGTGGGACGTCAGAGCTATTGGTCTATAGTTCTTAGCTAATGCTTTGCTGCCACCTTTATGGAGTGGGGCTATATCCGTTGTTTTAAGTGACTGTGGAATTTCACCCATGTCCAAGCTCCTCCTCCATAGTGTACTTAGGGCACGCGAGAGGGGTTTCTTGCAGTTCTTAATGAAAACAGAGTTCCACGAGTCTGGGCCCGGGCTGAGTGCATAGGCATGTTTCAATGGCTTTTTCGAAATCTATCGGAGTTAGGGTAATGTCGGAAATCTGGCATACATTTATGGAGTTTTGAGGCTCATTCATGAAGAAATCATTTGGGTCGTCGATCCTCAGACCGATTAGTGGTTCACTAAACATAGAGTCGTACTGGGATTTCAATATTTCACTCATTTCCTTGTTGTCATCTGTGTAAGTCCCATCCTGTCTGAGTAAGAGCCCGATACTAGATGTGGTATTTGCCTTGTTTTTGGCATATGAAAAGAAATATTTTGAATTTCTTTCAATTTCACTAATAGCTTTAAGCTCCTCCTGCCTCTCCTGGTTCCTGTAAGAGTCATTTAGCTTAAGTTCGATAGTTTCCACTTCCCTGGTCAGCACCTCCTTTCGTGTATCAGATATTCTAGCACTCCTGAGGAGCTCAGTTTGGGGATGGAGCTGGAAGGTTTTCCAAACAGTAATCAATTTTCAGTAGCTGTTCCTTGAACTGTTGTGAGGTTGCATCTGGTGGCTTGTATACAACCACAATGACTAGGTTTTGGTTCTCGATCTTTATTGATAGAACTTCAACTACCTCATTTGTGGTGTTCAGCAACTCTGTGCAGATAAGGGACTCTTTGACATACAGGCCAACCCCCCCTTGTTGCCTGTTTTTTCTGTCGCATCTGAAAAGGTTGTAACCACTTATCCATATTTCACTGTCAAAGTGATCTTTTGTGTGAGTCTCTGTGAAGGCTGCAAACATTACATTAGACTCCTCTAGAAGTCCACTGATAAAAGGTATTTTGTTGTTGGTGGATGGCTTAAGGCCCTGTATATTAGCAAATATGAACGAGGTTGTATTCTGTGTTTGTTGGGGGGATTTTGTTATTGGCATCAGTAGTTGTAATTCTGGAGGGCCATGGGTGGCCACTGGCTGCGCCTCCAGTCCAACAAGGCTCCAAGGTGGTGGACTATTTTTGTTATTTCCTTCCATTTTCTTTTTCCGTTTCCTGCCACTAAAAAATCACCTGGAGTTGGGTTGTCGTAGCTACTATTGTTTGTCTTGTGGGGTCTGTGCCTCCTGGTCCCTTTTAGATGGTATGCAGGGCACTCGATGTTGTAACCACTGCTTCTGGAGGACCGAGGAGTGGCACATTTTTGGGTGAAAGAAAGTACAGGAAGAAGAACGACACACTCCCTTAGACAGGAGGTCGCTACATTTTTTGGGATGGTCAAAGTTGCATGTCCCATTATTTTCCCCTGTTATTCCATGCTTACAGATGCCCCAAGCATAATATTTGCACAAATTCACCTTTGGTTGAGAATTGTTGGGAGGTGTGTTGTCAATTTCTGCAGGTTCTGGGACTGCACTATAATCCTCAGTATCCAAGCCAGGGCCACCCCGTCCTGGATTCCATCTACTTTCCCCAGTAAAGGAAGAAGGAGGAGACTCCTCTCCAACATCTGTACTGTGGGCCACGGTCTTGTGCAATGATGGTTGTATATTTACGGTTTTAGATGGTTGTATATTTACTGGTTTTGTGGTGGTTTTGGTAGTGTCCCTAGGAGAGTCTGGGCTGGCAGTAAGGCTGGGGGCTGGGTCTGGATCAGCACTGGGGCTGGGGCTGGGTCTGGGTCAGCGGCTGGGCCTGGGCCAGCGGCTGGGCCTGGGCCAGCACCAGCACTGTGGGTATTAGTGCTATGACTTTATATTATAATAATAAGGTAAAAGAACCCCAATGGAAATAAGTCAGTGTGTCTGACTTTTTTGGGTTATCCCAGGTTCTCTACACATATGCTGATATGTATGATAATTCTATGTAACTGTATTTGTGTATACCTGAATAAACTTACTTACCCTACGTCTTGTAATTATTCGTTCATAAAACATCACAAATCCATTTTAATATATGATCAGACAAATCTTACTTGATAATCTGAAGTGCTAAGTATATTAAGATACAAATATTTGTAGTAATTATATGTTTTAAAGTAATGGATGTTTTCCAAACAACTGAAAAACTTATTTACTAAAAATCAAATCCTAGTATTTGGTGGTCCTGTGGGCTAGAGCGTCATGTGATTTTCGCTCAGCATGAGGCGGGCCAAAATGACATGGGTTTGAGTCCTTGCCTAGTCGCAGATTAAATACCACTCGTTCGTGGTTACAATAATATATATTATAACAAGACGGCCGACTTATTGAAAAAATATATATATATATATATATATATATATATATATATATATATATATATATATATATATATATATATATATATATATATATATATATATAGCGTACTCAGCTCACACATAGAAGTCCGGAGATTGAATCTCCTCCGGTACGGCTGGAAAACGTTACGGACGTGTTTCCATAAGACACCTGCCGTCCATGTTCACCCATCAGTAAACTGGGGACCTGGGAGTTTGTCGACTGGTGTGGGTAGCATCCTGGGACAAAACTGACCTAATTTGTCTGAAATGCTCTGCACAACAAGCGGCTTTCTATATAGTAGTATGTCATTGATGTCACCTTGTACATGTACTTGTAGTAAATAAAATTATTATTTCCTTTCAAACACTCCTTCTCTCCCTTCGTCTCCCTCCGCCCAACTCGGGTTCTCCTGGCACCCTCCACCCTCCAGGGTTCCTACTACCACCAAAACCCAACACCCCACTGGGGTACCCCCCTATCCCTCCTGTGATGGTTGTGTGGCGTCGTGGTGGCTGGTGCTCCAGTTTCCTGCAGACTCCTCAATATTCCATTTCCTCAGGCTTCAGCGGCAACACATTCATCCCCAGCCCAACCTTGACACACTAAGAGCCTTTGAGATGACTAGATGAACGAGCTGTGATCTATTAAATGACCAAGGCTTGTAGTAATGGTAAAATATTTGATCTGTTGAGTTTGTATCAACATAATACTTTATTATGAAACTAATACATAACATTACTGAGATCTCAACGTATATAATTATACACAATGGGGGATAACAAAGACCCATTGTACACCTTTAATCCTGTCTTTCTTTGCGTAGCCATGCACGGGATGAGCAGCAGCAGCAGGTGCACCAGCAGCAAGTGTAGCAGCAGCAAGTGTAGGAGCAGCAGGTGCAGCAGCAGCAAGTGCAGCAGCAGCAAGTGCAGCAGCAGCAAGTGCAGCAGCAGCAAGTGCAGCAGCAGCAAGTGTAGCAGCAGCAAGTGCAGCAGCAGCAAGTGTAGCAGCAGCAAGTGCAGCAGCAGCAAGTGCAGCAGCAGCAAGTGCAGCAGCAGCAAGTGCAGCAGCAGCAAGTGCAGCAGCAGCAAGTGCAGCAGCAGCAAGTGTAGCAGCAGCAGGTGCAGCAGCAGCAAGTGCAGCAGCAGCAAGTGTAGCAGCAGCAGGTGCAGCAGCAGCAGGTGCAGCAGCAGCAAGTGCAGCAGCAGCAAGTGTAGCAGCAGCAAGTGCAGCAGCAGCAAGTGTAGCAGCAGCAAGTGCAGCAGCAGCAAGTGCAGCAGCAGCAAGTGCAGCAGCAGCAAGTGCAGCAGCAGCAAGTGTAGCAGCAGGTGCAAGATGTACTCACTGCTGGTCAGGCAACAGCAGCAGAATGCAACATATGCATTCGTCATCTTGTACATATTGGATAATATTATACCTCTCCTTAAAACTGTGTTTTAAGTTCACCTTCGGTTCCCATCCACCTTATTCACTTTCCTGTTACCCCGAGTGCAAAGAAAGAATAAAAAAAATCAGTACTACATATTTGTTTTTGGATTCCCTAATATCCTTGATCCTAGGTAGATCAGTACGGTAGTCAACCTCTATCGTACCCTATCTGCACTATCAGTTCCTTTTTTAATTTCTCTACATTGTATTCATGGGATTCTAGACTTCTTAGCGAAGGGTGTCCATTTGCCTATGTGAGGTTTTAAGACTAAATGCACACTCGTGGGTTCCATTTGTATGACACGCACACTCGTGGTGTTCAGTCTTATTGTAATTTACAATAATCTTAAAATGAAAGTTACTTACGAAACCTCTTCATTCTTAGCAAGTGTGTGTGTGTGTGTGTGTGTTACTAGTTGTCAAAGGCAATTGTCAATAGACACTTGGCCTGTTGGCTGTGTGGTATGTGTGTGTGTGTGTGTGTGTGTGTGTGTGTGTGTGTGTGTGTGGTAGTAGTAGTAGTAGTAATGTGTGTGTGTGTGTGTGTGTGTGTGTGTGTGTGTGTGTGTGTGTGTACGTACTCACCTAGTTGTGCTCACCTAGTTGTGGTTGCAGGGGTCGATTCACAGCTCCTGGCCCTGCCACTTCATTGGTCGCTACTAGGTCACTCTTCCTGCTCCATGAGCTTTATCGTACCTCTTCTTAAAGCTTTGTATGGATCCTGCCTGCATTATATCACTTCCCAGACTATTCCACTTCCTGACAAATCTGTGATTGAAGAAATACTTCTTAACATCCCTGTGATTCATCTGAGCCTTCAACCTACAATTATAACCCCTTATTACTGTGTCCCATCTCTGGAACATCCTGTCTGTCCACCTTGTCAACTTCTCTCAGTATTTTATATGTCGTTATCATATCCCCCTATCTCTCCTGTCCTTCTCACAGGACATGCCCCTTAGCTCCGGGACTAGTCTTCTTACAAACCCTTGCACTTTCTCTAATTTCCTTACATGCTTGGCTAGGGGGGTTCCAAACTGGTGCTGCATACTCCAGTATAGGGATGACATACACGGTATACAGGATCCTGAACGATTCCTTATTGAGATGTCGGAATGCTATCCTTAGGTTTGCTATGCGTCCATATGCTGCAGCAGTTATTTGATTGATGTGCGACTCGGGAGATGTGCCCGGTGTTATACTCACCCCAAGATCCTTTACCTTGAGTGAGGTTTGTAGTCTCTGGCTCCCTAGACTGTACTCCGTCTGCGGTCTTCTTTGCCCTTCCCCAATCTTCATGACTTTGCACTTGGTGGGGTGGAACTTCAGGAGTCAGTTTCTGTACCAGGCCTGCGGCCTGTCCAGAACCCTTTGCAGTTCCGTCTGGTCCTTGTCCGATTGAATTCTTTTCATCAACTTCGCATCATCTGCAAACAGGGATACTTCTCAATCTATTCCTTCCTCCATGTCGTTCACATATACCAGAAACAGCACCGGTCCTAGAACTGACCCGTGTGGAACCCCGCTCGTCACAGGACATCTCGTCAAGTACCATGACTCGCTGATGTCTTCCCGACAGGTATTCCCTGATCCATTGCAGTGCCTACTCTGTTATACCTGCCTGGTCCTCCAGCTTATGCACTAATCTCTTGTGTGGAACCTTCTCAAAAGCCTTCTTACAGTCCAAGAAAACGCAATCTACCCCCTCCCACTCTCTCTCTTGTTTTACTGCTGTTACTCTGTCATAAAACTCCAGTAGGTTTGTGACACAAGATTTCCCATCCCTGAAACTATGCTGGTTGTCGTTGGTAAGCTCATTCCTTTCTAGGTGCTCCACCACTCTTCTCCTGATAATCTTCTCAATGACTTTGCATATTATACATGTCAGTGACACTGATCTGTAGTTTAATGTTTAGTGTCTGTCTCCTTTTTTAAAAAATTAGGACTACATTTGCTGTCTTCCATACCTCAGGTAGTCGCCCTGTCTAGGTAATGAGTTGAAGATTATTGTTAGTGGCATACATAGCACCTCTGGTCCCTTTCTCAGGACCCATGGAGAGATGTTATCCGGTCCCATCGCCTTTGAGGTATCTAGCTTGCTTATCACCCTCTTCACTTCCTCTTCGGTTGTATGTATTGTGTCCAACACTTGATGGTGTACTGAACTTGGTGTAGGAAGTTCTTCATTCCTCTGTAGTCCCCTCTCATATATTTTGTCTTCATTTGTCCTGCTTTTCCTGCTTCTCTGTCCACTTGTAACTCTATGTATTCGTGTCAGCATAGCTGCTGATCCCTTATACGTGTTGTATAGCATATCATAGTACCATCCATGTGTTTATATAGAAGATCCCTTTTAGGCCGAGTGACTGTTCGTGTGACGTCACGGGGTATAACGAACTTATTGTCCCATTGTATTCCACTTGAACCTGGTACTAGACCTATCTATATACCTGCGTACAGAATGCCTCATTCCCAAGTTGCTGTCGCAGAAGAACTGATCAATCAAATGCTCGATGATGGAGTTATTGCACATAGCAATTCACCCTGGAATGCGCCCTTAATCCTAGTGCCTAAGAAGGACGGCACTTGGCGCCCGGTGATTGACTTTAAGAAGTTAAATGCAAAAACTATTCCAGATCGCTTCCCACTTCCTGTACTTGGTGATCTTTTACGCAATATCGGAGATAACAAAATCTTCTCGACCCTGGACTTGTGACAAGGGTTTTGTCAAGTCCCTCTTCACGAGGACAGCCAAGAGTTAACAGCATTCTCTACTCCCACAGGTCATTATCACTTCCTTCGAATGGCTTTTGGAATACGATCTTCTCCTATCACGTTCTCTAGACTCATGACCAATATCTTTAGAGGTCTAATAGGTAAAGCACTTATGGTGTACTTAGACGACGTAATCGTTATGTCCGAAGATGTGGATACACACCTGAAAAGACTTGATATAGTACTTGGCAAGCTTGAAGAAGCCAATTTAAAGATCAAACTGTCTAAATGTCAATTTTTCAGATCAGAAATTAAGTTTCTTGGTCACGTAGTCACGACTGATCAAAGTAAAGTAACGGGAGTACTAAATTTCCCATCCCCCAAAACTGCTGATGCTGTAAGATCCTTTGTGGGTCTAGCAGGTTTCTACAGATCTTTCATTGCAAATTTTTCTTCAATAGCAGCTCCGCTAACTGAATTGCTTAAGAAAGATGCTCCTTTCGTTTGGACCTTCCATCAAGAAAGAGCATTCCAGACACTAAAAGAAAAGCTAACGTCCGCTCCTATTTTGAAATTCCCAGATTTTTCTAAGCCTTTCTATCTAACTGATGCTAGTTCAATTGGCATAGGTGCCGTACTAGCTCAGAAGACTGATAGCAAGTACAAGGCAGTTGCATTTGCTAGCCGAGTCCTTACGAAGGCTGAACGTAATTATACAATAACAGCAAGAAGCTTTAGCAATAGTATGGTCTTTAAAGCACTTCCAAGACATTATTTATCAGTACCCTGTTCATGCCTTGACAGACCATGCACCACTGACACCTTTATTCCAGAACAAACAACCTACTGGAAGGTTAGCCAGATGGACCTTGACTATCCAAGAGTTCAATCCCACTTTTGAACATTTACCTGGCAAGTCAAATGTAGTCGCAGATGCTTTATCATGACACATTAGTGTAGTTACTGCAGATCCTCCATTTACTGTCGAGGATGTAAAGAATGCGCAAAGAACAGATCCCATGTGGTCTGGTGTGATTCGATTCCTGCTCCAGGAAGATCTTATTCTTACTGTGAAGCCACCAGCACCCATCAGTGACTTTGTAATGAACCAAGAATTACTGTATCGAACAGCCGAGTTGGGTACTCCAAGCAGAAGGGTGTACCAGTTAGTAATTCCACAGTCACTAGTGAACGTAGTTCTACAGCTAGTTCATGATGCACCAGGTGTTGCACGCCCTGGTATGGATCGTTCTGTGAAACAAACGAAATACTTTTGGCCACGTATGTCAACTGACATTTCCGAGTATGTTAAGAAATGTAGTGTTTGTATGCAACATAAAGGAAATGTCAATGGTCCTAATCCAATCCAAGTGTACCCAACCACTAGCGAACCGTGGGAAAGAGTTACCCTTGATTTATTAACCAATTTTAAATGTTCCCTCCAAGGCAACAAACATCTGTGTGTTATGGTAGACCATTTCACCAGATATTGTGAGTTAGTTCCTATTACAGATAAGACTGCCGAGACAGTAGCTAAAGCGTTTAAAGAACGCATTATCTGCAGGCATACCACCCCTAAGTCCTTAGTAACAGATAATGGAGGTGAATTCTGTAATGAGATTCTTGAAAATTTGTGTACTTTATACAAGATCTCTAAATCCACCATTGTTCCTCATCATCCTGCCAGCAATGGGTTAGCTGAACGAACCAATAAGAAAGTACTTGATGTCCTGAGAACCACTATCAACCCCAATAGTGAAACTTGGGATGAAGTTATACCAGATGTCCAATGTGCCATTAATTCTGCTTACAATGCTTCCATAGGTGATACTCCACATTATGCATTGTATGGTGTAGACAAGCGTTTGCCCTATGAGTTGTTATATTCCACTCCGAAACCTAATTACAACCCTGATGATTTCATAGCAACTCGTACCAGCTTAGCTCAAAGAATTTACTAGAGTAACTAATAGCCATACTAAGCCATCAAAAGTTAAAGTAGGTTCAAGAGTAATGCTGACAAATTTCAACAAAACATCCGAAATGCCTAAGCTCGATCAAAAGTTTGTCGGACCTTATCGAGTTGTAGAACATATCTCGGGTAATAAGTATAAGGTTAGAGAAATTAGTACTGGTAAATAAAAAGAATCGCATTTAGATCACATGAAATTAGTATGCGATGTTGATGATATTGCTACCCAGACTAATGTGACAGATGCTGAAAATCCTCTTGACTCTGTACCCTCTACCTCAAATACTCAGTCAGATATTCAACCTGAATGTCGTTACTCCTTGCGTACTCGACAAGTAATGAGAAACCCACAAGTATCTTTTGTAGATACTCGTTCAGATCTCTCTCAGTCAAGGCATGTATTAGCCATTGCAGAGGAATTCGATCCTCCAGAGATGATAACCATTCTGCATATGTAAACCTCATCCCAGCAGAATTGGGTTTAAATGTACATAGTCTGTATAACTAGATGTCTGAGATGAAGTAAATTGTCAACTGTTTGTTACTAACTGATTAGTTTTTCAGAATTTTTTTTTTTTCGTATTCACGTTCCCTCCGTATTCTGAGAATTTGACAGTAATGATCTGAGTGTGCACCAGATGCCTTTGCTGTTAATTTCACCTTGTATATATATATATTTATTCTTCCTCAGAATCCGTAGAGTGCATGAATACAGATCGATCGATCAATTTTATCCATATTGTACAATGAATTGTTCTTATAAGTCGTAATGCATTACGTTAAAAGTGATTACGTTAACACCCATTACATAAAACTCATTTTGTTAACATCCATTATGATACCATCCATTAGTTCTAAGTTATATATGAATTTGTTATTGTATAGAATCAGCCCAGAACCACCTGCCTGTTCAGCCTATAGTATAGTAGTGTATGTCGAGACAACATACGTAACATCACCGAGCTGTCAGCATAGTTGCTGATCCCCTTATATGTGTTGTATAGCATATCATAGTACCATCCATGTGTTTATATAGAAGATCCCTTTTGGGCCGAGTGACTGTTTGTGTGACCTCACGGGATGCGCATGTGTACGTTCGTACCTCTGCCTTCCTCTCAGTTGGCGTGTAGACATAAGCAGGACAAGGCAGGCTGGGCTCCATCTCCCATTACCACAGTCTGACAATATAGCGTTACCATCCAACAAGTGTGTCTACCTTCAACCCTCAAATCTCCTTTAAGAACCCCTACGACATTCGAAGCTCAGAACCCGTTGTCACTGGCTCCGAGGAGTCTTTCATATGTTATGTCCTCAATATCTGCTCTACTCAAGGTGAATACTAGGTTCAGTTTTGCTGGCTCATCCTCCTCTCTCTCTCTGGTAGTGTGCCTTACGCGTTGGCATATGAGGTTTCCCAGAACCACTTCCATCATCTTAGCCCTCCACATTCCTGGGCCCCCATGTGGCTCCAAGTTCTCTCAGTCAATTTCTTTATGATTAACGTCACCCACAATCAGTAATTTTACCCTGCTCACATGAGCCCTTCTGGCCACTTCAGCCAGTGTGTCAACCATCGCTCTGCTACTCTCATCATACTTTTGCCTTTGTCTCCTGTTCTATGATGGATTATACATCACTACATTTACCACCTTGGGACCTCCAGACTGAAGTGTTCCTATTATGCAGTTTCTTGCTTCTCCTCTACCTCCTCTCTCCAGCTCATCAAACTCCCATTGGTTTTTGATGAGCAGTTCCACTCTTCCACCCCCCCCTCTGTCTTTCCTCAGGATCTGATATCTCGTTGGTAAGACAGCACCTGTTATCATTCCTGTGAGCTTGGTTTCGGTGAGAGCCATGATGTCCAGTGATGCCTCTCTTATTCTTTCGTGCCACTCCTCCACTCATTCATTGTTCCATCAGTGTTTGTGTACCACACCTTCAGTTTCCTCTCCAACACTGTGTTCTGGGAGGGTCTGCAGGGGTGGGGGCCTGGTAGTGTGCTGTGGAATTCTACAGCATATTGTGGGGGGGGGGGTGTTGTAAATATGGATTGTGGTTTGTGTTGGGATAGTGAGTTTGGCTATGGGATTCTGATGGTAGCTCTGTTTGTGCTTGCACTTGTTGCTGTACCCTACTCTGGTTGTCCTCTTCTGACTCTGTCCTTGTCTCTCTTCCTAGTCCCTATCTTTTCTGTGTCTTCTTCCTCAGCTGCTATCGTTCTGTTCTTGTTTTGTCACAGTCTAGGAACACTTTCTTGTATGTTGATGACTCCTTCAGCTGTGGTTTCTCTTGCAGGATCCTGTTCCACACCATTTCTGTCTTGAAAATCAGTTTTACCGGCCAGTTTCTCCCCCTGAAGTACCCTCCTATTCTCTGAAAATTTACCATCCTCCTCTCCTATTTCTTTGATGTTTTCAATCTCCTATTTTTGTCTGTCTGTCTTTCATTGTGTGTCCTCCCTTCACTCTCCTAAAGCCCATGAATAAACACTGGCTTCTCTCTCTCCTTCTCCCATTGCCTTTCACCTCTGTGTCTCTGGGTCCCAGTTGTATATAACCATTGTCATCCTTAATTTTTTTCTGTAACTCTTGCTGGCAAGGTTGTGCCTCTGCATAGGACCTGTCACCTTCTCCCCATCACTTATTGCCATTCCTGCTCCTAACAGTTCTCCCCCTACATTCCTCGGCCTTGCTTAATGGACTGATAGGTCCATAGCATAAGTCTCATCTCTTTCCTATCCACTGGGCTCCTCATTTAATAGGGGTATACCTGCTTCAGATTCCATGTCTCCTCTGGGCAATAGCCCTATGACTCATTTCAGTGTATTTACCTCATATTGTAGATCCTGTATACTGGCTTCTACAGCTTCAGCTTGTGACTCCCACTTCTTCTCTGCCTCCATCCTCTTCATTTTTGCAGAAAGCTCACCTGATTTACTCTCCCACTCTTGTTCCATCCTTTTCCATTGCTCTTCCATCCATTCTTACCAGGACCATCTTTCTCTGATCCACTGAGCACCCATTTTTTTAATGGATTAGGTTTTATTAGTGTGTGTCTCAGTAGTATCAGTTACCAGTAGTTGAGTTACCAGTGTCAGTAGTAATGACTCGTCCAACTGTCACTGATTCAACACCTCCTGTGTGAATCACTGACTGTTACTGCTAACCTAGTATGATTTCAAGACCACTCACCCCCTGAGGCACTCAGCAAGTCAGTTCCAATAGAGATGCAAGAGAGCAGACAGGTCAGGCCTGACCTTCCCAAATATTCCATCCAATATACTAGAACATCCAACGTGAGTGTTTATTACCCAATCCATATTTCGAACCCCCACACGGCAATTTTGGTGGCAGTATGTGGGCGTGGATTTACGGGTATTTACGCAGTTATCAGAAGAGGAAGCCGGGTCTTTGAGCGAGTGCCGCCGTCGTTCCTCAAGGGTACCTGCCACCTCTCAGCAGCCAGCCCGCTGTCTCTACCCTCACCTCACTTCCCACAAGTGTCGCCAGCCTGCAAAGCCAGTTACGACAGTCTCTCCTGCTTCCTGGCTTAGTTCGTGTGTTAATTGCTTTAATCTCCGAGGAGTTGATCCGGATTTTGCAATTAAGCCAGCCAGTAAGCTAGTCTATGGGAGAGCGTGCCAGTTCACCACTAGCCTGCCTTCTTTCATCAACCTGCTCCTTCATGCTGTGTGCATTCCTACACGTCTTCCAGTCAGCCATTATCAAGGGTTAACCCAGCAAGACAACCCAGCTTCCTAAACCAGCTGAGAGGGAGAAGTAAGCTACGCAAATTCCTCTTTGAAGTATTGTCTCCAATATCGCTTTGTGCTACCAGTTGGATGCTGGTAAGAGTGTTATTCACCATCCCTGTGGCTTATTGTTGCTTAAAATACACCTGGGTATTCTCACGAGTGGTGAGTAGTGTGCCAGTGGGCACCCGGGATGATCCAGAGCTGTTCCCGTCCGCTTCCACACGCATCCACCACCTCCACCACTAAACGCTTATCAACAGTGGTACCTCATCACCCTTCTATGACCACTTACATACTGGATCAAGAGCTGTTATTTCACCTATGATAGGCACCGCTGTGCACCAACTTTAGAAAGCCTAAGTTGTGAGTCCCTTCTGAAAGAGCATATATCTTCTCGCATCGACGGGCTGGAGTGTGAGTGAAGGAGAGGTGCAATCATTCCCTGCCACAGTCGCCATCTCATTACCCTTCATCTCCGTCCTACCACCACGCGGGTGGGGGGGCCGCTAGAACTTCATCTACTGTTCGAGTTTTCTTTTTAGAGACCATATTCCTGCATTTAAAGACTTGCATGTGTGAGACATTTACAGTGACGTTTCTGTGTAGCTCTAATCGTTGTGCTTTCCATGGGTAGACTCAGTGTTTCCTTTGACATTTATAGAATCAGCCCAGAGCGCGTGATATGCCTGTCGCCTCCTAACCTGTTTTAGGACTGTATGCCGGGAACATCACTACGTTAGTTGTCGCCGAGCTCTCAGTAGTTTTGAGTTATTCACCATTCAGTATATGATTCAGCCAACTGTCACTGATTATAGAGCCTCCTCCTGCGATCAATCTCTGTTATATCACAACGTTAATGTGCATGCCGGGGGGGCTAGTAGATTCAAGGACCGCTCGGACGGAGGCCCGCGATAGGCACGGACAGCAAGAAGAGTAAAGATTAACGGAGGTCAGGCCTGCTGCTTCGCCATATATTGCGTAGTCCACTATACTAGAACATCCAACGTGAGGTGTTTATTACCCAATCCCATATTTCGAAACCCCACACGACATGTGAAATCCGTGTGTGTGTGTGTGTGTGCTCACCTATTATGTGGTTTGCATGGTCGAGTCAATCGTGCTCCTGGCCCTGCCGTCTTCACGGAGTTGCTACTGGGTCCTCATCCTCCTGCAGCAAAGAGCTTTACAGGGGGGGGGGGGGGACCTCGTCTTAAAACGGACATGTATGGTTCGAGCCTCGCACTATGTCACTTCTAGGCTATTCCACTTCCTGACAACTTCTGTGACTGGAAGAAATACATATCCTAACATACCCTTGTGACTCATCGAGTCTCAACTTCCAATTGTTACTCCTATTTCTGTGTCCTAACTCTGGAAGGCGAGGTGCCTGTCTTAGTCCACCTTGTCTATTCTGCGCAGTATGATATATGTCGTTATCATGTCTTTCCTGGCCCCTCCTGTCCTCCAGTGTCGTCAAAGCCAATTTCCCTTGATGACTTTCTTCGTAGGAGCAATCCTTTAGCTATGGGACTAATCTTGTTGCAAACCTTTTGCACTTTCTCTAATTCTGACGTGCCTGAGCTCAGGTGTGGATTCCCAAACTGGTGCTGCATACATTCCATTATGGTGCCTGACGAAATGGTGTACCAGGGTCTTGAACCGATTCCTTACTGAGGTATGGAACGCTATCCTTATTGCCAGACGCCCGTATGCTGCAGCAGTTATCTGCGATGGATGTGCGGCCTCAGATTGCTCGTTGGTTATACTCCACGCCGACGTGGTGCGTTTTTACTTGATGAGATTTGGCAATCTTTGCCACCTAGACGTATATATGTCTGCGTCTTGTTGCCGCTTTGCCGCCGATCTTCATGTGACTTTGCATTTGCAGGGTTAAATTCAAGGAGCCAGTTGGCTGATCTCAGGCTAAGCCTGTCCAGGTCGCTTTGTAGTCCTGCCTGATCCTCGACCGATTTAAATTCTCCTCATTAACTTCAACATCACTGCAAAAAAGGACACTTCTGAGTCTATCCCTTCCGTTATGTCAATCACATATACCAAAAACAGCACAGGTCCTAGGACCTGACCCCTGTGGAACCCGCTTGTCACAGGCCGCCCACTCTGCCACCCTCGTCACGAGACATGACTCCGTTTGTTGCCTCCCTGTTCAGTATTTCTCTGAAACCATTGTAGTGCCTTTCCTGTTATGTGTGCCTGATCCTCTAGCTTTTGCAGTAACCTCTTGTCATGGGGGGGGGGGACTGTGTCGAAGGGCCTTTCTTGCAGCCAAGGAAAAAATGCAGTCTATCCACACCCTCTCTCTCTTTGCCTTACTACTGTCTCACTTCTTCGGTGCACTCCCACTGGCCACCTCCCAGAGGGGACAGTCGCGCGCGTTTGTGCTCCTCAAAAACTGCGATGGCCCTTGATAGGATGGGGGGGAGGATGGAAGGAACAAGAAATGCGGGAAAATAAGCTTGTGCAACCATAAATGGTCATATACTCCTTTGAACAAAAAAAACAAAAAAAAAAAAGGAATATCAGTGTACCTAAATAGGAATATATGATTATAGTGTCACATAGAGAGTTGCCGTGAGAAACTGTTACCTGGTGTGGAAGAAAGACCCTGACCAGCACTATGAGAATTATGCGGGGTGATCGACACAAGTGGAAATAAACGAATATCGATCTATCTATCATAAGTAATGATAGAGAGTGACAAGGATATATATGTGGCAGTGACATAGGTGGAACTAAATTGTAGATAAGGCATTAATCTAAATCTTATCCCAAGTAAATAGCGTACAATATATGCGGTGTAGAAAGGGGAATATCTTACCAGCTACTGGCACTAGCGGTACTATTGCCAGAGGTCCAGTGAATGTGAATAATAACGGATAAGTAACTACTATAGATCATACGATATGAAAACGAGTGATGGTAGCATTGAGGTGCAGGGAATCACAGCATACATAAATTGAGCATACAAACCGTTACCTCTCCTAAATCAGGAAATAATCTTTTACCTTGAGAAGTGTAGGGGAAGTTAGACATAGGCCTAATCTAACTAAGTTAGAGTGTGGCAGAGTGGGCAAGTCTGCCGGCTCACACCCACCCTGCCCCAAAAACACCCCACCACCCACCCTGACACCACCACCACCCACCTACACCACCACCCACCCTACATCACCCACCCACCCTGCACCCCCACCCACCCTACACCACCACCCACACCTGCAGCCACCCCCCACCCTGCATCCACCGGGCGGACCCACCTAGCCGTCCCACCCTACACCACCACCGCACAGCGTACTGCAAACCTGTTCAAATTAATACATCTTGCATATTACTGGCACCCACAAGAAAAGTGTAAAGTGGAAATCATTTTCTTAGCGTGGCGATCGGGGTACAGTGTAAGTAGGAAAACAGACAGGATGTCACAGCCACAGCATATCTGTGGGACATGTAACAAAGAAAAAATCATTTTTTATTTTGGAAGGAAATCCAGAATCACATGCAACCTATGTTCAGAGTCAAACACATACTCTTGTCTAGACTATAAATACAGCCTCAAAAAATACCTCGACTATAGCAATGTGCTTCTGGTTGTGCAAATAAAAGATGTAAACTTTGCAGTATCATAAAGGTACATAAGGAGGAGTAATAAATGTGATATAAAATCAAGAAAACAAGGATGAACCTCTTGGATAGACGTACCTACCAAAAATATAAAACAAATGGGAGGCAAGAGATAGGGTATCAAAAAAGTGCAGAATGTCCCCATACCACAACAGATGACTCCAAAACTAACTAGTCACGTCCACATTGTGCTAAGGCAAGAGACCCACCCCCAGTCATAGCACTAATACCCGCCGCGAGCGCTGGACCGGGCCCGGCTCCCAAGGCATAGCACCAAAACCACAGTGCTGGTTGAGCGGCCAGGCCCCAGCGCTCTGACCCAGACCCAGCCCACCCCCACCGTTACTGCCTAGACCAGACTCCCTAAGGGACACTACCCTAAACCACCACAAAAACAGTAAAAAGACGAACCATGCATTGCCACAGCGACCGTGCCCACAGTAGCAGAGTGTTGGAGAGGAGTCTCCTCCGTTCCTCACTGGAATGGAGATATGTGATCCTGTAACAGGACAGTTGAAAAGGAACCGTCTGGCTTTGGATAGCAGTCGGATTATTGTGCAGTCCCAAATCCTGCAAAGTGACAACACACCTCCTAACAATTCTCAACCAAAGGTGAATTAGTCAAATATTATGCATAGGGGCAATCTGTAAGCATGGCGCGTGGAACAGAGGAAAAAAATGCAGGGACATGCAACTTGACCATTCCAAAAAAATGTAGCGACCTCCTGTCTAAAGGAGTGTGACCTGTCTACTTTCCTGTACTTTCTTTCGGACCCAAAAATGTGCCACTCCGGTCCTGCCAGAAGCAGTGGTTTACAAACATCGAGGGCCCTTCATACCAATCTAAAAGGGACCAAGGCACAGACCCCACAAGACAAACAATTATAGCTAACGGCAACCCAATCCAGGGGGGGGGGGATAGAGTTTTAGTGCAGGAAACGAAAAAAGAAAATGGAAGGAAATACAAAAATAGTCCAGGCCTTGGAGCCTGTGATGGACTGGAGCGCAAGCCAGTGGACCACCCATGTGCCCCCAGAATTACAACTACTGATGCCAATACAACGGAGCGAAGTCCCCCCAACAAACACAAATATCAACCTCGTTCATATTTTGCAAATATCCAGTGGCCTTGTAACCATCCACCAACAACAAAATACCTGTTTATCAGGGGACTCTAGTGGAGACTAAGCAATTGTTTGCAGCCTTCACAAGACTCACTATTTTTGATAGGGTCAGTGAAATATGGATAAGTGGTTACAACCTTTTAAGATGCGAACTGAAAAAACAGGCAACAAGGGGGGGTTGCCTGTATGTCAAGGAAAAAAGGCGGGGTCCCCCTTTATCTGCACGAGTTTGCTGAACCACCACAAAAAGGAGGCGTTGTTGAGTTCTATCAATAAAGATCGAGAACCACAACCTAGTCATTGTGGGGATTATACAGCCACCATATACAACCGCCCAACAGGGCAAGAGAAAAGTTGGGTGTGAGCTACTGAAAATCGATTACTGTTTGGAAAACCTCCAGCTCCTTCCCCAAACATCCTTACTGCTTGGTGATTTCAACCTAAGGCTACAAAATAGGAAGAATGTAGCAAATAATGTTATAGCTGAGAAACAATCCCCGGAGTAGCGCAGATGAGAGGTCCTCACACACGAGCTACTAAGTCTCTGCGAAAAACACACCTTAAGCCAGCCAGATAGGGGAGCCCAACAGATAAGAAAATACACTTGACCTTATCTTCACAAATAATGAGGACCTGATAAAGAGCAGAAGAATATCAAAACAACTAAATCCGATCACAATCTAATCGAAGTCCAGACTGACAATGCATAGGGTTCCTGAACACAGAATACATGTTCCTGTGAAGGTGACTTCACAAAATACAATTACAACCAACAAAACATCAACTGGGACCAGGTAAACCATGTCCTAAACGAAACATTTGGGAAGATGTCTTAAATACATGGATCCAAACTAGTGCCTCGAAAGGATCAACTCCCGGTAGCCGAAGCATGTTCTAGGCATCTTTCCCCTAAGAAGAGAAGAAGAGCATGAAGTAGAACTGGAGAGAAAAAGACGCTCCCTCTACAGAAGACGACGAAAGTCACTGAGCTCCTCCGGAGTGTAGAATACTGATACACGAAAGAGCTCTGACCATGAATGTAAACTATCGGACATTAAGCTAAATGACTCTTACATGAACCAGGAGAGGCAGGAGAGCTTAAAGCTATTAGTGAATTGAAAGAAATTCAAAAATATTTTCTTTTCATATGGGGCCAAAAACAAGGCCAAAATACCACATCTATATCGGGCCCTTACTCAACAGGATCGGACGTACCAGACGACAACAAGGAAATGAGTGAAATAGATGCAAATCCCATGACTTCCTCTGTGTTAGTGAACCACTAAGTCGGTGTCGAGGACAACGACCCAATGATTTCTGTCATGAATAGCTTCACAACTCCAAAAATGTATGGCCAATTTCCGACATTACCCCCTAACTCACGATTGGATTGTCGAAAAGCATGACAACATGGCCTTGCACTCAGCCCCGGTCCCAGACCTCGTGGAACTCTGCTTTTCATTAAGAACTGGAAGAAACCCCTCTCGCGTGAGCCCTAAGTACACTATGGAGGAGGAGCTTGGACATGGGTGAAATTCCACACAGTCACGTAAAACAACGATATAGAGCCCCACTCCATAAGGTGTGCAGCAAAGCATTAGCTAAGAACTATAACCAATAGCTCTGACGTCCACATCATAAAATCTTTGAAAGAAGTGCTAAGAAGCAAGATTGCAAATCACCTGACTCCCAAAATCTGCACAATCCAGAGAGTGGGGGGAGTGGGGGGGGGGGGGGGGGGGGGCAACATGGGTCCAGACAGGTCGCTCCTGCTCTCACTACTCCGGATCACTATGACCATGGCCTTGGATGCACTGGAGAGAAAATCAGAATGCAGAGTAATATACACAGACTTTGAAAAGCATTTGACAAAATGCGATCATGGCGTAATAGCCCATAAAATACGTGCTAAAGGAATACTGGGAAAGTGGGGAGATGGACTTTCAATCTTCCTAAACAAATCGAACACAAGATAGTGTCAACAGAGTTCAAAATCGGAGGCTGCCTTAGTAAGAGCTCGTTACACAAGGCACAGGTAATCGCCCTATCCTTCTATTCCTTATCCTCATATCAACATAACAGAGATATACACCACAGCACAGTATCATCCTTTGCGGATGATACTAGGATCGGCATGAGGCTGTTCAACTGCTGAGGACGCGTAACCTCCAAGAAGAATTATAAAGCAAAGTTTCCCAGTGGTGGCAACGATAAACAATATGAATGTTCAAATGAGACAAATTTCCAACACTACTCCGTTATGGAAAACTGGAGAGATAATATCAGAACAGAGTATACTACTGACTCCGCATACAATATAGCGGAAAAATAAATGTAAGGACCTGGAGTAGTAATGTCTGAGGTATCTCACTTTCAAGGATCACAACAGTGCCACGATCGCACGTGCAAGAAAATGAGAGAAGGCTAATCGAGAACTTTCAAAACGAGAAGATGCTCCAAGCCCATGATGATCATTTCAAATCACTGTGTTTTCCCTCTAGCGCGGAATACTGCTGTACATCAACATCTCCATTCAAAGCAGTGAAATCGCAGATCTAGAGAGTGTAGCAGAAGATCCTTTTACAGACTCGTATAAGTTCTGTCAAGCACCTTAAATACTGGGTACGCTTGGAAGGCACTTAACTTGTACTCGGTGGAACGCAGGAGGGAGAGATATCTCATAATCTACACTTGAAAATCTTGGAAGGAATGTCCCAAATCCGCACACAAAATCACTACCCTACGAAAGTAAAAGAACTGTGGCAGGCGAAGCATAAATGCCGGCCAATAAAAATAGGGCGCCATTGGTACACTAAGAGAAAACACATCAAGGCGTCCGGTTGGGGGTGGGTGTTCCTGGGCCGCAAAAACTGTTCAACAGCCTCACCATCAAGCATATAGGGGAATTGCCATAAACCCTGGCAGCCTTCAAGAGAGAGCTGGACAGATACCTAAAGTCAGTGCCGGATCATGCCCGGGCTGTGGCTACTGAACTAGGAACTGCGGTGCGGCCAGCAGTAACAGCCTAGTGACAGCCCTGATCCATCGGGAGCCTGGGTCATGACCGGCCGCGGGGGCGTTGATCCCTGAAAAACCTCTCCAGTAACCTCAGGTTGTCATAAAACTCCCAGTAGTTTGTAGTCTTGTGTGTGTGTGTCTGTGCGTGTGTGTGTGAGTGTGTGTGTGTGTGAGTGTGTGTGTAGTGTGTGTGTGTGTGTGTAGTTGTCTGTGTGTGGTCGCGCGCGCGCGTACTCACCTAGTTGTTGTACTCACCTTAGGAAATGTACCTAATAGAGGTTGTGGCAGGGGTCAGTGAAGTGTGAATGCGTTGATATGTGTTGAGAGTGTGTTTGTGTGTGTAGAACAGAGAGTGGTAAAAAGAGAGGGGGAAGAGAGAGGGAGAGGTGAGAAAAGAGGGATAAAGGAGGTGGGGAGTGAAATTGGATGAGACGGGAGAGGGTGAGAGAGAGAAAAATGTGGAAGAGAGAGAGGAGGAGAAAAAGCGAGATAGAGAGGATAAAGGGTGGTGGGTGGGGGAGTTTAGAGGATAGAATATGGAGAGGGAAGGGGAGGGGAACAGGTATGTGAGGGGAGGTGGAGAAAAAAGTGGGAAGGGGACTAAGGAGAGAAAGGGGTGAAAGGAAAGGAGGGGGAGAAGGGGAATGGGGGAAGGGAGGGGGAGAGAGGCGAGAGAGAGCGAGAGAGAGAGAGAGGAGAGAGAGAGAGAGAGAGAGAGAGAAGAGAGAGAGAGAGAGAGAGAGAGAGAAGAGGTAGAAAAAGAGAAGGTAGAATGATATTTTATGGGGGAATTAAAATAGCGACAAATTGACCAGATGTGCCGAAGAAATTGACTGAATGAAAGGATAAATTAAGTGGAAAGACTACTCAGCCGACTTAAAAATGGTCACATGAGGCCTTTTTAAATTCACATCGCCATACTAACAAAAAACATCTGATCTCTATTATTAGGCTCATTTCAGGAACAAATATTCTTTTAAAAAAAAAATCTGAATTTTGCCTAAGGCTTGTAGCTAGTTTCTAAGCATTTTTATTGGCCTTTGTTATCAATTACAAAGTCTGTATCTACACACATGGAGTACACCATATATATATATATATATATATATATATATATATATATAATGTCGTGGCGAATAGATAAAGTTGGTCAATTAGCAAGGTCTCGTTTAAAATTAGGTCCTTTCTAAAATTTTCTCTTATACCTTTAAAGGTATATTACTTCATTTATGTTAATGTAACAATTAATAACATTGGTCAACAACCAAAATGCTTCCGAGACCAGAGTAGCAATTTCAAACTAATTTTAGGTCAATGATAATGAATATCATGGTTAAAATTGTTTGTTAGCTCCAATTTCAATATACACCTACGTGTCACAACAGATTCCAACAGGCTTGCGGCAGTTTCTTACCACACTCACAGTCTCACTGCCCTTCATTATTGGTCCAGCCGCCATAGAAGGTGGTTGTGCTGTGCAAGTTTATGTTTTGAGGTGAAAGGTAGGTGATTTTCTTATCCAAACACTTTGGTGATGGGCTTGCAGGGCGGATACACCAAGTACTGTTGCTTTTCCTATGTGAATTGGGACAGCCGTACAAAAGGTTTCCCACTACATCAGAGAGACATGGCCACCTGTCATTCATTGGGAGCTGGATAACAAATGGTTTCAACATCCACCTCTCATTGCCTACCACCACTATTATGAAAACTGGGCTCATGAAAAACTTTGTAAACGCTAAGACAAATCCGTCTAGGGAATTCAATTTATTTAACATCAAAATTCCCTCATTGAGCGAAGCTAAGAGAATAGAGGGAGACTCACTGAATCCTCTGATTCGAGAAGCCCTTTATTATCTTAATAATGGTGACCCTTGAATCAGACCTCATGCAGGAAAGCAGTATGGGAAACATTCAAGTTAGTGGCGAATGGATTTCTCGGAACAGAGGAAAGGCAACTATAAGAATTAGTGGAAAACCTCATCAAGGCTTACAAGAACATGGATGTAACATGTCAATTAAAATCCTCTTTTTGACTCACAATTAGCCTTTTTTCCAGGTGAACTGTGGGCATTAGTTGACAAACATGTGAAAGGTTTTCACCAAGATAATTCAACCATGGACAAAATGGTACAGGCAAATGGGGCACAAGAAATGCTTGCAGACTATTGCTGAGACATTGGCAAGAGATGATTTCTTCACCCACAATACCGTCCAAGCAAAAAGGCAGAGAGTAGGTACGGAATTATTAGAGTTTAAAACATACTGACCCATATAGTACGTATAAAATAAAAATAATCAATATTACATGTTTCCATTTAAACCAATATCCAATAAGCATTTTTCGAAGTGGATATTTGGAGTCACGAATGACAATTACATAAGGAATATTTACTAATCTCGTTTAAGAAGCACACAACTTTTCAAAAATTGTTACCAGTGTAGTGCAGACACAAACTTTTGCATCCCTAATTCGGCAAGAAGAGCGATTGCCATTTAAGCCAAAATCGCCAGGTTTAACTAATCGCCACGGACATAGTATATAAAAATATATATATATATAAATATAAATAATATACTAAATATATATATATATATATATGTCGTGCCGAATAGGTAAAACAATTGCATATCTTGGCATAAATAGCAACGCTCATCTTGCCCAAAAAAGGACAAGCGAACATTTGTGTATGCAATATTTTCGCCACAATCGTCTGTAACCTAAACGAGAAATAAATATATGTTATCACTGTGTTTAGTATAAAATTCTTGCTAACAATCTAAAATAAGTTTAGTTGGTTTAGGCTAAAATAAAATTGTTCGTTGATTAATACGGAAATGTAAAGTTTCTAAGATTCTTTTGTTGGTCAAAATTACAAATTTTTATATATCAACATTTATGAAAAAAATATATTCTTTAAACGTAAAGGAGAAACATTCAGAAAGACTTAATTGTAAATGAGTTCTTGCAACTGAACCAGTTTTATACATAATCGGACACGACACACACACACCACACACACACACACACACCCAACACTCACTATAATATCTATATATGCCCATGTATATAATAAATATATCTAAGTTTTGGAGTGAGATAATAAGAACAAGTAAGGAAGCCTAGAGAACAAATGGATTTTGTTCCAGTTATAAAAATAGGAGAGGAGAGTTTATTAAATGGAAGAGTAGAGGTATTGGTGAAGATGGAGGGAATATTTTGAGGAATTGTTATAAATGTTGATGAAAGATAGAACTGCGAATTCGAGTATAGGACAAGGAGATAACATCTTGTAGTAGTGAGGAAGAGCCAGTTGTTGAGTGTGGGGAAGTTCGTGAGGCCATGTAGTAAAAAGACAGGGGGTAAGGCACCGGATAATGGGGATAAAGATAGACATGTTAAAAGCCAGGGTGGAGGATATAGTTTTTGGAGTGTGGTGCAATTATTTAATTAATTATGGAAGAGGGTAGGGTACCATAGGGATTGGCAGAGAGCATGCATAGTTCCTGTATAAAGGCAAAGAGGATAAAAGAGAGTGCAAAAAATTATGGGGATAAGTCGCAGATTAACCTGGTAAATGAGTATATTAGGTAAGTTATTATTTAAAGAATTAAGAGTAAGACGGAGAATAGGAAAGCAGATGAACAAGGAGGCTTTAGGAAAGGTAGGGGTGTGTGGACCAGGTGTTTACAGTGAAACAAAATAAGTGAACAGTATTTAGATAAGGCTAAAGAGGTCTTTGTGGCATTTATGGATTTGGAAAGGCGTATGACAGGGTGGAAAAGGGGGCAATGTGGCAGATGTTGCAAGTGTATGGTGTAGGAGGTAGGTTACTGAAAGCAGTGAAGAGTTTTTACGAGGATAGTGAGGCTCAAGTTAGAGTATGTAGGAAAGAGGGAAATTTTTTCCCAGTAAAAGTAGGCCTTAGACAAGGATGTGTGATGTCACCGTGGTTGTTTAATATATTTATAGATGGGGTTGTAAGAGAAGTAAATGCGAGGGTCTTGGCAAGAGGCGTGGAGTTAAAAGATAAAGAATCACACACAAAGTGGGAGTTGTCACAGCTGCTCTTTGCTGATGACACTGTGCTCTTGGGAGATTCTGAAGAGAAGTTGCAGAGATTGGTGGATGAATTTGGTAGGGTGTGCAAAAGAAGAAAATTAAAGGTGAATACAGGAAAGAGTAAGGTTATGAGGATAAAAAGATTAAGTGATGAAAGATTGAATATCAGATTGGAGGGAGAGAGTATGGAGGAGGTGAATGTATTCAGATATTTGGGAGTGGACGTGTCAGCGGATGGGTCTATGAAAGATGAGGTGAATCATAGAATTGATGAGGGGAAAAGAGTGAGTGGTGCACTTAGGAGTCTGTGGAGACAAAGAACTTTGTCCTTGGAGGCAAAGAGGGGAATGTATGAGAGTATAGTTTTACCAACGCTCTTATATGGGTGTGAAGCATGGGTGATGAATGTTGCAGCGAGGAGAAGGCTGGAGGCAGTGGAGATGTCATGTCTGAGGGCAATGTGTGATGTGAATATAATGCAGAGAATTCGTAGTTTGGAAGTTAGGAGGAGGTGCGGGATTACCAAAACTGTTGTCCAGAGGGCTGAGCAAGGGTTGTTGAGGTGGTTCGGACGTGTAGAGAGAATGGAGCGAAACAGAATGACTTCAAGAGTGTATCAATCTGTAGTGGAAGGAAGGCGGGGTAGGGGTCGGCCTAGGAAAGGTTGGAGAGAGGGGGTAAAGGAGGTTTTGTGTGTGAGGGGCTTGGACTTCCAGCAGGCATGCGTGAGCGTGTTTGATAGGAGTGAATGGAGACAAATGGCTTTTAATACTTGACGTGCTGTTGGAGTGTCAGCAAAGTAACATTTATGAAGGGGTTCAGGGAAACCGGCAGGCCGGACTTGAGTCCTGGAGATGGGAAGTACAGTGCCTGCACTCTGAAGGAGGGGTGTTAATGTTGCAGTTTAAAAACTGTAGTGTAAAGCACCCTTCTGGCAAGACAGTGATGGAGTGAATGATGGTGAAAGTTTTTCTTTGTCGGGCCACCCTGCCTTGGTGGGAATCGGCCAGTGTGATAATAAAAAATAAAAAAAAAAGTATATATAAAATGTTCTTTTGTTACAGCCTTAGTACTAACACTTTTATTTGGGGTGTGGATGGACTTTCAACGCTGCAGCGAGGAAGCTTGAGGTACCGGAGACGTAATGTCTCTACTCCGGTATAACATCCTCACACAAACATGTTGGATGCTCAAGCCAGTAGCACTCAAAACCTTAATTCCCTCCCTTCAACCCTTTCCTGGAACTACTTCTACCCCTCCTTCCTTCTACCCTCTTGGTCATCCTATTCTTCTTCCTCTCTAAATTCCCAGATTACCTCAACAACCCCTCCTCAGCCCTCTGAGTTATGAATGTGGTAACCCAACATTGTCTTATAATTTGTATGCTCCGAATTATCTGTATAATATTCATACCACACAATGCTTTCAGATATAACACCACTGCATCCAGCCTCCTCTTCGCTGTAATGTTTAAAACTCATGCCTCACACCCCTGAAAGTATAAGTGCTGGTACTACTGTATTTTGGTAAAGACCCCACTTTACATTATAAAAAAAATGACTTTCCACAGATGTCTCAAAGTACCGCCCATGTTCCTTTCTGTAGACATGTTTACTTTTAAATATATGAAAACATTCACTTCCTCCATACTTCCTCCAGTCTGATACACAATATTACAATACGCTAATATATAAATAAACAATCATTGTTAATAACTAAGTGGGCGTCCATCTTAATGACCCTAGTGCCAACGACAGGTCTTTAAATGTAACATGCTGGTCATGGTGGGTTTTTTCCATGGTGTGGTTGCTATGGTTACCAAACGGTTGCTAGGGAGGACCTCCCGAAGACAAATTTGCCCATCTCGCTAAAGTTTTGATCAGACTCAGCCGAGCGGTAAACTAGATCACTGACCATGTATTGTTGGACGACGCACGTCGACGACGGCAGGTAGACGACGCGCGACGATAGATGGTGGACGACGTACGACAACGGGTGGCAAAAGTACGCTTGGTCTCCCTGGAAGAACTCAAATTAACAGAAGATACTGAGATAATGGGAAGAATGTGCCACATCTTATACGTTTGTTTGGCTTAAAATGTGGAAGAAATTAAACTCAAAACCAAGTTACCAGTTGTTTATCTCTCTCTCTCTCTCTCTCTCTCTCTCTCTCCTTTTCAAATGTGTTTTCAAAGAAACGAGCAGTAGATGGATTGCAACCATATTAAACCAAACTATGAAAAACAGTGAGGAATATATTTGTAAATATTCACTGACTTTGATGGAGTAATTTGGAAAAAAAAAAAACTGGTCTACAGGCATTATGAACAAGAAACCTCATAGTCTAAACAAACAAATCTAGAAAAAAAAACATTTTTAAATAATGTATTCGGTGGAATTTACTCACTGAGGAAAAGAGATAAAATAGGGAAGAAGAATATTTATAAGTATATAAATCTACATAAATTAATATTCAGTGCATCAATGTTGAAATCCATCCCCCAGTAAACTACTGAAAAAACATTTTTTATTTGCAGGTTTAATGTTTAAAAAAGCAAAGTGAGCAAGCAGCCTCTGAGGCTGTAACGTGAAACAAAGGTAGAACATATTAGTTGAACAGACACAAGTGAGGGTGAGGTAACACAGCAAGTGTCTGTTACAACACAAGTGAGGGTGAGGTAACACATCAAGTGTGTTACAACACAAGTGAGGGTGAAGTAACATAGCAAGTGTCTGTTACAACACAAGTGAGGGTGAGGTAACACAGCAAGTGTCTGTTACAACACAAGTGAGGGTGAGGTAACACACCAAGAGGTTCAACACAAGAGGGTGAAGTAACATAGCAAGTGATGTTACAACACAAGTGAGGGTGAGGTAACACACCAAGTGTCTGTTACAACACAAGTGAGGGTGAAGTAACACACCAAGTGTGTTACAACACAAGTGAGGGTGAGGTAACACACCAAGTGTCTGTTACAACTACAGTGAGGTAGGTAACACACAAGTGTGTTACAACACAAGTGAGGTGAGGTAACCACCAGTGTCTGTTACAACCAAAGTGAAGGTGAAGTAACACACAAGTTGTTACAACACAAGTGAGGTGAGGTTAACACCAAGTGTCCTGTTACAACACAAGTGAGGGTGAGTAAACACACCAAGTGTCTGTTTACAAACACAAGTGAGGGTGAGGTAACACACCAAGTTGTCTGTAACAAACACAATGAGGGTGAAGGTAACACACCAAGTGTCTTTACAAACAAGTAGGTGAGGTAACACACCAAGTGTCTGTTACAAACAAGTGAAGGGTGAAGTAACACACCAAGTGTGTTACAACACAAGTGAGGGTGAGGTAACACACCAAGTGTGTTACAACACAAGTGAGGGTGAGGTAACACACCAAGTGTCTGTTACAACACAAGTGAGGGTGAGGTAACACACCAAGTGTGTTACAACACAAGTGAGGGTGAGGTAACAACCAAGTGTCTGTTACAACACAATGAAGGTAAAAAGTAACACCAAGTGTTGTACAACACAATGAGGGTGAAGGTAACACCCAAGTGTCTGTTACAACACAAGTGAGGGTGAGGTAACACACCAAGTGTGTTACAACACAAGTGAGGGTGAGGTAACACACCAAGTGTCTGTTACAACACAAGTGAGGGTGAAGTAAACACTAGAGTGTTGTACAACACAAGGCAGGTGAGGTAACAACCAAGGGTACTACAAAAACAAGTTGAGGGTGATGGTAACACACCATGTCTGTTACAACACAAGTGAGGGTGAAGTAACACACCAAGTGTGTTACAACACAAGTGAGGGTGAGGTAACACACCAAGTGTGTTACAACACAAGTGAGGGTGAAGTAACACACCAAGTGTCTGTTACACCACAAGAGAGGGTGAAGTAACATAGCAAGTGTGTTACAACACAAGTGAGGGTGAGGTAACACACCAAGTGTGTTACAACACACTTGAAACCAGTGATCTTGGACTACAAATGGTATATACTGTGAAATACGATTTACGACATGTAAAAACACCACAACGTACATGGTTATAAATGACCATAAATTTTAAAGGGGTGGACCGGTAAGCCAGCGGAAGGCCTCGGTCAGATGACCAAAGCTCCAAAAGCGAGTCATCATCTGACTAAGACCAGCGTCAGGAAACATTTGTCCTGTTTCCTGACAAACCTTACCTAACCTAACCTAACGACATGTAAAAAAAACACAAACAGGGGCAACTAGATTATAAAACACGAAAAATATGATGGTTTAAGACACTTTTCTAGAAACAGGAATAATTATATAAGGGAGAGAGAATTAATTTGCAAAAAATAAAATCTGAAATATCTTTAAAAACAGAATTAAACATTTCATTCCCAAAAAGAGTATAAGGAAAAAATGATTTAATGAAAAGTTAAGAAAAAATAAAACAGGATTTATAACAAAGTTGGAAGCAGGTTAACCAAACAACTTATTACGGACTTAAATAAGCCAGAATTGAATATACAAAAATAAGGTGGAAGAAAAACTGAAAATGAGCTATCAGTGCCAAGCAAGATGGGGTCAAATAAAATATTCCAGTTTGCAAATGGTAATCTAGATATTAAGGACGAACTACAAAGAATCAAGCAGGACCTCAAACTTACCGAAATAAGGGAAAGAATGTGCGAGGTATCAAGTAGAAATTCTGTGTTTACAATGGAATATGTGGTAAATGTAGTGGATTTGCATCCCATATCGACAGCTGAAATGGAGAATACTAAATTATCAAAAAAAAAAAAAAAGAAAAAAAAAAAAGCTTATGGATGTTAAGAAAAATAATATAATCACACGAGATGGCAACTTGGGCTGTAAATATTATCAGAAAAATTGAGTTATTCACTCCTGATTATTTTTAATATTTCACATTAAGAATAGTTGTCACACAAACAGAAGATAGTGCACATTGTGCCAGTATTTAAACAAAATGTAACAGGAAAGACCTTTTTAAATTTTAGGTGCTATTGTTTTGTTAACTGCTGTAAAAATATTAGAAAAGACCATTAGTGAAAAGTGGTTAAAACAGTTGGAGAGAAAAAAATCATAATAGCAAGCAACTCTGTTTTCTGCTTGCAATTCCTGTTTATCAAATCCATTAACCTATTATGTCAGTGTTCCGAAAAAAAATTCAGGATGGTATGTATGCTTAAAAGTGTTTTTGATAAGAGTTCCCCATGACGGATTCGGAAACTGCAAAATATAGAAGTATTAAAAGGCAAACCTTTACAATGGCATCAAATTCACAGATGCTGGAACAAAGGACCAATAGTTATGAAGAAAAAGGAAATGAAATAGATTTCACGACACTAGGAGAACGGAGGAGCTGAGAGACATTATCACAACACAGATGATTCTCAGAATAATAGACAAGGTATACACTGACAGATTCTTAATAAACAGAAGCAGAACAAGGTATCACGGAGGGAAGCTGCACATGGAGATGACTTGTAAAAATGTAAGAAATTACGTCTTCAGTGTAAGAAAAGTAAAGACCTGGATATCACTCCGTAGCGACGTAGTAAAAACAAACAATAGTTTTAAAGTGAAATCTCATAACTCCGGATAAAAGCGGAGGCAGGAGGTGGGACCCAGAGCTTGAAAATTTAAAACCTGCCGACTGAATTATATATATATATATATATAATATATATATATATATATATATATATATATATATAATATATATATATATAATATAGCTGACTTATATAATCTCGCATATCCCAATGTCTCTTCGCTCCCTCAGGCCCTAGGGCTTTGAGGGTCCCAGGGCTTAAGGGACTTTCTATTTGTTTTTTTTTAAATGCCTCGTAAGACATCTCTCGAAATATATACACCAGACGAAACATGGTACATGGCACGCGTGTTTCCTGGCTATATCAGTGCTTAATGTAGCTGACCAACGGTCATTGTGTCTGCCTCGCTCATTAACATACGTTGAACATACCAGAGTTTAGTTTAATCACTCTAGCTTTCCAGGTTGGCCGCACAGGTTCGATGATTCGCCATAGCTTCTGTAATACTTAGTCGTTAGTAGAGACGAAAATAGGTTTATTAATATACTTGCCTTGCCATAAGACAAGCCCGTAGGGTTATATGAAAGTATTTCATCTTTACATAGCATAAATAGACACTAATCCCGCTGTCATATGCACAAGATAATTAATTTGTCGTTAAGTGGAAGCGCATGTTTAATTTTATTGCGCACATGCGATGTTACATTGCACGAGGGCATGTAGCTGAAGCTCCCATTTCTCACTAAGGGATCAGTTAAATCCCGTTGCATAGGAAATTGAAGTAAAATCTGTTAAATATTACACGTGTACAATAAAGAATACCACAATGAAAATAGGAACAACCTGAGCGCTATCATTTGCTTACAGTATCTAGAAGATGTTAAGTAAGCACTAAGCGCCCAGTTTAATATCTTATTTTCCTGGATGGTTCTTACATATTTGCAATCATGCGTATTATTGTGATCTTGCATACACGTGTTTATTGTATATTATTAATAGTTATATATATATATATATATATATATATATATATATATAATATATATATATATATAAATATATATCAAGAGCAATTTATTTTAGCCTAACCTAACTAAATATATTTTAGATTTGTTTACAATAATTTAATACTAAACAAACACAGTGAAATATATTTTTTTCGTTAGGTTCAGAATGATTTTGGCGATATTATTGCATACACAAATTTTCACTTGTCCTATATGGCAAGATGAGCGTTGCTATTTAAGCCAAGATCGCAAGTTCTGCCTATTCGGCACGACATTAATATATATATATACACCTGTCGATGTATATATACGCAGTTGTGTTTGGTTTCCTCAACTCCAGTTAACAGTGTAGTATAATTTTCCTCACACCATTAAACACGGTTATCGCCTCCATTGTGTAAATAAAACCCATAATGGATCCTTGCAGAGCCTCGACTGTTCCCTTAAATTGTGTAAAGTTCTTCCGGTGAGACATTAACAAAGATTGGATAACTTTGAAAACTGCGACTCTGAAACCATCCCGCACATAACCTAGCCAATCAGAAAATAGCTCTTCCTTGACGATCGCCGGCGATTGGCACCTTAAAATAGAAAAAAAAGGAGAAAAAAGGCGCCGGCCACTAAAAGAAGGAAAAAAAATGAGCTAAATTATTATTTAGTGTTTAGATGACAAGTGATTGTGTGAGACAAGTGAAAGATCGTCAGTGATCTCAGGAACACTGCCGTCACAGTGATCTCAGGATCACTGCCATCACAGTGATCTCAGGATCACTGCCGTCACAGTGATCTCAGTAACCTGCATCACAGTGATCTCAGGATCACTGCCGTCACAGTGATCTCAGGATCACTGCCGATCACAGTGATCTCAGGATCACTGCCGTCACAGTGATCTCAGGATCACTGCCGTCACAGTGATCTCAGGAACACTGCCATCACAGTGATCTCAGGATCACTGCCATCACAGTGATCTCAGGATCACTGCCATCACAGTGATCTCAGGATCACTGCCGTCACAGTGATCTCAGGATCACACTGCCATCACAGTGATCTCAGGATCACTGCCATCACAGTGATCTCAGGAATCACTGCCATCACAGTGATCTCAGGATCACTGCCATCACAGTGATCTCAGGAACACTGCCATCACAGTGATCTCAGGATCACTGCCATCACAGTGATCTCAGGATCACTGCCATCACAGTGATCTCAGGAACACTGCATCACAGTGATCTCAGGATCACTGCCATCACAGTGATCTCAGGATCACTGCCATCACAGTGATCTCAGGAACACTGCCATCACAGTGATCTCAGTAACACTGCCATCACAGTGATCTCAGGAACACTGCCATCACAGTGATCTCAGTATCACTGCCATCACAGTGATCTCAGGAACACTGCCATCACAGTGATCTCAGATCACTGCCATCACAGTGATCTCAGTAACGCTGCCATCACAGTGATCTCAGGATCACTGCCATCACAGTGATCTCAGTAACGCTGCCATCACAGTGATCTCAGTAACGCTGCCATCACAGTGATCTCAGGATCACTGCCATCACAGTGATCTCAGGATCACTGCCATCACAGTGATCTCGCGAACACTGCCATCACAGTGATCTCAGGATCACTGCCATCACAGTGATCTCAGTAACGCTGCCATCACAGTGATCTCAGTATCCTGCATCACAGTGATTCAGTAACGCTGCCATCACAGTGATCTCAGGATCACTGCCATCACAGTGATCTCAGTAACGCTGCCATCACAGTGATCTCAGGATCACTGCCATTACAGTGATCTCAGTAACGCTGACATCACAGTGATCTCGCGAACGTTGCCATCACAGTGATCTCAGTAACGCTGCCATCACAGTGATCTCAGTAACGCTGCCATCACAGTGATCTCAGTAACGCTGCCATCACAGTGATCTCAGTAACGCTGCCATCACAGTGATCTCAGGATCACTGCCATCACAGTGATCTCAGTAACGCTGCCATCACAGTGATCTCAGTAACGCTGCCATCACAGTGATCTCAGACCTGCCATTACAGTGATCTCAGTAACGCTGCCATCACAGTGATCTCAGTAACGCTGCCATCACAGTGATCTCAGTAACGCTGCCATCACAGTGATCTCAGTAACGCTGCCATCACAGTGATCTCAGTAACGCTGCCATCACAGTGATCTCATAACGCTGCCATCACAGCTGATCTCATACTGTCCATCACAGTGACTAGTAACGCTGCATCACAGTGGATCTCATACGCTGCCAGTAACAGTGATCTCAGTAACGCTGCCATACAGTGATTCAGTAACGTGCCTCACAGTGATCTCAGTAAGCTGCCATCACAGTGATCTCAGTAACGCTGCCATCACAGTGATCTCAATATCACTACCATCACAGTGACGTCAATAACACTGCCATCACAGCGATGTCACTGTCATGCAGGGTTCTGCATAACATTGTAATGTATATACAGTAGACAAGTGTGCCGTAACAGTATGAATGTTATAATTGTAAAGCATAATTTTATAATTCATAATGTGCATTTGGGGGTACTGTAAAGTACTTAAATGGTAATTATAAGGAAATCCTGCCTGGGATTTATTTTCCAATTGTGTTTTGGTTAGCGGATAAGCGTGGCTTGGGTAGTCACGTGTGGTCAGCATGGCTCGGAGGCTGGCGTGGGACATGAGTGTTTATGGTTTGCTGGACCTCCAGCCGTCTGTTCTTTTTTGTGTACCATTATTTGGGAGTTTAGGATAGGAGATATATGAAGGTGTTTTCTAGAGTGTATATATAGTGTTGTGACGAATAAATATATATTTTCTTAACTAGGAATTTTGCCTAACCCTCTGTTAACCAACCCATTGAAGTAACAAATGCTGGTTTAGCGCTTTCTGTTTTGGTTGGGTGGCCTATTTATGCCTGAGATGTGTGTAACTTTTACCTGTGCCCTTAGACAAGGCTCGAGACTCCAGGTATCCCACATTTCTGCGTAACATAGGGGCCTGTATATGGAAATATGAAATTTTGTGGTAATTCAAGTTTACAACCTGCAAAGTCAATAATCATCCTTTACTGGGATGGTTACCTGGAGGTTATGCCGGGGATCAACGCCATCCCCCCGCGGCCCGGTCCATGACCAGGCCTCCCGATGGATCAGGGCCTGATGAACTAGGCTGTTAATGCTGGCCGCACGCAGTCCAACGTACGAGCCACAGCCCGGCTGATCTGGCACTGACTTTAGGTATCTGCCCAGCTCTCTCTTGAAGGCAGCCAGGGGTTTATTGGCAATTCCCCTAATGATTGATGGGAGGCTGTTGAACAGTCTTGGGCCCTGGACACTTATGGTGTTTTCCCTTAGTGTACCAATGGCGCCCCTACTTTTAATTGGAGCATTTTGCATCGCCTGCCCAGTCTTTTACTTTCGTAGGGAGTGATTTCTGTGTGCAGATTTGGGACCATTCCTTCCAGGATTTTCCAAGTGTAGATTATGATATATCTCTCTCTCCTGCGTTCCAACGAGTACAAGTCAAGTGCTTCCAAGCGTTCCCAGTAATTAAGGTGCTTGACAGAATTTATACGTGCAGTAAAGGATCTCTGTACACTCTCTAGATCTGCGATTTCACCTGCTTCGAATGAAGATGTTAATGTACAGCAGTATTCCAGCCTAGAGAGAACAAGTGATTTGAAAAGGATCATCATTGGCTTGGCATCTCTCGTTTTGAAAGTTCTCATTATCCATCCTATCATTTTCTTTGCACGTGCGATCGTGGCACTGTTGTGATCCTTGAAAGTGAGATCCTCAGACATTACTACTCCCAGGTCCCTTACATTATTTTTCCGCTCTATTGTATGGCCAGAATCTGTAGTATACTCTGTTCTAGTTATTATCTCCTCCAGTTTTCCATAACGGAGTAGTTGG
Source organism: Cherax quadricarinatus (assembly GCF_026875155.1). Lineage (NCBI taxonomy): Eukaryota > Metazoa > Arthropoda > Malacostraca > Decapoda > Parastacidae > Cherax > Cherax quadricarinatus. Next base: position 24,571,810 of record NC_069409.1, on the reverse strand, counting down.
AATTTGTCCTCATTGAACATCATATTGTTTACCGTTGCCCACAGGAAAACTTTGTTTATATCTTCTTGGAGGTTAACCGCGTATTCAGCAAATGACAGCCTCATGCAGATCCTAGTATCATCCGAAAAGTATGATACGGTGCTGTGATGTATATCTCTGTGTATGTCTGATATGAGGATGGGGGTAAGTACTGTGCCTTGTGGAACAGAGCTCTTCACTATGGCAGCCTCCGATTTAACTCTGTTGACCACTACTCTTTGTGTTCGATTTGTTAGGAAGTTGAAGATCCATCTCCCCACTTTCCCAGTTATTCCTTTAGCACGTATTTTATGGGCTATTACGCCATGATCGCATTTGTCAAATGCTTTTGCAAAGTCTGTGTATATTACATCTGCATTCTGATTTTCTTCCAGTGCATCCAAGGCCATGTCATAGTGATCCAGGAGTTGTGAGAGGCAGGAGCGACCTGTCCTGAACCCATGTTGCCCTGGATTGTGCAGATTTTGGGAATCCAGGTGATTTGCAATCCTGCTTCTTAGCACTCTTTCAAAGATTTTTATGATGTGGGACGTCAGAGCTATTGGTCTATAGTTCTTAGCTAATGCTTTGCTGCCACCTTTATGGAGTGGTGCTATATCCGATGTTTTAAGTGACTGTGGAATTTCACCCATGTCCAAGCTCCTCGTCCATAGTGTACTTAGGGCACGCGAGAGGGGTTTTTGCTTTTTTGCAGTTTCTTAATATGGTAACCAACAGGAGTTAGGAGGGAAGTCTTTGGGTTTGAGGGCTAAAAAGTCATTGGGTCCATGTTTGTGTTCAATGGCTTTTATTTCGAATATCCAAAAATACGGGGATTAGGGAGTAATATCGGAAATTTTTTTGGTACAATATGGGTTTTGAGGCTTATTCCCATGAATAATTTACCTTTGGGATATGTCGATTCTCAGATGATTATTTAACTAAAATACCTGAGTCGTATGGGTTTTTATTTATATACAATACACTGTAAAATTTTTACCTTTGTGTGCGATATTGCTGGTTTTTAGGGTGTTATTACTAATACTCTGTGAATATTTTACCTTTGTGTGCAATATTGCTGGTTTTTAGGGTGTCATTCATACCTGATATTTTGTGCATTATTTACCTTTGCAGATGCACTCTTACTGATTTTTAGGGTGTTATGAATGCCTAATTTTCTGTGAATAATTTTCCTTTTTTGTTTTTTCTTACAAAAAGGGCTGCAATATACAGCCATTTTTCTGCCAGGGTTTTCTTTTTGTGTGCAATCCTGTTTAATTTTAGGGAGTCACATAACACTAACTCCTTGTGAATGTACTACTTCAGTGTATGTACCTTGCTGTGTGCTTTATTATTTTATATCAATAAGTTCTGTGGCTGATAGCAAGGTTTGGTACTATTGTTTCCCAAAATGGCTGACACTGACTCTTCCGATTCTGGGGATGATGTGGGTTATGGAGGAAACCTTGAGTCAAGTCCCAGTGCTAAGAACCTGGAGAGGCAAATAGATCTTACGAAGTTGAAATTATCACTAGTTGCGGAAGAAAAAGACCGGTTAAGGATCGAATGTGCAAAGACAGACAGGCAACTATCACGGGCCAACAGACAGGCTACTATCACAGACGAGCAGACAAGCTACCATCACGGACCAACAGAGAGGCTACCATTACAGATCAACAGACAGGCTACCATCAAGGACTAATAGATGGACTTCCATCACGGACCAACAGAGGCGCTACCACCACGGACCAACAGACAGACCATCACGGACTAACAGATAGGCTACCATCACGGACCAAAGTGAGTAGCAAAGAAATTATGCACGTTTTGTGGACTGAGGTATGACTGCAAAGGTGGGGTCAACAATGCTGGGGTTAACAATGCTGGGGTCAACAATGCTGGGGTCAACAATGCTGGGGTCAACAATGTTGGGGTCAACAATGTTGGGGTTAACAATGCTGGGGTCAATTCTGGAGTCAACAATGCTGGGGTCAACAACGCTGGATTAAACAGCGCTGGGTAAAGGCAGTCTCAACAGTCAACACATCACATTGACACTACAGGGCTTTACTTTCCTGCTACTGTGCCCCCATTGCTCTTCACTTCCCTCCATTTCTTCTTCGTCCCTCCCTCTTTCCTCCCCTCTCGATCCCTACACAGTACTGCAGTCTTTGCCAACACTCCGAACAGTCTACATTCTCTTATCAACACAATGAGAGTATTATGTATAGTTTTATCAGATACACAGGTAAGACTCGAAATATGTCCAAATGTCAACACTAAAAATCTGCCAATCTTCATCATTAATCATGAATGTTACAGTTTTTCGAACAACTTACGTTTTTTGGGAATAATGCTGAGTGGTGATATTGTGAGCAAACTAGACCGCAATTTGGAGAGAGAATGTTGATCACCTTGTTCTTCACTTAATACAATGTTCTAGGATGAAAAAGCTTAAAATTATATTGGTGGAATTACCGACAGTGTGTTAGGTAAAATAATAATACGCCACTTTCGTATTGGTTTGACAATACGGGAGCTCCTGGAGAGCGGAACCTTGCTGTTTTAAGGTGTCAAATTACTTACACGTGTGCCCTTTTACCTTAGAGGCTTAAAATAATCAAGAACAAAGTCTTTAGGATAATTATTTGTTCTCCGACTTGCACTGTAACCATAAACATACTGGGGGAGATGCCTACTGTAAATGAAAGTAGTGGTTAAACACAACATTCTGTGAAAGGATCATGAAGGACCCGAGGTGACTAACATGACTCAGGATTGTATTGTTTCCTGACCAAAACATCACACACAGTATCAAAAACCTATCAGCTCAATGCCTACACCGGTTAATATCAAACTTAATCATATAACACCCATAACAGCCTTCCGCCTCTTGTAGTTTTTTTTTTTATGCCACCGCCTTCACAAAAATTCAGGGAGACTGGCAGAAATAGGAGAAGAAATTAAGCTATGAAATACTGGTATGTTCTTTGTAGGTGAATCATGGTAGCATTTTTTTTTTTTTTTTGGCTTCCACAATGTTTTTGTTGTTGCTTCTTGACAAAGACAACATTTTGACCACAATGTGCTACTTCTGCTTATACTAGGAGGCCTGGTCACAGACCGGGCCGCCGGGGCGTTGACCCCCGAAACTCTCTCCAGGTAAACTCTCCAGGTAAACTACCTAGTTTCATTATACATTGGTGCTCCTCAAGCCTACGCTGCTAGGAACACCAAAGATTGTTTTAGATTTATGTGCTGTATCACGCTGTACATTTATCTGCAGATATTTTCAACAAATCTGCCTTAATATGACGGTAGTAGTTTCTTTATTTTATAATGTTAGTTTGAAATTTGCTTCAATATACCGGAAAAAAGTATTTTTGTCTTTAGGCCTGTTATATGAAAAAAAATTCTCATCGTACTGAAATTTGGTATTAGATGACTCAGGAAATCGTAATGAGACGACTGCAAACAAACCATACCACTGGCGGGGATAGAACCCGCGATCAGAGAGTCTCGAAACTCCAGACCGTCGCTTTAGCCACTGGACCAGCTAGCCACAATAAGATTCGTCCAACTGGGTATATTTCTACACCATAGGAAGGTTAGCATAGGAACCATTGTGACCACAAATGCAAGTTTTTACAGACGAATCTCCAGCTAGCGTGGCCGTGACGAACTCTACCTCAAGTCCCCTCAAAGCCGTTAACATGACTCACGAAATCGTAATGACACGATTGCATTTGTGGTCACAGTGGTGCCTATGCTAACCTTCCTATGGTGTAGAAATATACCTAGTTGGACGAATCTTATTGTGGCTAGCTGGTCCAGTGGCTAACGCGACGGTCTGGAGTCTCGAGACTCTCTGATCGCGGGTTCTATCCCCGCCCGTGGTATGGTTTGGTATTAGATGCCATTGCATGGATTCTTTTTGTCACAGTACAAAAAACTAAACTGTGATTCAAATAGGAATGAGCTTTACAGTTCCATCTAAAGTGTGGATTCAAACACACTGTATCGTCGCATACTTTGTAAACATATTTTTACATTAAATAAATCACAAATTAATATATACCGTAAATGAACTATACATGCAGTCTCAAGAAAGTTGCAACAAAAGTTTTAAAATTAAAAGTGAGTTTGTAATACATTACCAGTTAAGAATTCCAATTTTTGGGGTCAGTTCAGTACCTAGTGTAACATGTGATTTAAAGTAATTTCCTGGTAGTCTAGAATCTGAACTTACTGAAAACTATTGCAAAAGGAATACGTTCGATTTAAAGTAACATATACTTTATGTATCCAGACATTGATAAGAGAGCAACACTATACAGGCAATACACTACTCAGTGGTAAAAAAAAATCAGTACATGAATTAGAAAATGATTTTAGTCATACGAAACAGAGAGGCAGCATTGAGCAAGAACAGTTGAGAAAATGGCATTGTTACTCCATAGAAAAGTACTTTTTTTTCAGTGACTGTATCGAATTACTAAACAACATTTTAATTAAATTCTACATTTTTCTTAATATAGATCCTGAGGTACCATGTTAAAAGTTGCATTTCTGGCAAGAAAGCAAGATTTTCTTTTGCCCAAATATAAGCAGCAAAATCGGAGCTGAAATCCACCTCTATCTTAGTTTTTTTTTATCAAGTATTTTTGGATATGTAACAACTTATAACACAAAATGCCATCGAAGGTTAACTTGGCCTGCCTCTACATTACTTAAATTTGTTAACGCGAGTCGACCATCTTGAATTTGTTGGCTATTTTTCAAAGTTTTCAGTGACCGACATCATTTTCTTCACCAGATTTATCGCTGACATCGGGATTTGAACAATCAGTTATCTTATTAAATTATCTTGTAGTTCCTGACCTGTATCAAGTGCGCAGAGACGGAACATACGATGTAACCTGAGAACAGGTGCACACTCACACTGCCAGGTGCACACACACACACTGCCAGATGCACACTCACACGCACTGCCAGGTGCACACTCACACTGCCAGGTGCACACTCACACTGCCAGGTGCACACTCACACACTGCCAGGTGAACACTCACACACTGCCAGGTGCACACTCACACTGCCAGATGCACACTCACACACTGCCAGGTGCACACTCACACACTGCCAGGTGCACAATCACACACTGCCAGGTGCACACTCACACACTGCCAAGTGCACACTCACACACTGCCAGGTGCGCACACTCACACTGCCAGCTGCACACTCACACTGCCAGGTGCGCACTCACACACTGCCAGGTGCACACTCACACACTGCCAGGTGCACACTCACACACTGCCAAGTGCACACACACACACTGCCAGGTGCGCACACTCACACTGCCAGCTGCACACTCACACTGCCAGCTGCACACTCACACTGCCAGGTGCGCACTCACACTGCCAGCTGCACACTCACACTGCCAGCTGCACACTCACACTGCCAGCTGCACACTCACACTGCCAGGTGCGCACCATGAATACACTAATGGCTCAGACTATTAATTACAGATGGAACTCTAGTACCCTACACAACACACAAAGATGAGCAGAGGATATTAGCATTAAGCTGAATCAATGGCTGAATCCAAAACATAGAAATGACTGCAACATATGTGATCTGGGATTTCAAGCTTCATACCCTTGTATGTCGTCTTATTTACAAAGGAGAACAATCACAATAAACATAAATAATTGCCTAAATTATGCTCAGAACAAAGGGTTTCGCATTATACTTATCTGGATAATTTCCTGACAATCTCCGCTGTATCGTAAGATTCACGTTTGATTTGTATTCAAATCCAGTTTTAATTCTTCATTTTTTTTTTCATAGAGAAGTATCCGAAATTTGTTCTTGAATATCATATTGTTGTCAGTGACTTGCTGGAAGGCTTGGTTTCTGCTTGGAAAATATATCTAGTTTCTGTTTCCACTTCTTACCTATGATATCGAGTAGGGTAGCAGCACAATGATTATTAGTTCAAGTTTTTTTTTTTTTTTTGCTGAAGGTTAGGTTAAGATGCGCTAGTAAACGCGAAAATTGTCTCCTGAAGAAATCTCTAAGTTTCCCTGCCAACAGCTCGCTCGCTCCCTCATCCCAATCGCTTTCTCAAATGCAATGTAAGTCACAAAATGTGAGTGCTCTCACAAGGCAACTCGTACAAACGAGGGAAGCCGCACAGCAACTTTCACACCGCTTGTGTTTCCGGTTTTATTGAATAACAAATTATTCACAGTCTCAAGATTTAAATAGTGGATGCAGAACTCAGGGCTCGAACTGTAAAAAAAAAAAAATAATAAAAAGTCAGATTAATTTGTGGTGTCATGAAACTCAGCCAGAGAATCTTCCAAAGTTTCCAATTTTCAAAGAATCCACCGGTTAAAATCGTTCACACATTTCCACATCCCATTACACCTTCCGCACTCCCACACACACATGTACACCCACTACAAACATACAGACAAGAGCTGAGACTCGAGCCCTTCAACCACATGTAGACATGACTTACGCTAACGCCCTATCAGTCCACCATACAGGGAGGAGGAATGAAGGGTAAGAGCAGTTGGGAGCAGGGATAGCAGTAAGGGTGGGGGGAGATTTTGGAGAGGGGGATAGGTCCCATGCAGAGGCACGACCTTGGCACCAAGAGTTACAGGAAAAAATAAGGGAGACAATGGTCATGTATAAACGGGACCCAGAGACACAGAGGGAAAGGCAATGGGAGGAAGAGAGGGAAAAGTCAGTGTTTATTCATGGGCTTCAGGAGATTGAAAGACGGCAGGAAGAAAAACAGGAGATTGAAAACATTATCAAAGAAATAGGCGAGGACATTATTACCGAGATAGTAAATTTTCTGAGAATAGGGGGGTACGTGAAGGGGAGAAATCGGCTGGTCAAACTGATTTTCAAGACGGAAATGGCTGAAGGAATCGTTAGCATACAAGAGGGTGTTCCTAGGCCGAGAGAGAACAAGAACAGAACAACAGTAACTGAGGAAGAGGACACAGAAGCGAAAGGAGCTAGGAAGAAAGAAAAGGACAGAGTCAGCAGAGAACAACCAAAGCAGGGCAGAGCAACAAGTGCAAGCACACACACAACTGCCCCCAGAACCCCACAACCAAACATGCTATCCCAACACAAACCACAATCCACAGTTACAGCCCCCACTCCACGCTACACTGTAAAATCCCACAGCACACAACCAGGTCCCCCACCCTCACAGACCCCCCAGAATATGGTACTGAAGAGGAAACTGAAGGTATGGTACACCAACACTGATGGAATAACTAATAAGTGGAAGGAGTGGCACAAAAAGTCAAAGATGCATCACCGGACGTTGTAGCCCTCACAGAAACCAAGCTCATGGGAATGATAACAGATGCCACCTTTCCAACGGGATAACTGGAGAGAGGAGACAGAGGAGAAGCAAGATACTACATAATAGGAATACTTCAGTCTGGAGGTCCCTAAGTGGTAATTGCAGTGATGTATAACCCACCCCAGAGCAGCAGGAGGCCAAGGCAAGAGTATGATGAGAATAACAGAGCGATGGTTGACACACTGGTCGAAGTGGCCAGGACACATGTGAGCAGGGTAAAGCTGATGATTATGGGTGACTTCAGTAACAAGGAAATCTACTGGGAGAATCTGGAGCCACATGTGGGCCCAGACACATGGAGGGGTAAGATGATAGAAGTGGTACTGGAAAACCTCATGTACCAGCACGTAAGGGACACTACCAAAAAGAGAGAAGTGGATGAACCAGCAAGACTGGACATAGTATTCACCTTGAGTGGTGCAGAAATTGGCGACATCACATATGAAAGACCCCTCGGGGCCAGTGATCACGTGGTTCTGAGCTTCGAATGCATAGAGCTACAAGTGGAGAGGGAAGCAGGAAGGGCAGGACTAATGAAGTCAAACTACCAAGAGGGGACTACGCAGGCATGAAGAATTTCCTGCATGGCGTTCAGTGGCACAGCGAACTGGCAGGGAAGTCAGTAAACGAGATGATGGAATATGTGACAATATGCAAGGAAGCTGAGGACAAGTTTGTACCCAAGGGTAACAGAAATAACGAGAAAGCCAGGATGAACCCTTGGTTCACCCAAAGGTATAGAGAGGCTAAACCCAAGTGTGCTAGAGAATGAAAGAAGTATAGAAGGCAAAGGACCCAGGAGAATAAGGAGAGCAGTCGTAGAGCTAGAAATGAATATGCACAGGTAAGAAGGGAGGCCCAATGACAATATGAAAATGATATAGCAGCGATAGCCAAATTTGACCCGAAGCTGTTGTACAGCCACATCAGGAGGAAAACAACAGTCAAGGACCAGTTAATCAGGCTGAGGAAGGAAGGAGGGGAGATCCCAAGAAACTACCATGAGATTCAAAGAAGAGTTCACAAAGGAGACAGAAGGGACTCCAGAAAGACAGAGAGGTGGGGTACACCATAAATGAGCTAGATATCTCAAAGGCGATGGGGCCGGATAACGTCTCTCCATGGACTCTCAGAGAGGGAGCAGAGGCACTATCTGTACCACTAACATCAATCTTCAACACGTCTATCGAAACAGGGCGATTACCTGAGGTAAGGAAGACAGCAAATGTAGTCCCAGTTTTTAAAAAAGAAGGCAGACACGAAACATTAAACTACAAACCAGTGTCACTGATATGTATAGTATGCAAAGTCATGGAGAAGACTGTCAGAAGAGTGGTGGAGCACCTAGAAAAGAATTAGTTTATCAACGACAGCCAACACGGTTTCAGAGACGGGAAATCCTGTATCACAAGCCTATTGGAGTTCTTGAGTTCCACTTAAGAGATTAGTGCAAAAGCTGGAGGATCAGACAGGAATAACAGGGAAGGAACTGCAATGGATCAGAGAATACCTGTTAGGAAGACAACAGCGAGTCATGGTACGTAGTGCGGTGTCAGAGTGGGCGCCTGTGACGAGCGAGGTTCCACAGGGGTCGTCCCAGGACCGGTGCTGTTTCTGGTATTTGTGAACAACATGACGGAAGGAACAGACTCAGAAGTGTCCTTGTTTGCAGACGATTTGAAGTTAATGAGAATTCAATCGGATGAGGACCAGGCAGAACTGCAAAGGGACCTGGACAAGCTGCAGGCCTGATCCAGCAACTGGCTCCTGGAGTTCAACCTCACTATGTGCACAATCATGAAGATTGGGGAAGGGCAAACAAGACTGCAGACCGAGTACAGTCTAAGGGGCCAGAGACTACAAACCTCACTCAAGGAAAAGTATCTTGGGATTCCAAGACTAACCCAAAAGGGTTCTTTCAGGTATACAGAAGTAAGAATAGGGACAAGATTAGCCCACTTAAGAGTAACTCTGGTCAGATCACTGACAGTGATAAGGATATATGTGAAATTCTCAATACCTACTTCCTCTCAGTTTTCACCCAGGAAAATACTAGCGATATTCCTGAAATAATAGATTATGTAGAACAGGACGATAGTAAACTATGCACGATTGCAGTAACTAGTGACATGGTCCTCAGACCAATAGAGAAACTAAAACCTAACAAATCCCCAGGCCCTGATGAACTGTTTGCAAAGGTGTTAAAGGAATGTAAAGAGGAACTTAGCATACCTTTGGATAATCTTTTTAACATATCACTACAAGCAGGCATAGTGTCTGTTAAGTGGAAAATGGCAAATGTAATACCTATTTACAAGGCAGGTGACAGATCCTTGGCTTCGAACTATAGACCAAAAACCCTTACCTCCATAGTGGGAAAATTTATGGAATCAATATTTGCCGAAGCAATTCGTAGCCATCTTGATAGGCACAGATTGATTAATGAATCTCAACACGGTTTTACAAAGGGGCGTTCATGTCTTACGAATTTACTAACTTGTATCACCAAGGTGTTTAAGGAGGTAGATCATGGTAATGAATATGATATTGTGTTTATGGACTTCAGGCTATTGAGGAAACTTAAGGCCCACGGAATAGGAGAAATTTTTTCCTGGGTAGAGGCATGGCTGACAAATAGGCAGCAGTGTTTGCATAAATGGGGAGAAATCAGAATGGGGGCACGTCACAAGCAGTGTTCCTCAGGGGTCAGTGTTGGGCCCGTTGTTCACAATTTACATAAACGACATAGATGAGGGAATAAATAGCGACATAAACAAATTTGCTGATGACACCAAAATAGGCCGTCCAATTCATTCTAATGAGGACACTAGAGCACTCCAGGATGATTTGAATAGACTGATGCAATGTTCGGAGAAGTGGCAGATGCAGTTTAATATTGACAAATGCAAAGTTCTAAATGTTGGACAGGTAAATAACCATGCCATATATAAACTAAATAATGTAGATCTTAATATTACTGATTGCGAAAAGGATTTAGGAGTTCTGGTTAGCAATAATCTAAAACCAAGACACCAGTGCATTAGCGTTCGCAATAAAGCTAACAGAATTCTTGGCTTCATATCTAGAAGTATAAATAATAGAAGTCCTCAGGTTGTTCTTCAACTCTATATAACCTTGGTTAGGCCTCATTTAGACTATGCTGCTCAGTTCTGGTCACCGTATTACAGAATGGATAACAAAGATGACAAAGATGATCCCATGTATCAGAAATCTTCCCTATGAGGATAGACTGAGGGCCCTGAATCTGCACTCTCTCGAATGGCGTAGAATTAGGGGGGATATGATCGAGGTGTATAAATGGAAAACAGGAATAAATAAAGGGGATGTAAATAGCGTGCTGAAAATTTCCAGCCAAGACAGGACTCGTAGCAATGGATTCAAGTTGGAAAAATTCTGATTCAGGAAGGATATAGGAAAGCACTGGTTTGGTAATTGAGTTGTGGATGAGTGGAACAAACTCCCGAGTACAGTTGTGTAGTTTTAAAAATAGGTTAGATAAATACATGAGTGGGTGTGGGTGGGTGTGAGTTGGAACTGACTAGCTTGTGCTGCTGGGTCTGGTGCCGTGCTCCTTCCTTGAGTGGAGGCGACCAGACTGGGTGGGTCATTGGGCAAATCCGGGGAAGGGGACATGGACCTGTTCCGCGTGGGTCAGTAGGCCTGTTGCAGTGTTCCTTATGTTATGTTATGTGAGTATAACACCGGGCACATCTCCTGAGGCGCATATCAACCAAATAACTACTGCAGTATATGGGCGCCTAGCAAACCTAAGTACAGCATTCAACATCTTAATAAGAAATCTTTAGGATATTGTACACCGTGGACGTTAGGCCTATATTTTAGTATGCAGCACCAGTTTGGAACCCACACCTAGCTAAGCACGTAAGGAAACTAGAGAAAGTGGAAAGGTTTGCAACAAGACTAGTCCCGGAGCTAAGGGGCATGTCCTACGAGGAGAGGTTAAAGGAAATCGACCTGACGACACTGGAGGACAGGAGATAGGGGGGGATATAATAACGACATATAAAATACTGAAAGGAATCGACAAGGTGGACAGAGACAGGACGTTCCAGAGATGGGACACAGCAACAAGGGGTCACAGTTGGAAGTTGAAGACTCAGATGAATCTCAGGGATGTTAGAAAGTATTTCTTCAGTCATAGAGTTATGTGATGTAGTGGAGGCAGGATCCATACATAGCTTTAAGAAGAGGTATGATAAAGCTCTCGGAGCAGGAAGAGTGACCTAGTAGCTACCAGTGAAGAGGCGGGGCCAGGATCTAGGAATCGACCCCTGCAAATACAACTAGGTGAGTACATGTTGGCGAGCTTGCGCGCGCACGCCCTCCAGGACCTGTGAATTGACCCCTGTAACCACAATTAGGTGAGTACACACACACACATCCACACACACACATTTCCAACCCATCAGCCAAATACTAAACGACACACTCGCAGCTTTTCGCAATTATATTTCCGACCCCAAATAAATATTTTTGTAACACGGTGGCTGGAGAGAAGAACCAGTCTCTGGGAAAGTTCCTGGACTCGAGGAACACAGAAATGTCATCGTTGGCACCACGTGGGTCCTTGTGACCCTACCTCTCTATTACTTTCCTATCTTCCTCCTTTCTCTTCCCCCTCTTTCCTCTCTATTTCTTTTCAATGACACCCAGCTAGTTCGCTTCTTTTGTGTCTCATTTCTTAGTTTTTTCTTCATTCTCCTCCTCCCTATGAGTCTCGTTACTTTCCTATCTTTCAGCTTCTTTGTCTACACCTTCCATTCTCAATCTTCATTCCTGCCTTTCCTATTATTATTCCTTCCTCATCATTCTTCTTTACCTTTTTTCTCTCTTTCCTTCCACCCTCTTCAGCTCCACTTTCTCATCTTCATTCCCATCTGCCTCAGTTCTCACCGCCAAAATTAGACACTACATAAGCATGACTACAATCATCGTAAGAGATGAGGCAACACAGCACCGCATCTGAAGTGGAAAAAAATTGGCTTTTGTGCATAGATTCGGAGTAAAGTGTTTTGGCTATTGTGATAATGTTAATACGAGAACATAAAAACATATTTGACAAAAGTAAACTATAAAATAAGGAAAGACCCTTTCGGATTTGTCATTATTGACAACTCTACAGGCATTCAACCGTAATGAAATACTACACTCGTATGAGCGATACTGTTAGAGTGAAACGTTGTCTCAGTGACGTCTTGTTCTGTTACACGTGTCTTTTTGTCTTTATGGCCGCAAATGAAGCTAAATGTATTTCGGTCGCTGCGCGATCCGAGAAAAGTATTCCCGTATTGTATAAACCCTTGAAGATTCTCTGGACGCGACTGGAACGGTACAGATTTATAAGTAACCAGAAGAACATTCACAAGTCATCACATGGAAATTAATACTCAAATTTCTTCAATCAAATTGGAAAAATCACGATATACACAGACCTAATCTAATTCTAATCTTTGAGAGGGACGAAAGAGACGAATATCCTAAAATACACAGGCACATTAAGCTTGAAGCCGCTCGGATGCTGCACTATCAAGTTATCAGCATGGAAGGGTTGAAGCTAATCAGACATGACACTCAGAAATTATCCCATGGAAAACAATATTTCAGTTTTTTCAGTTTCATACAAAAAAAAAATGGAACCTGCACAGGTTAAAATCAATATAAACTTTCTATAAGAAAGTAAATTTTTGTAAGCTTGCGTGGATAATAAAATTTTTTATCAATGGTCTTGAGGGCTCACAGATGTTACAGGAACATATAAGAACATTAAGTTGATTTAAGCTAAGCAATTAAAGTTTAAAACTGTGATTTATTTCTGATCAGAAGATACATCATCCAATTAGTTCACAGAAACCAGTTTGAGTAATAAAACTGACACATGATAACTTACACAACCTGATATCAATACATTGTTTCCTTAGAGGAAAACACAACGGCACTAAAAGTCTAAAGCTGACTAAAAAAATGTATTTTCCAGCTATTGCGAAGAATCCAACAAAATTTGTGCCCACACAGCCTAAACCTGCTATGCATTCCCACGATGCATTTATCATCGAACATTTCAAACTCTGTACACAATCTTGATGAGTATTTTTTTTTACATTTTGGATTAAAATGGCCAAAAATTTAACAAATTGGGCACCCACACAGTCCAAAATTCAAATAAAAATACTTCCTATTATGTTACACCAGCTTTTAAAGTTTGAAATTGATCAGAAAAGGCATTCTCAATCTATTACAGGTGAAGTAATTTGCTTAATACAATTAGCAAACTGAAATTTATATATCTCATAGCGAGTGACAAGCTGTGTTTATAAAGGCCATCAATGGCTAAAATTTGAAGCCTATCAGAAAAGGCATTCTTCAGATAATGATCTAAATCCAACGATTGCAAATTTTCTTACTAAAAATTCTGATTTTCACCAATTCGGAGTAAACTAATAAAGTATCACCCTTCATGTAGACTGCATCGTTAATAACGTTTCGAAGTCAGTCAGAAGAAGCATGCCTTAGTTATTCATTAAAAAATAAAATCACTAGTTATTTAAAGCAATTGTCTGGTGAGACTGATGTCTCCGAGTGGCAGGGTGAGCCTCGTGGCAGGGTGAGCCTCGTGGCAGGGTGAGCCTCGTGGCAAGGTGAGCCTCGTGGCAGGGTGAGCCTCGTGGCAGGGTGAGCCTCGTGGCAGGGTGAGCCTCGTGGCAGGGTGAGCCTCGTGGCAGGGTGAGCCTCGTGGCAGGGTGAGCCTCGTGCTCAAGTAACCTCAGCAGAGGTGAACTGTGGAGTCGACCGATAAGTCGTGTACTCGTAGCAGAGATCTTGTCATATCTCGTGCAGTTACATCTGGCAACCTCGTGCCATCAAGCCTTGACAAGTGAGTCGTGCAGGTACCTCATCCCGGGCAGTTGATGCCATCGCAGGTAGCTCTGCAAGTGGCCGTTCAGGCAAGGGTAACTCGTGGCAGTATTTTAACGGGAGTCGTGGCAGGTAATACCTCGTTTTGACCACAGATAGTTACCTCTGGGAACCTCGTGGCACGGTTGCAGCCCGTGCATGGTACCTTTCGTGCAGGGTGAGCTACTGCAGGGTGACCCAGTTAGCCGGCTTAAAACTCTGGGAAATGTGAAGCCTGTGGCGTTCTCGAGTTATGAGCTGTGAGATGAATCTGGAGGGAGACCTGTAGGGAGACATCGTGAGGGATAATTCGGGAATGACCTAGTGCAGGTTATACTGCAGTGATTATTATCGGCAGTGTGAGTTCGTGAGGTGACCATACTCGCAGGGTAACCTGTGGCTGCCTGTGAAGAATACCAGGTAAAATTGAGTCCCACAGTAATGTCCCTTTAAATAGTTAAATAATTCTTTATTGCGTATGTTTATTACCACAATTGCCGCTCGAAAATTCAGTAGTATATCCCGTTAGGCATCATCAGTAATCTTTTGTGAAGTAACCAAAATTCGGATTAACAAAAAATTACCAACACTGAAAATAGTCCTCTGAACCTTTAAACATTAATATGTCTCCGCACGCACGTTTCTGATTTTTCTTAAGCGTTACACTCACCACTGAGGTTTAATTATTCGGTTAAACTAAAATTCCCTTGATTAAACTTTCCATTAAGTGAAGTAAAACTCGGAACGAAACATGAAAAATTAGAAACGGTCACAATAAAAACCTTGATTTTCTTCCTGAGTTATCAAGGTAAATGTGGTACAGTTCCCAATTAGCCACACCTAAGACACTAAAGCCTAAAGGGACCAGGCTTGTTGCCACAGCGCTCAGTCCACCAGCTTCTGAGCACCAATCCTTCAAATGCCACAGTCACCAGACCTGCTCCTACAAGCCTTATTTACGCAAGCACAGACTCAGTCACACCTCAGGTCAACAAGTCAATCCCATAAACCAGCCACAGAACTCGCACCACCATATAAATTAGACACTGCAGCACTTACTCTGATCAGTATGTCAGTCCTCAGCACAGCCTCAGCCACAGCCTCAGCCCAGCCTCAGCCTCAGCCACAGCCTCAGCCTCAGTCACAGCCTCAGCCCAGCCACCCAGCCCTCAGCCACAGCCTCAGCACAGCCTCAGCCACAGCCACAGTCTCAGCCACAGCCTCAGCCTCAGCCACAGCCTCAGCCACAGCCACAGCCTCAGCCACAGACTCAGCCATAGCCTCAGCCACAGCCTCAGCCACAGCCACAGCCTCAGCCACAGCTACAGGCACAGCCACAGCCTCAGCCTCAGCCACAGCCTCAGCCACAGCCACAGCCACAGCCTCAGCCACAGCCTCAGCCACAGCCACAGCCACAGCCTCAGCCACAGCCTCAGCCACAGCCTCAGCCACAGCCACAGCCTCAGCCTCAGCCACAGCCACAGCTTCAGCCACAGCCTCAGCCACAGCCTCAGCCACAGCCTCAGCCTGGAGGATGAGGAGCTGAACCATTTATCTACACTCGGTACGAGGAGCAGGGAAAACTTACTTCAGATTTTTTCTCTAAATTTTATATGCTGAGAAAAGATCTGTTCCTTTTTCTGGGAATGGTGTTTGCTTCTCGATGTACCACTGGACACCTTTGTTACAAAACAGATTCCCGTTACCGTTTTCCCCATGCCTATAATTATATTGTAATTGCAGATGTGGTCATACCTATGGACTGCAACATCAAGGATAAAGTTGTCACCAGTGGCACGCCACATATTTCGGTTGTTATGTCCTGTCTTCCCTGAATTATATTCACTCACAGACTGAGTGACACTACCCAATAAATTCGCCTCTTGAGGTGTGATCTAAAAATAATCCTAAGTTCCAAAATTTTTAATTTTCCGTGGTCCTCCTCTTTTTGCCTTTTTCTACTCTTCTCCCACCTCTTCCTCATCGTTTCTTACTTCATCTTCCCTCCAGTTACCAATGCCATAATTATTATACTCGTTGTTGAACACTAAATCCGTATACATCTTACAGTCTTTGGAATGAGATTCAATCAGATTTAATTACAAATAGATATACTTTGCCCAGACACAGACAAAATTCTCTGAGCAGCTCTCGGTTATTTTGATTAGTGTCCAACAGGAATAGTGAAAGAATTTTTTTTCTAACACTAAAACTCATCTATTTGACTGTATTACACAACGTCTGGGTTAATGTTGACAACAGGATATTTATGCCTCTCACAAGCGCCTGATGTTGCTGGACGTATCGTCATGCTCAGCTGTAGATATGAAATATTTCCTCCCATATACTTTTCGAATGAATGTGTATGTAGTACCGTCAGTAATTGTTCCATTCATAAGTGTAGGCAATCCTGTGTGAATTATGATTATGTAGGAATGTGTGTATATGCATAATTGTGTGTTTTTGTGTACTTTTCCAGTTATTAATGTTGGCATTCATACGACTGGGTGTGTGTGTGTGTGTGTGTGTGTGTACTCACCTAGTTGTACTCGCCTAGTTGAGGTTTCAGGGGTCGAGTCCAAGCTCCTGGCCCCGCCTCTTCACTGGTCGCTACTAGGTCACTCTCCCTGAACCGTAAGCTTTATCATACCTCTGCTTAAAGCTATGTATGGATCTTGCCTCCACTACATCGCTTCCCAAACTATTCCTCTTCCTGACTACTCTGTGGCTGAAGAAATACTTCCTAACATTCCTGTGATTCATCTGTGTCTTCAACTTCCAACTGTGTCCCCTTGTTACTGTGTCCCATCTCTGGAACATCCTGTCTTTGTCCACCTTGTCAATTCCTCTTAGTATTTTCTAAGTCGTTATCATGTCCCCCCTATCTCTCCTGTCCTCCAGTGTCGTCAGGTTGATTTCCCTTAATCTCTCCTCGTAGGACATACCTCTTAGCTCTGGAACTAGTCTTGTTGCAAACCTTTGCACTTTCTATAGTTTATTTACGTGCTTGGCTAGGTGTGGGTTCCAAACTGGTGCCGCATACTCCAATATGGGCCTAACGTACACGGTGTACAGGGTCCTGAATCGATTCCTTCATTAAGATGTCGAATGCTGTTCTGAGGTTTGCTAGGCGCCCATATGCTGCAGCAGTTATTTGGTTGATGTGCGCTTCAGGAGATGTGCCTGGTGTTATACTCACCCCAAGATCTTTTTCCTTGAGTGAGGTTTGTAGTCTCTGGCCCCCTAGCCTGTACTCCGTCTGCGGTCTTCTTTGCCCTTCCCCAATCTTAATGACTTTGCACTTTGTGGGGTTGAGCTCCAGGAGCCAATTGCTGGACCAGGTCTGCAGCCTGTCCAATCCCTTTGTAGTTCTGCCTGGTCTTCGATCGAATGAATTTTTCTCATCAACTTCACGTCATCTGCAAACAGGGACACTTCGGAGTTTATTCCTTCCGTCATGTCGTTCACAAATACCAGAAACAGCACTGGTCCTATGACTGACCCCTGTGATACCCCGCTGGTCACAGGTGCGCACTCTGACACCTCGCCACGTACCATGACTCGCTGCTGTCTACCTGACAAGTATTCCCTGATCTATTGTAGTGCCTTCCCTGTTATCCCTGCTTGGTCCTCCAATTTTTGCACTAACCTCTTGTCTGGAACTGTGTTAAACGCCTTCTTTCAGTCCAAGAAAAGACAATCCACCCACCCCTCTCTCTCTTGTCTTACTGCTGTCACCATGCCATAAAACTCCAGTAGGTTTGTGACACAGGATTTCCCGTCCCTGAAACCATGTTGGCTGCCGTTGATGAGATCATTCCTTTCTAGGTATTCCACCACTTTTCTCCTGATAATCTTCTCCATGACTTTGCATACTATACATGTCAGTGACACTGGTCTGTAGTTTACTGCTTCATGTCTGTCTCCTTTTTTAAAGATTGGGACTACATTTGCTGTCTTCCATGCCTCAGGCAATCTCCCTGTTTCGATAGATGTATTGAATATTGTTGTTAGGGGGTACACATAGTGCCTCTGCTCCCTCTCTCAGGACCCATGGAGAGGTGTGTGTGTGTGTGTGTGTGTGTGTGTGTGTGTGTGTGTGTGTGTGTGTGTGTGTGTGTGTGTGTGTGTGTGTGTGTGTGCGCATGTGTACTCACCTATTTGTGGTTGCAGGGGTCGAATCATAGCTCCTGGCCCCGCCTCTTCACTGATTCCTACTGGGTCCTCTCTCTCCCTGCTCCATAAGCTTTATCAAACCTCGTCTTAAAACTATGTATGGTTCCTGCCTCCACTACGTCACTTTCTAGGCTATTCCACTTCCTGACAACTCTATAACTGAAGAAATACTTCCTAGCATCCCTTTGACTTACAGGAGTCTTCAACTTCCAATTGTGACACCTTGTTTCTGTGTCCCATCTCTGGAACATCCTGTCTTTGTCCACCTTGTCAATTCCTCGCAGTATTTTATATGTCGTTATCATGTCTCCCCTGACCCTCCTGTCCTCCAGTGTCGTCAGGCCTATTTCCCTTAATCTTTCTTTGTAGGATAATTCCCTTAGCTCTGGGACTAGTCTCGTTGCAAACCTTTGCACTTTCTCTAATTTCTTCACTTGAGTGACCTGGTGTGGATTCCAAAACTGGCGTTGTATACTCTAATACAGGCCTGACGTACATGATGTACTGAGTCTTGAACGATTCCTTACTGAGGTATCGGAACGCTATTCCTAGGTTTGCCAGACGCTCATATGCTGCAGCACTTACCTAGTTGACGTGCGCCTCAGGAGATGTACTCGGTATTATACTCACCCCAAGATCTTTTTCCTTGAGTGAGGTCTGGAGTCTATGGCCACCTAGACTATACTTTGTCCGCGGTTTTCTTTGCCCTTTCCCGATCTACATGACTTCGCATTTTCTGGGGTTAAATTCAAGGAGCCAGCTGCTGGACCCGGCTTGTAGTCTGTCCAAGTCTCTTTGTAGTCCTCAGTGATCCTGGACCGATTTAATTCTCCTCATTAACTTCACCTCGTCACATACCACGGCTCATTGTTGCCTCCCTGTCAGATATTCTCTGATCCATTGCACTGCCTTTCTTGTTATGCATGCCTGATTCTCTAGCTTTTACATTAAGGTCTTGTGAGAAACTGTGTCGAAGGCCTTCTTGCAGTCCAAGAAAATGCAGTCTATCCACCCCTTTCTCTCGTGTCTTACTTCTGTTACCTTGTAATAAAACACCAGTAGGCTTGTGACAGGATTTTTCTTCCCTGAAATCATGCTGGTTGTCGTTTATAAGCTTGTGTCTTTCTAGCCGATCTACCACTCTCCTCCTGATGATCTTCTCCATGACTTTGCATACCATACACGCCAGTGACACAGGTCTGCAGTTTAATGCCTCGTGTCTGTCTCCTTTCTTAAAAATTGGGACTACATTTGCCATCTTCCATACCTTAGGTAGTTGTACTCACCTATTTGTACTCACCTATTTGTGGTTGCAGGGGTCGAGTCCTAGCTCCTGGCCCCGCCTCTTCACCGGTTGCTACTAGACCCTCTCTCTCCCCGCTCCATGAGCTTTATCAAACCTCGTCTTAAAACTGTGTATGGTTCCTGCCTCCACTACGTCATTTTCTAGGCTATTCCACTGCCTTACAACTCTATGACTGTAGAAATACTTCCTACTATCTCTCAGACTCATTTGTGTCTTCAACTTCCAATTGTGGCCTCTTGTTTCTGTGTCCCCTCCCTGGAACATCCTGTCCTTGTCCACCTTGTCTATTCCACGCAGTATTTTATATGTCGTTATCATGTCTCCCCTGACCCTCCTGTCCTCCAGTGTCGTCAGGCCGATTTCCCTTAATCTTTCTTCATAGGACATTCCCCTTAGCTCTGGAACTAACCTTGTTGCAAACCTTTGTACTTTCTCTAGTTTCTTGACGTGCTTTATCAAGTGCGGGTTCCAAACAGGTGCTGCATACTCCAGTATGGGCCTGAACACACGGTGTACAGTGTCTGAATGATTCCTTACTAAGGTGTCGGAATGCTGTTCTCAGGTTTGCCAGGCGCCCATATGCTGCAGCAGTTATCTGATTGATGTGTGCTTCCGGAGACATGCTCGGTGTTATACTCACCCAAGATCTTTCTCCTTGAGTGAGGTTTGCAGTCTTTGGCCACCTAGCCTATACTCTGTCTGTGGTCTTCTGTGCCCTTCCCCTATCTTCATGACTTTACATTTGGCAGGATTAAATTCGAGAAGCCATTTGCTGGACCAGGTGTCCAGTCTGTCCAGGTCTCTTTGAAGTCCTGCCTGGTCCTCATCAGATTTAATTCTCCTCATTAACTTCACATCATCTGCAAACAGGGACACTTCTGAGTCTAACCTTCCGTCATGTCGTTCACATATACCAAAAATAGCACTGGTCCTAGGACCGACCCCTGTGGGACCGCCGTCGTCACAGGTGCCCACTGTGATACATCATTACGTACCATGACTCGTTGTTGCCTCCCTGTCAGGTATTCTCTGATCCATTGCAGTGCCCTTCCTGTTATATGCGCCTGATGCTCTAGCTTCTGCACTAATCTCTTGTGAGGAACTGTGTCAAAGCCTTCTTGCAGTCCAAGAAGATGCAATCAACCCCCCCCTCTCTCTCTTGTCTTACTTCTGTTATTTTATCATAAACTCCAGAAGGTTTGTGACACAGGATTTGCCTTCCGTGAATCCGTGCTGGTTGGCATTTATACTCCTGTTCCGTTCCAGGTGCTCCACCACTCTCCTCCTGATAATCTTCTCCATAATTTTGCATACTATACACGTCAATGACACAGGTCTATAGTTTAGTGCCTCTTTTCTGTCTCCTTTTTTGAAAATGGGAACTACATTTGCCGTCTTCCATACCTCAGGTAGTTGCCCATTTCCAGGGATGTGTTGAAGATTGTGGTAAGTGGTACGCACAACATATCTGCTCCCTCTTAAGGACCCATGGAGAGATGTTGTCCGGTCCATTGCCTTTGAGGTATCGATGTCCCTTAGCAGTTTCTTCACCTCCTCCTCATCTGTATGTATGTCGTCCAACACTTGTTGGTGTATTCCTTGTTGGTGTCCCCATCTGGTCTGTCCCCCCAGAGTCCTTCCTGTCTCTACTGTAAATACTTCCTTAAATCTCGTGTTGAGCTCCTCACATACCTCTTGATCGTTTCTTGAGAGTTTTCCACCTTCTTTCCTCAGCCTTATCACCTGGTCCTTGACGTTGTCTTCCTCCTAATGTGGCTATACAGCAGTTTCGGGTCAGATTTGACTTTCGATGCTATGTCGTTTTCATACTGTCGCTGGGCCTCCCTCCTTATCTGCGCATACTCGTTTCTGGCTCTTCTACTAATCTCCTTGTTTTCCTGGGTCCTATGCCTCCTGTACCTTTTCCATTCTCTGTTGCACTTAGTTTTTTTGCCTCCCTACACCTTCGGGTAAACCAAGGACTCGTTTTGGTCTTCCTATTATTTCTGTTTCCCTTGGGAACAAAACTTTCCTCTGCCTCCTTGCACTTTGTTGCCACATATTCCATCATCTCGTTTACTGATTTTCCTACCATTTCTCTGTCCCACTGAACCTCCTGCAGGAAGTTTCTCATACCTGTGTAGTCCCCCTTTTATAGGTTGGCCTGTCCCCTTCATTCCTGTTACCTTCTCCACTTGTAACTCTACTATATAGTCAAAACTCAGAACCACATGATCGCTAGCTCCAAGGGGCCTCTCGTAAGTGATGTCCTCGATGTCTGAACTGCTCAGGGTGAACACAAGATCCAGTCTTGCTGGCTCATCCTCCCCTCTCTCTCTGGTTGTGTCCCTGACATGTTGATGCATGAGGTTTTCAAGTACCACATCCATCATCTTGGCTCTCCATGTTTCGGGACCCCCATGTGGCTCCAGGTTTTCCCAGTCGATCTCCCTGTGGTTGAAATCGCCCATTACCAGTAACTTTGCTCTGCTCGAGTGAGCTCTTCTTGCCACCTCAGCCAGTGTGTCCACCATCACCCTGTTGTTTTCTTCGTACTCCTCTCTTGGCCTCCTGCAGTTCTGTGGTGGGTTATACATCACTCCAATGACTACTTTATGTTCTCCGGACTGAATTGTACCTACAATGTAGTCTCTTTCTCCAATCATGTCCATGCCTTCCATTTCCTCAAATCCCCATTGGTGTTTTATGAGCAGTGCAACCCTCCTCCCCTCTACTCCTTCTATCTTTCCTCAGGATCTGATAACCTGTTGGGAAGATTGTGTCTGTTATTGTCTCAGCGAGTTTTGTTTCTGTGACTGCTATGATGTCTGGGGATTTTTCACTGATTCTTTCATCCCACTCCTCATGTTTATTCGTTATTCCATCCGCGTTTGTGTACCAAACCTTTAGTTTCTTTTCTATCATTGTGGTCATGCAAGTATATTGGGGTTGGGGGAGCGAGAGCCTTGGTGGGGGCCTATATGGGGCTGTGGTGTAGGTGGGGTTTGTGTTGATGGGGGTGGGGTCAGAATGCCCATAAGGGACAGCTGTTGGGGTGAGGTTTGTGATATGGGGGTTGGTGGCAGAGGGAACAGTGAGTGGGTGGGTGGGTGTGTGTGTGTGTGTGTGTATGTGTGTGTGTGTGTGTGTGTGTGTGTGTGTGTGTGTGTGTGTGTGTGTGTGTGTGTGTGTGTGTGTGTACTGTTTAGTATACTTAGATAATCCCAGCTACTTTACAGATATACATGTACTCTCTTGCTAGCTATGACGTCACAAGATACTCACATGCGGGGCTAGAGGCCCCGCTGTCGGTCACTCTCGGTAGGCATAGACAAGACATGCAGGCTCCTGGGCTACTCCTCTAGGCTCTTCATTATATGCCTTCAAGACATCCAACGTGACAAATGGTGACAGCGGTGTGAGCGTCATTGTGAAGATTATGCGGATATAATGCGATTGTTCTACCAAGCCAGTCAGACAGTGTGTGTGACAGAGTCCCCTAGACAATGCTAACCCACAGCCAAGCCAAGCACCCTTGTCTACACAGCTTCCTAATTAGTTGCTTCATGCTTAGTGGCTTATTTGCTAACCTACGAGGAGTCGATCCTGGTTTTGCAAATTAAGCTAAGCCACTTAAGTCAGTCTGTAGGGGAGAGATTAAGCCATCCAGCCTGCCTAAGCCAGTCACCCAGCCTGCCTAAACCAGTCACCCAGCTTGCTTCATTACTGCTGTGTACATGGTTACAAGCATTCAAGACATCCCAGCCTAGCCAAGATCGAGGGCTTAAGCCAGCTTAACAACCCAGCTGAGAGAGAAGCCAAGCAAGATCATCTTTGAAGTTATTGTCTCCATGTGCTGTACCTCTCCGTACTACCAGTAAAACGCTAGTCGGAGTGAAATTCACCATCCCTGTGGTACAATTGTGGCTTATTAAGCCACCCAGGCTTAGTATCACGTTATACGAGACATTTGCTTGTATTGAGATATTTCCTACTTCTACGTGATTTTGTTCTTAGAGATTCTTGTGTTTTAGTGTAAATTTTTGTCCTTACTTATGCGTGTTCCCTGTGACTTGTTGATCTGCAAATATTTCCTAGTGCCGTGTTATCGTTCAGTTTTTTTTCTTATGTTTGTCATCGTTTCCCATTCTCTCCAACCTGAAGTAACATTTTCTCCTGAACATACATTTATTATTTGTCTATTGTGTACATTTTTTTTTTTAACTTCTCTGTCATTCACTTGTTGTGAACTGTTTACTTTTATCATCTGTGTTATGCAATCTGCCTTATTGTATTATTGTATACCATTAATTTCTCTTGAGCCTTGACTTATTTTCATTGCACTTCCTTGTGTTTTCTATTAATTTTGTGTTGATTCAGTCACTACTCTTTCCCTAGTGTACTAAATTACCATTTTCATTCTGTGTGTACTATTATTTTTGTGTTATGTTTTATATATGCAGTGTCTCATTTGTTTAAACTTTTGCAGACAGTAGTACCATATCTTGTGTGCCATGCAAGACAATTAATTATTTTTTTCAAGACAATTTATGCAATAAGTGTAGTGACTGAACCCTGACGTTTGATCTGTGTTTCCTGCAACTTTCTAAGTGTTGAATTCCCAGTTTTGTATCTTGTATATTTTTTAATAATTTTATTGATGTTTCATTGAAGAAATTCAATCAGAGTAATTTTTAAAATAAACTATTATCATTGCTGTGTTTTTGAGTAATTTGCTTTGCCTAATTGAAATTGAACTTAAAGTGTTCAAACAAGTCATTTCTAACTATATTTTGTGTGTGTACAATCTCTATTGATACACTGACAGATTCTGCAAATTATTTTATTGTACATTTCATATTGTTTGCTCTGCAGAAATTATTTTTCTTTCATAATAATTATAGTTATTTTGTTCAGTAATTGATGATAATTTCCAAAAAAGTGATACATTATAATTCAGTGTAATAATCTCAATATATTACTGAGCGTCCTGTTTTTCATATTATTTTATTTGTGCTTATCATTGAATATTTTGTTTTTGTGTCATCTTTACATAATTTATTTTCCAAGCATATCTGCATTTACATACAATTTATTCATCTTATGTTATTATTTTTGAATTGATTTTCAATTTTCTTATCAGATTCACTTTTGAAATTAACTCAGATTACGAGAATATTTCCCTTTACTTGATTGTTTTCAAGTATTTCCTTTATCTTTGTCAAGTAAATTTCAGTGAGTTTTCTTTTCTCATTTAGTGTCTCCTGTAATTTTTATTTACTTATGTAGAGTTAGTTAAGGATCTTTATTTTCAATTTACTTAAAATTTTGTTGCATATCTTTCTTTTGTCATTCTTTGCTTTCATTGTCTTTGTGTAATTTCTCTGAAATCATGTCTCGACCACCTTTGAGCAATGCCAGCAATGCCTTAGTGAATAATGTCAGTCAGGCCAATGTTGTACTTGTGCAAAATCCTAATGGTTTCCTTACCGACTGACAGACCACATCTAGCTACCACGCAGCTTGGATCCGAGATTTGTCACACTGCTGCGGAGTGTGAAGTTCAGATTTAGTCCCTGTTGACATGTGCATTACCTAGTAATGTAACCAAAGAGTCAGGCACTATTAATCCTGTCACTCCTGCTTGGAATTTAGTCCCTACAGTATCTTCCACGTAGGACAGCGTGGGTGTCAGAGGAAAGTCAGACAACCTTGGGTGCTGAGACTGCTTTACCAGCGATGGCTGCTTGTTCAAGTGGTTGTTCCTCCACAGGGGACGCCTTGTTGATAAAAGACCACTTGAAATGATTTATGCCATCTCTTGTTGATGTCACAGGCCGTCCGCAGAAAGACGTTTCTGTTATGGCTAGGGCACTCACTAGAGTGACTGTTGTTGTCCCTCGTGTTCCAGATGGTGATAACATTCTAAGTGACAGTGATCCTTGCAAGGTAAAAGTGTTGTACGTCGAGCAATCATTACATGTTGTAAGAGATAGTAAGATCCATTTCTCCCTTGCTAATATTTCTGGTTATAGCATTCACCATTTCAATCGGAAGAGTCCATCTACTCCACCGAGCCTGTCCACTCCTTCAGTAAGTACTTGATGTGTTGAGAACCACTGTTAATCCCAATAATGTAACCTGGGATGAAGTTATACCTGATGTTCAGTGTGCCATAAATTCTGCTTACAATGATTTTATAGGTGACACTCCACATTATGCATTGTATTGTGTAGATAAGCGTTTACAATACGAGTTGTTATATTCTCATCCAAAACCGAATTATAATCCTGATGATTTCATAGCGACTCGTATCAGCTAGCTCGAGGTGTTTTTAGAAGAATCCGAGAAACACTTCATAAATCAACAGCAAAATTTACAAGTCACTAATACTCGACCAAAGCCAACCAAAATTTAAGTGGGTTCGAGAGTTATGTTGATTAATTTTAATAAGACATCTGTAGTGCCTATGCTCGATCAAAAGTTTGTTGGTCCATATCGAATAGTCGAACATGTCAGTGGCAATAAGCATAAAGTTAGAGAAATCAGTACTGGTCAGTATATAGAATCGCATTTAGATCATATGAAGTTAGTATGCGATGATGACGAGGTTCCTAACATCCAGACATATGCGACAGACTCTGACAATCCTCCTGATGCAGTACCTTCTACCTCTAACA
The DNA here is from genome assembly GCF_026875155.1 of Cherax quadricarinatus. Classification (NCBI taxonomy): domain Eukaryota; kingdom Metazoa; phylum Arthropoda; class Malacostraca; order Decapoda; family Parastacidae; genus Cherax; species Cherax quadricarinatus. The sequence continues at coordinate 24,545,304 of NC_069409.1, read as the reverse complement.
ACCAGACAGCTGAACAACCTGACTGTTTTTTTTCCTTATGTCACACAAGAAATGGGAATCCCCCAGTTTCAGTTGTAAATAAAAAATTTAAATCCTGAACCAGGGAGTGTTGCCTTGCTACAGATTTTACCCCCCTCTGCATATGAAAACTCACCCTTGAGAGTTGGATTTTAAATGTAATACTCTCTATAGATAAATATTTAAAATCAAAAGAGTATTTCCACTGTGTGCATGTAAACTAATGGTTCAAACTTTTTTTTGTTTTTCGTGTTTCTCCGAGTTTGAGAATTAACGAAAAGATTGTGTGCCCCAATTTGCCTTTTCTGTTAAAAAATTTTCTTCTTTGTAAACATTTTTCCCTCAGAATCCATAATCACATAATACAGATTGATCGTTTGATCTTAATCTCTATCTAAATCACTTTTGTTAAAACTAACCTCATTCTTCTATCATTACCATTTTTTGGAAAAATTTATAATTTGTAATGTTTTAAATCAATTATCATGATAATTCTTATGTTAAACTGTTGTGCACTTTGATTTGTATAGAATCACCCAGAGCCAAAATGCTATACCTTAGTGCATATAATTAGCTTAGTCGGACCCCAAAGTTATGTCCCGAGCTGTCATTGTGTTCTGTGACTGTGTGTATATTTAAAAACCCCAGCATTTATAGTTTGCCCCTTTTGGGCTAGCTTGACATCATGAATCTTCACTGTGATCCATAGGCCAGAAGCCCCACCGCCCCTTGGGTCAACTCAGTACGCAAGACAAGACATGCGGCCCCCTCACTACCCTCAAAACCTAATTAACCCCTTTCAAGACATCCAACGTTGTATTTCTTCTCCTATTCCTGCGAACTCCGCAATACATGTTGTTATATTATACTGTCCCCCTTTTTATATCAGCTCCTGTGAAAAAACATGGTGCGCTTTTTTTTTTTCTGTACCAAAACTAGCCACAATTGGTTTTGGGGAAAATTAATATGCTTGTCCAGTCCAGTTTATCACTAGCATCCTAAATATAACCGTGTTAAGCAACAAAGATAGGATTTTTTTTGTGGCTTTTCATTTGGTTGTTGCGAGGTGTACAAGTCACTCAGGCATATAAGCGTTTTTAATGTCAGAGGCTACTGCAAAATGTTTTAACAGGCAACTGAATAGCATGTTTTCTTCAATAATCAATCCCCAAAATTCCTCCTCCCCTCCCTCTTTTTTTTTTTCTTTCCTAATAATTTTTTGTTGAACCGTTTAATATTGAGGTTTAAAACTTTATAAAAACACTTCTTCCTCCCAGCCATCCGGCCCCCGATTGGCGCTCAACACCCACCTTGATCACAAAAGGGTTTTTACTATCCCCGAAGGTTGTAGGAAAGACACATAGGCAACTTGGCAATTTTATTCCGAAACTTTTTCGCCTACCAGTAGCTTCTTCAGTCGAATACAAAAGTAGGCAGGAACAGTAAGAGTGAAGATGGTAATCATCCTCACCCTTAAAGTCGTAAATTTGGGGTTTGTCAGTCCCTCAGCCGGGAGAATTCAGTTCCATAGTCAGGATTATAGTAATATTATAATAATACCTGACTATGGAATGAATTTTCCCAGGCTGGGGACTGACAACCCCAAAAATTTCTACCTTCAAGGGTGATGGAGTTTACATCATTTTTCACATCTTACTGTTCCTCCTACTTTCTGTATTCGACTGAAAGAAGCCACTGGAGGCAAACTTTTGGAATAAAGTTGCCTAACCCTGTTGCCTATGTGTTTTACCTACCACACCCCTGTGTTCCTCCCGCGCAGCACATTTTTTTCTTGGTTGTAGAAACCCCCTCACCTATAACAAGATTATGAGTTAGAGAATTTTAAATTTAAACTTTTAACTTTAAACAAAAAAAAATAATACTATTTTTTTTAAAATTTTTCCTAAAGATTTAACAAATTTAATGGGGAAACCCCCAGCACTTGTTTCAAATACTACTTTTGTCATAATAAACCAAACTTTTTCATTTATTTTTTTTTTTTTTTTACAATTATTTAGAGTTATAAGTAAAATGTTTGAGGGAAAAAATTTACTTGTTGTAACACCCGGCGAAAATTTTTGTTTACAAATTTTTTCCATAGGCCTAGGTACGTGCTTGTTATACATCGGCTTAGTAGTATCGAATTGCCACAGCGGGGAAATTTAAAAAATACCAAAATTACTTTTTAAAAAAACAATATTCCAACACCCAAATTACACCATTATTTACACAGGGGACAGTCAAAACGTAAATAACCGTGTAACACAATAAAATTTTGGGCAGTGGGGAACACTCCCTGCAACATCAAACACACTCAAGAGAAAAAAAAACTAACAAATCCCCCGGCCCTGATAACTGTTTGTAAGGGGGTTAAGGAAAGTAAAGAGGGGCTTTCAAACCCTTTGGGTAATCTTTTCAAATTCCACAAACTGGCATAGTGCCTGAAATGGAAAATGGGAAATTAGTCCTATTTACAAGGGAGGTGGGGTCCTTAGTTCGAACTAAGCCAATAAAACCCTTACTTTCCCTGGGGAAAATTTATGGAACAGTAATTCCGAAGAATTCCAGCCCTCTTGAAGGGATAAATTTTTTAATGAACCAAAACGGTTTACAAAGGGGGGTTCCTGCCTTACGAATTTACTAACTTTTTTTACTAAGGTTTTGAGGGGTGATCGGTAAAGAAAAATATTGTGTATATTGACTTCAGAAAGCTTTCGATAATTTCCCCCAGAAGTTTATTGAGAAACTTAAAGGGACCGGAATAGAATTTTTTCCTGGGTGAGGCATGGCTGCAAATAGGCAAAAGAGGGTTTCATAAAGGGGAAAATCAGAATGGGGGGACGTCCAAACGGTGTTCCAAAGGGGAGTGTTGGGCCCCTGTTGTTTACATTTACATAAACTACATAGAGAGGGGAAAAAACACGACTAAACAAATTTGATGATGACACCAAAAAAGGGCCCTCCAAAGCATTCTAAGAGGAGTTGAGCACTCCAGGTTTGAATAACTGAGCAATGGTCAGGAAAAGGGGGATGCGTTTTTTTAAAACAAATTCAAGTTTTAAATGTTCGCAGGAAAATAACCATGCCAATATAAACTAATGGATCTTAATCTACTAGCGAAAAAGGGTTTAGGGGTTTTTGGGTTGCAGTAATCTAAAAAACCCAAAAAAAGTGCATTAGTGTTTGCAAAAAAAGCTAACAAATTCTTGGCTTCTATCTAGAAATATAAATAAAAGAAGTCCTGGGGTTTTTCTTCAATTCTATGTATCCTTGGGTTTGCCCATTTAGAAATATCTGCACATTTTCGGTCACCATATTACGAATGGATAAAAGCACTGGAAAAACGAAGAGGAGGAGACAAAGTTGATCCCCTGCTCAAAAATCTTCCCATGAGGTTTGACTGAGGGCCCTGAATCTGCACCCTTTTCGAAAAGGGGTAGAATTTGGGGGGATGGATCTAGGTGTTTAAAAGGGGAAAAAGGAATAAAAAAGGGGATGTAAATAGCGTTCTGAAAATTTCCGGCCAAGACAGGACTCGCAGCAATGGTTTCAAGTTGGAAAAATTCAGATTCAGGAACGATATAGGAAAGCACTGGTTTGGTAATAGAATTGTGGATGAGTGGAACAAACTCCCGAGTACAGTTATTGAGGCTAAAACGTTGTGTAGTTTTAAAAATAGGTATTTGAGGAGGTAGATCATGGTAATGAATATGATATTGTGTATATGGACTTCAGTAAGGCTTTTGACAGGGTCCCACATCAGAGACTATTGAGGAAAATTAAAGTACATGGAATAGGAGGAGAAATTTCTTCCTGGATAGAGGCAGCAGAGAGTTTGCATAAATGGGGAGAAATCAGAGTGGGGAAGCGTCACGAGCGGTGTTCCACAGGGGGTCAGTGTTGGGCCCCCTGCTGTTCACAATCTACATAAACGACATAGATGAGGGCATAAAGAGCGACATCGGCAAGTTTGCCGATGACACCAAAATAGGCCGTCGAATTCATTCTGACGAGGACATTCGAGCACTCCAGGAAGATTTGAATAGACTGATGCAGTGGTCGGAGAAGTGGCAGATCCAGTTTAATATAGACAAATGCAAAGTTCTAAATGTTGGACAGGACAATAACCATGCCACATATAAACTAAAAAATATAGATCTTAATATTACGGATTGCGAAAAAGATTTAGGAGTTTGGTTAGCAGTAATCAAAAAACCCAAAGACCAACATGCATAAGTGTTCGCAATAAAGCTAATAGAATCCTTGGCTTCATATCAAAAAGCATAAAATAATGGGAGTCCTCAGGTTGTTCTTCAACTCTATACATCATTGGTTGGGCCTCATTTAGATTATGCTGCACGTTTCGGTCACCGTATTACAGAATGGATATAAATTCTCTGGAAAATGTACAAAGGAGGATGCAAAGTTGATCCAATGAAATCAGAAACCTTCCCTATGAGGATAGACTAAGGGCCCTGAATCTGCACCTCTAGAAAGACGTAGAATTAGGAGGGATATGATTGAGGTGTATAAATGGAAGACAGGAATAAATAAAGGGGATGTAAATAGTGTGCTGAAATATCTAGCCTAGACAGGACTCGCAGCAAGGGTTTTTAAGTTGGAAAAATTCAGATTCAGGAAGGATATAGGAAAGTACTGGTTGGTAATAGAGTTGTGGATGAGTGGAACAAACTCCCAAGTACAGTTATAGAGGCCAGAACGTTGTGTAGCTTTAAAAAATGGGTTTGGGTTTAAAAATACATGAGTGGATGTGGGTGGGTGTGAGTTGGATTGATAGCTTGAGCTACCAGGTCGGTTGCCGTGTTCCTCCCTTAAGTCAATGTGACCTGACCTGACTAGGTTGGGTGCATTGGCTTAAACCGGTAGGAGACTTGGACCTGCCTCGCATGGGCCAGTAGGCCTTCTGCAGTGTTCCTTCGTTCTTATGTTCTTATGAGTGGGTGTGGGTGGGTGTGAGTTGGACCTGACTAGCTTGTGCTACTAGGTCTGATGCCGTGCTCCTTCCTTAAGTGGAAGTGACCTGACTAGTTGGGCCATTGGGCTAATCCCCGGGGGAAAGGGGACATGGACCTTCTTCGCATGGATCAGTAAGCCTGTTGCAGTGTTCCTTCTTTCTTATATTCTTATAAAGCGACGCAGATCTATAGTGTGATGTGTGCGAGGTGAAGGCTTGAGAGGGTCTGGCTGGCTGAGTCATTCCACACCGAGGTAACTACCCTCTTAACTCTCACTCACTTAAATCACAAAACAACAACAACAACAACAATAATAATAATAATAATAATAATAATAATAATAATAATAATAATAATGGTTTAGAAAGACACGTAAGCAAACACTAACATATTTATTAGAAAACGTTTCGGTCCTGGAACCTTGATCACTTCTAACATACAGAGGTAGAAAGACATTATATATATAGGCGGAGAGTGAGGTGTGACGCACGTGACCTGAGGAATGTCATAAGAACATAAGAATGGAGGAACACTGTAGAAGGCCTACTGGCCCATGCGAGGCGAGGGTAGACGATGAAAACACGTGACTCCTGTGTTGTTGGGTTGGGCTGCTTAAGTATCATGTATGCCAATGTTTTTGAAATTTTGTAGTTTCCAGTGTTGCGTTCTATAGTGTCGGTGACGGTGATTAGTGAGGCTTCTAGGCACCGTCGGCGACTGAGGTCTGGTTCGGTGAGAACGAGTTGTGCCTCGTTCCAGTTCATCAAATGCCCCGTGGAGTCTCTGTGGAGGACACAGGCGTACCTTACATCGTCTCTGTTAGAGGCATTTCGATGCTCTTTCAGGCGGACTGCAAGATCTCTGCCTGTCTCGCCTACATATTTCTTGGGACAGAACCACAGGGGTAGTGTAGACGCCTGCTGTAGAAGTTAGAGGTGTGGGGCTGCGTTTAGTAGTGAGGTCTTTGATAGAGGATGTGTTTATGGTGGAAACGTTGATGTTACTCATACCAAGTGCCCGGCGAGTATTCGTGGCAACATCGCCACATGGGAGTACTATGAAAATGTTTAGGGGGGTTTTTCCATGGGCGGTTTGTTGAGGATAGCTTGTGCCTTGAGTCTGCAATCTCGGGTGAAGAAAGATGGGAACTGAAGACGGGGTAAAGGCTTGTGTTATGCAAGTGCATTCTTCTTCTAGAAAACAAGGGGTGGGGATGCGAAGACTCTCAAGAAGAAGCCAATGAGGACTCCTCCTTAGTGCGGGTATCTTGGTGTGAATAAAAGTGTATAAGATCGTCCTTGTTGGTAGGTTTTTTTATACACTTTGAAGAGAAGTTTGTCCCCTGTCGGGAGATCGCACAGTGAACGTCGAGGAAAGGAAGTTTGCCATCATTTTCGAGTTCAAGTGTAAACTTTATTGATGGTTCAACTGCAATTTATCTTGTTGAGAAGGGCCTGGATATTGAGACGTCTCGGATAGAAACCAATATATCATCAACGTATCTTAGCCAGGTAACGGTGTTTGGGAATGAGGGTGCTGAATTTCTCTGTCTCCAAGTTTTCCATGAAGAGGTTGGCAAGCACAGCACTGAGCGGGCTGCCCATTGCCATCCCAAAGCATTGTTTGTAACAGTTGTCCTGATACTTGAAGAAGTTTAAATTAACACACAGTTCCACTAGATTGATGAAATCAGAAGAGGTAAAGGGAGGTCGTTTGGTTTTTCAGTGAGCCTCTGTCTCAGAATGTTGATTGCAGCGTCAGTGCCCAGAAGCGCTGAAAGGTATTTGGCAAGGTGGCCGCTAGTCTGTGTGGTGCACTCCCTATGCCCCAAGTGATAGGCCGTAGTGGATGCCAGGTTTTGTGTCTTGGAAGGCCATACAGGCGTGGGTGGTTTCGGTTGACCAGGTAAAAGTTTAATTAAATTTTTTGCCTTCTGATTTTCGTAAAATGTACGAGCCTTTTGAAGGAAAGTCTGGGTACTTTTAAGTAGCACTGATTCCGATACAGGCTGGTATGTGTTGGCATCGTTGAGAAGATTTAAGACTTTTTTGTTGTAGTCGACAGTGTTGAGTAACACCACACCACCTCCTTTTTCAGCGGTTGTAATGACGATATCATCGTTGTTGGCCAAGTTCCTGAGGCTTGGATGTATCTTCTGGGGAAAGAAACCGGGCTTGAAGGCTCAGTAGGGTGCAGCAGTGAGATTCCTTGGACAAAGCCCTTTGAAACTCAGAGTTCCAAAGGTTGGTTCTTGGTTACCATATCCACCAGATTATGTTTTTTTGTTGATGCCAGTAGTAAACTTGAGCCCTAGGCTGAGGGCTTCTGTCTCGGTGACGGTTAGTGTATAGGAAGATAAGTTATTTATGATTTCTGGTCGTCCCATTTTGCTCCATTTGCTGTGGGAACACAGGTCTTGTAGTTTTCGTGATAGCTTCAATTTCTGTTGGATGTTGTCAGTGGTAACTTGGCTGAGTATATATTCTGCAGTCCTTCTGTCAGGAGTAGGAAGTGAAGCACGAATCTGAGCGGCACGTAATGAGGTCTCCTTCTGAGCATGTCGCAGTTCATCAGAGCCTGAATGTCAAAAACAAAAGCATGGCTTCCTTCGATGTCACAGCCCTCTTTACCAACGTTCCTACTGACGCTGCAATCAACATTCTGAGACAGAGGCTCACTGAAAACCACGACCTCCCTTTACCTCTTCTAGATTTCATCAATCTAGTGGAACTGTGTGTTAATTTCAACTTCTTCAAGTATCAGGACAACTGTTACAAACAATGCTTTGGGATGGCAATGGGCAGCCCGCTCAGTGCTGTGCTTGCCAACCTCTTCATGGAAAACTTGGAGACAGAGAAATTCAGCACCCTCATTCCCAACACCGTTACCTGGCTAAGATACGTTGATGATATATTGGTTTTCTATCCGAGACGTCTCAATATCCAGGCCCTTCTCAACAAGATCAATGCAGTTGAACCATCAATAAAGTTTACACTTGAACTCGAAAATGATGGCAAACTTCCTTTCCTCGACGTTCTACTGTGCAGATCTCCCGACAGTGACAAACTTCTCTTCAAAGTGTAAGAAAACCTACCAACAAGGACGTTTCTTATACACTTTTATTCACACCAAGATACCCGCACTAAGAGAGGAGTCCTCATTGGCTTCTTCTTGAGAGCTCTTCGCATCTCCTTGTTTTCTAGAAGAAGAATGCACTTACATAACACAAGCCTTTACACGTCTTCAGTTCCCATCTTTCTTCATCCGAGATTGCAGACTCAAGGCACAAGCTATCCTCAACAAACCGCCCATGGAACAGCCCCCTAAACAGTTCATAGTACTCCCATGTGGCGATGTTGCCACGAATACTCGCCGGGCACTTGGTATGAGTAACATCAACGTTTCCACCATAAACACATCCTCTATCAAAGACCTCACTACTAAACGCAGCCCCACACCTCTAACTTCTACAGCAGGCGTCTACACTATCCCCTGTGGGTTCTGTCCCAAGAAATATGTAGGCGAGACAGGCAGAGATCTTGCAGTCCGCCTGAATGAGCATCGAAATGCCTCTAACAGAGACGATGTAAGGTACGCCTGTGTCCTCCACAGAGACTCCACGGGGCATTTGATGAACTGGAACGAGGCACAACTCGTTCTCACCGAACCAGACCTCAGACGCCGACGGTGCCTAGAAGCCTCACTAATCACCGTCACCGACACTATAGAACGCAACACTGGAAACTACAAAATTTCAAAAACATTGGCATACATGATACTTAAGCAGCACCAACCCAACAACACAGGAGTCACGTGATTTCATCGTCTACCCTCGCCTCGCATGGGCCAGTAGGCCTTCTACAGTGTTCCTCCATTCTTATGTTCTTATGACATTCCTCAGGTCACGTGCGTCACATCTCACTCTCCGCCTATATATATAATGTCTTTCTACCTCTGTATGTTAGAAGTGATCAAGGTTCCAGGACCGAAACGTTTTCTAATAAATATGTTATAGTGTTTGCTTACGTGTCTTTCTAAACCAACTTGTCGGTATTTATTACCAAGGTTTATACCAATAATAATAATAAATAAATAATAATAATTTTCTTTTTCTACATGTACATCGTATTATGGCCTAGCTGCCATCAACGACATACCACTATATAGAAAGCCCCTTGTTATGCAGGGGATTTCAGGCAAATTAGGTCAGTTTTGTTCCCAGGATGCGACCCACACCAGTCGCCTAACATCCAGGTAACTATTTTACTGATAGGTGAAGAGGGACAGCAAGTGTCTTAGGGAAACAAGGCCTAATGTTTCCATCTGTACCGGGGATCGAACCACGAATCTCTGTGTGTGAGCCGAGTTCGCTAGCAATCAAGCTAAGGGTCCTTGACTAACCCGACGAATCTAGAGTGATGGACTCACTGCTACATAAATCCGGATAACCATACTTTCAGCTGCCCGAGATGAACTGTAGGATCGTGGTTGTGTTTGGCAAGAACATAAGTTGAAGGAATGCCAACATATAGTACTGGCACCCTGAATTTTCCTTAATAAAACCATGAACACAAGATATTGCCTAACTTAATTACCACAATACACGTCTGATGAGATGGAGTCTCAGGACACAACTCCTTTTATATAAATTATCACGTGGAATGCGTCATAACGTGTTTTTCAAACATCGTAGCAGCCAAGGTAACTGATGGTTTGACCTCTTGGAAAATTCTTGTGGTGTCCGAAGTCTGTGTTTACTTGGGCAGTGTTGCATACACCATCAGCAATGGGGACTATGATCGGCGGTAGTACATATAGAGCTATCGAAGGAGATTGAACATAGGAAAAGCTGTATGATCTAAGGCGTCCAGCAACTTCAAGATCAACTAAACCATACCCCCGGCCGGGATTGAACCCGCGGTCGGGCTGGAGTTTTGAGACTCTATGACAGCGGGTTCAATCCCGGCCGGGGGTATGGTTTATTTGCAATCGTGTCATTACGATTTCTTGAGTCAAGATCAACTAGATGCATGATACGATAAAAGATCGTATCTCAATGCGGCATAAGCTTGTAATGGAGTTAAATATCAGCAGTGAAGCTTTGAAGCGAATCGGAAATGACACAAGTCATCATATGGAAATTAATATCACAATTCTACAATGAAAATAATATATTAGGAAATATAAAAGCCAAACCAGATTCTAACTTCCTGCTGAACAACACCAGCTTTGAAGCTAAATTGAAGAGGCATTCCCATATTATCTTAGAGATTTATATCCTAAAAACAGGAAAGTTTATCCTCTTAAGTTTATAAACCTCAAAATGCTTTTCTTTTCTCTTCAATCCCATGCAAAAAAATGTATATATTATTTTTTAAAATTATATAATTTAATAAAATTGCTTTAAAATGGAAAATTGGTACACACACAACCCGAAATAAATTAAAAATGCTTCCAGTTAAGGTATGCCAAGGTTTGAAGCCGATCAGAAGAGGCATTCTCTAATCAATACATAGGAAATAATGTACCTTCAGAGGATGGATATACTGATGTGCGTGTATATACTTTAATAAAAACCATAGTATTTTGGGATTTAGTAAATACAGTTCAACCAGTATAAGAAACGGCAGATGATCATGTAGAAAAGTATCTTAATGGTAATAGCATGAATTATAAACAAATATGAAAGACATAATTTCTGTCGGTATCTAGATCTTATCTAACCAAAATAAAGCAAATTGCTAAATCCGAAAGTACATCGAGTTATATTAAAGTCTCTACTCTTCTGGTGCTCTCTACTCTTCTGGTGCTCTCTACTCTTCTGGTGCTCTCTACTCTTCTGGTGCTCTCTACTCTTCTGGTGCTCTCTACTCTTCTGGTGCTCTCTACTCTTCTGGTGCTCTCTACTCTTCTGGTGCTCTCTACTCTTCTGGTGCCATCTACTCTTCTGGTGCTATCTACTCTTCTGGTGCTCTCTACTCTTCTGGTGCTCTCTACTCTTCTGGTGCTCTCTACTCTTCTGGTGCTCTCTACTCTTCTGGTGCTCTCTACTCTTCTGGTGCTCTCTACTCTTCTGGTGCTCTCTACTCTTCTGGTGCTCTCTACTCTTCTGGTGCTCTCTACTCTTCTGGTGCCCTCTACTCTTCTGGTGCTATCTACTCTTCTTTTACCTATCAGTGTTAAAGGTAAGATCTTTCCTGTATACAGTTAAGAACGCTCTCATAGTGACCCATGACGATCCAAGAAGATAGACACAGTGCTAATTAAACCGAAGTCAAGCAGACAATGGTTAATACACAAATTATATCTAAAACAATCTGATTTGAACTACAGTTTAAAATAAGTTACCAAGTAGCGGAGAACAGAAACTCCAGCAAAGAGTCTAGGAACATCCTTCGACTCTTGACTCTCAGGTGAACTAATAACTAACACTGCAGTAAAATCCAGCTGCCAGGATAAAGTTTTCTCCCAAGACAAGCACAGCGCTTACTAGCCATAACACACTATATTCTAAAGCCGGTTTTTTTCAGTATTATGTAGATAACTCTTACTCTTCTTGGTATTCTGTGGAAAAAAAAAGAAATGCTGAACGTTGCGGACTGAGTGACGCCTCTAAAATTAAACGTATCTACATAATTACTGACAGTGTCCAGAATTGCCTAAAATTTGGTAAAGGTTAGGAACCAAAATGTTGTTCTAAGGGAAATCGAGTATAATACTGTATTATCCACTCTAGATTCTCCCCACCCACCCTTTTCCTATATTCCATCCTTACCTATCCTTCTTCCTCTCCCCATCTTTCTAAACCTCTGGTCAAAAATCGCCAACTCGCCATTCTAGATAACCAGGCACGAACTACCACCTTCTAGAAAGGGAAAAAAAAGACTGGAATGGTTACTTAAACATGTCAGTGCCAATAATAGTATAAATCTATTTTAGACTAGCGCAGGAGGAAACTTATTGTGTATTCTTTACATTATGCACTGACAGAAGTCAGTCATGTTGTACTGCAACATTGATCTGACTTACACTGTACAATTCAAACAAGCTATGTAAATGTATAACTATGGGGTTTTCCTTGTAAGAATTATACCCTTTTAATCTATTATCTTAACTAATGCACCTTTTTTTGGGGTGGGGGAGAGGGCGGGGGAAATAAGTTATCATATTTAACTTACATGCCTGTTAAATCCCATATTTTTATGTCAAGTTATCTCTGGGTTCAATCCAAAGGGAATGTAACGACTGGGGAGTTGTCCAGAAACTATGTTACGTAACAACACACGTAGCTTAGCGGTCACGTTAGACACTTCGCCTTAAATAAGCCTAAAGTATTAACGAAGCCCTATTTAAGTCGAAGCGTTGTCTAATGCGAAGTCTAGTACTGCTACATGCCCATCACATTCTTACATAACGGTATATCTGAGGAACCCAGTGGAATTAAGTCAAACTGAGTTGGGCTATCCTCTGAAAAAAAAAAATTATAATTTATAACCAGTGAAAGCATACGCAATGTGCTATTATAAATCTAAACTGTTATTTTAATGTCTATAAAGTCGTTTGTAAATCTGATAAAAAAAAAGTTATATATTACACTGTTGTACAGTGCAGAATATACTTCCTAAGTATATAAATGATGCTAAATGAGATCCAACACCATTCCACGCTACTGAGAGAGAACTGAAATGAACTCGTATCTTTGAGCTTTGCGGGAGAGGATCAAGCATTAATCACTTGTTGTACTGACCAACCCACACAAGGTTTGAAGATTTCCAGATCAGTAGTAATCTTAATAATAACAGAGGCTACTAAAATCCTGGAGCAAGTAACCCTTCTCCTTTGTAAATTACTAAATGTAAAAAGAAAAGCTTTAAGAAAGCGTTTCTCTTTTGGGTCACCCTGCCTCTGTGGGAGACGGCCGGTGAGTTAAAATAATAATAATAATTAATAATAAATAATAATAATAATAATAATAATATATTATTATTATTATAACAATCACCCTTGGTTAAATAACAGTTATTTACCACCTACATAACATACTCACAAAAACAGGACACTAAAACGTACACGTACACTACACACTCACGAACATTTACAAAATGCACTTATACGACACGCTGACGACAGAGAACACCACACAATAACATTTACACAACACGCATACGACACACTCACGAGAACTTATACCCAAACGACACACGAACACACACGCGACACACGAACACCTTCAGAAAATACGAATACATACACATATAACACGAACTCTGAGGAAAATTAAACTTTCTATCAAACCTGAGTTTTCAGGAATAAAAGAATGTTTGACAGAGTTTGTCGGTACTGTATTACTTGAAGGTGGAGTGGAGGGTGAAGTTGAGAGGGCATGGGGTGGAGTAGACGGGGGTTGGGAGTAGAGGGGGGTTGGGAGTAGACGGGGGTTGGGGTAGACGGGGGTTGGGAGTAGACGGGGATTGGGGGGTAGACGGGGTTTGGGGGGGTTAGACGGGGGTTTGGGTGTAGACGGGGGTTGGGAGTAGACGGGGGCGGGAGGAGTAGACGGGGTTGGGAGTAGAAGGGGGGTTGGGAGTAGAGGGGGGTTTGGGGAGAGTTAGGGGGTTGGGAAGTGACGGGGGTTGGGGGTAGACGGGGGTTGGGGGAGACGGAGGTTGGGGAGTAGACGGGGGTTGGGAGTAGACGGGGGTTGGGAGAAGTAGACGGGGGTTGGGAGGAGACGGGGGGTTGGGAGAAGTAGACGGGGGTTTGGGGTTGGAGTAGACGGGGGTTGGGAGTAGACGGGGGTTGGGTTGTAGATGGGGGTTGCGAAGTAGAGGGGGGTTTTGCGATTTAGACGGGGGTTGGGGAGTAGAAGGGGGCTGGGGGGGAGTAGACGGGGTTGGGGAAAGTAGACGGGGGTTGGGAGTAGACGGGGGTGGGGGGGTAGACGGGGGTTGGGAGGGGGTAGACGGGGTTGGGAGTAGACGGGGGTGGGAGGGTAGACGGGGTTGGAGAAAGTACGGGGGTTGGGGAGTTAGACGGGGGTTGGGAGGTAGACGGGGGTTGGGGTAGACGGGGGTTGGGAGTAGACGGGGGTTGGGGGGGTAGAGGGGGGTTGGGGGTAGACGGGGGTTGGGGAGTAGAGGGGGGTTTGGGGAAAGTAGACGGGGGTTGGAGAAGTAGGGGGGGGGGGTTGGGTGGAGTAGAGGGGTTGGGAGTATACGGGGGTTGGGTGTAGATGGGGGTTGCGAGAGACGGGGGTTGCGAGTAGACGGGGGTTGGGAGTAGACGGGGGCTGGGAGGAGTAGAGGGGGTTTGGGAGTAGACGGGGGTTGGGAGTGGGACGGGGGTTGGGGGTAGACGGGGGTTGGGAGGAGTAGAGGGGGGTTGAGAGTAGACGGGGGTTGGGAGGGTAGAGGGGGTGGGGAGGAGTAGACGGGGGTTGGGAGGAGTAGACGGGGGGTTGGGAGGATAGACGGGGGTTGGGTGGAGTAGACGGGGGTTGGGTGGAGTAGACGGGGGTTTGGGTGGAGTAGACGGGGGTTGGGTGGAGTAGACGGGGGTTGGGTGGAATAGACGGGGGTTAGGTGGAGTAGACGGGGGTTGGGTGGAGTAGACGGGGGTTTGGGTGGAATAGACGGGGGTTGGGTGGAATAGACGGGGGGTTGGGTGGAATAGACGGGGGTTGGGTGGAGTAGACGGGGGTTGGGTGGAGGTAGACGGGGGTTGGGTGTGAATAGACGGGGGTTGGGTGGAATGATGGGGGTTGGGTGGAGTAGAGGGGGGTTTGGGGTGGAGTAGAGGGGGGTTGGGTGGAGTAGACGGGGGTTGGGGGGAGTAGACGGGGGTTGGGTGGAGTGGGACGGGGGATGGGAGGAGAGGGAAAGAAGGAAAAATAAGAGGGGTGGAGCAGGGGGAGGATGAATAAAGGGAGGGGGGAGGGGGAGAGGGGTGTGTGTACTAGGAGAAGTGGAGAGTTGAGGAAATGGAGAATGGAGAAGAAAAGCATTAAAATGAGGAACTGGAGAGGTAAGGAAATATTGTAGAGAAATGAGACAGAATGACGACGAATGCTAAAAGATGGAATGTGTCACTCCGAGGTGCGTCTCCTTCACCTCGCAACACAACACTTTCAACACTTAATCAGTATTTGAAATATTAGGGTAAATTATACTGGGGAAAATGATATACAAATAATAATAATAATAATAATAATAAAGAGGAAGGGAAACATATTACTAATAACGTACGAAATAAACAAGATTACTAGAAGGGGACTATATGCGGGAGGCGGGTTATGAGAGTGATCTGTGAGACATGTAAATACCAAGTACTCTTGCTATTCTTGATGTTTTTTAAAGCGTTGTTGCTCTGCCTCCAACTCAATGTAACAGATCACATATGTCCTGGTACATACATCAGAATTTTAGGCCTACACTTCTTAACAGCTGAGACGACAAGGCTAGCACTTAAGAACAGCTGGATCTTCCTTCACCAGCCCAGCCAACAACAAGAGAAAAGAGTATTTAGTTGTACACTATACACGCAAATTCTATCTCAAGTTGATGATAGAGCAAAAATCACACCCCTTCTTCTACCTCTGAAAAAAAAAAAATACTCGGTAAATCTACGATTTTTCTGAACACTACAGCTTCCTATTAAGTTCGAGGTAAATCTAAACCTCGTGGCTATTACACAGCACAACAGCAGCACCAAAAACAACGGCACAAACAACAGCACCAACAACGGCACTAGCAACAGCACCACTACTAACATCACTAATTAAACCAACAGTACTTTAAACACTGCCACCACTTTAAGTAATACCAGTTTTGTTAAAGCTGTAGTTTAAGGATTTTTGCTAAACCAGTAGAGGTTACAAAGCCCCTTGAGGGGTAGTTTAAGGGTAATCAAGGTTTGAGAGAAGGCATAAGATATGAATTTAAGAATGAAAAGTATTTAGAGAGCACTCAGACCAAGCAGCTCCTCAGAGCTACGGTCATTTACAGTTAATTACACCACCATTAACCACTCAAATCAGTCACAGGGCTACGGTCATCAGGCCGGTTAATTACACCACCATTAACCTCTCAGGCCAGTCACTTCCTGTCCATGACAGATCATTCACTTATCAAATACTCACCAGTCATTCACCATTAATTACTTTCCCCTCTGAGGTTACTACCCATATATGACTAACCACCCACCAATCATCAATTACCCAGTCACTAACCATCATTTATTAATCACCCCACCAGTCAATAACCATCAATCACCAATCATTCATTAAACTTCATTCATTAACCACTCACCAAAATAAGCACTTACTCACATGTAATCAAATTGTCCTCCATAGTCAGGCATGAGCAGCCCTCTCCGTCACAAAAAACAATCAGCTTATCAATCAACTAAACTGTTACTGTCAGTTAATCAACACTGCAACTACCCATCTAGCACCTAAACCAAGTAACCTAGCACGGTATAATTCCTTACACACAATTCAGCCAATCTTTGTTATTCTCTTCGTTCAACTAAACCCCAAGAAGTTATAGGGAGCCAAGGTAAAGAGATAATCAGGTTTGATTCAATTTCTTAGATACAGAACCAATGACCAGCATCTAGGCGCCTACCTCCCCTGAGGGGTCAACCAGGTTTAGCAGGTTTAGAGACACTGGACCAACAGAGCAACACACCCCGGGACCAACAGACATATTAAAGGACACAAGGGTAGAGGGGAACACCTCAGCCCCACAAGGTAAGTACTGAGAGCAGCCAAGTGAATGTGGGAGTCGCCAAACTTGTCCAACAAAGTCTGTATTGAACTCGAATACTTCACCTACCAGAACACTGTGTGAGAATTTCAATCATCTAGCAGGTTCTCCCTTCCCCCACTCCTCATCTTCACCTTCCATTTTCTTCATTCCTCCATCTCTCCCCTTCTTCTGTAGTATTCCTCCATTTCTCATGCCATACCAGTTTTTTCCGTTTTTAATCTTGATAAATTAGACACGTGTGCAACTCTTGGGTATCTTTATTGAGGAAACGTTTCGCCACACAGTGGCTTCATCAGTCCACACAAAGGAGAATCTTGAAGAACAGGAGGAGAATGAGGTAATCAGTCCCTCAACCTTGAGTCGATGTGGGACTGATTACCTCATTCTCCTCCTGTTCTTCAAGATTCTCCTTTGTATGGACTGATGAAGCCACTGTGTGGCGAAACGTTTCCTCAATAAAGATACCCAAGAGTTTCACATGTGTCTAATTTATCAACATGTCGGTTCTCTGAACCATTCATCTACGTTTTTAATCTTGACGGGTCCACACCTGTTTCGAGGGTATTAATCTCATCTTGCGGCCCCAACACGTAGTGAAAATGTGCATTATCTTTAACAGATAGGACCAAAAAAAAGACAATACCGTGACTGGAACAACACACAAATAACCTGCACATAGGAGGGAGCAGCTTACGACGACGTTTCAGTCGGTTATTGGTGTATTATGCTTACTAGACAAAGATATAATAAACTCCTGTAAGCCTTCAGCTGATAGTGACCATAATCTTATAAACCTTAAAGACCAGTCTTGACCAAAATAATATGTTACTTTGAAAACACAGAGAAGCTAAGTTGAAAAAGATGATTAAAGACCCAACCTTTATTAGTCAGAAAAAAACCCTATAAAAGCAAAAAATATACGGGAAATGAATAAATAAAATATTTTTATAATAAATAATGATAATTAATATTCCCAAAAAAACTGGAAAAAGAAAAACCCCAGAGTAAAAGGTAGTATGTGAAACAAAACTTTGTAGCTCTAGGGGGGAAGAGGATTCGGTAATGAATTCAAAGTAACGGAAACTTGAGGAACATGTTACCTTTAGATTAGAGAGAAAAAGGGATTTATGTAATGTTTAAAAAAAAGACCTAGGGATAAAATTCCCCGGACACTTTGGAAAATTCTGAAGATTTTCTTTTTAAAAAATGTAACAAGTCAAAAATTGTGAAAGCCACGGTAGGAATTTGACTGCTCAGTAAAATGAAAGTGGGCAATTAAAATTAAAAACTCTGTTTTTGAAAGCAGCTTTCAACTCGGTTTTTAATGGAAAAACCCAATATTATAGTTTTAAATTTAAAACCCTAGAAAAGGTTAAATATATAAAGGGGCGGGAAATTTAAACTGTCAACCATCAAAAAAGTTTAAGTTGAACACGAGGATATTTACCCACTAACAGTAAAATTCAAGAAATCAAAATGGAGACGAAGTTACGGTTTAAAGGAAACTGGCTATTGAATGTTGTACGTATTTTTAAAAGTCATTGCCCTAAGTAACGTCCATCGCTTAACTTAACTGGAACCACTGGAAACCCCAAAATTGGGTCACAATTTTTTAACAAAAAATTTTTAAATTTTAAAAGTCACAAAAAAAGATCCTAATTACTCTAAATTTTATCAGTTCTAAAAAATCAAACAAACCCCCGCAGATGCAGTGAGCCGACGGGAGGGGAAACCATCATTAAAATCCATATAAAAAAATATTTAACTAAATTACCTCAAAATCCCCCCTCACCCTACCCTCTCTGTTTTGTATTGGATGAAGAAACCACTGTGTGACGAAAAGTTTCCCTTAAAAAAGATTCCATAGTTGCTAAGTATCTCAATCTTCAACTTGTCGGTTTCAAACATTTTTCACATTGTAGACACTGCAACATCATGGGAACTTGATACAAGATATTCTTCAATAATTGTCCAACCTTTGGACGACGACCTACTTACACTAGTGGATGGTTCCACTGTGATCCCGCCTCCTCCTGCTTCGCCTCACCTGACTACAATATATAAACTACTTCTCCAGTCATATGCTCCACTTTCTACAAGAGTGATGGACTGAACACATTGATTCCAGGCTGAGGAACTGATTACCTCAAACTCTTCCTCTCTTTACCCTTCTCTGCTTTGTATTGGACTGAAGAAGCCACCGTGTGGCGAAACGTTTCCTTAATAAAGATTCTCACATGCTGAATAAGTCTTTCAATGAGACACTTATGCAACACATGGGAATCTTTATTGAAGAAACGTTTCGCCACACAGTGGCTTCATCAGTCCAATACAAAGTAGAAATGGGTAAGGAGAGTAGAAGTTTGAGGTAATCAGTCCCTCAACCTGGAATCGATGTGTTCAGTCCATCACTTATGTAGGAAGTGCAGCATAGGGCCAGAGAGGTGGCTTATATACTGCGGTGAGATGAGTTGAAGCAGGAGGAGGCGGGATCACAGTGGGACCTGCCACTAGTGTAAGTAGGTCGTCGTCCAAAGGTTGGGCAAGCGTTGAAGTCTTTGTACCAAGATTCCATGTGTGGCGAAACGTTTCTTCAATAAAGATTCCCATGTGTTGCATGAGTGTCTCAATTCTTCAACTTGTCGGTTTTCTAAACCATTCATCACATCTGTCAGACACTGCAACATCATGGAATCTTGGTACAAAGACTTCAACGCTTGTCCAACCTTTGGACGACGACCTACTTACACTAGTGGCAGGTCCCACTGTGATCCCGTCTCCTCCTGCTTCAACTCATCTCACCGCAGTATATAAGCCACCTCTCTGGCCCTATGCTGCACTTCCTACAAGAGTGATGGACTGAACACATCGATTCCAGGTTAGTGGTCAGTCGTCACGTGAGGTCACAGACCCTGAGCTGCCTTGGGGATTAGTGTGGACGGTTACAAAGCATGGCTTGCTTCTGCAGTGTTTTAAAAATTGAGGTTGGAGAGTTGAAGGAGGAGGTCTTGCTTCTCCAGGAGGAGATTAGGAGGCTGAAGGTCCGCCTCAATGGGTCTGGGTGAGAGTGTGAGGTGGCTGGAGTTGTGGGGAATGAGGCTTCTAGCAGCGAGGTGCAGTCTGTCTCTCGCTGTGAGGAGGCTGTAGTTGGGGAGGCAGCAACGGCTACCAGCAGTGAGGTGCAGCCCAGCACCTGCTACAAGTGGCGAGTAGTTCACAGTAATGGAAGGCGCATCAGAGTAAGGAAAGTTAAGAGTGAAGATCTGAAGGTAGGAAATCGCTTCTCTGTTCTTCAGGATGAATGTACTTCAGTGGCCAGTGAAGGTAAGGGTACTACTGCCCCTGCTAAGGGAGGTAAGCGCATTCTTGTGGTTGGTGACTCTCAGGTAAGATACATTGACCGTGCTTTTTGTAATAGGAATAAGAAGATGAGAGATAGAGTGTGCTTCCCTGGAGCTGGTGTTGGGGACATTGTCAACAGGCTGGATAATATCATGTCAGGTAATGGGAGCAAGCCCATTATCTGTCTCAGTGCTGGTGGAAATGATATTGGGAAGGGTAGGAGAGAAGAGCTGCTAGATAAGTACAGGTCAGCTATAGATTTCATTAAGTCTAAGGGAGGGATCCCAATCATATGTAGCATTTGCCTAGAAGGGGAGTGGGAAATGAATGGTTGTCTAGGGAAATTTGGGTTTGTAAATTGTTTGGCTAGACAGATACTGCAAGGAACTTGCAATCCCATTCATTGCAACTGGAACAACTTTTATGGCAAACATGATATGTATGCAAGGGAGGGGGTACATCTCTCGGGCGGGGGTGGTAGCACTTGCAGACTCGAAGGCCATTGGTGAAATGCCTATGTTTTTTAAACTGAGGAAATAGAGGTATGGGTGTGTGTGGGAAACAAGCAGGTTGAAAACACTTGGGTTGGAAACAGTAAATGTATAAAAGGCATTCAGCATGAAGTTAAAAATTTAAAGACAATAGATCGGGTCAGCAAACAAAGGGGGACAGCAGGGGGCCCGCAAGGGACTAGCTCCCTTAAGGTTTACTATACTAATAGCAGGATGTAAGAAATAAGATAGATGAGCTAAGATTTAATTGCAAGTGCAGGAGACATAGATATTATTGCTATAACAGAGCCCTTTGGCTCAATCTGAAAGATAGAGAGATGCCCTCTGAATGTCACTACAAGGCTATAAATTATTCCACACTGACAGGGTCAACAGGAAAGGTGGTGGAGGTAGCGATGTATGTCAGAGACAATTTAATTGTTGTGTTAGACAAGATATTTAAAATTTAAAACGTCAGCCACTGAATCTGTTTGGTTACAGCTTCTCGAGGGCCGAGAAAAACTAATTTTGGGTGTGATTTACAGGGCCCCCCAAAACTTGATAGGGAGTGCAGTAAACTTCTATGGGGCGAAATTCGTAAGGCATCTACATACGAAAATGTTGTGCTAATGGGAGATTTCAACTATAGACAGATTGACTGGAGCAATTTGACAGGAAATTTAGAGTAGGTGACTTTCCCTTGATACGATCCAGGATTTTTTTTTTAAAACAGTTTGTGACAGAGCCAACTAGGGGAAATAACCTCCTTGACTTGGTTCTTGCAGTAGGGAAACACTAATTTAATAATCTTGAGGTTAATGATGGGGTTGGGGAAAGTGATCACAAATCACTCAGTTTTAATATATCATGGAATTCCCCTAATAATGGCAATCAAGTCTCCGTCCCTGACTTTCGCTTGGCTGATTTCATAGGACTGAAAAAAACTTAGGTAGGCTGAACTGGGAAAGACCTGACTAAGGGTCAGGTAGGTGGTGATGGTTGCCGATATGATGTTTCCAGGGCATAGTTCTAGCTGCTCAGTCAAATTATGTTCCCAAAAAGGGAAATCAATCAAACAAAAATGATCCTAAATGGATGAACAATAGATTAAAATATCTGATTGGTCAAAAGAGAGGCATATATAGGCAAATCAAAAGAGGAGAGGGGCAATTTAGAATCGATAATTCAGTTAAAGAGAGAAATAAAAAAGGGAATTAGAAAAGCAAAAAGAGATTATGAGGTTAAAGTTGCAAGAGAATCGAAGACTAACCCAAAAGGATTCTTTCAGGTATACAGAAGTAAGATCAGGGACAAGATAGGCCCACTCAAAAGTTCCTCGGGTCAGCTCACTGACAGTGATAAGGAAATGTGTAGAATTTTTTAACACATACTTCCTCTCAGTTTTTACACAGGAGGATAGCAGCGATATTCCAGTAATGATAAATTATGTAGAACAGGACGATAATAAACTGTGTACTATTAGGGTCACAAGTGACATGGTCCTTAGGCAAATAGATAAATTAAAACCTAACAAATCCCCCGGCCCTGATGAACTGTATGCAAGGGTTCTAAAAAGGGAAAGTAAAGAGGGCTTAGCACACATTTGGGTAATCTTTTTTAAAATATCACTACAAATGGCAATGGTGCCAGATAAGTGGAAAATGGCAAATGTGATACCTATTTTCAAAACAGGTGACAGGTCCTTAGCTTCGAACAAAAGACCAATAAGCCTAACCTCCATAGTGGGAAAATTTATGGAAACAATAATTGCCGAGGCAGTTTTTAGCCACCTTGAAAAGCAAAAATTAATCAACGAATCTCAGCATGGTTTTTTACAAAGGGGCGTTCCTGCCTTACGAATTTATTAACTTTTTTCACTGAGGTATTTGAGGAGGTAGATCATGGTAATGAATATGATATTGTGTATATGGACTTCAGTAAGGCTTTTGACAGGGTCCCACATCAGAGACTATTGAGGAAAATTAAAGCACATGGAATAGGAGGAGAAATTTTTTCCTGGATAGAGGCATGGTTGACAAATAGGCAGCAGAGAGTTTGCATAAATGGGGAGAAAATCAGAGTGGGGAAGTGTCACGAGCGGTGTTCCACAGGGGTCAGTGTTGGGCCCCTGCTGTTCACAATCTACATAAACGACATAGATGAGGGCATAAAGAGTGACATCGGCAAGTTTGCCGATGACACCAAAATAGGCCGTCGAATTCATTCTGACGAGGACATTCGAGCACTCCAGGAAGATTTGAATAGACTAATGCAGTGGTCGGAGAAGTGGCAGATGCAGTTTAATATAGACAAATGCAAAGTTCTAAATGTTGGACAGGACAATAACCATGCCACATATAAACTAAATAATGTAGATCTTAATATTACGGATTGCGAAAAAGATTTAGGAGTTCTGGTTAGCAGTAATCTGAAACCAAGACAACAGTGCATAAGTGTTCGCAATAAAGCTAATAGAATCCTTGGCTTCATATCACGAAGCATAAATAATAGGAGTCCTCAGGTTGTTCTTCAACTCTATACATCGTTGGTTAGGCCTCATTTAGATTATGCTGCACAGTTTTGGTCACCTTATTACAGAATGGATATAAATTCTCTGGAAAATGTACAAAGGAGGATGACAAAGTTGATCCCATGTATCAGAAACCTTCCCTATGAGGATAGACTAAGGGCCCTGAATCTGCACTCTCTAGAAAGACGTAGAATTAGGGGGGATATGATTGAGGTGTATAAATGGAAGACAGGAATAAATAAAGGGGATGTAAATAGTGTGCTGAAAATATCTAGCCTAGACAGGACTCGCAGCAATGGTTTTAAGTTGGAAAAATTCAGATTCAGGAAGGATATAGGAAAGTACTGGTTTGGTAATAGAGTTGTGGATGAGTGGAACAAACTCCCAAGTACCGTTATAGAGGCCAGAACGTTGTGTAGCTTTAAAAATAGGTTGGATAAATACATGAGTGGATGTGGGTGGGTGTGAGTTAGACCTGATAGCTTGTGCTACCAGGTCGGTTGCCGTGTTCCTCCCTTAAGTCAATGTGACCTGACCTGACTAGGTTGGGTGCATTGGCTTAAGCCGGTAGGAGACTTGGACCTGCCTCGCATGGGCCAGTAGGCCTTCTGCAGTGTTCCTTCGTTCTTATGTTCTTATGTTCTTATTTCTACTTTGTATTGGACTGATGAAGCCACTGTGTGGCGAAACGTTTCTTCAATAAAGATTCCCATGTGTTGCATAAGTGTCTCAATTCTTCAACTTGTCGGTTTTCTAAACCATTCATCACACAAGTCTTTCAATGTTAAACTAATTAAAGTTGAATGATATAAGATACAAACCTCAAACTTTAACAGGTGACTGGCTCAACGAGCAATTTTGAGCAGGTGAGCGAGTCTGGCTGAAAGTAACAAATGGAGTTCCTCTTGCTAGTGTCCTCTACCAAATCCTATTCATAATTCACATTAATAACCAAGAAAGGGAAATAAAAATTATAAGAAATGCAAAGTTCGAACAAGAAACAAAATTACCGAACCTCTAAACATGTGTGTATTCAGGAGCCAAAATGACTCGAACAATGGTTTGAGACGTGGAAGATAAATTTCAAGGGAAACTAATGTAAAATGTGAATAAAAAAATAATATGAAAAACCCACTAGTAGATTAGACAAAAGAAGAGTAACCTGCACATAGGAGAGAGGAGCTTACGACGACATTTCGGTCCACCTTGGACCATTTACAAAGTCACATTAACAAAAAGGAAAGAGGGAGTATATATACAAGCAGACAGGGACGGGACAAGAGAGATAGTAGGAAAGGAAGAGAAGTAGTGGTAGAGGTGGTGGTGGTGGTAGTAGTAGTAGTGGAGTCAAAGACTAAGAAAGAGGAGCACTGCAAGGGAGCTAGGGGCTCACAAAGGGTAGGCACAACTACGACGAGGAGAGGGGGTGGAATAATAATGGATCAAACACCCAAGGCAGAAGAAAGAAAATCCAAAGGAGAAAGAGGAAAGGAGAAGAGGGAGAAGGGGAAAAAAGAATCAGGTTAAGTCACGGGTGTTCTGAATTTGGAACATTTTACAATCTAATGGGAAAGGAAGGCATTTACAGAGACAAAGCCAGGACCAAGTAGAACCTAAACGTCGTCGTAAGCTCCTCTCTCCTATACACGGGTTATTTGTGCATTGTTCCAGTTACGGTATTGTGCCTTTTTGTTATCAATGACTTAAATTATATTAAATAGTAAGTAACTGCGCACAGCAAGGCCAACAAGTTTCATATCCTTCGCAGAACAACAGTTTGAGTGCGCAGCAGCGCTGGCTAGAGAGAAAGAAGGTATTGGATTTAAGTTGAATGACTTGTACAGAGTCCAGGAGAGACAGAAGCTAAAATCAATGAATGAACTTGAAAGAAGTCCAAAATACTTCTCATATGCCAAATTCAGGACAAAACTCGCATCTAGTAATGGGCTCTTGTACAGACAAGATAAACTTACACTGAATGAATTCTTCATGAATGACACTCATAATCTTGTTAGTATCTCCAAAATTTCTGACATATCCCTAACCCAGCTGAACTTCGAAAAAAAAAATTAATACCATGCCAATGCACTCCGTCCCAGATCCAAATTTCTGGAACTCTGTGTTCATGAAGAAATACAAAAAGCTCCTGTCGCCTGCCTAAAATATTCTCTGGAGAGGGAGCCCAGACACGGGGGTCATCTCAAAATCGTTAAAATCAACGGATGTAGCAGCACTCCACGAAGGTGGCAGGAAAGCAATAGAAAAGATTTATAGATCGATACCATTAATGTCCCACGTTATAAAAAAACTTTGAAAGGACTCTAAAAAATCAATACTGTTAACCACTTAAATTCCTAACAACTGCAAAACCCAGGGCAGCATGGGTCGCTCCTGCCTCTCTCTACTACTGGATCACTATGACTAGGTCTTGGAGGCACTGAAAGTTAACAGAATGCAGATGTAGTATTCACTTACTTTGCAAAAGGAATAACTGGAAAAGTGGGTGGGTAGATGGATTTTATAATTTTTAGCAAATAAATTTCAGAGAGTAATAGTAAACAGAGTTAGGTCAGAGGCTGACACAGTATAAAGCTCTGTTCCATAAGGTACGGTATTCACCCCCCCCCCCTATCATTTTCTTCATTTTCATTTCCGACATACAGATGTAAACTATAGTAATGCGTTTTCCTTTTTCTTTTCTGACGATACTAGAATTTACATAAGAGTTATATCCACTGAGAACACTAAATCTGCAAGCGGATATAAACCAGGTCTTCCAGTGGGCTGCAAAAATAATATGATGCTCAACGAGAACAAATTTTAGTTACCCCGATATGGAAAACTTGGGGAAATAAAATCTAGAATGGGATATAAAACTAATTCTAACCACATAATAGAGTGGAAAACTAATGTAAAGGACTTAGGAGTAATAACGTCTAATGTCATAAGATCTCACCTTCAAGGATCACAACAGTATCATTATCATAACTGCAAGGAAAATGATAAGATGGATAATGAGAACTTTCAAAACAAGGCATGCCAAACCAGTGATGATCCTTTTTAAGTTGTTTGTTCTCTCTCGGGTGGAATACTGCTGTACACTAACAGTTCTTTGTGAAGCAGGTGAAACTGCGGGTCTAAAGAATGCACAGAGAACCTACACTGCAGATAATTACCACGACCTATACTCCTTGAAATGCTGGCGAGAAAGATGCATCATAATTTACACCTGGAAAATCTTAGAGGGATTGGTCCCAAATCTGCACACAGAAATTACTCCCTACGAATGCAAAAGGCTCCGCAGATAGTGCAACAATCTCCTATTAAAAAGTCGGGTTTCCATGAATACACTGGGAGAAAACACAATAAATTTAAGAGGGATTACAGTCAGTGGTCATTTGACCACTGGCTGTTTTCAAGAGAGAACTGAATAGGTTTCTAAAGCCAGTTCCAGATCAACCAGGCTGTGGATCAGCCATTAAAATGTGTGCTGCCAGTGGTAACAGCCTGGTTGATCAGGCCCTGATTCCCAGGGAGATCTAGTCAAGGACCCAGCATCGGGGGCGCTGACCCCCGGAAAGCCTTGCATATAGGCTCCAAGAAGATTATCACCACACAAAACCATTACCACCACCACACGTCATCACCACCTCCATCGTCACACAACAAAACCACCACCACTACCACCGTCACCACACAACAAAACTACTACCACCACCACTAGCACTATCACCACACGCCACCACCATGCGCCAGGCAATAAAACAAGCACCACCCCAACCACATGTCACCACCACCAGCACAGTACGGTACCTCCATAACATCACCACAGACGCCACCACTACGGCACCACCACAGAACCACCATAGTATCACAATAGCACCACCACCATTATTACCACGCGGCACCATCCCTCTTCTACACCACCACCACCACTTCAACACGACACAACAGCCACCACCGCCGCCGCCACCACCACAACAACACGGTACCACCACTACCACACGGTATCACCATCCGACGTAAGTTCACCGTGGTCCTGGAAGGTAAGTTCACCGTGGTCCTGGAAGGTAAGTTCACCGTGGTCCTGGAAGGTAAGTTCACCGTGGTCCTGGAAGGTAAGTTCACCGTGGTCCTGGAAGGTAAGTTCACCGTGGTCCTGGAAGGTAAGTTCACCGTGGTCGTTTCGTTGCGGTCAAGAACTCAGAAAATCTTTACACATGAGCATCATCCGCAGAGTCTGCGCCATGTGATATAAGTGTGAGAATTTTACGAAGGAATGTAGCAACACTTAATACTGCAACACATCAGCAACACTGATTACGCCCTAATTACACTCTTTTTTAGAAGGCTACTTTCAACGCCCCAGAGGCTCTGTTTATGTAAGGTTGTTAAGAATGCATACGTTATCTGTATCCTGCAGTGTTGAGCAGAGTTGCCTCACGGAATGACAAACTTCCTAGCTGTGAATTTATTACCTTTGCTGAAAGTGAAATGTATGATTTACTCGATTCAGTCACTCGACGGCAGGTGGTCGGTCCCTCTGTGTTGGTGCCTTGGAGGATACACGTACCTACTGAGTATGAGTTCAAGGAGGACAACATGCTCATGTCTGTTATTGTCTGGCTTCAGCCGGGCTACAAGTTGACAAGTTTGAACCGCCAGATCTCAAAGGACAATCTGGCGATCATGACTTCTGGATCTAGGCAGGCCCATGCCTACTTTTATATCATGGTGAACCTGAAGAGAATGTGCTTGTCAGTGGTTATACGGACTAGTGTCTTAGCATAATTTCTCATTGGTTTCTCGAGCATGAGAGTGAGGAGAACATTCAACTTCTAACTCCTGAAGTGGTCGCAGTTTGGAGGATTAAAAGGGTGGGTGGTGCTCTGGTGAATACTAATTCATTGATCCTCACGTTTAACTAACTGGTCTTCATGCTGTGGTCTTCATGGAGGAGAGAGGGAAAAGAAGCCCATTGCTTTCTCTTCAAGGCTTCCTGTGTTTAGTATTCAGATGCAGACTGCTCTCCTTGATTGTGTCTAGTGTGTCTGTGGATAATACCTGAAGTAGGTATGCAGGGGCCCCATCCTCTGTCTTTATAGACAGAAGATGGGGGCCCCTATGTGCTGAGCCCCGGTCATATCCTTGATTAACTGGAGAATGGTCGTTCATGCTGCTAGGATAAAATAAAATAAGTTACTGCTGGATCAAATTGCAAGGAAGGTGTTGCATTTATGGTGATCACTGGTGAAGACTCATAATGTGCAATGTATGCACTGATATTCCACAGTGGATCTAGATTTACTATCTACTCAGATTCCGAGTGAGCTCCAATTACACTGGTTCAGTATGCATCTGCTTAACTTGTGGTCCAAAAGATCCAGGATTGATTGACCATTCTCCTTGCGTGGTACAAGGATGTAGAAATTTGTGGTGAGCAAACCATGTTGATGTCCCGGGAAATGAATAGCCTAGGCAGATGCCGATGAGAAGGCTATTATAATAAGTTGCTCTATAGCAAACATCTTGGTGACTTCATGGGCCATGTACGTAGGTATGTCCTTGGGAAGTGGCAGGCCCAGTGGGTCTTAAAGACTACAACGAAGTTATACAAGACTCGTTGTTTGCAGCCTTTAATCCAAGAACGACTTTCACTTGCTTGCTGATGCATGTTCTAGATGGCATCTTCAAGAACAATCGTGTCTCACTAACATTAAACACCTGCTTAGGTTTGTAGCAACCCTCAGAAATGGGTGTTTGGCCGTGCTCCTTAAATATAAAATGTCAGGACTCTCAATTGAGGATCTGGCGCGCACAGCTTGACATGTTGCCCATAGTCACTAGTACTGCAGGCACTCCTGACCCTCTCGGTGGAGCTTATGGTGTGCTGCTGACTGCTGAACACATTTTTAATATTTGCTTTTGTCATGGTGTTTATAATTACTGAGGTGCCTTATTGATCTCGGAAACTTGCAGGTGATTCTTTTAACGTAAACAATTTTATAGGATTTTAAACTGACGCAGATTATTTTCGCTTGCTTCGATGGTATCTGTTTGCGTCGTGGCTTTTATCCGGACTAGTGACTTATTATTATGTACTAATTTAACCCTGATTGACCTTATGTGTATTTTATTTACTCTTACATTGCTTTAAGTGTTGAAATAGCACCCGGATCAAGTCTCAAAATTTCTTCTCACGGTTGGTCAACAGCAACACAAACTCTACTTACCAAGAGTCCACAAAAAGGGAGAAAAGAATCAGATAAGAGAAGAAGAAGATCCTAAAGTTACAAAGGTTAATTTTAATCTAATGGACGACGGTATGAGATATATATATTGTAAACATTTCCTCAAAACAACGAGTTTCAGCCAAAGTTCTTCCCCCCCTTTTTTGTCGCCCCTTTTCTCTGTTTTATCCCCCTTTCCTCTTCCCTTTTGTTTTATTCCTTAATATCTCTTATTGTCCTTCTTTCTGTTTTTCTCTGTGCTTTTTCCTTTCTACTTTTTGTTCCCTTTCACCTTCTTTCTCTTCTTCTATTTACAGTTTATCCCCCTTCTCTCATCTTTTTTATCACTCCATATTTTTCTCATTTTCTCTATATTTTTATTTTTATTTCCCGTTTCTTCACCTTCATTTTCATCTATCTCTTTCTTTGTCTCATTCCTTCCTGGCTTAGCACGTCTAAGCGCTGCTATTGCTGCAAGAGAGAGAGAGAGAGAGAGAGAGAGAGAGAGAGAGAGAGAGAGAGACAGGCTAGTGTTATAGTGAGGATGAGTGACTGCAAACACAACAAGATGAACTTACCAACTTTGTGTAAACTCCTTAACTTTCATACAAGTTGCTGCAAACGTACGTGCGTGTGTGTGTGTGTGTGTGTGTGTGTGTGTGTGTGTGTACTCACCTCATCTAGTTGTACTCACCTAGTTGTGGTTGCAGGGTTCGAGTCCGAGCTCCTGACCCCGCCTCTTCACTGATCGCTACTAGGTCACTCTCCCTGAACCGTGAGCTTTATCATACCTCTGCTTAAAGCTATGTATGGATCCTGCCTCCACTACATCGCTTCCCAAACTATTCCACTTGCTGACTACTCTGTGGCTGAAGAAATACTTCCTAACATCCCTGTGATTCATCTATGTCTTCAACTTCCACCTGTGTCCCCTTGTTGCTGTGTCCAATCTCTGGAACATCCTGTCTTTGTCCACCTTGTCAATTCCTCTCAGTATTTTGTAAGTCGTTATCATGTCCCCCCTATCTCTCCTGTCCTCCAGTGTCGTCAGGTTGATTTCCCTTAACCTCTCCTCGTAGGACATACCTCTTAGCTCTGGAACTAGTCTTGTTGCAAACCTTTGCACTTTCTCTAGTTTCTTTACGTGCTTGGCTAGGTGTGGGTTCCAAACTGGTGCCGCATACTCCAATATGGGCCTAACGTACACGGTGTACAGGGTCCTGAACGATTCCTTATTAAGATGTCGGAATGCTGTTTCGAGGTTTGCAAGGCGCCCATATGCTGCAGCAGTTATTTGGTTGATGTGCGCTTCAGGAGATGTGCCTAGTGTTATACTCACTCCAAGATCTTTATCCTTGAGTGAGGTTTGTAGTCCCTGGGCCCCTCGACCGTACTCCGTCTGCGGTCTTCTTTGCCCTTCCCCAATCTTCATGACTTTGCACTTGGTGGGATTGAAATCCAGGAGCCAATTGCTGGACCATGTCTGCAGCCTGTCCAGATCCCTTTGTAGTTCTGCCTGGTCTTCGATCGAGTGAATTCTTCTCATCAATTTCACGTCATCTGCAAACAGGGACACCTCCGAGTCTATTCCTTCCGTCATGTCGTTCACAAATACCAGAAACAGCACTGGTCCTAAGACTGACCCCTGTGGGACCCCGCTGGTCACAGGTGCCCACTCTGACACCTCGCCACGTACCATGACTCGCTGCTGTCTTCCTGACAAGTATTCCCTGATCCATTGTAGTGCCTTCCCTGTTATCCCTGCTTGGTCCTCCAGTTTTTGCACCAATCTCTTGTGTGGAACTGTGTCAAACGCCTTCCTGCAGTCTAGGAAAACGCAATCAACCCACCCCTCTCTCTCTTGTCTTACTGCTGTCACCATGTCATAGAACTCCAGTAGGTTCGTGACACAGGATTTCCCATCCCTGATTATTATTATTATAATCAAAAAGAAGCGCTAAGCCACAAGGGCTATACAGCGCTGCTTCCCATCCCTGAAACCATGTTGGCTGCTGTTGATGAGATCATTCCTTTCTAGGTGTTCCAGCACTCTTCTCCTGATAACCTTCTCCATGATTTTGCATACTATACATGTCAGTGACACTGGTCTGTAGTTTAGTGCTTCATGTCTGTCTCCGTTTTTTAAAGATTGGGACTACATTTGCTGTCTTCCATGCCTCAGGCAATCTCCCTGTTTCGATAGATGTATTGAATATTGTTGTTAGGGGTACACATTGTGCCTCTGCTCCCTCTCTCAGGACCCATGGGGAGATGTTATCTGGCCCCATTGCCTTTGAGGTATCTAGCTCACTCAGAAGCCTCTTCACTTCTTCCTCGGTTGTGTGCACTGTGTCCAACACTTGGTGGCGTGCCCCACTTCTCCGTCTTTCTGGAGTCTCTTCTGTGAACACTTATTTTAATCTCTTGAGTTCCTCACATACTTCACGGTCATTTCTTGTTGTCTCTCCTCCTTCCTTCCTTAGCCTGATTACCTGGTCCTTGACTGTTGTTTTCCTCCTGATGTGGCTGTATAACAGTTTCGGGTCAGATTTGGCTTTCGCTGCTATGTCGTTTTCACATTGTCTTTGGGCCTCCTTTCTTATCTGTGCATATTCGTTTCTAGCTCTACGACTGCTCTCTTTATTCTCCTGGGTCCTTTGCCTTCTATATTTCTTCCATTCCCTAGCACACTTGGTTTTTGCCTCCCTTCACCTTTGGGTGAACCATGGGCTCGTCCTGGCTTTTTCATTATTCCTGTTACCCTTGGGTACAAACCTCTCCTCAGCCTCCTTGCATATTGTTGCTACATATTCCATCATCTCATTAACTGGCTTCCCTGCCAGTTCTCTGTCCCACTGAACCCCGTTCAGGAAGTTCCTCGTTCCTCATTTGTAGTTTAACTTCATTCGTCCTGGCCTTCCTGCTGCTCCCTCCACTTGTAACTCTACTGTGTATTCGAAGCTTAAAACCACATGAAGGCTGGCCCCAAGGGGTCTCTCATATGTGATGTCCTCGATATCTGCGCTACTCAAGGTGAATACTAAGTCCAGTCTTGCTGGTTCATCCTCTCCTCTCTCTCTTGTAGTGTCCCTTACGTGTTGGTACATGAAGTTTTCCAGTACCACCTCCATCATCTTAGCCCTCCATGTATCTTGGCCCCCATGTGGCTCCAAGTTCTCCCAATCGATCTCCTTGTGGTTAGTCACCCATGATCAGGAGCTTTGTCCTGCATGCATGAGCTCTTCTGGCCACTGCAGCAAGTGTGTCGACCATCGCTTTATTGCTCTCGTCGTACTCTTGCCTTGGCCTCCTGCTGTTCTGTGGTGGGTTATACATCACTGCTATTACCACCTTGGGACCTCCAGAGTGAAGCGTTCCCGTTATGTGATCACTTTCTTCTCCGCTGTCTCCTCTCTCCAGCTCATCAAAATTCCATCGGTTTTTGATCAGTAATCCCACTCCTCCACCCCCCCCCTGTTCCCTCTGTCTTTCCTCAGGATCTGGTATCCCGTTGGAAAGATGGCATCTGTTATCAAACCTGTAAGCTTGGTTTCTGTGAGAGCTATGATCCTCCCACTTATTTGTTATTCCATCAGCGTTTGTGTACCATACCTTCAGTTTCCTTTCCAACACTGTGGTTTGGGATGCCTGTGAGGGTGGGAGACCTGGTAGCATACTGCGGGATTCTATAGCTCGGTGTGTGTGTGTGTGTGTGTACTCACCTAGTTGTACTCACCTAGTTGAGGTTGCAGGGGTCGAGTCCAAGCTCCTGGCCCCGCCTCTTCACTGGTCGCTACTAGGTCACTCTCCCTGAACCATGAGCTTTATCGTACCTCTGCTTAAAGCTATGTATGGATCCTGACTCCACTACATCGCTTCCCAAACTATTCCACTTCCTGACTACTCTGTGGCTGAAGAAATACTTCCTAACATCCCTTTGATTCATCTGTGTCTTCAACTTCCAACTGTGTCCCCTTGTTACTGTGTCCAGTCTCTGGAACATCCTGTCTTTGTCCACCTTGTCAATTCCTCTCAGTATTTTTAAGTCGTTATCATGTCCCCCCTATCTCTCCTGTCCTCCAGTGTCGTCAGGTTGATTTCCCTTAACCTCTCCTCATAGACATACCTCTTAGCTCTGGGACTAGTCTTGTTGCAAACCTTTGCACTTTCTCTAGTTTCTTTACATGCTTGGCTAGGTGTGGGTTCCAAACTGGTGCCGCATACTCCAATATGGGCCTAACGTACACGGTGTATAGGGTCCTGAACGATTCCTTATTAAGATGTCGGAATGCTGTTCTGAGGTTTGCCAGGCGCCCATATGCTGCAGCAGTTATTTGGTTGATGTGCGCTTCAGGAGATGTGCCTGGTGTTATACTCACCCCAAGATCTTTTTCCTTGAGTGAGGTTTGTAGTCTCTGACCCCCTAGACTGTACTCCATCTGCGGTCTTCTTTGCCCTTCCCCAATCCTCATGACTTTGCACTTGGTGGGATTGAACTCCAGTAGCCAGTTGCTGGACCAGGTCTGCAGCCTGTCCAGATCCCTTTGTATTTCTGCCTGGTCTTCGATCGAATGAACTCTTCATCAACTTCACGTCATCTGCAAACAGTGACACCTCGGAGTTTATTCCTTCCGTCATGTCGTTCACAAATACCAGAAACAGCACTGGTCCTAGGACTGACCCCTGTGGGACCCCACTGGTCACAGGTGCCCACTCTGACACCTCGCCTCGTACCATTACTCGCTGCTGTCTTCCTGACAAGTATTCCCTGATCCATTGCAGTGCCTTCCCTGTTATTCCTGCTTGGTCCTCCAGTTTTTGCACTAATCTCTTGTGTGGTACTGTGTCAAACGCCTTCTTGCAGTCTAAGAAAATGCAATCCACCCACCCCTCTCTCTCTTCTCTTACTGCTGTCACCATGTCATAGAACTCCAGTAGGTTTGTGACACAGGATTTCCCGTCTCTGAAACCATGTTGTCTGCTGGTGATGAGATCATTCCTTTCTAGATGTTCCACCATTCTTCTCCTGACAATCTTTTCCATGATTTTGCATACTATAACATGTCAGTGACACTGGTCTGTAGTTTAGTGCTTCATGTCTGTCTCCTTTTTTAAAGATTGGTACCACATTTGCTGTCTCCATGCCTCAGGCAATCTCCCTGTTTCGATAGATGTATTGAATATTGTTGTTAGGGGTACACATAGCGCCTCTGCTCCCTCTCTCAGGACCCATGGAGAGATGTTATCTGGCCCCATTGCCTTTGAGGTATCTAGCTCACTCAGAAGCCTCTTCACTTCTTCCTCGGTTGTGTGTACTGTGTCCAGCACATAGTGGGTACCCCACCTCTCCGTCTTTCTGGAGCCCCTTCTGTCTCCTCTGTGAACACTTCTTTGAATCTCTTGTTGAGTTCCTCACAAACTTTACTGTCATTTCTTGTTGTCTCTCCTCCTTCCTTCCTTAGCCTGATTACCTGGTCTTTGACGGTTGTTTTCTTCTTGATGTGGCTGTAAACAGTTTTCGGGTCAGTTTTGGGTTTTTTGCTGCTATGTCGTTTTCATATTGACGTTGGGCCTCCCTTCTTATCTGTGCATATTCGTTTCTGGCTCTACTACTGCTCTTCTTATTTCCTGGGTCCTTTGTGTGTGTGTGTGTGTGTGTGTGTGTGTGTGTGTGTGTGTGTTTTGTTTTGTGTGTCTGTATGTATGTGTGTTTGTGTCTGTATGTGTGGGGTGTGTGTGTGTGTGTCTGTGTGAGTGGGTGTGTCTGTGTGTGTCTATGTGTGTGTGTGTGTCTGTGTGGTGTGTGTGTGTGTCTGTATGTGTGTGCGTGTTGTGTGTGTGTGTGTTGTGTTGTGTGTGTGTGTGTCTATGTGTGTGTGTGCGCGGTGTGTGTGTCTATGTGTGTGTGTGCGCGTGTGTGTGTCTGTGTGTGTGTATGTGTGTCTGTGTGTCTGTGTCTGTTGTGTGTGTGGTATGTGTATGTGTGTCTGTATGTGGGGTGTGTATGTGTGTGTCTGTATGTGTGTCTATGTGTATGTGTGTGTGTGTGTGTGTGTGTGTGTGTGTGTGTGTGTGTGTGTGTGTTGTGTGTGTGTCTGTATGTGTGTGTGCCTGTGTGTGTGTGTCTGTGTGTGTGTGTGTGTGTGTCTGTATGTGTGTGTTTGTATTTTGGAGTGTGTGTGCGCATGTGTGTGTGTCTGTATTTTATGTGTGTGTCTTTTATGTGTGTGTGTGTGTGTCTGTGTCTGTA
This sequence comes from Cherax quadricarinatus, assembly GCF_026875155.1. Taxonomy (NCBI): domain Eukaryota; kingdom Metazoa; phylum Arthropoda; class Malacostraca; order Decapoda; family Parastacidae; genus Cherax; species Cherax quadricarinatus. The sequence goes on along the minus strand of NC_069409.1, from coordinate 24,509,699 downwards.
TGTGTCTGCATGTCTGGGGTGTGTGTGTGTGTGTGTGTGTGTAGGGTGTGTGTGGTCTGTATGTGTGTCTGTATGTGTGTGTGTGTGTGTGTGTGTGTTTTGGTCTGTGTGTGTGTATGTGTGTGTGTGTGTATGTGTGTGTGTACCTGTATGTGTGTCTGTGTGTCTGTATGTTTTGTGTGTGTTTGTATGGTCTATATGTGTGGTTTGTATGTGTCTCTATGTGTGTTTGTGTGTGTGTGGTGTGTGTGTGTGTGTGTGTGTGTGTGTGTGTGTGTGTGTGTGTGTGTGTTTTGTCTGTGTGTGTGTGTGTGTTTGAAATTTTGTGTGTGCCTGTGTGTGTGTGTGTGTCTGTGTGTGTGTCTGTATGTGTGTGTCTGTATGTGTGTGTGTCTGTATGTGTGTGTGTTTGTATGTGTGTGTGCCTGTGTGTGTGTGCCTGTATGTGTGTGTGTGTGTATGCTTTGTCTGTGTGTGTGTGTCTGTATGTGTGTGTGTCTGTATGTGTGTGTGTCTGTATGTGTGGTTTCTGTCTGGAGTAATGGTTCCTGGGAACTCCCTTCTCCCTCCCATGCAACTGGTTTCAGAAGTCTCTTGCTCAGTTTTGGGCTTATCGTGTATATCCTTCAAGCTGTGCATGATGTCTGCTTCCACATCCTTCTCTTCGTCATTCCACTTTCTAACCGTCCTACGCCTCAAATATTTCGTCCTAACATCTCTGTGATTCATCTGCATCTGTGGAAAACTAGTATTTTTCCTTTTTCCTAGAAAACTGGAAACCAAGGATTAAAACTGTTACAAATGAAGGGGGGGTTGTCGGGTAGGGGGTTGTCGGGTAGGGGGTTGTCGGGTAGGGGGTTGTCGGGTAGGGGGTTGTATGCTACTAGTAGGAGTAGGTTTAACACCTAGCCTAAGCCTAGCCTAAGATTGTAGGCTAGTGAGTCGCACTTGCCTGCTGGACTTGTAACACCATGTAATATAAAGAGTACGTGATAATTCTAGTACCTAATTAATGACGGGACTTGAAACTTTATTGTGTAAATTCAGTGGCTCATCTTAGTCAGACGCGGTATTAATCCTACTCACAGTTACTTCAAAGAAAGAGGAATCTCGACATTGTGAACGTCACGCGTTTTAGTAAACTCGTTTACAATGAAGCATCCCAGGTGCGTCTACATTCATCTCAGCATGTTAGGAATCTACACAGTTAACGTAAACACCCTGGTGTTTTGTGATCTTATCTGAGGGGCAAGTTGTGGGTCGTATACCCATCATTCAGTATACATCAATCTATGTATATTTTTACTCATTCTTGTCAAAATGTCTTTACGACTTTCATATTCTGAGCTTGGGATATCTGACATTTGGCCTGGATATTTGACTGACGTATTAAGTAATTAGTCAGTGTCAGTCAGGTAAGGGCCTTTCTCAACAACATTTGTTAATTTGAATTATGCCCCCTTGTTTCCCATGATTGTGATACAATCTGTCTGCACTATCAAGTCATGTGGATATCTTGTACGTTGATATTATATCTCGTTGGGTTGTTCTGTCCTCTTAGGGCATCAAGATCATTTATTATAGGCTTTCTTTGTAAGTTTGCCTTTCATCTTTTGAGAACACTTTTGTTGATGAATGGTTCAGAGAACCGACAAGTTGATAAATTAGACACATGTACAACACTTGGGTATCTTTAATGAGGAAACGTTTCGCCACACAGTGGCTTCATCAGTCCATACAAAGGAGAATGGTGAATTATTATTATTATAATCAAGGGGGAAGCGATAAACCCGGAGGATTATACAGCGCCTGGGGGGGGGGGATGTGGAAGGCATTCAGGCTTAATTCGGGGAACAAGAATGGTGAAGAACAGGAGTTTTGATTACTTCGATTCAAGGCTGTGGTACTAATTACCTCAAGATTCTCCTTTGTATGGACTGATGAAGCCACTGTGTGGCGAAACGTTTCCTCAATAAAGATACCCAAGTGTTGCATTTGTGTCTAATTTATCAACACTTTTGTTGAAGATTTTTTATACTTAAATTCTTTTATTTGCCTGATGATGTATGGAGTCCAGGCAGGCGCTGCAAACTTTGATACGTCGTTTATAGTGTCTCTTGATTCTTTGGTGAGCTTCCTAAAAATCGCTTTCAGGTTCTCTAGACATGCATATACCGATGACACTATTATTTATATGGGCCGGTGCTTAGACCAGCCTCTGACCTGTCAAGTCTATTTTGTCACTGGTAAATTTTTTTTTTACCTTCTGCAATATTTATTTCTTTATGCTGGCTGGGACTGAATTCTGATCATCTTTATAAACTACCTAACATCTCTCACAAGCATTTAATGCACTCACCCACTTTTACTCTCCTCATTAGTTTAATATAATCTGCAGAACTGCGAAATATGGGACTTTTTCTATCTTACAATATGTTGTCTGAGGAAAAATACTGGTCCCTGCACCTGTCACCTACCTGGAGGTTACCTGGAGGTTATTCCGGGGATCAACGCCCCCGCGGCCCGGTCCACGACCAGGCCTCCCGATGGATCAGGGCCTGATCAACTAGGCTGTTAATGCTGGCCGCACGCAGTCCAACGTACGAGCCACAGCCCGGCTGATCCGGCACTGACTTTAGGTATCTGTCCAGCTCTCTCTTGAAGGCAGCCAGGGGTTTATTGGCAATTCCCCTAATGCTTGATGGGAGGCTGTTGAACAGTTTTGGGCCCCGGACACTTATGGTGTTTTCCCTTAGTGTACCAATGCCCATCTTGCTACCTGATTCCAGACCTTCACTCTGTATCTCAATTATGTACACATACTATTCCTGTAGTGCTTTTTCTGTATCCCTTGCTTGGTCGTCTACTCTGTTAATCATTATTTGGTAGCTGTGCTTACTAGTAATGAGCATCATCATCTGGCTAGGTTTATAACTTTCAGTCGACGAACGTGTCTCAGACTCTCTCATACAATCTCAATCTTCGTTACAGTTGTATGAGCGCCAACTCGGCCGTCCGCCCGATTGTACTGATGCTGGGCATCCAGGTAGAAATATCAATACCTTTCGCATTCATTTGTTTGAACATCTATTGTGTGACGTCCCTACTCAGTCTTCCTCTTCGTCTCCTCCTTTCCCCTTCCACCATTCTCCTTCTCCCTGCATCCTTCTTTCTATCATTTCCTTTCCTATTTTAATTCTTCTTTCTCTGCTACTTACCATTATGTTTATTTTTAAATCAGCATCTTTTTCTTTCTTCCTTCTCCTTCAGATTCCCTACTTCCTTTATCATCACTAGCACTGTACTTCCTCCATCTTCCTTCTCGACCACCTTCCCTTGTCTTCTTCCTCTGCTGCCTAATTCACTCTTCCTCTCTCTCTCTTCCCTGCTCTCGCTGCCTCTTTTCTATCTCGTCAACAATAGCTCACCAACGGTTGACAATACCCAAGCAACGTGCCACACAACTAGTCATTCATTGATCCCATTACAAGTCCTCAGTCCAGGTAATGGATATATAGTAAATACCTAGCTGGGTTGTTCCACTAACTTCTTGCGTTTCTTGTATTTCTGTCTCACGAATTCTTACATGTTTAAATAAATTTGCTAATTTATTTTCTCTGACTTTAGTAGTTCTTCATATTTTGGGTGTATTATTATATTCAAGGGGAAGCGCTAAAGTAATAGGGGTCGTACAGCGCCTGGATATGGAAGACAATCATTTCTGATGCACTGAAAGGGAGGGGAGCTTCAGTTCCTTGGATCATGGGACAACTGGCGTCAAAGCGCTCACTCCCCATAGACATGGAGTCTAGGAGTCGCTGTTGGTAGCCGCTGCTAGCGATCCTTTGTCCAGGTCTGTTGTATTGTTAGTTAAGGACCCACTAGCACCTGTTTAACAATTTCTTGTGATATCACAATATGCAAATCAACCACTGGGAAAAAAATAGTGATATTCCAAGTGCTTGATAATGTGATAAATCATGAAGGTACAGAATAATAATAATATGGTACAGAAGATTTAAGAGATGCATTGTTGATATAAAGGTGGCATATACGGTACATGTTGTTACGTGTGTATCACCGATTATAAGGCGAAAATCTCATCCAGCTCCTCAGAGCTGGGGCGTGTGCCCAAAATACAGCAGGCATTACCCCTTTGAACAGCCGTACTGAGCCGCTGGAACAGAAAACTAGCTGCCCAGGGATCCCTAGTTACCCTGATGAGTCTTTTTCCAAGCTCCTTAAGGAATTTAGATGCATTCTTTCCCCATGAGCCAAGAGTCTCTGAGCCTATGGGAACAAACATATAATGATGGGCACGTTCTCCATATTTTCTAGACTTTTGGGGCTCCCTGAAGCTGGCAGCTGCCCCTCCTTCCTCCCTGGTATACTGGAGATAGGTATCAGCCAAGGTAGATGCACATGTATAGTCCCACACCACCTACTTCCCACTTCTGGTTCCAGGCCTTGATAAGGGGTGATACCATCTGGATCGCTGTCTGGCTGCTATAGATACTGCATAGCTGTGCGACTCTCCTATTACAGCTGGGCCGATCGGTCTGTTGTGAGGCCTCACTTCCGATAATGTAAGTAACCTCATATGTCTTGCACTCGTTTCCCTGGATTTGGCACACAGCCATGGTACCGAATCCGTCTGCTGCTTCACTGCCACAGATCTTACACCTGATCGGCTGAAATAGTTGAGGCTATATTTCGAATGGCAATCCAATGCGGATGGTTGTGTTGGTTGAGGCGTGTGCCAAGCTGGGTTGGCGTAATACCAAATATATAATCAACGATGAGGGCTCTAACTGCCAGGAGGCGAGTCTATCCTTACCGCACAATGAGATGTTGAGGCTATATTTTCACTATTGGGAACATCCAGTCATTGTTGTAGTTGTTGGGGAGCAAGTCGGTTCATGAGCGTTATAGATTATCCAAGATCATGGCTCCGTCAATAAACTTTTGGACCTGGACTCCAATCTTGTCCCTAAGATGTTCAGGGAGAATCGCTGCTACGAACCCTCTGGAAGCAACGCATGAGGACAGAAAAGCAGGTAGCGCAATCTGTGATGACTTGCGGTCACCAATGCCTCCTAGTCTGACTGGAAGTGTAGCTTGGTTCTACTGCCCGTCTTCTAGAGTAAGGTTAAGTACTTTCGTAAAAATCTGCCTCAGGATACTGTCATATTCGTGCAATATAGGGTTATATGAAGGTGCACATCTTAGGAAATATGTCAACCTGGGCAGACTCGAGCACTTTGTGAGAAGGTACAAGGCATCGTAGGTGTCAATATTGCCTATTCTTTGTTCCATTCTCCTTAACTCTTCCAGTTTCTTCCTGAGAATTGTTTTACATGATGGTAGGATTGCTGGTGTCTTTTGTCTGTCTCATAAATATGCAAGATTACAGGCATGTCTTGCTACTTCTAAATTACACTTAGGTCACACTACACATACATATACACGTTTATTTATACACACTCATCTGAGTTTTCTTTGATTTTATCTTAATAGTTCTTGGTCTTATTACTTTTCCTTTTATATCCATGGGGAAGTGGAATAAGAATCTTTCCTCCGTAAGCCATGCGTGTTGTAAAAGTCAACTAAAATGCCGGGAACAATGGGCTAGTAACCCCTTTTCCTGTAAAGATTACTAAAAAGAATAAGAAGAAAAATTGTCAAAGTGGGAAGTTGAATGTGCGTAGATGTTGTGGCCAATGATAAGAAAGAGATGATTGTGGATGTTATGAATGAGAAGAAACGGGAAAGCCCTTTGGCTTTAAGTGAGACAAAGCTGAAGGGGGTGGGAAGTTAAATGGAGAGGAATAAATGGATTGGGTCAGGGGTTTAAAATAGAGTTATAGCTAAAGAAGGAGTAGCAATAATGTTGAAGGATAAGCTATGGCAGGAAAAGAGGGACTACAAAATGTATAAATTCAAGGATTATGAGGGTAAAATAAAGATTGGATGTGAAAAGTGGTTTATAGTAAGCGTGTATGCACCTGGAGAAGAGAAAGTGGTAGAGAAAAGGAGAGAGATTCTGGAAATGTTGAGTGAATTTGCGTGGGGAGTTTTGAATCAAGTGTGAGAGTAATGGTGGTTGGGGATTTCAATGCTTAAGTGGTAAAAATGTTATGGAGGGAGTAAGTAGGTAAATTTGGGGGCCAGGGTAAATGTAAATGGGGAGCCTTTAATTGAGCAAATGTGTAGAAAGAAATTTGGTAATAAGTAATACATATTTTATGAAAAAGAGGTAATAAATTTTACAAGGTATGATGTAGCACGTAATGAAAGTAGTTTGTTAGATTATGTATTGGTGGATAAAGGTTAATGGGTAGGCTCCAGGATGTACATGTTTAAGAGGGGCAACTGATATATCGGATCATTATTTAGTTGTAGCTACAGTTAAAGTAAGAGGTAGATGGGAAAAGAGGAAGGTGGCAACAACAAGTAAGAGGGAGGTGAAAGTGAAATAAGCTAAGGGAGGAGGAAGTTCGGGCGAGATATAAGCGACTATTGGCAGAAAGGTGGGCTGGGTGCAAAGATGAGTAGTGGGGGAGGGGGTTGAAAAGGTTGGAATAGTTTTTTTAAAAAAGCGTATTAGAATTGGGGCAGAAGTTTGTGGTTATAGGAGGTGGGGGCAGGAGGAAAGAGGAGTGATTGGGAAGATGAAGTAAAGGGGGTTATAAAAGAAAAAGGTAGCTTACGAGAGGTTTTACAAAGCAGAAGTGTTATAAGAAGAGCAAAAGTATAGGAGAGTAAAAGAAATGTGAAGAGAGTGGGGAGAGAGTGCAAAAGGAGAGCAGATGAAAGAGTGGGAGAGGCACTGTCAAGAAAATTTGAATGAAAATAAGAAAAAATTTTGGGGTGAGTTAAACAAGTTAAGAAAGCCTAGGGAAAGAATTTGGAATTTGTCAGTTAAAAACAGAGTAGGGAGTTAGTAGATGGGAGAGGAGGTATTAGGTAGAAGGCGAGAATATTTTGAGGAACTTTTAAATGTTGAGGAAGAAAGGGGGGCGGTAATTTCATGCACTGGCCAGGAGGGATACCATCTTTAGGAGTGAAGAAGAGCAGAATGTAAGTGTGGTGGAGGTACGTGAGGCATTACGTAGAATGAAAGGGGTAAAGCAGCTGGAACTGATGGGGTCATGACAGAAAAGTTAAAAGCAGGGGGGGGTAAAAATGTTGGAGTGGTTGGTACTTTTGTTTAATAAATGTATGAAGAGGGGAAAGTACCTAGGGATTGGCGGACAGCATTATAGTCCCTATAAAAAGGGAAGGGGACAAAAGAGATTGTAAAAATTATAGAAGAATAAGTTTACCGAGTATACCAGGAAAAGTATAGGGTAGGGTTATAATTGATTAGAATTAAAAGGTAAGACAGAATGTAGGATTGCGGATGAGCAAGGAGGCTTCAGTTGGTAGGGGATGTGTAGATCAAGTGTTTACCTTGAAGCATATATGTGAACAGTATTTAGATAAACGTAGAGAATTTTTATTGAATTTATGGATTTAGAAAAGGCATATGATAGAGTGGATAGAGGAGCAATGTGCAGATGTTGCAAGTATATGGGATAGGTGGTAAGTTACTAAATGCTGTAAAGAGTTTTTAAATAGGACGTGAGGCTCAGGTTAGGGTGGTAAAAGAGAGGGAGAAATACTTCCCGGTAAAAGTAGGTCTTAGACAGGGATGTGTGATGTCACCAGGGTTTTGTTTAATATATTTATAGATGGGGTTGAAAAGAAGTAAATGCTAGGGTGTTCGGGAGAGGGGTGGGTTTAAAATTAGGGGGAATCAAATTCAAAATGGGAATTGACACAGTTACTTTTTGCTGATGATACTGTGCTTATGGGAGATTCTAAAGAACAATTGCAAAGGTTAGGGGTTTGAGTTTAGAATGTGTGTAAAGGTAGAAAGTTGAAAGTGAACATAGAAAAGAGTAAGGGGATGAGGGTATCAAATGATTTAGATAAAGAAAAATTGGATATCAAATTTGGGGGAGAGGAGTATGGAAGAAGTGAATGTTTTCAGATACTTGGGAGTTGACGTGTCGGCGGATGGATTTATGAAGGATGAGGTTAATCATAGAATTGATGAGGGAAAAAAGGTGAGTGGTGCGTGAGGTATATGTGAGTAAAAAAACGTTATCTATGGAGGCAAAGAAGGGAATGTATGAAAGTATAGTAGTACCAACTCTCTTATATGGGTGTGAAACTTGGGGAGTAAATGCTGCAGCGAGGAGACGGTTGGAGGCAGTGGAGATGTCCTGTCTAAGAGCAATGTGTGGTGTAATATTAGCAGAAAATTCGGAGTGTGGAAATTAGGAGTAGGTGTGGAGTTAATTAAAGCATTAGTCAGAGGGCAGAAGAGGGTTTGAGGGGGTTTGGTCCCTTTTGAGAGAAAGGATCAAAGTAGAATGACATGGAAAAACATATAAATCTATAGGGGAAGGAAAGAGGGGTAGGGGTCGTCCTCGAAAGGGTTGGAAAGAGGGGGTAAAGGAGGTTTTGTGAGCGAGGGGCTTGGACTTCCAGCAAGCGTGCATGAGCGTGTTAGATAGGAGTGAATGGAGACGAATGATACTTGGGACCTGACGATCTGTTGGAGTGTGAGCAGGGTAATATTTAGTGAAGAGATTCAGGGAAACCGGTTATTTTCATATAGTCGGACTTGAGTCCTGGAAATGGGAAGTACAATGCCTGCACTTTTAAAGGAGGGTTTGGGATATTGGCAGTTTGGAGAGGATATGTTGTGTATCTTTATACGTATATGCTTCTAAACTGTTGTATTCTGAGCACCTCTGCAAAAGCAGTGATAATGTGCGAGTGTGGTGAAAGTGTTAAATGATGATGAATGAATTTTCTTTTTGGGGATTTTCTCTCTTATTTGGGTCACCCTACCTCGGTGGAAGACGGCCGACTTGTTGAAAAAAAATATATATATTATATATATATATATATATATATATATATATATATATATATATATATATATATATATATATATATATATATATTATATATATATATATATTATATATATATATATATATATATATTATATATATATATATATATATTATATATATTAATATATAGGTAGGTTGGTAAACAGCAACCGCTCAGGGAGGTACTACCGTCCTGCCAAGTGAGTGTACAACGAAAACCTGTAATTGTTTTACATGATGGTACGATTGCTGGTGTCTTTTGTCCGTCTCATAAACATGCAAGATTTCAGGTATGTGTTGTTACTTCTGCTTACACACTTAGGTCACACTACACATACATGTACAAGTATATATATACACACCCCTCTAGGTATTCTTCTATTTTCTTTCTAGTTCTTGTTCTTGTTTATTTTCTCTTATCTCCATGGGGAAGTGGAACAGAATTCTTCCTCCGTAAGCCATGCGTGTTGTAAGAGGCGACTAAAATGCCGGGAGCAAGGGGCTAGTAACCCCTTCTCCCGTATAAATTACTAAATTTAAGAGAAACTTTCGTTTTCCTTTTTGGGCCTCCCTGCCTTGGTGGGATAGGGCCCGGGTTTGCGCTGAAAGAAAATATATATATATATATATATATATATATATATTTATATATATATATATATATATATTATGTATATATATATATATATATATATATATATATATATATTTTACACACATACACACACATACATACACACACACACACATGAAACAGTAAACTACAGACCAGTGCCACTGACATGTATAGTATGCAAAGTCATGGAGAAGATTGTCAGGAGAAGAGTGGTGGAACACCTAGAAAGGAATGATCTCATCAACAGCAGCCAACATGGTTTCAGGTACGGGAAATCCTGTCACAAACCTACTGGAGTTCTATGACATGGTGACAGCAGTAAGACAAGAGAGGGGTGGGTGGATTGCATATTCTTGGACTGCAAGAAGGCGTTTGACACAGTTGCACACAAGAGATTAGTGCAAAAACTGGAGGACCAAGCAGGGATAACAGGGAAGGTACTACAATGGATCAGGGAATAGTTGTCAGGAAGACAGCAGCGAGTCATGGTATGTGGCGAGGTGTCAGAGTGGGCGCCTGTGACCAGCGGGGTCCCACAGGGGTCAGTCCTAGGACCAGTGCTGTTTCTGGTATTTGTGAACTACATGACGGAAGGAATAAACTCCGAGGTGTCCCTGTTTGCAGATGACGTGAAGTTGATGAGAAGAATTCATTCGATCGAAGACCAGGCAGAACTACAAAGGGATTTGGACAGGCTGCAGACTTGGTCCAGCAAGTGGCTCCTGGAGTTCAACCCCACCAAGTGCAAAGTCATGAAGATTGGGGAAGGGCAAAGAAGACCGCAGGCGGAGTACAGTCTAGGGGGCCAGAGACTACAAACCTCACTCAAGGAAAAAGATCTTGGGGTGAGTATAACACCAGGCACATCTCCTGAAGCGCACATCAACCAAATAACTGCTGCAGCATATGGGCGCCTAGCAAACCTCAGAACAGCATTCAGACATCTTAATAAGGAATCGTTCAGGACCTTGTACACCGTGTACGTTAGGCCCATATTGGAGTATGCGGCACCAGTTTGGAACCCACACCTAGCCAAGCATGTAAAGAAACTAGAGAAAGTGCAAAGGTTTGCAACAAGACTAGTCCCAGAGCTAAAGGGTATGTCCCACGAGGAGAGGTTAGGGGAAATCGACCTGACGACACTGGAGGACAGTAGAAATAGGGGGGACATGATAACGACATACAAAATACTGAGAGGAATTGACAAGGTGGACAAAGACAGGATGTTCCAGAGATGGGACACAACAACAAGGGGACACAGTTGGATGTTGAAGACACAGATGAATCACAGGGATGTTAGGAAGTATTTCTTCAGCCACAGAGTAATCAGGAAGTGGAACATTTTGGGAAGCGATGTAGTGGAGGCAGGATCCATACATAGCTTTAAGCAGAGGTATGATAAAGCTCACGGTTCAGGGAGAGTGACCTAGTAGCGACCAGCCAAAAGGCGGGGTCAGGAGCTAGGACTCGATCCATGCAACCTCAACTAGGTGAGTACAACTGAGTACACACACACACACACACACACAACTGCTGCAGCATATGGACGCCTGGCAAACCTGAGAACAGCGTTCCGATACCTTAGCAAGGAATCGTTCAAGACACTGTACACCGTGTACGTCAGGCCCATACTGGAGTATGCAGCACCTGTTTGGAACCCGCACTTGATCAAGCACGTCAAGAAATTAGATAAAGTGCAAAGGTTTGCGACAAGGTTAGTTCCAGAGCTAAGGGGAATGTCCTATGAAGAAAGGTTAAGGGAAATCGGCCTGACGACACTGGAGGACAGGAGGGTCAGGGGAGACATGATAACGACATATAAAATACTGCGCGGAATAGACAAGGTGGACAAAGACAGGATGTTCCAGAGATGGGACACAGAAACAAGGGGTCACAATTGGAAGTTGAAGACTCAGATGAGTCAAAGGGATGTTAGGAAGTATTTCTTCAGTCATAGAGTTGTCAGGAAGTGGAATAGCCTAGAAAGTGACGTAGTGGAGGCGGGAACCATACATAGTTTTAAGACGAGGTTTGATAAAGCTCTTGGAGCAGGGAGAGGACCTAGTAGCAACCTAGTAGCGGGGCAGGAGTTAAGACTCGACACCTGCAACCACAACTAGGTAAAATAGGTGAGTACACACCACACACACCACACACACCACACACACAAACACACACACACACCACACACCCCAACACACACACACACACACACACACACAGACGTAAGCCTTTTCGACGTTTGATACGTAACTGATGATTCGTATATAAATGTTAAGATAAAAACTGCAACATTATCAGCATTAATATCTACCTAATAAGTGAATATATTAATGTTCGAATGAGCGATTCTTGAACAATATATAATTCTTCTTCTAAGAAATTTAAAATAAGATTCTTTCATTAGTTGTGGTACACAACTTTGAAAGTTCATATGTCCTTAGATGTGAAATTATAATTCTGTGATATATTTTAATTGCAGTTTCCATTCTTAATAATATAGAGGACTGGAAGATGGCAGAGAGGGAATTATTAAAAGGGGCGGTAGGAAAGGGTTGAAGGAGAGAGGGAAAGGAAAAGGGAAGGAGGGAGAGAAAGAAATGAAAAGAAAGAAAAAAACAAAAACAAAATATGCATTGTATTTTTCAGTTTTGTTTATTGCCTCTAACCTGTCCTTCAACATCCTCGCTTTGACTCTCCTCCTTCCTCTTCCCCATTCCTTGGGCCATGGAAACAAACACCTCAGCGTGGAGAACGTTTGGTTCATATCCATAGCTTCCCGGGTAGGGTAGGGTAGGGTAAGGTAGGGTAGGGTATGGTAGGGTAGGGTAGGGTAGGGTAGGTTAGGGTAGGTTAGGGTAGGTTAGGGTAGGTTAGGGTAGGGCCGGGTGGGTTTTGGTACGGTAGAGTAGACTAGGGTTGGGTAGGTTAGGGTAGGGTAGTAGAAGAGAAACAGTGAGCAAATAGAAATATAAGGAGGGAGGAATATATGGAGAGAAAACACGAGGCGAAGAAATGTAAAAAGAGAGCAAATGAGAGAGTGGGTGAACTATTGAATACTGATGAAGATATGGAACCTGTGATTTCATGCGCTGGCCAGGGAGGTATAACACCTTTTAGGAGTGCGGAAAAGCCATATGTGTTACAATATTCCTGTGGGTCACATCCGTGAAAAAAAAAAAAACTGCAGATAAGCAGGAAACTGCAGTGCTGCTGTAACAGTGGATAAGAAAGTGTTGAGTAAAAGATACCCACACAGTGCTGAGGTTCTAATGACGATGATAGAGTAAAATTATTATTCTTCCTCTCCTCTCTTTCCGAAGCCCTCACATTCCTCTTCCTTTTTTTCTGCACCCCTTTTGTCTATGCTTCCTTCTTTCTTAAATCCCTCTTCTCCAGCCCTTACCTCCACCCACCCTCTTCTTCCTTCTTCCTCTTCTCCATCCATCCTCTCCTCCCTCCCTCCCTTTTTTCCCTCCCACTCTTTCTTCCATTCGTTCCCTCTTAGCCCTCTCCTCCCTCCCTCCTTTCCCCAACACCCATTCAACCCATACCATTATCCCCTCCTCTGAACCCCCCGCAATTTCTTAATTACAATTTCATGTTAGAGTGAGGGGATCTTTTTGTCATTCTGAGGGGAATAGGTTGCCGGGTGCTGGAAGATGAGGGGAAAAACACAATGAATAGAAAAAATGAACTGAGGCTGAATAATAAAAAAAAACTATGAATAAAAGAGCTGAATAATGACGAAGTGAAAGATAAGGAATAAAAAAAAATAATCATTTGAAGAAAATACGGAAAGGGAGAAAATATTAGTAGAAGAAACAAGTGGATTAGTGGCTGGATGTGTTTTGGTGTTGCTAAAGTGATTATTTTTATGATAAGTGACACTGACCTCAAGGCTGCGTCTCCTTCCAATAAATGTACGTGTTGTAGTGTGTTGTCACTCTTACTGTGTTGTCACTCTTACTGTGTTGTCACTCTTACTGTGTTGTCACTCTTACTGTGTTGCCACTCTTACTGTGTTGCCACTCTTACTGTGTTGCCACTCTTACTGTGTTGCCACTCTTACTGTGTTGTCACTCTTACTGTGTTGCCACTCTTACTGTGTTGCCACTCTTACTGTGTTGCCACTCTTACTGTGTTGCCACTCTTACTGTGTTGCCACTCTTACTGTGTTGTCACTCTTACTGTGTTGTCACTCTTACTGTGTTGCCACTCTTACTGTGTTGCCACTCTTACTGTGTTGCCACTCTTACTGTGTTGCCACTCTTACTGTGTTATCACTCTTACTGTGTTGTCACACTTACTGTGTTGTCACTCTTACTGTGTTGTCACTCTTACTGTGTTGCCACTCTTACTGTGTTGTCACTCTTACTGTGTTGCCACTCTTACTGTGTTGTCACTCTTACTGTGTTGTCACTCTTACTGTGTTGTCACTCTTACTGTGTTGCCACTCTTACTGTGTTGTCACTCTTACTGTGTTGTCACTCTTATTGTGTTGTCACTCTTACTGTGTTGTCACTCTTACTGTGTTGCCACTCTTACTGTGTTGCCACTCTTACTGTGTTGTCCCCTCTTACTGTGTTGTTTACTCTTACTTGTTGTCACTCTTACTGTGTTGCCACTCTTACTGTGTTTTTCACTTTACTGTGTTGTCACTCTTACTGTGTTGTCACTCTTACTGTGTTGCCACTCTTACTGTGTTGTCACTCTTACTGTGTTGTCACTCTTACTGTGTTGTCACTCTTACTGTGTTGCCACTTTTTACTGTGTTGTCACCTTACTGTGTTGCCACTCTTACTTTTGTTGTCACTCTTACTGTGTTGCCACTCTTACTGTGTTGTCACTCTTACTGTGTTGTCACTCTTACTGTGTTGTCACTCTTACTGTGTTGCGTTTTCATCTTTATTTAAAATACCTTCTTAGACATCTGGCACTTAGGGTGGGACCTGCCTGGAGCTTGCCTGGGACCTGCCTGGAGCTTGCCTGGGACCTGCCTGGAGCTTGCCTGGGACCTGCCTGGAGCTTGCCTGGGACCTGCCTGGAGCTTGCCTGGGACCTGCCTGGAGCTTGCCTGGGACCTGCCTGGAGCTTCCCTGGGACCTGCCTGGAGCTTGCCTGGGACCTGCCTGGAGCTTACCCTGGGGGCCTGCCTGGGGGCTTGCCTGGGACCTGCCTGGAGCTTGCCTGGGGGCCTGCCTGGAGCTGCCTGGGACCTGCCTGGAGCTTGCCTGGGACCCCGCCTGGAGCTTGCCTGGGACTGCCTGGAGCTTGCCTGGGACCTGCCTGGGGCTTGCCTGGGACTGCCTGGAGCTTGCCTGGGACCTGCCTGGGGCTTGCCTGGGACATGCCTGGAGCTTGCCTGGGACCTGCCTGGGGCTTGCCTGGGACCTGCCTGGGGCTTGCCTGGGACCTGCCTGGAGCTTGCCTGGGACCTGCCTGGGGCTTGCCTGGGACCTGCCTGGAGCTTGCCTGGGACCTGCCTGGAGCTTGCCTGGGACCTGCCTGGGGCTTGCCTGGGACCTGCCTGGAGCTTGCCTGGGACCTGCCCGGGGCTTTCCTGGGACAATGCCCGGGGCTTGCCTGGGACCCGCCTGGAGCTTGCCTGGGACCTGCCTGGAGCTTGCCTGGGACCTGCCTGGAGCTTGCCTGGGACCTGCCTGGGGCTTGCCTGGGACCTGCCTGGAGCTTGCCTGGGACCTGCCTGGGGCTTGCCTGGGACCTGCCTGGGGCTTGCCTGGGACCTGCCTGGAGCTTGCCTGGGACCTGCCTGGGGCTTGCCTGGGGGCCTGGGCCCGGAGCTTGCTGGGACCTGCCTGGAGCTTGCCTGGGACCTGCCTGGAGCTTGCCTGGGACCTGCCTGGAGCTTGCCTGGGACCTGCCTGGGGCTTGCCTGGGACCTGCCTGGAGCTTGCCTGGAGCTTGCCTGGGACCTGCCTGGAGCTTGCCTGGGACCTGCCTGGAGCTTGCTGGGACCCGCTGGAGCTTGCCTGGGACCTGCCTGGAGCTTGCCTGGGACCGCTGGAGCTTGCCTGGGACCTGCCTGAGGCTTGCTGGGGCCTTTTGGGGGGCCGGAGCTTGCCTGGACCCTGCCTGGGGCTTGCCTGGGACCTGCCTGGAGCTTGCCTGGGACCTGCCTGGGGCTTGCCTGGGACCTGCCTGGAGCTTGCCTGGGACCTGCCTGGGGCTTGCCTGGGACCTGCCTGGAGCTTGCCTGGGACCTGCCTGGGGCTTGCCTGGGACCTGCCTGGGGCTTGCCTGGGACCTGCCTGGAGCTTGCCTGGGACCTGCCTGGAGCTTGCCTGGGACCTGCCTGGAGCTTGCCTGGGACCTGCCTGGAGCTTGCCTTTGGGGCCTGCCTGGGGCTTGCCTGGGACCTGCCTGGGGCTTGCCTGGGACCTGCCTGGAGCTTGCATGGGACCTGCCTGGAGCTTGCCTGGGACCTGCCTGGAGCTTGCCTGGGAACTGCCTGGAGCTTGCCTGGGACCTGCCTGGAGCTTGCCTGGGACCTGCCTGGAGCTTGCCTGGGACCTGCCTGGAGCTTGCCTGGGACCTGCCTGGAGCTTGCCTGGGACCTGCCCCGGAGCTGCCTGGGACCTGCCTGGAGCTTGCCTGGGAAACCCGCATGGAGCTTGCCTGGGACCTGCCTGGAGCTTGCCTGGGACCTGCCTGGACCTTGCCCGGGGCCGGCCTGGAGCTTGCCTGGGGCCTGCATGGAGCTTGCCTGGGACCTGCCTGGAGCTTGCCTGGGACCTGCCTGGAGCTTGCCTGGGACCTGCCTGGAGCTTGCCTGGGACCTGCCTGGACCTTGGGCCCGGGACCTGCCTGGACCTTGCCTGGGACCTGCTGGACTTGCCTGGACCTGCTGGAGCTTGCCCGGGACCTGCCTGGAGCTTGCCTGGGACCTGCCTGGAGCTTGGCCTGGGACCTGCCTGGAGCTGCCTGGGACCTGCCTGGAGCTTGCCTGGGACCTGCCTGGAGCTTGCCTGGGACCTGCCTGGAGCTTGCCTGGGACCTGCCTGGAGCTTGCCTGGGGCCTGCCTGGAGCTTGCCTGGGACCTGCCTGGGGCTTGCCTGGGACCTGCCTGGACCTTGCCTGGGGCCGCCTGGAGCTTGCCTGGACCTGCCTGGAGCTTGCCCGGGACCTGCCTGGAGCTTGCCTGGGACCTGCCTGGAGCTTGCCTGGGACCTGCCTGGAGCTTGCCTGGGACCTGCCTGGAGCTTGCCTGGGGCCTGCCTGGAGCTTGCCTGGGACCTGCCTGGAGCTTGCCTGGGACCTGCCTGGAGCTTGCCTGGGACCTGCCTGGAGCTTGCCTGGGACCTGCCTGGACCTTGCTTTGGGGCCTGCCTGGACCTTGCCTGGGACCTGCCTGGAGCTTGCCTGGGACCTGCCTGGAGCTTGCCTGGGACCTGCCTGGAGCTTGCCTGGGACCTGCCTGGAGCTTGCCTGGGACCTGCCTGGAGCTTGCCTGGGACCTGCCTGGAGCTTGCCTGGGGCCTGCCTGGAGCTTGCCTGGGACCTGCCTGGAGCTTGCCTGGACCTGCCTGGGGCTTTTCCTGGGACCTGCCTGGAGCTTGCCTGGGACCTGCCTGGGGCTTGCCTGGGACCTGCCTGGAGCTTGCCTGGGACCTGCCTGGTACTTGCCTGGGACCTGCCTGGAGCTTGCCTGGGACCTGCCTGGAGCTTGCCTGGGGCCTGCCTGGAGCTTGCCTGGGACCTGCCTGGAGCTTGCCTGGGGCCTGCCTGGGACCTGCCCGGAGCTTGCCTGGGACCTGCCTGGAGCTTGCCTGGGACCTGCCTGGGGCTTCCGTGGAGCTTGCCTGGGACCTGCCTGGAGCTTGCCTGGGACCTGCCTGGAGCTTGCCTGGGACCTGCCTGGAGCTTGCCTGGGGCCTGCCTGGAGCTTGCCTGGGACCTGCCTGGAGCTTGCCTGGGACCTGCCTGGAGCTTGCCTGGGACCTGCCTGGGGCTTGCCTGGGACCTGCATGGGGCTTGCCTGGGACCTGCCTGGGGCTTGCCTGGGACCTGCCTGGGGCTTGCCTGGGACCTGCCTGGAGCTTGCCTGGGACCTGCCTGGGGCTTGCCTGGGACCTGCCTGGAGCTTGCCTGGGACCTGCCTGGAGCTTGCCTGGGGCCTGCCTGGAGCTTGCCTGGGACCTGCCTGGAGCTTGCCTGGGACCTGCCTGGAGCTTGCCTAGGACCTGCCTGGAGCTTGCCTGGGACCTGCCTGGAGCTTGCCTGGGACCTGCCTGGAGTTGCCTGGGACCTGCCTGGAGCTTGCCTGGGATCTGCCTGGAGCTTGCCTGGGACCTGCCTGGAGCTTGCCTGGGACCTGCCTGGAGCTTGCCTGGGACCTGCCTGGGGCTTGCCTGGGACCTGCCGGGGCTTGCCTGGGACCTGCCTGGGGCTTGCCTGGGACCTGCCTGGGGCTTGCCTGGGACCTGCCTGGAGCTTGCCTGGGACCTGCCTGGGGCTTGCCTGGGACCTGCCTGGGGCTTGCCTGGGACCTGCCTGGGGCTTGCCTGGGACCTGCCTGGGGCTTTCCTGGAGCTTGCCTGGGACCTGCCTGGGGCTTGCCTGGGACCTGCCTGGGGCTTGCCTGGGACCTGCCTAGAGCTTTCCTGGGACCTGCCTGGGGCTTGCCTGGGACCTGCCTGGGGCTTGCGTGGAGCTTGCCTGGGACCTGCCTGGAGCTTGCCTGGGACCTGCCTGGAGCTTGCCTGGGACCTGCCTGGAGCTTGCCTGGGACCTGCCTGGAGCTTGCCTGGGACCTGCCTGGAGCTTGCCTGGGACCTGCCTGGAGCTTGCCTGGGACCTGCCTGGAGCTTGCCTGGGACCTGCCTGGAGCTTGCCTGGGACCTGCCTGGAGCTTGCCTGGGACCTGCCTGGGGCTTGCCTGGGGCCTGCCTGGGGCTTGCCTGGGACCTGCCTGGGGCTTGCCTGGGACCTGCCTGGAGCTTGCCTGGGACCTGCCTGGGGCTTGCCTGGGACCTGCCTGGAGCTTGCCTGGGGCCTGCCTGGAGCTTGCCTGGGACCTGCCTGGAGCTTGCCTGGGACCTGCCTGGAGCTTGCCTGGGACCTGCCTGGAGCTTGCCTGGGACCTGCCTGGAGCTTGCCTGGGACCTGCCTGGAGCTTGCCTGGGACCTGCCTGGAGCTTGCCTGGGACCTGCCTGGAGCTTGCCTGGGACCTGCCTGGAGCTTGGGCCCGGACCTGCCTGGAGCTTGCCTGGGAAACCCGCCTGGAGCTTGCCTGGGACCTGCCTGGAGCTTGCCTGGGACCTGCCTGGAGCTTGCCTGGGACCTGCCTGGAGCTTGCCTGGGACCTGCCTGGAGCTTGCCTGGGACCTGCCTGGAGCTTGCCTGGAGCTTGCCTGGGACCTGCCTGGAGCTTGCCCTTGGGACCTGCCTGGAGCTTGCCTGGGGCTTGCCTGGAGCTTGCCTGGGACCTGCCTGGAGCTTGCCTGGGGCTTGCCTGGAGCTTGCCTGGGACCTGCCTGGAGCTTGCCTGGGACCTGCCTGGAGCTTGCCTGGGGCTTGCCTGGAGCTTGCCTGGGACCTGCCTGGAGCTTGCCTGGGACCTGCCTGGGGCTTGCCTGGGACCTGCCTGGAGCTTGCCTGGGACCTGCCTGGAGCTTGCCTGGGACCTGCCTGGAGCTTGCCTGGAGCTTGCCTGGGACCTGCCTGGGGCTTGCCTGGAGCTTGCCTGGGACCTGCCTGGGGCTTGCCTGGAGCTTGCCTGGGACCTGCCTGGGGCTTGCCTGGAGCTTGCCTGGGACCTGCCTGGAGCTTGCCTGGAGGTTGCCTGGGACCTGCCTGGGACCTGCCTGGGGCTTGCCTGGAGCTTGCCTGGGCCTGCCTGGGGCTTGCCTGGAGCTTGCCTGGGACCTGCCTGGGGCTTGCCTGGAGCTTGCCTGGGACCTGCCTGGAGCTTGCCTGGGACCTGCCTGGAGCTTGCCTGGGACCTGCCTGGGGCTTGCCTGGAGCTTGCCTGGGACCTGCCTGGGGCTTGCCTGGAGCTTGCCTGGGACCTGCCTGGAGCTTGCCTGGGACCTGCCTGGGGCTTGCCTGGGGCTTGCCTGGGGCTTGCCTGGGGCTTGCCTGGGGCTTGCCTGGGACCTGCCTCGAGCTTGCCTGGGACCTGCCTCGAGCTTGCCTGGGACCTGCCTGGGGCTTGCCTGGGACCTGCCTGGGAACTGCCTGGGACCTACCTGGGGCTTGCCTGGGACCTACTTGGGACCTGCCTGGGGCTTGCCTGGGGCTTGCCTGGGACCTGCCTGGGACCTGCCTGGGACCTACTTGGGACCTGCCTGGGGCTTGCCTGGGGCTTGCCTGGGACCTGCCTGGGACCTGCCTGGGACCTACCTGGGACCTGCCTGGGGGCTTGCCTGGGACCTCTATCTTCCTTCTCCAGTCTATAATCTCTTTATTCTCTTAGGACGCACCTGTTTGGGCTGTCCTGAATTTCATATTCCATCCTCACAATACATTAGAGATTGTAGTGTAAGAGACCTAGAGCAACATTTCAGTCTCTAGAGGTTACCGTGCACTGTTGGTCACATTTTTGTGAGTGTTGCAATATGTTTGTAGCGTATTTAGTGTTTCTCGAGGCCTCCAGCGATGGCGACACTCCAGAGCACATTTGGTTATCCTGCCTGTCTTTTAAATATTCCCGCCTACCAGTTCCCCCCTCTCTCTCTCTCTCTCTCTCTCTCTCTCTCTCTTCTCTCTCTCTCTCTCTCCCCCTCTCTCTCTCTCTTCCCTCTCTCTCTTTCTCTCTCTCGCTAGCTCGTACTCTCGTTTTCTCTTGCTTTCTTGCTCTCTCTTGCTCTTGTTTATTTTTTTCTGTCCCTTGTCTTTTTTTGCTCTCTTTTTTTTAATTCCTTTCTCTTACCCTTACTCTCTCTCTCTCTCTCTCTCTCTCTCTCTCTCTCTCTCTCTCCCTCCCTCTCTCCCTCTCTCCCTCCCTCCCCCCAGCCCTGACATGGATGATGCCTGTTCATTAGTGTTGGTGATGAGTTTAAAATGGCGTCGTCCTCATCCCAATTCTCTCCTGAATATAAATGGCTATTGTCCAGAGCGAATTTTTATTTCTGTATTGGACAAAACTTTACAAGGAAGGAAGGGAGGGAAGGGAGGGAGGGAGTGAAAGAGGTAGACAGAAAGAGACAAGAAGAGAAAGAGACGAGAGAGCCTTTGATAACCACGACAGGGAAATGGAAAGAGGAGAAGGGGGGGGGGAGGGGAGAGAGAGAGAGAGAGAGGGGAGAGAAAAGGGGGAGAGAGAGAGAGAGAGAGGGGAGGGGAGAGAGAGAGGAGAGAGAAGAGAGTGAGGAAAAGAGAGAGAGAGAGGGGAGAGAGAGAGAGAGAGAGAGAGGGGAGAGAGAGAGAGTGGAGAGAGAGAGAGAGAGAGAGAGTGAGAGAGAGAGAGAGAGAGAGAGGTTTAAGGAAAAGAGAGAGAGAGAGAGAGAGAGAGTTATGGTGGCATTAAAACAACAAATGCCGACAAATTAGAGGAATAATAACATTACTTACTGAAGACATTTCTCTCGTGGTAAATTAAATACTTTTAATCCGGGTATTTGAAGTGACATTTTTTTCATTGTCAATGATATATAAAAAAAATGTTTTTTTTTTAGTTTTTATCAAACCTAACTTAAAAATTTCACCTAAGTAATTTTTTTAACTAAATTCTGATAAATATATCATAGATCAGTTTAAATTTATATAATATTTCTTAAAAAAAATTACACGTTTTTTCGTTATGTTCAAACTGATTTTCGAACATTTATAGCAATAACAAATTTTCAATCTGATTATTCGGCAAAAACATCCTTGCTCTATATACCTAACTCGTCGGTTTGGCTTGTTTGGCACGACACACATACACACCCACGCACGCGCGCGCACACAAAACACGCACGCGCGCGCGCACACAACACACACACACACACACACACACCAACACACACACCACACACACACACACACACGCACGCACGCGCGCGCACACACACACGCACGCGCGCGCGCACACACACACACACACACACACACACACACACACACACACACACACACACACACACACACACACACACGCACGCACACACACGCACGCACACACACGCACGCACGCACACACATATGCACGCACACGCACGCACACACGCACCGCGCACACACACACCACACACACACACGCACACACGCGCACCACCACACACACAACACACACACACACACACGCACGCACACACCACGCACGCACACACACACACACACACACACATGCACGCACACGCACGCACGCACGCACATACACACACATCGCACACACGCGCGCGCACAACACACACCACAACACACACACACACACACACCACACACACACACACACAACACACGCACACATTCGTCATCATTCACTCCATTACTATCTTACCAGAGGCGCACCGACACTACAGTTAAACTGCATCATATCAACACCCGTCCTTCACAGTGCAGGCACTATTTTTTTCCTCCAGGACTCAAGTCCGGCTAACCAGTTTCCCTGAGCCCTTTCACTGATGTTACTTTGCTCACACTCCAGCAGAACGTCAAGTCATAAAATCATTTGCCACCACTCGCTTCTGTCTAACACTCTCATACACGCTTGCCTGAAGTCTAACCCCCTCGCACACAAAACCTCCTTTACCCCCTCCCCTCCCTCAAACCTCTCCAAGGATGACCCCTACCCCACCTTCCTTCCACTACCGATTTATACGCCCTCTAAGTCATTCTATTTTGTTCCATCCTTTCTAAATGTCCGATCTACCTCAACAACCTTCCTCAGCCCTCTGGATAAAACTTTTATTAGCCCTGCACCTCCTCCTAATACCCAAACTAAAGATTCTTTGTATAATATTCACACCACATATTGCCCTAAGACACGATATTCCCACTGCCTTCAGCCTTCTCCTTGTTGCAACATTCACCACCCGTGCTGCACACTCAAATAAGAGCTTTGGTACCACAATACTCCCATACATTCCCTTCTTTGCTTCCATGGATAACATTTTTTGTCTTTTCATACTCCTCAGTGCACCATTCACCTTTTTACCCTCATCAATTCTATGGTTCATGTCTTTTATAGACCTCTCTGTTACCAAGTCCGATCCCAAATATCTGAATACATTCATTACCTAAATTTTTTATCCTCATCACCTTGCTCTTCCCTATGTTCACTTTTAATTTCCTTCTTTTACATACCCTCCCAAACTCATCCGCCAACCTCTGCAACTTCTCTTCAGAATCTCCCAAAAGCACAGTGTCTTTAGCAAAAAGCAACTGTGACAACTCCCACTTTATGTTAGATTCTTTATCACTTAATTCAACACCTCTTACAACCCCATCTATAAATATATTAAACAACCACGGTGACATCACGCATCCCCGTCTAAGGCCTACATTTACTGAGAAATAATCTCCCTCTCCCCTCCATACAACCTGTAATAATGTTGGCAGAATTACCGACAATATGTAAAGTAAAAGGACACAAGTGCAACTAATGTAACATTTTATTGTGGCAACGTTTCGCTCTCCAGGAGCCAACTGGAGACTCTAAGCCACAGTTCAGCATCTCAGCTAAGACAAAAATATTAGAAATATGATGCAATAAACCACCTCACCATCGATTTCCTGTTAGTTTGAGCTGAGGGTGGTTAATTAACCTTGGTATGCTAACTGAACCCCGGGTACACTCCTTGTGTATAGTGAGAATAATTAACGATGTCACACACTACACAAGGTTCCTTAGCCGAAATAGCATACCTATCGATTAAATTTGTTGTTAAAATTATTTATTGGACATAGCATAGAAAAATATAAGTTCAATAGTAGGGTAGGAAGATTCAGATCTTTTTGCCGATACAGTTACTTAATTTTAGTCTGATACCGATTCTTTTCACACCCCCTATTAAATAGTTCAACAGTCTCAGTGAGTGTTTTTCTTCATCCCACCACCTAACAATAAAATAAACTATAATTGTGTAATAAAATAAACTATACTTTTGCAATTTTTAAGAAAGGCACCGTATTTAGTGCACCATTATGGCCCTGGTATGAGATGGAGGATGATAATCAAGTTAGTTTCTGGATTAATTGTGGTTGTTGCTAGTGAACACTAGATGCATTTTAACTAAACATAGTTTCAAAGCAGTTGACACTAAACAGGCAGGTTCTTCAACTACCTCATCCACAACTGAGATAGACTGGAATCTGTGCATAATTTGTCAAAATAAAACAGAACCCCTGACATGCTATTCGCAGTCCAAATAAAAATGACGGACCTAGGGTGTATAGTTCAGTGGCAGAGAATCTGATCAAATTTACGCAGCTTTGATAACCTCCAAGAAAACTCCAGCTGGAAATAATAAGTATTTCGTCAAGTATCACTATACATACAAGCTCAGGTACAACACTATTAAACTTTTATGTCCTGAAAAGTGAATAATCGAGACAGGAGGTGAAAGCAATGATGTACCAGTTTCAAGCAACTGTACCAGTTAATTCACTTTCATCAAGCCAGGGAAACAGTCCAAAGTTTGCCGTTTATGGGCGGGCCGGGGGACAGACATCTCCAGGGGAGAAACAAATTTCAAGTGGCCCATCAAATGCAGGAGTGCCCAACCCATCTAAAAACCCCAAAAACTACGGGGAACCGGTGCGGGGAAAACCCGGCGCTCTTGAAGCTACACATCGCACTGAACACTTGATTGACTGTTCAAAGGGCAACAAGGGTTCAACCTGATTTGAAAAAAGCAACCATAGATAAAAGAAAACTGGAGATGTCGCGCTCGTAGCCTCCATATTTAAGGAGACAAGACCAAAAAGAAAAAGGCTACAGTGTTCAAGCTGCTGGTTTCCACCCACCCTTTTTCCACCTGGAAAACTGAAGGGGAAAAGACTCCTGGCATTTTTCTTGACAGCGGGCACAGGAAAGGGGGGAGACTTTTTGGGGGCATATGAGGAAATGGGGGCTCTCACTGAACTCTTGTTTTTTAACCTGACGGGACGCAGTCCACATGTTTACACTTTACGGTTTTGCCACATGTCCGGAAAAGTAAAACCCTTCGGGTAAATTCCCGAGAGCTACCAAGGGAAGAATTTTTTGCCCTTAAAGAGTTGTTTTTTAGGGGGTCACAGCATCGACATAAAATGACCGTTCCCCTTTGTAGCTAAATCCCTCTAAAATTTTAATTCAACGCGTCAAACATTGGTAGATGGATACATACAAAACTGCATATTAGACCCGGCATTCAAGGGTGCAGAAATTAATAGGCTGGGGCAATTCAGCCAGATGCAAACCGTCTCTTTTGGGAACTGGCAAAGAACTTGGAACTTTCGTCGGTCTAGATTTGAAAAAGCACAGAACTCCCAATTATTGTCACCTTTGATAGGACCGCACGTTTTTTATCACCCTGACATGGTAAAAAACTTCCTGAACAATCTGAGCCTCAAAGTTTGACAAAGCCTACCAACTCCCTTATCACAAAGGATGTCCCCGATGTCTGCACCCCTTTCGCGGGGTTTCTTGTGCTGCTTCGACAAAATCCACAACACATGCAAGAAAAAAAAAAAAAAAAAAAAAAGTGTGCAGCTTTTCCCCCAGTGAAACTATTTGGGGGATCAAAAACCGATACAAACACTGAACCCCTCCCCAACCAGCTGGCGCTGGATCAAGAAAAATAACAAGTTGTACAAGGTCGCCAGAGGAAAACCTCACCTGTTATGAACTCGTGTCATGCAAATGCGGGAAAGGGGGATGTGCAAAATGGGGTTCTACCTTTTTTCCCGGGGCCCACATTTTTCAGTGGGTCAGACACGAAACACTTTTTTATAGTTCTAAGAAAAGTAAAAATTATAATTTAACAACAACAAATGTTTTTTACCAAAGAATATATAAACGCTTTTAAAATAAATTTGGTTTGTAATGGGGAAATCAAGCAACAACTTTCATTCAATCCGACATGACATCCTTGTGTTGCTGGGGGAATAAAGCTAAAGGGTACCATTGAACCAAAAAATAAATAATTCTTACTAGAAAGACAAGATAGGAAAAAAACCAACAACATCCCCAAAATTGTTTTAAATTCGGTTCCCCTCTTTCATTTACATATTTTAATATCGCAAAACATAAGACAAAATTTTTTAACAAAATAATAAGTTTGATTTGCAAACCACTGAAATCTAGTAAACAAATGCGGGGAAAAAATTATTAATTTGCTATAGCTAATTTTTTAAGGCGCCAGAAAGTTTTCCAAAACAAAGTGTTTTTTTTTTGTGTATTAAAAAGGTTTGCCTTTTTCATTTTTCGGTAAAATGTTTGGAAAAAAAAATTGACGTTGCTTTTCAATTTTAAACTATTCGCGTTTTCGTTTTTTCACTTTAAACTATTTATCCCA
This sequence comes from Cherax quadricarinatus, assembly GCF_026875155.1. Lineage (NCBI taxonomy): Eukaryota > Metazoa > Arthropoda > Malacostraca > Decapoda > Parastacidae > Cherax > Cherax quadricarinatus. The sequence goes on along the minus strand of NC_069409.1, from coordinate 24,483,685 downwards.
ACACTTTTTTTTTTTCACTTTAATGTATTGATCCCAAAAACCTTTTTTTTTTTTTCTTAATCATTTTATCCCAACACTTTTTTTTTTTTCACTTTAAAGCTATTGTCCCAACACGTTTTTTTTTTTTTCACTTTTTTGCTATTTACCCAAATTTTTTTTTTTTTTCACTTTTAATGCTTTTATCCCAACACGTTTTTTTTTTCACTTTAATGATTGTCCCAACACTTTTTTTTTTCACTTTAAGCATTGATCCCAACACGTTTTTTTTTTTTTTTACTTTAAAGCATTGACCCCAAAAACTTTTTTTTTTTTTTTACTTTTTCTATTGATCCCAACAAGTTTTTTTTTACTTTAATCATTTATCCCCAACACGTTTTTTTTTTACTTTAAAGCTATTTCCCAACACGTTTTTTTTTTTTCACTTTTAAACTATTTACCCCAAAATTTTTTTTTTTTTTACTTTAAGCTATTGATCCCAAAACCCCTTTTTTTTTTCACTTTAATGCTATTGATCCCAACACGTTTTTTTTTTCACTTTAATGCTATTGATCCCAACACTTTTTTTTTTCACTTTAATGCTATTGATCCCAACACGTTTTTTTTTTTTCACTTTAATGCTATTGATCCCAACACTTTTTTTTTTTCACTTTAATGCATTGTCCCCAAAACGTTTTTTTTTTTCCTTTAAAGCTATGTCCCAACCGTTTTTTTTTTTTACTTTATTGTATTGATCCCAACCTTTTTTTTTTCACTTTAATGCCCATTTACCCAACCGTTTTATTTCTTTACTTTTTTTTGCTATTGATCCCAACACGTTTTGTTCAATAAGCAGTCCATGAAAACTTTCCTTCATTTAAAAACCGAGGGGCCCAAAAAAAATCCCCTTCCTTTTACGCTGGAGTCCTAAAAAAGCACTTCCTTTCATTGCTGGAGGTTCAAAACGTCCACTTCCTTCATTGCTGGAGGCCAAAACGCCCCTTTCCCTTTTATTGCGGGGGGTCCAAAAGTCCGTTTTTTTCTTTTCTGGATCCTAAAACGCCCCCCTTTTCATTTCTGGAGGTCCTAAAAAGTCCCTTTCCTTTCATTCATGGGAAGTCCTAAAACGCCCCCCTTTTATTGCGGGGGTCCTAAAACGTCCGCTTCCTTTCATTTCGGGGGTCCTAAAACTCCCTTCCTTTCATTGCTGGAGGGGCCAAAACGTCACTTCCTTCATTGCGGAGGTCCAAAACCCATTCCCTTTTATTGCAGGTCCTAAAAAGTCCCCTTCCTTTTTATTGCTGGAGGTCCTAAAACGTCCGCTTCCTTTCATTGCTGGAGGTCCTAAAACGTCCCCTTCCTTTCATTGCTGGAGGTCCTAAAACGTCCACTTCCTTTCATTCATGGAAGTCCTAAAACGTCCCCTTCCTTTCATTGCTGGAGGTCCTAAAACGTCCGCTTCCTTTCATTGCTGGAGGTCCTAAAACGTCCCCTTCCTTTCATTGCTGGAGGTCGTAAAACGTCCGCTTCCTTTCATTGCTGGAGGTCCTAAAACGTCCGCTTCCTTTCATTGCTGGAGGTCCTAAAACGTCCGCTTCCTTTCATTGCTGGAGGTCCTAAAACGTCCCCTTCCTTTCATTGCTGGAGGTCCTAAAACGTCCGCTTCCTTTCATTGCTGGAGGTCCTAAAACGTCCGCTTCCTTTCATTGCTGGAGGTCCTAAAACGTCCGCTTCCTTTCATTGCTGGAGGTCCTAAAACGTCCGCTTCCTTTCATTGCTGGAGGTCCTAAAACGTCCGCTTCCTTTCATTGCTGGAGGTCCTAAAACGTCCGCTTCCTTTCATTGCTGGAGGTCCTAAAACGTCCGCTTCCTTTCATTGCTGGAGGTCCTAAAACGTCCGCTTCCTTTCATTGCTGGAGGTCCTAAAACGTCCACTTCCTTTCATTGCTGGATTTCCCAACACGTTTCCATCCTCATAAAATGTGGACAAACCCAACATAATCCTCTTTATAATTCTGATCGACCCAACACGTTTCCTTCCATAGAAGCTGGTGGTACCAGGCTATGTATCGCACATCCCGGAGCGCCAGGCTGGTGGTACCAGGCTGTGTATCGCACATCCCGGAGCGCCAGGCTGGTGGTACCAGGCTGTGCATCGCACATTCCGGAGCGCCAGGCTGGTGGTACCAGCCTGTGTATCGCTCATTCCGGAGTGACAGGCTGGTGGTACCAGGCTGTGTATCGCACATCCCGGAGCGCCAGGCTGGTGGTACCAGGCTGTGCATCGCACATCCCGGAGCGCCAGGCTGGTGGTACCAGGCTGTGTATCGCACATCCCGGAGCGTCAGGCTGGTGGTACCAGGCTGTGCATCGCACATCCCGGAGCGCCAGGCTGGTCGTATCAGGTTGTGCATCGCGCATCTCGGAGCGCCAGGCTGGTGGTGCCAGGCTGTGTATCGCACATTCCGGAGCGCCAGGCTGGTGGTACCAGGCTGTGTATCGCACATCCCGGAGCGCCAGGCTCGTGGTACCAGGCTGTGTATCGCACATTCCGGAGCGCCAGCTGGCTGGTGGTACCAGGCTGTGCATCGCACATCCCGGAGCGCCAGGCTGGTGGTACCAAGCTGTGTATCGCACATCCCAGAACGCCAAGCTGGTGGTACCAAACTGTGTATCGCATTTCCCAGAGCGCCAGGCTGGTGGTACCAAACTGTGTATCGCACATCCCAGAGCGCCACGCTGGTGGTACCAAGCTGTGTATCGCACATCCCAGAGCGCCAGGCTGGTGGTACCAAGCTGTGTATCACAGATCCCAGAGCGCCAGGTTGGTGGTACCAAGCTGTGTATCACACATCCCAGAGCTCCAGGCTGGTGGTACCAAGCTGTGTATCATAGATCCCAGAGTGCCAGGCTGGTGGTACCAAGCTGTGTATCACACATCCCAGAGCGCCAGACTGGTGGTACCAAGCTTTGTATCACACATCCCAGAGCGCCAGGCTGGTGGTACCAAGCTGTGTATCACACATTCCAGAGCTCCAGGCTGGTGGTACCAAGCTGTGTATCGCACATCCCAGAGCGCCAGGCTGGTGGTACAAAGCTGTGTATCACACATCCCAGAGCGCCAGGCTGGTGGTACCAAGCTGTGTATCACACATCCCAGAGCTCCAGGCTGGTGGTACCAAGCTGTGTATCACACATCCCAGAGCGCCAGGCTGGTGGTACCAAGCTGTGTATCACACATTCCAGAGCTCCAGGCTGGTGGTACCAAGCTGTTTATCACACATCCCAGAGCGCCAGGCTGGTGGTACCAAGCTGTGTATCAGACATCCCAGAGAGCCAGGCTGGTGGTACCAAGCTGTGTATCACACATTCCAGAGCTCCAGGCTGGTGGTACCAAGCTGTGTATCACACATTCCAGAGCTCCTGGCTGGTGGTACCAAGCTGTGTATCGCACATCCCAGAGCGCCAGGTTGGTGGTACCAAGCTGTGTATCACACATTCCAGAGCTCCAGGCTGGTGGTACCAAGCTGTGTATCACACATCCCAGAGCGCCAGGCTGGTGGTACCAAGCTGTGTATCACACATCCCAGAGCTTCAGGCTGGTGGTACCAAGCTGTGTATCACACATCCCAGAGCTTCAGGCTGGTGGTACCAAGCTGTGTATCACACATCCCAGAGCGCCAGGCTGGTGGTACCAAGCTGTTTATCACACATTCCAGAGCTCCAGGCTGGTAGTACCAAGCTGTGTATCACACATCCCAGAGCGCCAGGCTGGTGGTACCAAGCTGTTTATCACACATCCCAGAGCGCCAGGCTGGTGGTACCAAGTTGTGTATCACACATTCCAGAGCTCCAGGCTGGTGGTACCAAGCTGTGTATCGCACATCTCAGAGCGCCAGGCTGGTGGTACAAAGCTGTGTATCACACATCCCAGAGCGCCAGGCTGGTGGTACCAAGCTGTGTATCACACATCCCAGAGCTCCAGGCTGGTGGTACCAAGCTGTGTATCACACATCCCAGAGCGCCAGGCTGGTGGTACCAGGCTGTGTATCACACATTCCAGAGCTCCAGGCTGGTGGTACCAAGCTGTTTATCACACATCCCAGAGCGCCAGGCTGGTGGTACCAAGCTGTGTATCACACATCCCAGAGAGCCAGGCTGGTGGTACCAAGCTGTGTATCACACATCCCAGAGAGCCAGGCTGGTGGTACCAAGCTGTGTATCACACATTCCAGAGCTCCAGGCTGGTGGTACCAAGCTGTGTATCACACATCCCAGAGCTTCAGGCTGGTGGTACCAAGCTGTGTATCACACATCCCAGAGCGCCAGGCTGGTGGTACCAAGCTGTGTATCACACATTCCAGAGCTCCAGGCTGGTAGTACTAAGCTGTGTATCACACATCCCAGAGCGCCAGGCTGGTGGTACCAAGCTGTTTATCACACATCCCAGAGCGCCAGGCTGGTGGTACCAAGTTGTGTATCACACATTCCAGAGCTCCAGGCTGGTGGTACCAAGCTGTGTATCACACATCCCAGAGCTTCAGGCTGGTGGTACCAAGCTGTGTATCACACATCCCAGAGCTTCAGGCTGGTGGTACCAAGCTGTGTATCACACATCCCAGAGCGCCAGGCTGGTGGTACCAAGCTGTGTATCACACATTCCAGAGCTCCAGGCTGGTAGTACCAAGCTGTGTATCACACATCCCAGAGCGCCAGGCTGGTGGTACCAAGCTGTTTATCACACATCCCAGAGCGCCAGGCTGGTGGTACCAAGTTGTGTATCACACATTCCAGAGCTCCAGGCTGGTGGTACCAAGCTGTGTATCGCACATCTCAGAGCGCCAGGCTGGTGGTACAAAGCTGTGTATCACACATCCCAGAGCGCCAGGCTGGTGGTACCAAGCTGTGTATCACATCCCAGAGCTCCAGGCTGGTGGTACCAAGCTGTGTATCACACATCCCAGAGCGCCAGGCTGGTGGTACCAGGCTGTGTATCACACATTCCAGAGCTCCAGGCTGGTGGTACCAAGCTGTTTATCACACATCCCAGAGCGCCAGGCTGGTGGTACCAAGCTGTGTTATCACACATCCCAGAGAGCCAGGCTGGTGGTACCAAGCTGTGTATCACACATCCCAGAGAGCCAGGCTGGTGGTACCAAGCTGTGTATCACACATTCCAGAGATCCAGGCTGGTGGTACCAAGCTGTGTATCACACATCCCAGAGCGCCAGGCTGGTGGTACCAAGCTGTGTATCACACATCCCAGAGCTTCAGGCTGGTGGTACCAAGCTGTGTATCACACATCCCAGAGCGCCAGGCTGGTGGTACCAAGCTGTGTATCACACATCCCAGAGCTCCAGGCTGGTAGTACTAAGCTGTGTATCACACATCCCAGAGCGCCAGGCTGGTGGTACCAAGCTGTTTATCACACATCCCAGAGCGCCAGGCTGGTGGTACCAAGTTGTGTATCACACATTCCAGAGCTCCAGGCTGGTGGTACCAAGCTGTGTATCACACATTCCAGAGCTCCAGGCTGGTGGTACCAAGCTGTGTATCGCACATCCCAGAGCGCCAGGCTGGTGGTACTAAGATGTGTATCACACATCCCAGAGCGCCAGGCTGGTGGTACCAAGATGTGTATCACACATCCCAGAGCGCCAGGCTGGTGGTACCAAGCTGTGTATCACAGATCCCAGAGCGCCAGGCTGGTGGTACCAAGCCGTGTATCACAGATCCCAGAGCGCCAGGCTTGTGGTACCAAGCTGTGTATCACACATCCCAGAGTGCCAGGCTGGTGGTACCAAGCTGTGTATCGCACATCCCAGAGCGCCAGGCTGGTGGTACCAGGCTGTGTATCGCATATCCCGAAGCGCCAGACTGGTGGTACCAAGCTGTGTATCACACATTCCATAGCTCCAGGCTGGTGGTACCAAGCTGTGTATCACACATTCCAGAGCTCCAGGCTGGTGGTACCAAGCTGTGTATCACACATTCCAGAGCTCCAGGCTGGTGGTACCAAGCTGTGTATCACACATTCCACTGCTCCAGGCTGGTGGTAAGTTATTCTATCTCATCCTGCTGTAGGCACCGTAGGCGGAATTATTTACAAACATCATCTCGGTCGAGAGGAGTGGAGCCTGCATGCTCAGCATTAGGGTACACGTTACTTTTGCCACTGAGCTAGGTAAGATTTTGTGAAGAGATTCAGGGTAACTGGTTAGCCGGACTTGAGTCCTGGAGGTGGGAAATACAGTGCCTGTACTCTCTAGGAGGGATAGGGATATTTGCTGTTTGGAAGGATATCTGAAGTGTTGTATCTGCACGCCTTTGTCAAGTCACTGGTAGTATTAATAACGCTGAAAGTGATTCTTTTTCTGGTCTCCGTTCCTCGGTGGGAGATGGGCAGGATGTTTATATATATGTCGTGCCGAATAAGTAAAACTTGCGATTTTGGCTTAAATAACACCGCTTTAACGCTTTTCTTGCCGAATAAGACAATTTCGTAAAAATCATTCTGAACTTAACGAAAAAAATATATTTCATTGTGTTTGTATATTATTAAATTATTGTAAACTTACCTGAAACATATTTAGTTGGATTAAGCTAAATTAAATTGCGCTTGTTATAATACTATTAAGTAAGTTTTTTAAGGTTATTTTAATACAAAGTTATTAATTTTTACATTACCATAAGTGAAAAAAATGTCTCTTTAAACGTATAAGAGAAAATTTTAGAAAGGACTTAATTTTAAACGAGTTCTTGCTAATTGACCAATTTTACCTATTAGGCACAATGTGTGTGTGTGTGTGTGTGTGTGTGTGTGTGTGTGTGTGTGTGTGTGTGTGTGTGTGTGTGTGTTGTGTGTGTGTGTGTGTTTGTGTGTGTGTGTATGTACGCGCGCGCGCGCAAAACAACCACAAAAGGAATTGAATGAAAACTAAGCCTTTCGTGTTGCAGCCAGCACTTCTTTAGGAGCGTGCAATGTTGCAGAAGTAATAGAGAGACCGGGCATGTGTACCCATGGTTATGTCTGCTGCCGGAAGACAGGCAGAGTGGAACGGCAGGCGGCGCGCCTAGCAGTCTGGTGCCATGTGCCGGAAGTTGAAGGCAGTATATTAAGAACCAGTAGGAACAGACAGCCAGTCTATGAGTATTGATCGTGTAGTAACGAGCGAGAGAATATATCGTTAGTGACATGTCAATTATCGCAAAAATGCCTTCTGACTTCCATACGTTTCGTTATAAAGGAACTTAAATTCTGATTTTTTACCTTTGTGGCAATAAGTTTTGGGAATTTTCTAACGCATTCGTCACCTAAATCTAAGTTATCACGCATGCAGATGATTCTTTCAGGAAATGGGAGAACATATGAGATAAGAGAGAAAAACAGGACCTCATGCAGTGTTTCTACATACTAGTCAGCATTGAACCTTATTCCTATCTCGGCCAACTCTCCCACACCGTGAAGATGAACCCGTCCCCCACATATTCCAGGTTATGTGGTCGTTCTTTGCCTTTTTCTAGATGTTGTCACAGACATATCTAGTTCGAAGAGTAAAATACATGTTATCACATTGAAATGTGATTGAGATTATTTGTGAAACATGTTATAATTTATTTCAGCCTCAGCCCACTTCCTCAAAGGGAGAGGAAGCGGGGTGCTCAGTCCTCAAATGGAAAAGGGAGGGGGTTCAGTCCTCATGGGGAGCTCAATGATTAAGCACCAGCACCCATTCCTTCTTCAGCAGAGTAACTTGCCATGGAAATCGAACATAAGGTTATGTCATCGATCCACGTAACACGACTCCAAAAGTCTATTCCTATGTCTAGGATTTCTTGTACAACGTGTAGACGAGCCTCAAGGTGTCTGTCAGCCGTTCTTATACCGCTAGCGTTCGGTGTATTCCAGCAACACGAAGACGACTTCTGACAGTCCTTAGAGTCACAGTCAAATTCAATTCATTCCTTACTTTTACTGTATTGGTGAATAAATTCGCTTCTGCAGCTTTCTTTGTACATTCGTTTTGTTCTGCTGACTTATTCTTGGGAGCTCCTGATCCGCCTCGATCATGAATATTACCCTCCCCCCTCCCGTCTGGTTAATCATGTATACAAGGTGTCTCGTGATATATCTAGATGGCGAACAATGTGTGTAGGAGAGGGGCAGCTTGTCTGCAATCCATAATATAGACGTGGCTGATGCTATCTGACACACACGCGCACACACGCACGCACGCGCACGCGCACACACACACACACACACACACACACACACACGCACACAGAGGAGCCGAGTCTCGACCCCTGCAACCACAAATAGAAGAGTACACACACACTATCAATTGTCAGGTCATCACCATGGACTGACATCACTTACAAATATTTTCATTCGAGTCGACTTTCCATTGTGTAACTTTTACACTCCATGGTAAGTAAGCACATATATTACAGTATCGTGCTATTTCTAATTGCTCTGTCACATATGTAAACAGGTCAGAGGTATAATGAAGCTTTAATACTGAATGTTTTGTTAGTTAATGGTTGTTCACAAGGCTGAGTTGCATATTCACCTCTAAATCTAATTTACACACTTTACACAGTTGTATGAAACTATAACAACAAGTTCGTAAACAGAAATGATTAATCCAAACCAAGAAAATAAACCGATGCTACAATACAACCATCAATATCTTAACCGTCTAATTACGTATGAGAACATAAATCTGCTTGTAAATAAATATAGAATATAATGGCAATTAATTCTGTCAACAATTCACCATCGTCGTTACACTGAGTTAATTCGTTCAGAAAAGGAGTCTGTTTACTGTCTGAGTTGCCAGATATCACTCCTGACCACCACATAGTGGGAATCTTTCTTCCCGAACAATACATGGGTGTGTAATAGTTAAATATGGAAGTAGATTTATGATGTAGATTACAACAACCACTACTACTATTTCTACTTTTACTTGACTCAAGAAATCGTAATGACACGATTGCAAATAAACCATACCCCCGGCCGGGATTAAACCCGCGGTCATAGAGTCTCAAAACTCCAGCCCGTCGCGTTAGCCACTAGACCAGCTAGCCACAATAAGATTCATCCAACTAGGTATATTTCTACACCATAGGAAAGTTAGCACAGGCACCTCTGTGACTAGCTGGTCTAGTGGCTAACGCGACGGGCTGGAGTTTTGAGACTATGACCGCGGGTTCAATCCCGGCCGGGGGTATGGTCTACTTTTACTTCTGTTATCAACATTGTGTCCTGAGCAGTTCACGATCAGCAGGTCGTCCAGGAGTAGTTCCCGAACTGACGTTACTTTTACGGTTATCACAGCCAGACACAGCACAGTCTCCTCGGCTACTTCATTGTATCTAGTCAGCAATGTGAACTCATGAAACTATGTTGAGAACAAAACGTGTATAACATACCGTTGCACTGCATCAAGTGTCTTTCGCTTTGATCGCAATACCTGCCGTCCAACAGCTCTTGTATTATATATAGTTAAATCCTGTATTTAAAAAGGTATTTTCTAACTAACTGATTATAAAAAAATAACGTCATTAGCCTTCTAAAGTTAAGAGGAAAGCCTGTTCCACTGTTGTCAGATTGTAAAAGAAAAACATTACCCAAATGTGTTTTGCGCTTCTTGTCTCGTTCATGCTATTATTTTTACACTTCAAATACTTTGTGCTCAAGCGTCAATTTTAGTTTAATTTAAAGGTATGAATGAGATCTCGTAACCTTCGTTTCATAAGTGAGAACATATCAAGTACTTTGAGCCTTTGTACGATTAGTTCCTTTGTGAAGATAAGAGTTGTTGTCCTCTATACGCATTGTGGCTTATCTCAGTTTTTTCATATAAATGGAACTCAAAACTGATTACCATGTGAAAGGTAATATGTCTCTTTCTAGTTAACATCTTCGTAACTTTTCCTTAGTGCAATGTACCTTGGGCATACTTCTAGTGCCACAGAGTTAATCTTTCTAGACACTGGTTTGGGTACCTCTTATTCAAAATATTTTTCTAGTATATTTTATTAACGACACCATTTATATGATCCCAGTTTATGTTCTTGTTGTTATAGTTGAATTTAGTGAAAGCATCCTCATGACTGTTTACATTTTGCTGGTCAGGACCTGTGTATTCAAGTCTGAACTTTGATAAGGTTGTGATTTAACTTTACTGCCTTCGATACAGTATTTCGTACCAGATGATCATTATTCGTGAAAATAAGGTCAACAGTATTTTCCTGTTTAGTTGGCATAAGACGAATTTATTACAACGGCTCAACAGCTCATTTGTGTACGTTAATCTGAGCTACCTTCTGGAATTATCTCTGCTATTATAGTATTTCTTATGTTCATTTGTTTTAAATATCTTAACTTTAAATCGCCAAGGAATAAGATATTTGCGGATGGGGGTTGGAAGATTTTCCTGACAGTATCCAATTTTCAGTAGTTGCTCCTTGAACTTCTGCGAAGTTATATCTGGCGGCGTATATACAACCACAATGATCAGGTTTTGGTTTTCACTTGTTAATGATAAATCATCATCTAAATCATTTACTGTGTTGAGTAACTATGAGCAAATGAGTGACTTCTTGGCATACAAGTCATCATCATCCCCCATCCCCGTTTGTTGCCTGTTCCTACGGTTGCATCTAAACAAGTTGTGCCCCGATATCCATATTTCGTCGTCAAAGTATTCTTTTATGTGGGTATCATTGAAAGCTGCAGCACTGTATTTGACTCCGCAGGGAATCCACCAAAAAAGGTATTTTGCTGGTTGATGGTTTAAAGGCAGTGTATATTTGCAAAAACAAATGATGATATCTTACCTGTTTGTTTTGTAGAATTGTAGGCATTATTATTTGTAATTCTGGAGTGGAGGCCAATGATCGTGTCACCAGTCCGACAAAGTTCTGAAGTGGTGGAATATTTTTGTAATTTATTGTCATTTTTTCTGCTTCCTGGCACTGAAAAATATCTTGCTACTGAGTGGTTGTAACTACCATAGTTAGTTTCCCATGATTTGTGGGGCTTGAACATCCTACTGCTCTCTTTCATATGAATAAAGGGCAGTGTGTACTTTAGTATCTTTTCGCGTGTAGTGAAGTATAATACTGTAAATACATTTCAGGGAAGAAGAGTTTGCAGGAGGCAGAACGACACACTCCTCTCGTCTGGAGTTCACTGCATATTTCTGGTCAAAATTATTCACCCCATTCGTTTTTCTGGACATTCCATGTCTATCGATAACCAAAGCATAAAATGTGCACATCTCTGCACAGGTGATGTGGATAACAAAAAAATTATATAATGAAAGACTAGATATCAAATTGAAGGGAGGGACTATGGAGGAAGTGAATGTATTCAGATATGTGGAAGTAGACTTGTCAGACGATGGGTCTATGAAAGACGAGCTGAACCATAGAATGGATGAGAGGAAAAAGGTGAGTGCGGTCTGAGGAGAAAAAGAAGCAGAGAGTATAGTGGAACCAACGCTCTTACATGGGTGTGAATCATGTGTGATAAATGTTGCAACAAGGAGAAAGCTGGAGGCTGTGGAGATGTCGTGTTTTAGGGCAATGTCCAGTGTGAATATAATGCAGAGAATCCGTAGCTTGGCGATTAGGAGGTGCGGGGTTTCTGAAAGTATTATCCAGAGGGCAGAGGAAAGGTTGATGAGGTGGGTTGGACATTGAGAGGCTGGAAAAAAATAAGATGACTTGGAGGGCATTACAAGTCTATATTGGAAGAAAGGCGGGGTAGAGGTCATTGTAGTAAAGGTTGGAGGGAGGTGGTAAAGGAGGTTTTGTGTACGAGGGGGCATGAACTTCCAGCAAGCTTGCGTGAGCGTATTAGATAGGAGAGAGTGGAGACTTGACATGCTGTTGGAGTGTAAGCAAAGTAACATTTATGAAGGGATTCAAGGAAACCAGTTATCCAGACTTGAGTGCCTGCACTCTGAAGGAGGGGTGTTGATATGTTGCATTTTTTTTTTTAACTGTGGGGTTGGCACGCCTCTGGCAAGACTGTGATGGAGTGAGTAATGATGAAAGTTTTTTCCTCTTTTTCGAGTCACACTGCCTTGGTGGGAAACGGCCGACTTGTTAATGGAAAAAAACTGTTATCTGTTTGCTGAAGTTTTTGAGGGCTTGGTTTTCTGCTGGTGTACTTTTTACATCTGCACCAGCCCCCTCTTTAGTAACAGCATCAGAAGCGGCAACATCACCAGCTGTTTCCAGAATTGTTCCAACATTGTCTTCAGTGGCATCATGTGAACCAGCAACTGTCCCAGCTGCAGCAATATTTTGTATTTCTAACGCTGTGTCCTCTCCTTCAGCAACACCAGCTGACGCATTATTTCGCCATTTCTAGATTTGCATCAGCACCATCTTCGAAAACAGCACCAGACCCAGCAACTGAACTAGTGAAGCACTTTCCCTTAGCTACACTAGTGAAACACTTTTCACTAATCCTTACTTGCAGTGTTCTGCACTTGTTTTTCTCTCTTCAGTTATAGTCCTGGTACACCTATGCTATGTTGCAGATGTTTATTTTCTGCTTGTTATGAGTGTTTCTAACCCCAGATACCCGTGTTATTCTGCCTCTGTGCGCCATCTAGTATTTCTCTTATTTCTCTACTCTTCCAACTTTTATAAAGATCTGGTAACTTCTTCAGAAAGGATTTTTTTGCGTGTTACTCTCATTTACTATTTGTGTGTCGCTTTCCTCACCGTCTCTTGTCTATCATTCAGATAAAAATACAATTCCCTGTTTTAATATCATTATTGGAGTACATGGAGATAGCGACACGACACGATTCATGTCAGAAAGCAGTGTACTCCACTCGTAGTTCGTTTAAATTCATCATTATACTGTAGGCAGGTTTTAATCATGACTGATACTTTTTCAATGATTGGATTCAGTGAATCATATTAATACAATTTAACTGACAAAATTAGGCTAGCAGTTCATCCTATCGTGGCTCATGGAGACGTCTAGAGGCTTTCACTTGGAGAGCTTTTAGTGACGTCTGGCAGCTTTCACTTGGAGAACTCTTAGTGAAGTCTGGCGGCTTTCACTTGCAGAGCTTTTAGTGACGTCTGGCGACTTTCACCTGGAGAGCTTTTAGTGACGTCTGGCGACTTTCACCTGGAGAGCTTTTAGTGACGTCTGGCGACTTTCACCCGGAGAGCTTTTAGTGTGGAGAAATTTTCTCCAGGAGGGGGGTATCTGCCCCCTTCAGCCCCTTTCAGCCCTCAGGGGCCCAGCCCCCTCAGAAGGGGCAAGCGTCTTGTTTACTGCTACAGTGAGTAATTGATCGCAGATGCAGTACGAGTATGCGACGTGGTCAAGCGACCGCTGCTCCTTGCAGTCCAGTGTTGCAGAGTGTATTTTAATAAGAGACAGTACATCTCTTACTTTAGCAGGACAATTAAGGAAAATCCTGCTCCCACTTTATTACCATAGTAAAGATAGTGGACATTGTTGTCTATGCTTAAGACAGCAAGATTTAAACATTCTGCTTTGCTTCATCGAGGAAGTGGTAAGGAAGCAAAAGTACTATGTCAGCTTTTCCTTTGTGCAAGGATAACGCCAGGATAACCAACAAAGAATGACCTGTGCGTTAGTGTGAACAAAGTGTCTCATAAAACACAATAAACACTTAAGAGAAGTGTGATCAGCTTCTTTAGTGATAAGATTGTGAATAGTAAAGACAAATCTTGTGGAACATAGTGTACTAGTGTGCGTATTCCTAGACTATGGAAGACGTGGACATCCAAGGACACTTCAGCTTCTATCAAGTCACCGATACCTGTCGAAGGTGTGAAGAACACCATAGCTCACGCTACAAGAGCAAGGTAGGTTACGAATTTCTTGTAGTACGGGGGACTGCGCAGTTCTTGAGTTGCAAGGAGTTTGTCATCAACCTATAGTCGGCAGTAAGGTGCGGACTTTTGAGTCCAAACAAGTACGTAATTTGTCAGCAATCAGTGAATGAAATATGCTGACATAACACCCCCTAGGGGTAATTTATAATCTTACAAATTATAAATCTTTACAGCCCGTTGAGAGATGACTTCGACAGCTTCTCAAGACCTCGTCTGCAAGGGCGGCTGTGCAGGCGATGAGCTGTCTTTCTAAGTTAAGTACAAACTCTTTAAACTTAGCTGGTAATGCCATTTCTCAACATTTAGTGACGTCTCGCGACTTTCACCTGGAGAGCTTTTAGTGACGTCTGGCGACTTACACCTGGAGAGCTTTTAGTGACGTCATCCAGAACAATGACAACTTCACTGCCTTTCCAACTATTTTACATGTTATTATTTACGTATCTAATAAGAAATTTCCACTGACTTAGGTTTACAGAAAAAGGTTAATATTTATCATTAAGCGCTGGAGACATCTGTTAACATGAGGCAGGTTATGTACAAGTGCCACTAGGGTTATGTACAAGTGTAACTAGGGTTATGTACAAGTGCTACTAGGGTTATGTACAAGTGCAACTAGGGTTATGTACAAGTGCCACTAGGGTTATGTACAAGTGCCACTAGGGTTATGTACAAGTGTAACTAGGGTTATGTACAAGTGCTACTAGGGTTATGTACAAGTGTAACTAGGGTTATGTACAAGTGCTACTAGTTATGTACAAGTGTAACTAGGGTTATGTACAATGCTACTTTGGGTTTTGTACAAGTGCCCCTAGGGTTTTTGTACAAGTGCCACTAGGGTTATGTACAAGTGTAACTAGGGTTATGTACAAGTGCTACTAGGGTTATGTACAAGTGCCACTAGGGTTATGTACAACTGCCACTAGGGTTATGTACAAGTGCAACTAGGGTTATGTACAAGTGCAACTAGGGTTATGTACAAGTGCAACTAGGGTTATGTACAAGTGCTACTAGGGTTATGTTTCAATGCCACTAGGGGTTTTTTACAAGTGCAACTAGGGGTTTTGTACAAGTGCTACTAGGTTATGTACAAGTGCTACTAGGGTTACGTAACAAGTCCCACTAGGGTTATGTACAATGCAACTAAGTTAGTACAATGCCACTAGGGTTTATGTACAAGTGCACTAAGGTTATGTACAAGTGCAACTAGAGTTATGTACAAGTGCTACTAGGGTTATGTACAAGTGCTACTAGGGTTATGTACAAGTGCAACTAGGGTTATGTACAAGTGCAACTAGGGTTATGTACAAGTGCTACTAGGGTTATGTACAAGTGCAACTAGGGTTATGTACAAGTGCTACTAGGGTTATGTAAAAGTGCTACTAGGGTTATGTACAAGTGCCACTAGGGTTATGTACAAGTGCAACTAGGGTTATGTACAAGTGCAACTAGGGTTATGTACAAGTGCTACTAGGGTTATGTACAAGTGCTACTAGGGTTAAAGTACAAGTGCACTAGGGTTATGTACAAGTGCTACTAGGGTTAAAGTACAAGTGCTTCTAGGGTTATGTACAAGTGCTACTAGGGTTATGTACAATCTACTAGGGGTTATGTACAATGCAACTAGGTTATGTACAAGTGCTACTAGGGTTATGTACAAGTGCTACTAGGGTTATGTACAATGCAACTAGGGTATGTAAAAGTGCTACTGGGTTATGTACAAGAGCTAATAGGGTTATGTACAAGTGCAACTAGGGTTATGTACAAGTGCAACTAGGGCTATGTACAAGTGCAACTAGGGTTATGTACAAGTGCAACTAGGGTTATGTACAATGAAAGTAGGTTAGTAACAAGTGCTACTAGGGTTATGTACAAGTTGCTTCTAGGGTTATGTACAAGTGCAACAGGGTTATGTACAAGTGCTACAGGGTTATGTACAAGTGCAACTAGGGTTATGTACAAGTGCAACAGGGTTTATTTTAACAAGTGCAACTAGGGTTATGTACAATGCTACAGGGTTATGTACAAGTGCTAAATAGGGTTATGTACAAGTGCAACTAGGGTTATGTAAAAAGTGCAACTAGGGTTATGTAAAAGTGCAACAGGTTATGTACAAGTGCAACTAGGGCTATTACAAGTGCAACTAGGGTTATAAAAAGTGCTACTAGGGTTATGTACAAGTGCAAACTAGGGTTATGTACAATGCTACAGGGTTTATGTACAAGTGCAACTAGGGTTATGTAAAAAATGCAACTAGGGGTTTTTGTACAAGTGCAACTAGGTTATGTAAAAGTGCAACTAGGTTATGTACAAGTGCAACTAGGGTTATGTACAAGTGCAACTAGGGTTATGTACAAGTGCAACTAGGGTTATGTACAAGTGCAACTAGGGTTATGTACAAGTGCAACTAGGGTTATGTACAAGTGCAACTAGGTTATGTACAAGTGCTACTAGGTTATGTACAATGCAACTAGGGTTATGTACAAGTGCAACTAGGGTTATGTACAAGTGCAACTAGGGTTATGTACAAGTGCAACTAGGGTTATGTACAAGTGCAACTAGGGTTCTGTACAAGTCCTACTAGGGTTATGTACAAGTGCAACTAGGGTTATGTACAAGTGCAACTAGGGTTATGTACAAGTGCAACTAGGGTTATGTAAAAGTGCTACTAGGGTTATGTACAAGTGCAACTAGGGTTATGTACAAGTGCAACTAGGGTTATGTAAAAGTGCTACTAGTGTTATATACAAGTGCAACTAGGGTTATGTACAAGTGCAACTAGGGTTATGTACAAGTGCAACTAGGGTTATGTACAAGTGCAACTAGGGTTATGTACAAGTCTACTAAAGGGTTTTGTACAAGTGGAACTAGGGTTATGTACAAGTGCTACTAGGGTTATGTACAAGTGCTTCTAGGGTTATGTACAAGTGCAACTAGGGTTATGTACAAGTGCAACTAGGGTTATGTACAAGTGCAACTAGGGTTATGTACAAGTGCAACTAGGGGTTAGTACAAGTGCAACTAGGGGTTTTGTACAAGTGCAACTAGGTTATGTACAAGTGCTTCTAGGGTTATGAAAAAGTGCAACTAGGGTTATGTACAAGTGCTTCTAGGGTTATGTACAAGTGCAACTAGGGTTATGTACAAGTGCAACTAGGGTTATGTACAAGAGCTAATAGGGTTATGTACAAGGACACAAGTGCCACTAGGGTTATGTACAAGTGCAACTAGGGTTATGTACAAGTGCAACTAGGGTTATATACAAGTCAACTAGGTTATGTACAAGTGCAACTAGGGTTATGTTTCAAGAGCTAATAGGGTTATGTACAAGGACACAAGTGCCACAAAGGGGTTTGTAAAAAGTGCAACAAGGGTTATGTACAAGTGCAACTAGGGTTATGTACAAGTGCCACTAGGGTTATGTACAAGTGCAACTAGGGTTATGTACAAGTGCAACTAGGGTTATGTACAAGTGCTACTAGGGTTATGTACAAGTGCTACTAGGGTTATGTACAAGTGCAACTAGGGTTATGTATAAGTGCTACTGGGGTTATGTACAAGAGCTAATAGGGTTATGTACAAGTGCAACTAGGGTTATGTACAAGTGCAACTAGGGGTATGACAAGTGCAACTAGGGTTTTGTACAATTGCAACTAGGGCTAAAGTACAAGTGCAACTAGGGTTATTACAATGCAACTAGGGTTTATGTACAAGTGCAACTAGGGTTCTGTACAAGTCCTACTAGGGTTATGTACAAGTGCAAAATAGGGTTATGTACAAGTGCAACTAGGGTTATGTACAAGAGCAACTTTGGGTTATTAAAAGTGCTACTAGGGTTATGTACAATGCAACTAAAGGGGTTTTGTACAAGTGCAACAGGGTTAGTAAAAGTGCTACTAGTGTTATATACAATGCAACTAGGGGTTTTTGTACAAGTGCAACTAGGGTTATGTACAAGTGCAACTAGGTTATGTACAAGTGCAACTAGGGTTATGTACAAGTGCTACTAGGTTATGTAAAAAGTGGAACTAGGGGTTTTTGTTAAAAAGTGCTACAGGGTTATGTACAATGCTTCTAGGTTATGTACAATGCAACTAGGGTTATGTACAAGTGCAACTAGGGGGTTTTGTACAAGTGCAACTAGGGTTATGTACAAGTGCAACTAGGGTTATGTACAAGTGCAACTAGGGTTATGTACAAGTGCAACTAGGGTTATGTACAAGTGCTTCTAGGGTTATGTACAAGTGCAACTAGGGTTATGTACAAGTGCTTCTAGGGTTATGTACAAGTGCAACTAGGGTTATGTACAAGTGCAACTAGGGTTATGTACAAGAGCTAATAGGGTTATGTACAAGGACACAAGTGCCACTAGGGTTATGTACAAGTGCAACTAGGGTTATGTACAAGTGCAACTAGGGTTATATACAAGTGCAACTAGGGTTATGTACAAGTGCAACTAGGGTTATGTACAAGAGCTAATAGGGTTATGTACAAGGACACAAGTGCCACTAGGGTTATGTACAAGTGCAACAAGGGTTATGTACAAGTGCAACTAGGGTTATGTTACAAGTGCCACTAGGGTTAGTACAATGCAACTAGGGTATGTACAAGTGCAACTAGGGTTATGACAAGTGATACTAGGGTTTATGTTTTCAAGTGCTACTAGTGTTATGTACAAGTGCAACTAGGTTATGTATAAGTGCTACTGGGTTATGTACAAGAGCTAATAGGGTTATGTACAAGTGCAACTAGGGTTATGTACAAGTGCAACTAGGGCTATGTACAAGTGCAACTAGGGTTATGTACAAGTGCAACTAGGGTTATGTACAAGTGAAAGTAGGGTTATGTACAAGTGCTACTAGGGTTATGTACAAGTGCTTCTAGGGTTATGTACAAGTGCAACTAGGGTTATGTACAAGTGCTACTAGGGTTATGTACAAGTGCAACTAGGGTTATGTACAAGTGCAACTAGGGTTACGTACAAGTGCAACTAAAGGGTTATTACAAGTGCTACTAGGGTATGTACAAGTCACTAGGGTTATGTACAAGTGCAACTAGGGTTATGTACAAGTGCAAAATAGGGTTATGTAAAAGTGCAACAAGGTTATGTAACAAGTGCAACTAGGGCTATGTACAAGTGCAACTAGGGTTATATAAAAGTGCTACTAGGGTTATGTACAAGTGCAACTAGGGTTATGTACAAGTGCTACTAGGGTTATGTACAAGTGCAACTAGGGTTATGTAAAAGTGCAACTAGGGGTTATGTAAAAAGTGCAACTAGGGTTATGTAAAAGTGCAACTAGGGTTATGTACAAGTGCAACTAAAGGGTTTGTACAAGTGGGCTACTAGGTTTTGTACAAGTGCAACTAGGGTTATGTACAAGTGCAAATAGGTTATGTACAAGTGCAACTAGGGTTATGTACAAGTGCAACAGGGTTTTTGTACAAGTGCAACTAGGGGTTTTGTACAAGTCCCCACTAGGGTTATGTACAAGTGCAACTAGGGTTATGTACAAGTGCAACTAGGGTTATGTACAAGTGCAACTAGGGTTATGTACAAGTGCAACTAGGGTTATGTAAAAGTGCTACTAGGGTTATATACAAGTGCAACTAGGGTTATGTACAAGTGCAACTAGGGTTATGTACAAGTGCAACTAGGGTTATGTACAAGTGCAACTAGGGTTATGTACAAGTGCTACTAGGGTTATGTACAAGTGCAACTAGGGTTATGTACAAAATGCAACTAGGGTTATTAAAAAACGCACTAGGGTTATGTACCCAAGTGCAACTAGGGTTATGTACAAGTGCAACTAGGGTTATGTACAAGTGCAACTAGGGGGATGTTACAAGTGCAACTAGGGGTTTTGTACAAGTTTCTACTAGGGTATGTACAAGTGCAACTAGGTTTATGTACAAGTGCTACTAGGGTTATTACAAGTGCTTCTAGGGTTTATGTAAAAAGTGCAACTAGGTTTTTGTACAAGTGCAACTAGTGTTATGTACAAGGCAACTAGGGTTAGTACAAGTGCAACTAGGGGTTTTGTACAAGTGCAACTAGGGTTATGTACAATGCTTCTAGGGTTATGTACAAGTGCAACTAGGGTTTATGTACAAGTGTTTCTAGGGTTAAGTAACAAGTGCAACTAGGGGTTATGTACAAGTGCAACTAGGGTATGTACAAGAGCTAATATGGTTATGTAAAAGACACAAGTGCCACTAGGGTTATGTAAAAAGTGCAACTAGGGTTATGAACAAGGCAACTAGGGGTTTTGTACAAGTGCAACTAGGGTTATGTACAAGTGCAACTAGGTTTAAGTACAAGTGCAACAGGGTTATGTACAAGTGCACTAGGGGTTTTGTACAAGTGCAACTAGGTTTATGTACAAGTGCTACTAGGGTTATGTACAAGTGCAACTAGGGTTATGTACAAGTGCTACAAAGGGGGATGTACAAGTTCTACAGGGTTACGTACAAGTCCCACTAGGGTTATGTACAAGTGGGAACTAGAGTTATGTACAAGTGCCACTAGGGGTTTTGTACAAGTGCAACTAGGGTTATGTACAAGTGCAACTAGAGTTATGTACAAGTGCTACTAGGGTTTTGTACAAGTGCAACTAGGTATGTACAAGTGCAACTAGGGTTATGTTTCAAGTGCAACTAGGGTTATGTACAAGTGCTACTAGGGTTATGTACAAGTGCAACTAGGGGTTTTGTACAAGTGCACTAGGGTTATGTAAAAGTGCTACTAGGTTTTTGTACAAGGTGCCACTAGGGTTATGTACAAGTGCAACTAGGGTTATGTACAAGTGCAACTAGGGTTATGTACAAGTGCTACTAGGGTTATGTACAAGTGCTACTAGGGTTATGTACAAGTAACTAGGGTTATGTACAAGTGCTACTAGGGTTATGTACAAGTGCTTCTAGGGTTATGTACAAGTGCTACTAGGGTTATGTACAAGTGCTACTAGGGTTATGTACAAGTGCAACTAGGGTTATGTACAAGTGCTACTAGGGTTATGTACAAGTGCTACTAGGGTTATGTACAAGTGCAACTAGGGTTATGTATAAGTGCTACTGGGGTTATGTACAAGAGCTAATAGGGTTATGTACAAGTGCAACTAGGGTTATGTACAAGTGCAACTAGGGCTATGTACAAGTGCAACTAGGGTTATGTACAAGTGCAACTAGGGTTATGTACAAGTGAAAGTAGGGTTATGTACAAGTGCTACTAGGGTTATGTACAAGTGCTTCTAGGGTTATGTACAAGTGCAACTAGGGTTATGTACAAGTGCTACTAGGGTTATGTACAAGTGCAACTAGGGTTATGTACAAGTGCAACTAGGGTTATGTACAAGTGCAACTAGGGTTATGTACAAGTGCTACTAGGGTTATGTACAAGTGCTACTAGGGTTATGTACAAGTGCAACTAGGGTTATGTACAAGTGCAACTAGGGTTATGTAAAAGTGCAACTAGGGTTTTGTACAAGTTTCAACTAGGGGTATGTACAAGTGCAACTAGGGGTTTTATAAAAGTGCTACTAGGGGTTTTGTTTCAAGTGCAACTAGGGTTATGTACAAGTGCTACTAGGGTTATGTACAAGTGCAACTAGGGTTATTTAAAAGTGCAAATAGGGGTTTTGTACAAGTGCAACTAGGGTTATGTAAAAGTGCAACTAGGGTTATGTACAAGTGCAACTAGGGTTATGTACAAGTGCAACTAGGGTTATGTACAAGTGCAACTAGGGTTATGTACAAGTGCAACTAGGTTATGTACAAGTGCAACTAGGGGTTTTGTACAAGTGCAACTAGGGTTATGTACAAGTGCTACTAGGTTATGTACAAGTGCAACTAGGTTATGTACAAGTGCAACTAGGGTTATGTAAAAAGTGCAACTAGGGTTATGTACAAGTGCAACTAGGTTATGTACAAGTGCAACTAAAGGGTTCTGTACAAGTCCCTACTAGGGTTATGTACAAGTGCAACTAGGTTATGTACAAGTGCAACTAGGGTTAGTACAAGTGCAACTAGGTTAAGTAAAAGTGCTACTAGGTTATGTACAAGGCAACTAGGGTTTGTACAAGTGCAACTAGGGTTATGTAAAAGTGCTACTAGTGTTAAAAACAAGTGCAACTAGGGTTATTACAAGTGCAACTAGGTTATGTACAAGTGCAACTAGGTTATGTACAAGTGCAACTAGGGTTATGTACCCAAATGCTACTAGGGTTATGTACAAGTGGAACTAGGGTTATGTAAAAAGTGCTACTAGGGTTTTGTACAAGTGCTTTTTAGGTTATGTACAAGTGCAACTAGGGTTATGTACAAGTGCAACTAGGGTTATGTACAAGTGCAACTAGGGTTATGTACAAGTGCAACTAGGGTTATGTACAAGTGCAACTAGGGTATGTAAAAGTGCAACTAGGTTATGTTTCAAGTGCTTCTAGGGTTATGTACAAGGCAACTAGGTTATGTACAAGTGCTTCTAGGGTTATTTTACAAGTGCAACTAGGGTTATGTACAAGTGCAACAAAGGGGTTTTGTACAAGAGCTAATAGGGTTATGTACAAGGACACAAGTGCCACAGGGGTTTTTTTTACAAGTGCAACTAGGGTTATGTACAAGTGCAACTAGGGTTATATACAAGTGCAACTAGGGTTATGTACAAGTGCAACTAGGGTTATGTACAAGAGCTAATAGGGTTATGTACAAGGACACAAGTGCCACTAGGGTTATGTACAAGTGCAACAAGGGTTATGTACAAGTGCAACTAGGGTTATGTACAAGTGCCACTAGGGTTATGTACAAGTGCAACTAGGGTTATGTACAAGTGCAACTAGGGTTATGTACAAGTGCTACTAGGGTTATGTACAAGTGCTACTAGGGTTATGTACAAGGCAACTAGGTTTTTGTATAAGGCAACTGGGGTTATGTACAAGAGCTAATAGGGTTATGTACAAGTGCAACTAGGGTTATGTACAAGTGCAACTAGGGCTATGTACAAGTGCAACTAGGGTTATGTACAAGTGCAACTAGGGGTATGGGACAAGTGCAACTAGGGTTTTTGTACAAGTGCAACAGGTTTTGTACAAGTGCAACTAGGGGTTTTGTACAAGTCCTACAGGGTTATGTACAAGTGCAACTAGGGTTATGTACAAGTGCAACTAGGGTTATGTACAAGAGCAACTAGGGTTATGTAAAAGTGCTACTAGGGTTATGTACAAGTGCAACTAGGGTTATGTACAAGTGCAACTAGGGTTATGTAAAAGTGCTACTAGTGTTATATACAAGTGCAACTAGGTTATGTACAATGCAACTAGGGTATGTACAAGTCAACTAGGGGTTATGTACAAGTGCAACTAGGGTTATGTACAAGTGCTACTAGGGTTATGTACAAGTGGAACTAGGGTTATGTACAAGTGCTACTAGGGTTATGTACAAGTGCTTCTAGGGTTATGTACAAGTGCAACTAGGGTTATGTACAAGTGCAACTAGGGGTTTTGTACAAGTGCAACTAGGGTTATGTACAATTGCAACTAGGTTATGTACAAGTGCAACTAGGGGTTTTGTACAAGTGGGAACTAGGGTTATGTACAAGTGCTTCTAGGGTTATGTACAAGTGCAACTAGGGTTATGTACAAGTGCTTCTAGGGTTATGTACAAGTGCAACTAGGGTTATGTACAAGTGCAACTAGGGTTATGTACAAGAGCAATAGGGTTATGTAAAAAGGACACAAGTGCCACTAGTGTTTATGTACAATGCAACTAGGGTTATGTACAAGTGCAACTAGGGTTATATACAAGTGCAACTAGGGTTATGTACAAGTGCAACTAGGGTTATGTACAAGAGCTAATAGGGTTATGTACAAGGACACAAGTGCCACTAGGGTTATGTACAAGTGCAACAAGGGTTATGTACAAGTGCAACTAGGGTTATGTACAAGTGCCCCTAAGGGGTTTTGTACAAGTGCAACTAGGGTTATGTACAAGTGGGAACTAGGGTTATGTACAAGTGCTACTAGGGTTATGTACAAGTGCTACTAGGGTTATGTACAAGTGCAACTAGGGTTATGTATAAGTGCTACTGGGGTTATGTACAAGAGCTAATAGGGTTATGTACAAGTGCAACTAGGGTTATGCACAAGTGCAACTAGGGCTATGTACAAGTGCAACTAGGGTTATGTACAAGTGCAACTAGGGTTATGTACAAGTGAAAGTAGGGTTATGTACAAGTGCTACTAGGGTTATGTACAAGTGCTTCTAGGGTTATGTACAAGTGCAACTAGGGTTATGTACAAGTGCTACTAGGGTTATGTACAAGTGCAACTAGGGTTATGTACAAGTGCAACTAGGGTTACGTACAAGGCACTAGGGTTTTTGTACAAGTGCTACTAGGGTTATGTACAAGTGCTACTAGGGTTATGTACAAGTGCAACTAGGGTTATGTACAAGTGCAACTAGGGTTATGTAAAAGTGCAACTAGGGTTATGTACAAGTGCAACTAGGGCTATGTACAAGTGCAACTAGGGTTATATAAAAGTGCTACTAGGGTTATGTACAAGTGCAACTAGGGTTATGTACAAGTGCTACTAGGGTTATGTACAAGTGCAACTAGGGTTTATGTAAAAGTGCAACTAGGGTTATTACAAGTGCAACTAGGGGTTATGTAAAAGTGCAACTAGGGTTATGTACCCAAATGCAACTAGGTTATGTAAAAAGTGCTACTAGGGAATGTACAAGTGCAACTAGGGTTAAAGTACAAGTGCAACTAGGGTTTTTGTACAAGTGCAACTAGGGTTATGTTTCAAGTCAACTAGGGTTATGTACAAGTGCAACTAGGGTTATGTACAAGTGCTACTAGGGTTATGTACAAGTGCAACTAGGGTTATGTACAAGTGCAACTAGGGTTATGTACAAGTGCAACTAGGGTTATGTACAATGCAACTAGGTTATGTAAAAAGTGCTACTAGGGTTATATACAAGTCAACTAGGGGTTTTGTACAAGTGCAAACTAGGGTTTTTGTACAAGTGCAACTAGGGTTATGTGCAAGTGCAAACTAGGTTTTATGTACAAGTGCTACTTTGGGTTATGTACAAGTGCAACAAAGGGGATTACAAGTGCAACTAGGGTTTTGTAAAAGCGCTACAGGTTATGTACAAGAGCTAATAGGGTTTTGTACAAGTGCAACTAGGGTTAGTACAAGTGCAACTAGGGCTATGTACAAATGCAACTAGGGGTTTTGTAACAAGTGCAACTAGGGTTATGTACAAGTGAAAGTAGGGTTATGTACAAGTGCTACTAGGGTTATGTACAAGTGGGTTCTAGGGTTATGTACAAGTGCAACTAGGGTTATGTACAAGTGCTACTAGGGTTATGTACAAGTGCAACTAGGGGTTTTGTACAAGTGCAACAAAGGGGTTTTCGTACAAGTGCAACAGGTTATGTACAAGTGCTACTAGGGTTATGTACAAGTGCTACTAGGGTTTATGTAACAAGTGCAACTAGGTTATGTACAAGTGCAACTAGGGTTATTAAAAAATGCAACTAGGGGTTTTTACAAATGCAACTAGGGCTATGTACAAGTGCAACTAGGGTTAATAAAAGTGCTACTAAGGGGTTTTGTACAAGTGCAACTAGGGTTATGTACAAGTTTCTACTAGGGTTATGTACAAGTGCAACTAGGGTTATGTAAAAGTGCAACTAGGGGTTTTGTACAAGTGCAAAATAGGGGTTTTGTAAAAGTGCAACTAGGGGTTTTGTACAAGTGCAACTAGGGGTTTTGTACAATGCTACTAGGTTATGTACAAGTGCAACTAGGGTATGTACAAGTGCAACTAGGTTATGTACAAGTGCAACTAGGGTTATGTACAAGTGCAACTAGGGTTTATGTACAAGTGCAACTAGGGTTCTGTACAAGTCCCACAAGGGTTATGTACAAGTGCAAATAGGTTATGTACAAGTGCAACTAGGGTTATGTACAAGTGCAACTAGGTTATGTACAAGTGCAACAGGGTTAATGTAAAAGTGCTACTAGGGTTATATACAAGTGCAACTAGGGTTATGTACAAGTTTCAACTAGGGTTATGTACAAGTGCAACAGGGTTATGTACAAAATGCAACTAGGTTTATGACAAGTGCTACTAGGGTTATGTACAAGTGCAACTAGGTTATGTACAAATGCAACTAGGGTTATGTAAAAGCGCTAAAAGGGTTTTTGTACAAGTGCAACTAGGGTTATGTACAAGTGCAACTAGGGTTATGTACAAGTGCAACTAGGGTTATGTACAAGTGCAACTAGGGTTATGTACAAGTGCTACTAGGGTTATGTACAAGTGCAACTAGTTTATGTACAAGTGCTACTAGGGTTATGTACAAGTGCTTCTAGGGTTTTTGTACAATTTCAAATTTGGGTTATTACAAGTGCAACTAGTGTATGTAACAAGTGCAACTAGGGTTATGTACAATCAACTAGGGTTATGTACAAGTGCAACTAGGGTTATGTACAAAATGCTTTTCTAGGGTTATGTACAAGTGCAACTAGGGTTATGTACAAGTGTTTTCTAGGGTTAAGTACAAGGCAACTAGGGTTTTTGTACAAGTGCAACTAGGGTTATGTACAAGAGCTAATATGGTTATGTACAAGGACACAAGTGCCACTAGGGTTATGTACAAGTGCAACTAGGGTTATGTACAAGTGCAACTAAAGGGGATATACAAGTGCAACTAGGTTATGTACAAGTGCAACAAGGGTTTTTGTACAAGAGCTAATAGGGTTAATTAAAAAGACACCATGCCACTAGGGTTATGTACAAGTGCAACTAGGGTTAGTACAAGTGCAACTAGGGTTTTTGTAAAAAGTGCTACAAGGGTTATGTACAAGTGCCACTAGGTTTTTGTACAAGTGCTACAAGGTTTGTACAAGTGGGTACTAGGGTTTATGTACAAGTGCTACTAGGGTTATGTATAAATGCTACTAGGTTAAAGTACAAGTGCTACTAGGGTTATGTACAAATGCTACTAGGGTTTTTGTACAAGTGCTACTAGGGTTATGTACAAGTGCTACAGGTTATGTACAAGTGCACTAGGGTTATGTACAAGTGCTACTAGGGTTATGTAACAAGTGCCACTAGGTTATGTACAAGTGCTACTAAAGGGGTTTTGTACAAGTGCTACTAGGGTTATGTACAAGTGCAACTAGGGTTATGTATAAGTGCTAAATAGGGGTTTTGTAAAAAGTGCTACAAGGGTTTTGTACATGCAACTAGGGTTAGAATAAGTGCAACTAGGTTAGTATAAGTGCTACTAGGGTTATGTACAATGCACTAGGTTATGTACAAGGCAACTAGGGTTATGTATAAGTGCTACTAGGTTATTACAAGTGCTACTAGGGTTATGTACAATTTCAACTAGGGTTATGTATAATGCTACTAGGTTATGTACAAGGTCTCAGGGTTAGTACAAGTGCAACTAGGTTATGTATAAGTGCAACTAGGGGTTTTGTACAGTGCTACTAGGTATGTACAAGTGCAAACTAGGGTTATGTACAAGTGCAACTAGGGCTAATGAAAAAGTGCAAAATAGGTTGTGTACAAGTCAACTAGGGGTTATGTACAAGTGCAACTTGGGTTATGTACAAGTGCTAAATAGGGTATGTAAAAAGTGCTACTAGGGTTATGTACAAGTGCAACTAGGGTTATGTACAAGTGCTACAAAGGGGTTTTGTAAAAGTGCTACTAGGGTTATGTACAAGTTCAACTAGGGTTAGTACAAGTGCTACTAGGGTTATTACAAGTGCAACTAGGTTATGTACAAATGCAACTAGGGGTTTTGTACAAGTGCAACTAGGTTATGTACAAGTGCAACTAGGGTTATGTACAAGTGCAACAGGGTTATGTACAAGTGTAACTAGGTTATGTACAAGTGCTTTCTAAGGTTTATGTACAAGTTTCCCCTAGGGTTATGTACAAGTGTAACTAGGGTTTATGTAAAAATGCTACTAGGGTTATGACAAGTGTCACTAGGGTTATGTACAAGTGCAACTAGGGGGTTATGTACAATGCTAACTAGGGTTATGTACAAGTGCAACTAGGGTTATGTACAAGTGCAACTAGGGTTATGTACAAGTGCAACTAGGGTTATGTACAAGTGCAACTAGGGTTATGTACAAGTGCAACTAGGGTTATGTACAAGTGCAACTAGGGTTATGTACAAGTGCAACTAGGATTATATACAAGGACACAAGTGGTGTGGCTGCTGGATGGTGGCGTAGCTACCGGATAGTGGTGTGGCTATTAGATAGTGGTATGGCTGCTTGATGGTGGTATGGATGCTGGATGGTGTGGCTACTGTATGGTGGTGTGGCTGCTGAATGGTGTGGCTACTGGATGGTGTTATGGCTGCTGGGTGGTGTGGCTGCTGGATGGTGTGGCTGCTGGACGGTGTGGCTGTGGACGGGGTGGATACTGGATGGTGGTGTGGCTGCTCGTGTTTGTGC
Organism: Cherax quadricarinatus; assembly: GCF_026875155.1. Lineage (NCBI taxonomy): Eukaryota > Metazoa > Arthropoda > Malacostraca > Decapoda > Parastacidae > Cherax > Cherax quadricarinatus. The sequence continues at coordinate 24,455,315 of NC_069409.1, read as the reverse complement.
GCGAATGGTTTTGGGTACTGGATGGTGGTGTTGCTGCTGAATGGTGGGGCTACTGGATGGCGTTATGGCTGCTGGATGGTGTGGCTGCTGTGTGTTAGTGTGGCTGCTGGATGGTATGGCTGCTGGGTGGTAGTGTGGCTGCTGGATGGTGTTATGGCTGCTGGATGGCGTGCCTGCTGGATGGTGTGGCTGTTGGATGGTGTGGCTGCTGGATGGTGGTGTTGCTGCTGGATGGTGGTGTGGCTGCTGGATGGTGGTGTGGCTGCTGGATGGTGTGGCTACTGGATGGTGGTGTGGCTGCTGAATGGTGTGGCTACTGGGTGGTGTGGTTGCTGAATGGTGTGGCTACTGGATGGCGAGGCTGCTGGATGGTGTTATGGCTGCTGGATGGTGAGGCTACTGGGTGGTGTGGTTGCTCAATAGTGGTGTGGCTGCTGGATGATGGCGTAGTTGGTGGATTTCAGTGTGGCTTATGGATGGTGGCGTAGCTACCAGAAAATGGTGTGGCTATTAGATGGCGGTATGGCTGCTTGATGGTGGTATGGCTGATGGTGTGGCTACTGGATGGTGATGTGGCTGCTAGATGGTGTTATGGCTGCTGAATATGTGGCTACTGGATGGTGGTGTGGCTGCCGAATGGTGGGGCTACTGGATGGTGTTATGGCTTCTGGATGGCGTGGCTGCTGGATGGTGTGGCTGCTGGATGGTGGTGTGGCTGCTGGATGGTGTGGCTACTGGATGGTGTTATGGATGCTGGATGGTGTTATGGCTGCTGGATGTGTGGGTACGATGGTGGGGTGGCTGGCTTGTGTTTACTGCTTAATGGGTGGGCTACTGGAGTGGTGTGGCTGCTGAATGGTGTGGCTACTGGATGGTGGTGAGGCTGCTAAATGGCGTTATGGCTGCTGAATGGTGTGGCTACTGGATTGTGATGTGGCTGCTGAATGGTGTGGCTACTGGATGGTGGTGTGGCTGCTGAATGGTGTGGCTACTGGATGGTGGTGTGGCTGCTGAATGGTGTGGCTACTGGATGATGTTATGGCTGCTGGATGGTGAGGCTGCTGGGTGGTGTGGCTACTGGATGGTGTGGCTGCTGGATGGCGTGGCTGCTGGACGGTGTGGATACTGGCTGGTGGTGTGGCTGCTCGTGTTATGGCTGCTGAATGGTGTGGCTACTGGTTGGTGGTGTGGCTGCTGAATGGTGGGGCTACTGGATGGTGTTGTGGCTGCTGTATGGTGTTATGGCTACTGGATGGTGTGGCTGCTGTGTGTTAGTGTGGCTGCTGGATGGCATGGCTGCTGGGTGGTAGTGTGGCTGCTGGATGGTGTTATGGCTGCTGGATGGTGTGGCTGCTGGATGGTGGTGTGGCTGCTGGATGGTGCTGTGGCTGCTGGATGGTGTTATGGCTGCTGGATGGTGTTATGGCTGCTGGATGGTGTTATGGCTGCTGGATGTGTGGCTACTGGATGGTGGTGTGGCTGCTGGTGTTATGGCTGCTGAATGGTATGGCTACTGGATGGTGTGGCTGCTGGTGTTATGGCTGCTGAATGGTGTGGCTACTGGATGGTGGTGTGGCTGGTGAATGGTGTGGCTACTGGATGGTGGTGTGGCTGCTGAATGGTGTGCTACTGGATGGTGGTGAGGCTGCTGGATGGTGTTATGGCTGCTGGATGGTGAGGCTACTGGGTGGTGTGGTTGCTGAATGGTGGTGTGGCTGCTGGATGGTGGTGTAGGTGGTGGATTTCAGTGTGGCTACTGGATGGTGGCGTAGCTACCGGATAGTGGTGTGGCTATTAGATGGCTGTATGGCTGTTTGATGGTGTGGCTACTGGATGGTGATGTGGCTGCTGAATGGTGTGGCTGCTGGATGGTGCGGCTGCTGGATGGGGGTGTGGCTGCTGGATGGTGGTGTGGCTGCTGGATTGTGGTGTGGCTGCTGGATGTGTGACTAGATGCTGGTGTGGCTGGTGTTATGGCTGCTGAATGTGTGGCTACTGGATGGTGGTGTGGCTGTTCGTGTTATGGCTGCTGAATGATGTGGCTACTGGATGGTGGTGTGGCTGCTGAATGGTGTGGCTGCTGGATGGTGCGGCTGCTGGATGGTGCGGCTGCTGGATGGTGGTGTGGCTGCTGGATGGTGGTGTGGCTGCTGGATTGTGGTGTGGCTGCTGGATGTGTGACTACTAGATGCTGGTGTGGCTGGTGTTATGGCTGCTGAATGGTGTGGCTACTGGATGGTGGTGTGGCTACCGGATGGTGGTGTGGCTGCTGAATGGTGTGGCTACTGGATGGTGGTGTGGCTGCTGAATGGTGTGGCTACCGGATGGTGGTGTGGCTGATGGTGTGGCTACTGGATGGTGGTGTGGCTGCTGAATGGTGTGGCTACTGGATGATGTTATGGCTGCTGGATGGTGAGGCTGCTGGGTGGTGTGGCTGCTGGATGGCGTGGCTGCTGGACAGTGTGGATACTGGATGGTGTGGCTGCTGAATGGTGTGGCTACTGTGATAGTGTGGCTACTGGATGGTGTTACGGCTGCTGGATGTGGGGGCTGCTGTGTGTTAGTGGGGTGGCTGGATGGTGTTATGGCTGCTGATGTGTTATGGCTGCTGGATGTTTGGGATGGCTGCTGGATGGGTGGCTGCTGGAATGGTGGTGTGGCTGCTGGATGGTGGTGTGGATGGTGGTGTGGCTGCTGGTGTTTATGGCTGCTGGATGTGTGGGTACTGGTTGCTGGTGTGGCTGCTGGTGTTTATGGCTGCTGAATTGGGGTGGCTACTGGATGCTGGTGTGGCTGCTGAAGGTGTGGCTACTGATGCTGGGGTGGCCCGCTGAAAGGGGTGGCACTGGATGGTGGTGAAGCTGCGGATGGTGTTATGGCTGCTGGGTGGGGTGGCTGCGAATGTGGTGTGGCGCTGGATGGTGTTGTGGCTGGGGGATTTTGGGTTTGGCTACTGGGTGGTGGTGTGGCTGCTGGATGGTGTTATGGCTGCTGGATGTGTGGCTGCTGGATGTGTGGCTACTGGATGGTGGTGTGGCTGCTGAATGGTGTGGCTACTGTATGGTGGTGTGGCTGCTGGATGGTGTTATGGCTGCTGGATGGTGGGGCCCTGGGTGGTGTGGCTGCTCGTGTTATGGCTGCTGAATGGTGTGGCTACTGGATGGTGGTGTGGCTGCTGAATGGTGTGGCTACTGGATGGTGTGGCTGCTGGGTAGTGTTATGGCTGCTGGGTAGTAGGTGGCTGCTGGATGGGTTTATCTGCGAAGTGTGGCTACTGGATGGTGGGGGCTGCTGAATGGTGTGGCTACTGGAAGGTGGTATGGTTTTCTGAATGGTTGGCTACTGGATGGTGGTGTGGCTCCTGAATGGTGTGGCTACTGGATGATGTTATGGCTGCTTGATTGTGAGGCTGCTGGATGGTGTGACGCTGGATGGCGTGGCTGCTGGACGGGTGGATACGGGTGGTGGTGTGCTGCTCGTGTTGGCTGCTGAATGGTGGGCAACTGGATGGTAGTGGGCTACTGGGTGGTGGTGTGCTGCTGAATGGTGGGGCTACTGGGAATGTGTTATGGCTGCTGGATGGTGTTATGGCTGCTGGATGTGTGGCTGCTGTGTGTTAGTGTGGCTGCTGGATGGGGTTTTTGGCTCTGGATGGTGTGGCTTGCTGGATGGGGGTTTGGCTGCTGGGTGGTAGTGTTGGCTGCTGGATGGTAGTGTGGCTCTGGATGGTAGTGTGGGTGCTGATGGTAGTGTGGCTGCTGGATGGTAGTGTGGCTGCTGGATGGTAGTGTGGCTGCTGGGTGGTGTTATTTGGCTGCTGGGTGGTGTGGCTGCTGGTGGTGGTGTGGGTCTTTGGGTGGTGGTATGGCTGCTGGATGGTGTTATGGCCGCTGGGTGGTGGTATGGCTGCTGAATGGTGTGGCTACTGTAAAGGTGTGTGGCTGCTGGATGGTGTTATGGCTGCTGGATGGTGAGGCTCCTGGGTGGTGTGGCTGCTCGCGTTATGGCTGCTGAATGGTGTGGCTACTGGATGGTGGTGTGGCGGCTGAATGGTGTGGCTACTGGATGGTGGGCTGCTGGGTAGTGTTATGGCTGCTGGGTAGTGTTATGGCTGCTGGGTAGTAGTGTGGCTGCTGGATGGTGTTATGGCTGCTGGACGGCGTGGCTGCTGGATGGTGTTATGGCTGCTGGACGGCGTGGCTGCTGGATGGTGTGGCTACTGGATGGTGGTGTGGCTGACGAATGGTGTGGCTACTGGATGGTGGTGTGGCTGCTGAATGGTGTGGCTACTGGATGATGTTATGGCTGCTTGATGGTGAGGCTGCTGGATGGTGTGGCTACTGGATGGCGTGGCTGCTGGACTGTGTGGATACTGATGGTGGTGTGGCTGCTCGTGTTATGGCTGCTGAATGGTGTGGCTACTGGATGGTAGTGTGGCTACTGGATGGTGGTGTGGCTGCTGAATGGTGGGGCTACTGAATGGTGTTATGGCTGCTGGATGGTGTTATGGCTGCTGGATTGTGTGGCTGGTGTGTGTTAGTGTGGCTGCTGGATGGTGTTATGGCTGCTGGATATTGTGGCTGCTGGATGGTGGTGTGGCTGCTGGATGGTGGTGTGGCTGCTGGATGGTGTGGCTGCTGGGGTAAGCGTGGCTGCTGGATGGTGTTATGGCTGCTGATGGTGTGGCTGCTGGGTGGTGGGGTGGCTGCTGAATTTGGGGGTGGGTGCTGGATGGGGTTATGGCTGCTGGATGGTGGTGTGGCTGCTGAATGGTGGTGTGGGTGCTGGATGGTGTTATGGCTGCTGGATGTGTAGCTACTGGATGCTGGTGTGGCTGCTGGTGTTATGGCTGCTGAATGGTGTGGCTACTGGATGGTGGTGTGGCTGCTGGTGTTATGGCTGCTGAATGGTGTGGCTATTGGATGGTGGTGTGGCTGCTGAACGGTGTGGCTACTGGACGGTGGTGAGGCTGCTGGATGGTGTTATGGCTGCTGGATGGTGAGGCTGCTGGGTGGTGTGGCTGCTGAATGGTGGTGTGGCTGCTGCATGGTGTTATGGCTGCTGGATGGTGTTGCTACTGATGGTGGTGTGACTGAATGGATGGGTGACTACGGATTGTGGTGTGGGTGCTGGGTGTGTGGCTACTGGATTGGGTGTGGCTGCTGATGGTGTTATGGCGCTGGATGTGTGGCTACTGGATGGGTGTGGCTGCTGAATGGTGTTATGGCTGCTGGATAGTGAGGCTCCTGGGTGGTGTGGCTGCTGGATGGTGGTGTGGCTGCTCGTGTTATGGCTGCTGAATAGTGTGGATACTGGATGGTGGTGTGGCTGCTGAATGGTGTGGCTGCTGGATGGTGTGGCTGCTGGATGGTGTGGCTGCTGGGTGGTGTTATGGCTTCTGGGTAGTAGTGTGGCTGCTGGATGGTGTTATGGCTGCTTGACGGCGTGGCTGCTGGATGGTGTGGCCGCTGGATGGTGGTGTGGATGCTGGATGGTGTTATGGCTCCTGGATGTGTGGCTACCGGATGCTGGTGTGGCTGCTGGTGTTATGGCTGCTGAATGGTGGTGTGGCTGCTGGATGGTGTTATGGCTGCTGGATGGTGGTGTGGCTGCTGGATGGTGGTGTGGCTGCTGGATGGTGGTGTGGCTGCTGGATGGTGTTATGGCTGCTGGATGGTATTATGGCTGCTGAATGGTGTTATGGCTGCTGGATGGTGTTATGGCTGTTGGATGTGTGGCTACTGGATGGTGGTGTGGCTGCTGAATGGTGTGGCTACTGAAAGGTGTTATGCCTGCTGGATGGGTTAAAGCTCTGGATGGTGTTTTGCCTGCTGGATGGTGTTATGCCTGCTGGAAGGTGCTATGCCTGCTGGACGGTGGTGTGGCTGCTGGACGGTGGTGTGGCTGATGGACGGTGGTGTGGCTGCTGGACGGTGGTGTGGCTGCTGGATGGTGGTGTGGCTGCTAGATGGTGGTGTGGCTGCTAGATAGTGGTGTGGCTGCTAGATGGTGGTGTGGCTGCTAGATGGTGGTGTGGCTGCTAGATGGTGGTGTGGCTACTGAATGATGGCGTGGCTACTGAAAGGTGGCATTTCTAAATGAATGGTTTGGCATGGCTACTGAATGGTGGCATGGGTACTGAATGGTGGCAAAGGCTACTGAATGGGGGCATGGCTACTGAATGGTGGCATGGCTACTGAATGGTGGCATGGCTACTGAATGGTGGCATGGCTACTGAATGGTGGCATGGCTACTGAATGGTGGCATAGCTACTGAATGGTGGCATGGCTACTGAATGGTGGCATGGCTACTGAATGGTGGAATGGCTACTGGATGGTGGAATGGCTACGGATGGTGGAATGGCACTGAATGGTGGAATGGCTACTGAATGGTGAATTTCACTGAATGGTGGCATGGCTGCTGTATGGTGGCATGGTTACTTGATGGTGGTGTGGCTACTGGATGGTGGTATGGCTACTGAATGGTGGCATGGCTACTGAATGGTGGCATGGCTACTGAATGGTGGCATGGCTACTGAATGGTGGCATGGCTACTGAATGGTGGCATGGCAACTGAAATGGTGGCATAGCTACTGAAATGGTGGCATAGCTACTGAATGGTGGCATAGCTACTGAATGGTCCTATAGCTACTGAATGGTGGTATGGCTACTGAATGGTGGCATGGCTACTGAATGGTGGCATTGCTACTGAATGGTGGCATTGCTACTGAATGGTGGCATTGCTACTGAATGGTGGCATTGCCACTGAATGGTGGCATTGCCACTGAATGGTGGAATGGCTACTGGATGGTGGAATGGCTACTGAATGGTGGAATGGCTACTGAATGGTGGAATGGCTACTGAATGGTGGCATGGCTGCTGTATGGTGGCATGGTTACTTGATGGTGGTGTGGCTACTGGATGGTGGTATGGCTACTGAATGGTGGCATGGCTACTGAATGGTGGCATGGCTACTGAATGGTGACATAGCTACTGAATGGTGGCATAGCTACTGAATGGTGGCATGGCTACTGAATGGTGGCATAGCTACTGAATGGTGGCATAGCTACTGAATGGTGGCATAGCTACTGAATGGTCCTATAGCTACTGAATGGTGGTATGGCTACTGAATGGTGGCATGGCTACTGAATGGTGGCATTGCTACTGAATGGTGGCATTGCTACTGAATGGTGGCATTGCTACTGAATGGTGGCATTGCCACTGAATGGTGGCATTGCCACTGAATGGTGGAATGGCTACTGGATGGTGGAATGGCTACTGAATGGTGGAATGGCTACTGAATGGTGGAATGGCTACTGAATGGTGGCCTGGCTGCTGTATGGTGGCATGGTTACTGGATGGTGGTGTGGCTACTGGATGGTGGTATGGCTACTGAATGATTGCGTGGCTGCTGAATGGTGGCATGGCTACTGAATGGTGGCATAGCTACTGAATGGTGGCATAGCTACTGAATGGTGGCATAGCTACTGAATGGTGGTATAGCTACTGAATGGTGGTATGGCTACTGAATGGTGGCATGGCTACTGAATGGTGGCATTGCTACTGAATGGTGGCATTGCTACTGAATGGTGGCATTGCTACTGAATGGTGGCATTGCTACTGAATGGTGGCATTGCTACTGAATGGTGGCATTGCTACTGAATGGTGGCATTGCTACTGAATGGTGGCATGGCTACTGAATGGTGGAATGGCTACTGGATGGTGGAATGGCTACTGAATGGTGGAATGGCTACTGAATGGTGGAATGGCTACTGAATGGTGGCCTGCTGCTGAATGGTGGCATGTTACTGGAATGGTGGTGTGGCTACTGGATGGTGGCATGGTACTGATGGTGGATGGCTACTGGATGGTGTAATGGCTACTGAATGATTGCGTGGCTGCTGAATGGTGGCATGGCTACTGAATGGTGGCATGGCTACTGAATGGTGGCATGGTCTGTTTTTACGAATGGTGGCATGGTTACTGAAGATGTGTTAAGGCTGCTGAATGGTGAATAGTTACTGATGGTGGTGTGCTACTGATGGTGGTGGCTACTGGATGGTGGTGTGGCTACTGGATGGTGGTGTGGCTACTGGATGGTGGTGTGGCTACTGGATGGTGGTGTGGCTACTGGATGGTGGTGTGGGTACTGGATGGTGGTATTGTTACAGGATAGATGGTGGCTTTGGCGAGGTGCAAGAGACGAGAGCATCTGGGTTCCCAGACTGGCTCTGGAAGGCTGGATCAGGTGACGGGAGTGTGTGCAGCGCTAATGCACTGCTTCTCCCCTGTGGCACTCCAGAGTGGGCAACTCCCTGGCACCGCTAGTACGTTTTCAACGACGTGGAAACTCTCGACTCTGTACTGAGTTCTTCTCCTGACGCCTTAAGACTTTAGAGAATAATATTCACTGATTCAGAAATAAAGGAGGTGCAGTATATTTGGGGAATAGGGGTAAATATGGATGCATGTTGTTTACAGTTCTGATGAAATATAGGTGTAAAACAAGTTTTTACCCAGATAACGTTAGTGTTTCATCAGTGAAAGGATGCATGTGAAGTAACCTTTCCAGTGACTTGATAAAGCTCTTAAATGTGTGGACTACATGATCCCAGTGAATGCTTTTTCTATCCTGTGTGTTTTTTTCGTTAACTTTTGTAGGTTGAATTAGTATGGATAATGGAAACGTTGTTGATGACTTTTCGCCCGCACCTTGGGCTTAATCAAGGATATAAAATAGCAAGTTAAAGTGAAGCGAAGAGAGACGTGCAGCTCATGACGCATCGTTCTCAAATATACTAGGGGCTTCCTGTCAGGCTCTGTTAAATTGTAGGAACCAGTTGGGTAATATTAGTGAAGTGCGGGATACCTCAGTCAGATACGACCAAGAAACTGAGATATCTTCCAACACACTAAACTTCTGGAAACTACTGGAATGTAGCTGTACTATCAAAAAAATTAATACAAAAGAAAAAAATGGAATGAACACTTACATTTGGCAAGAAAGCTAATATGTAAATGACGTAGAAAACCGACAAGTGTCTCATTCTTCATGAGAGATGTTGATACATTCTAAGTGTCCGTTGTACGATCCCCGGCCAAGGGAAACGTTGGGCATGTTTCTTTACACCTGTTGCCCCTGTTCACCTAGCAGTAAGTAGATCCCGGGGTGTTAGCTGACTGTTGTAGGTCGCATCCTGGGAGGTGGTAGTATACCTTAGTGTTGGGCCTCGACACGAACTGAGGTACAACAGCTCTTAGCCTGTAAAACTGGTGTATAAAAATAATTGAGTAAAATGAATTATGAAATAGAGGCCAGTAGACCTACTGCCGTGCTTTTTAAAGTTCTGTACAAACGACATTTGCTGAATTAGGGATCCCCAAAAGAGGTACCTCCAAAAGGTTGCTGAAATTTTTCTTTTTCTCCAAAATTTTCATTTTTAACCTGAGAACGCCTCATTCGATCACTTCAAATCTTCAAGGCCAGCGTATTGTAACTAAGGAAAGGTTCATGCAACTATTACGAGGTGTAGGTGCTCCTTGGTCCATTTTATGTCGACCATTCCTTACTTTGATTTTTTGGGATAACTCGAGAAAACCTCTCCTGATCATATTCAATCTTTTAGACTTCTAAGATCACTGGAATTTTAATTGTAGGATGTAGATTCCAATTTGTCAGTTTTATTTTTGCAACGATATTTTTTCCCCATATATCTTATGAAAAGAATGGTATCTTAAACGTTTAAGCTTTGTAGATGAAAATTTTCCATTTTACTTGATTGTTAAGAAACTTGTTGACGTTGAATGCCGAGCAGTAAGTGAAGAGTGCCTCTTCTGATCAATGACGGTGAGCTTTGCTGAAATGAAAGTTCACGTTGATTTTAGGCTGGCCAAGCTTTAATTTGTCGTTTTTATTAAACTAGTTTCCGTGCGATTACGGAAAAAATGACTCTTCTGATCAACTTTAATCCCTAAATACTGGTGAATCTCACGGAACTTTCTGGATTGGTCTTGGGCTGTGGAGGTTTCAGCTTCCCAGTTTTATTGAAGAAATTTTGAAAACTGATATACAGGTTTTCCGATGAGATTTTCTAAATATCTCATCCGACTGATTTAAAAAATACAGGACGAATCTGACTTAGAGAAAATTACAGGTTGTTAATGAACTGTCTAGACGTCATTTAAAATTATTGTTAGGTCAAGTCTTCGTCTGCTCTTATCTGACAGCTCAAAGGAGGTTATGTCTTAAAAAATCTCGTAAAAATGCAGATCTGAAACAAAATAAATGAAAAAAAAAAGTGCGAAATGTTGAGAACACGTGCTTTAAGGCGTTTTAATTTGCAAGAGTTTAGCAAACAGTTAACTATCCTATATTCATACTTTATTCCAGAGCTGGTCATATATTTTGGTACCGTATTTTTGTTTTTCCTTTCTCCAATATTTTCGTTTATAACCTGAGAATGCTTCATCCAATCGGCTTTAAATTTTCAGCAGTGGTGAAGTCATCTTAGGGAAAGACTCCTGAAACTACCGAGATGAGCAGGCACTTTTTGTCTGTTTTATAAAAGCTTTCTTGATTTTTAGTTTCCATGAAACAACTTGAGAAAGCTTCTTCTCGGCTTCAAACTTTTAACACTGGAATAACCAACTTTGAATGAGGTTGGGATTACCATTGGAGTGCGTAGGTGCCAAGTTTTTCTTAGAAAGATATGGAAATTTGTTAATTAAAATAATTTAGCATGCCTCTTCTAATGAGTTTCAGTCTTCAGCGATGATGCCGCTCAGGCATCACTCATTAAAAGGTAAGTCATGTAGGTGCAAATTTGTCAATGCTATAACAGGCACTGTACTTCCTACCTCCAGGAATCAAGTCCAGCTAACCAGTTTCCATGAATCCCTTCATAAATGTTACTTTGTTCACACTCCATCAGCACATATAGTCATAAAATCCATTCGTCTCCAATCGTTCCTAACACACTAACGCATGCTTGCTGGAAGTCCAAGCTCCTCCCACAAAAAACTTCCTTTACCCCCTCCCTCCAACCTTTCCAAGGACGACCCCTACCCCGCTTTCCTTCCACTACAGATCTATATGCCCTCCAACTCATTCTATTTTGTTCTACCCTCTCTACATGTCCGAACCACCTCAATAACCCTTCCTCTCCCCTTTGGATAATAGTTCTGGAAACCCTGCACCTCATACTCTATCTCCAAACTACAGATTCTCTGCATTATATTTACACCACACATTGCCCTTAGAGACATCTCCACTGTCTCCAGCCTTCTCCTTGTTGCAGCATTCACCACCAATATTTCACACCCATACAAGAAGGTTAGTACCATTATACTCTCATACATTTCCCTCTTTGCTTCCATGGATAACATTCTTTGTCTCCACAGACTCCTCAGTGCTACACTCACCTTTTTCATTTTTCAATTCTATGATTCATCTCGTCTTTCATCTGGAGACGGTTCATCTGGAGGGTCCGGGGTCAACGACCCCCGCGGTCCGTCTGTGACCAGGCCACTTAGTCAGTGTCCAGGATGGACACACCTGTCACTTAACACCCATACATTTTACTGTGGGAACATAGACAACAGTGGAGAAACACGTCCAATGTTTCTACTCTGGCTGGGAATTCGAACCCAGGCCCTCACCGTGTGAGCGAGGCGTTAACACAAGACCAGGCCTTCACTTGACAAATCGCTCCAATATCTGAATACTTCACTTTCCATACTTCTTCAATATAATATCAATCTTCTCCCTAATTTATCCTCATCACCTACTCTTTCCGGCCTACACTTTAAATCTCCTTTTTACATACCCTTCCAAAATCTTAAAATCACCCCAAAAAACAACGTATACCGGCAAAAAAAAAAAAAAAAAAAAAAAAAAAAAAAAAAAAAAAAAAAAAAAAAGTCTCACTTTGTGTTATATTCTTTATCGCTTAATCCCCCACCCGGTCATTCAATTCTCTTACAACCTCATCAATAAATATATTAAACAACCACGGTGACATCACACATCCCTGTCTAAGGCCTACTTTTACTGAGAAGTAATCTCCCTCTCTCCTACAAACACTAACCTGAGCCTCACTATCCTCGTAAAAGCTCTTAATTGCTTTCAGTAGCCTACTACATATTCCATACATTTATTAAATACAAGCACCAGCCACTGCAGAACTATATCCCCACCTGCTTTTAACATTTCTATCTTTATCCTATCAATCCCAACTGCCTCATTAACCCCTTTCATTCTACCCACTGCCTCACAAACTTTCCCCGTACTCACAACTCGCTCCTCCTCACTCCTCTCTCTCTCTCTCTCTTATAATATATATATATATATGCAAAACAACCACTGTGAAAGAATAGAGATATTCCAAGCGCTTTCGTGACTACTCACATTACCAAGGAACAATGAAAGTAAAGCATCAAAGGAAGGTATATAAAGGGGTAGCCCACACCTCATCATCAGATCCCACAACAAAGAAGCACCTGACGCGAGACAGCAGGCCCGCAGGCCGAACTAGACAGGTCCTTCACACAATGCACCAACAAACTATTCTACCCAAGAAATAAGAAATTTAAAAATTTTATTATTTGTCCAATGTATTATTAAATTCTTCCCAAATTCTTTTAATTATAAATGGATCTAATTTATATAAACCAAAGGAAATATTCATATTATTGTCAAAACTGCTTTTTATGAAACAAGATTCAATTATATTCCTGTCGACCATGGACTTGCTTGATACTACTTTCTCAACTTTTTGAAAATCAATTGGATGGTTAAAATCTCTTACATGAATAAACAGAGCATTGGAATCTTGTCCAGTTCTAATGCTATATTTATGTTGTTTTAATCTTAGTTCGAGATTTTTACCAGTTTGACCTTAACAAACTTTATCGCAAATTTTACAAGGAATCTTATGAACACATCCATCAACATTTTGGGGGAGAATTCTTCATCAAAAGTTTTTTCAATACAACTTTATTATTAAAAGTCTTAAGAAGAGAAGGCATATCAACCAAGTTTTCATGGTAAGGGAGAACCAACATATTTTTAGTTGAATAAGGCTGGTTGTCCCTTTTTGGATTGTAAAAAGTATTTCTAGCAACTTTAAAAGATTTATCAATTACATTTCTTGGGTATTTTAAATCATTACCTATTTCATAAATTTTGGATATTTCCTCATCTATGAACTCAGGACTACAAATTCGTAAAGCTCTCAAAAACATTGATGAGAAAACAGACAGTTTAACTCTATCTTTACTTTCATTGTTCCTTGATAATGTGAGTAGTCACGAAAGCGTTTGGAATTTCTCTATTCACAGTGGTTGTTTTGCATATTCTGAAATCACCTGTTTACTGTGATCTTATTGCATATATATATATATATATATATATATCTGGGGTCCACCTCTGGTGTAAATTGTGGGACACACAGCCTCGGAGAAGTGAATAAAAAGGCTTCAAGGAAGAATATTTGGATTTCTTCATGAAGCCGTTTGAATATTCCACTTCCCCTACCCCCCCCCCCCTTTTTTTTCATTCTTTTTTACCAATAGGTATATTTTATTACATAATATGGTACAGAAGATTTAAGAGATATACTGCTGTTACAAAGATGGCACATACAGTACATGAGGTGTGAGAGATACATGTCTAGTACATATTGTTACGTGTTTGTCACTGATTATAATGCAAAAATCTCACCCAGCTCTTCAGAACTGGGGTGCGTGCCCAAAATACAGCAGGCATTACCCCTCTGAACAGCCGCACTGAGTAGCTGGAACAGAAAACTACCTGCACTGGGATCCCTAGTTGCCCTGATGAGTCTTTTGCCTAGCTCCTTAAGGAACTTACACGCACTCTTTCCCCATGAGCCAAGGGTCTCCGAGCCTATGGGAACAAACATATAATGATGGGCAAGTTCTCCATATTTTCTAGACTTTTGGGACTCCCTGGAGCTGGCGGCTGCCCCTCCTTCCTCCCTCGTGTATTGGAGATAGGTATCAACCAAGATAGATGCACATGTGTAGTCCCACACCACCTGCTTACCGTCTGTCCAGGCTTGAAGGGTGATACCATCTGGACGCTTCTGGCTGCCATCATATCTGCATAGTTGGGGTGGCTCCCTTACTGCTGGGTATCCGGCTGTTGTGAGGCTCCTCTTGATGTTATTAACCTCATGTTTTGCAGTCTTTCTCTCGGATGTACGGCATACAATAACATGGTACCCGAATAGGTCTGCTGCTTCACTGCCACAAATACACCTGTGTATTACACACACACACACATGGCTTCTTCAGAAGTCTCATATCATGACGTCACAACAGATGGATCAAAGAGAATATTTTTCCTTAGAAAGACGAGAGAACAAATAGAAATGGAGGAAAATAAAATTCTAAATTCATTTTTAGGGCCATTTCAGATTTTCAGAGAAATTTACAAAGTGGTGCTGCTGGGCGCGTTTTCTCTTTTCCTAATAGAAAAAAAAATTCAATTATACTTCTCAATGGGCTCTTTTGCGAATATTTAAACCGGGGTTAATGTGATCTTTGTAAGGAAAAGGCAACAATATTTCCGTTTTTTTTTTTTTAGTTATCGGCTCACAGGTGCAATAACAACACTCCAGAGTGAGGACACAGGAGGGGGAGGGGGGGAGGGGGGGAGGGGGGAGGTAGGGGGGAGGGGGGGAGGGAGGGGGGAGGGGGGAGGGAGGGGGAGGGAGGGAGGGAGAGGGAGAGGGAGAGGGGGAGAGAGAGGGAGAGAGAGAGGGAGAGAGAGAGAGAGAGAGAGAGAGAGAGAAAGAGAGAGAGAGAGAGAGAGAAAGAGAGAGAGAGGCGAGAGAGAGAGAGAGAGATGAGAGGAGAGAGAGAGAGAGAGAGAGAGAGAGAGATAGATCTGGCAGAAGGCATAGTCACTTGTCAACCCCTCTGCTACATTGGGTCGTCTGACCACAAGGCTGTTTTTACGACACTTAAGATCCCAACAGAACGAGGTGAGGAGTCCACACGCACAACCTGGCTATGGGAAAGAGGTAATTGGCCAGCCCTTTGGTCTGAGCTCGCCACCACCGACTGGAATGTTCTTCTCCAAGGGATGTTGACAACCAAGTGAAAGCCTTCACTGGACACATCCTTAAGCTACAACACGAGCACATTCCTCATCAGAAATATGTGACGAAGCCTACAGATCAGCCTTGGTTTGGCTTTCGTTGTAGAGAGGCTGCTACTGCTAAGTACAAAGCATGGCGAAGGTATAAGAGACATCCTACCACCTATAACAGGAACTTGCACAGGCAAGCCTGTAGGCATATGGGTGACGTTCAAAAGTGGGCCATTGTTAAATGGGAGGTGGACACTAAAAGAAAGCTAGCATCAGGTAGGGTAGGCTCCAAAACCTGGTGGTCCCTGGTCAAGGACAGACAAGGTTATCTGCCTGATGGACTCATTCCACCTCTAAATCGACAGGATGGGACCACCTCTACTAGTAGTCAAGAGAAGGCGGACCTCTTTGCTGAACACTTTGCTACCAAAATGCAAGTTCCTGATCCAGCAAGGGACCCTCCTTGGCTAGCTGCAAGAATTGTGTCAAAACTGTCAGTGGTGACAATAAGGCAGGAGGAGGTGCATTTCCTTCTTAAATCACTTGACCAAGAAAAGGCTGTGGGCCCAGACAAGTTGAGCCCAAGATTGCCGAGAAGATGTGCAAATCAGCTAGCAGCACCTCTAACTCGCATCTTTCAGCACTGCCTAGTACAGTGTAAATGGCCCTCTCTGTGGAAAGAGGCAAATGTAGTCCCTGTTCACAAAAAGAAGAGCAGAGCAGAAATCAGCAACTATAGACCAGTGTCACTCCTGTCAATCACTGGTAAGATCCTTGAGACAATAATCTCAAGACAAATGACAGAGTTTTTTGACTACCACTCGCTACTTTGTGATCGTCAATATGGCTTCAAGAAAGGTTACTCTGCTGCTGATCTGTTGTTAAACCTCTCCACTAAGTGGCACCAGTCACTGGATGAATCCAAAGTCAGTTGTGTGGTAGCACTGGATATTGCTGGTACTTTCGACTGGGTGTGGCACCAGGGCCTCTTAGCAAAACTTCAAGCACTGGGAATTGCAGGCTCTACGCTATGTCTCCTCAGTGATTACCTTCATGGTAGATCTCTAAGTAGTTCTCAATGGAACGGAATCAGCAAGACATCCTATTGGGGCAAGTGTTCCACAAGGAAGCGTGCTGGAACCATTGTTATGGAATGTCTACTTCAACGACCTTCTTCAACTCATCCCAGAATCCCATGCATATGCAAACGACTGTACACTGACATTCACTTATCCATGAGAAGAAATGCCAGCTGCTCTAAGCTACATCAATCACAAGCTAAGAGCTATATCAGCTTGGGGAAATAGATGGCAAGTAACATTTGCACCTGAGAAAACGCAAATGATGATAGTCTCTAGGTACCATGATGGCAATGCTGGTGCAGTAGTAAGGATGAATGGGAGGGTGTTGGCACCTGGAGAAGAAGTTGATATCCTTGGGGTGAAATTTGACTCCAAACTAACCATGAAGAACCATGTTCAATACAGATTCTAGGACTGGATGGCGAAACGTCTACAAGAACCATGTTGTAAATCTTGCAAACAAGGCAGCCAGGAAGCTTACAGCACTTCACCGTATCTCGCATCTGCTTGACAGTAGTGGTTGCAAGATTCTGTACGAGGCACAAGTACTCTCACACCTTGAGTATGCTCCACTTTCTTGGTTTGCCTGCCTCCCCCCTCTCATCTGCGACTGCTTGACAGAGTAGAGAACAGAGCAAGACGTCTCATCTCTCGCCTGGACCCATCCTGGATAGATTTGTCATTTCAGCAGAGCCTTCAACACAGGAGGGATGTGGGCGGCCTTACTGTTATGTACAAGGCCAATATTGTCCAAGTACCACACTTGGATCCACTTCGAGGACAGCGTGAAACAAGCTTTTATGCCACAAGACGGGCAGAAAACAGCAACTTCACTCTGGCTGTACCCTTCTGGAGAAGGGTACAGCCAGAGATCATCTGAGATCATTTATTCCCAGGATGACTCGAGTATGGAACACATTCGTACAGCATAATGATGTCAACGAGATAAAGTCAGTTGATGAAATGAAAATGCTGGCCGACAGATGGCTCCAACTTCATCCTGTTCCCTACTTGTATGTCTCATAACAATAAAAATGCTTTCAAATGAGCTGATGTTGGTAACAGCTCTTAGCTTGTCAATAAAGTTAGGAATCCTTAACCTGTAAATAGCTTGTCAATAAAGCTAGGAATCCTTAACCTAATCTTGTCAAACCCTGTGTAAAAGAGAGAGAGAGAGAGAGAGGGCGCAAGACAGTAGGGCTGCAAGATTCTATATGAGGTACATGCACCCTCACACCTTGAGTATGCTCTACTTTCTTGGTTCGCCTGCCCCCCCCTCCTTTCATCTGCGACTGCTTGATAGAGTAGAGAACAGACCAAGACGTCTTATCTCTCGCCTGGACCAGTCCTGGATAGATCTGTCATTTCAGCAGAGCCTTCAACACAGGAGGGATGTGGAAGGCCTTACTGTTTTGTACAAGGCCAATATTGTCAATGTATCACACTTGACTCCACTTCGAGGACAGTGAGAAACAAGCTTCTATACCACAAGACGGGCAGAAAACAGCAACTTCACTCTGGCTGCACCCTTCTAGAGAAGGGTACAGCCAGAGATCATCTGAGATCATTTATTCCCAGGATGACTCGAGTATGGAACACATTCGTACAGCATAATGATGTCAACGAGATAAAGTCAGTTGATCAAATGAAAATGCTGGCCCACAGATGGCTCCAACTTCATCCTGTTCCCTACTTGTATGTCTCATAACAATAAAAATGCTTTCAAATGAGCTGATGTAGGTAACAGCTTTTAGCTTGTCAACAAAGTTAAGAATCCTTAACTTATAAATAGCTTGTCAATAAAGCTAGGGATCCTTAACTTAACCTTGTCAAACCCTGTGTAAAAGAAAGAGTGAGAGAGAGAGAGAGAGAGAGAGAGAGAGAGAGAGAGAGAGAGAGAGAGAGAGAGAGAGAGAGAGAGAGAGAGAGAGACAGACAGACAGACAGACAGAGAGAGAGAGAGAGAGAGAGAGAGAGACGGACAGAATGACTTACAACATATGTTAGATGAACAATGGAATATTCAACAACAATAGAGAACCCGCATCTAAAAAAAAATAAGAAACTAGATATAAGTCCAAACATGAGCTACGATATGGCTCTCTGAGCTAAAATTTAAAAAAAAATATGGAGAAATGCTGCAGTCATTTGCTGTGGGATTTTGGGCTGACAGAAGGACAGGAGGAGACACAATTGCATTAATGTTTATATCAGGTGAAGTGCACGAGGTTTGTGCTCTTTGCTGCTCTTGGAGTAGCATGTCAGCGCTATGAATCCCTTCCTTAAGTCACGAGGATGATTCTCTTGATGACAGAAGTACTGTGACTCAGGAAATCACAATAACACGATTGCAAACAAGTCACAAGAGGAGTGGGGACTCGAACCCATGTCAAACGAATCTTCAGATTCGCAGGTCATTGTTTTATCTCATGGTTAATACCGGCCTAATAAGATTCATCCAACTAGGTATACCCCCATACACCATAGAGAGGTTAGCACAGGCCCCACTGGGATCACAAATGCAGGCTTTTAACAGACAAATCTCAAATAGAAGTATGCCTAGTTGGATGAATCTTATGAGGCCAGTGGATAACACACTGGCCTCCTGCAAGGTTTGGGACTCGATTGACATGGATTTGAAACCCACCCCTTCTGTTATTTATTGAAGTAATTTGTTTCTGTTGTATTCCTTTTATGTGTGTGCCTGACCCTGGGTCAGTCCTCACTTCACCCTCCACTGACCCTGGGTCAGTCTTCACTTCACCCTCCACTGACCCTGGGTCAGTCTTCACTTCACCCTCCACTGACCCTGGGTTCAGTCTTCACTTCACCACTTCACTGCCTGGGTCAGTCTTCACTTCACCCTCCACTGACCCTGGGTCAGTCTTCACTTCACCCTTCACTGACCCTGGGTCAGTCTTCACTTCACCCTTCACTGACCCTGGGTCAGTCTTCACTTCACCCTCCACTGACCCTGGGTCAGTCTTCACTTCACCCTTCACTGACCCTGGGCCAGTCCTCACTTCACCCTCCACTGACCCTGAGTCAATCCTCACTTCACCCTCCACTGACCATGGGTCAGTCCTCACTTCACCCTCCACTGACCCTGAGTCAGTCCTCACTTCACTCTCCACTGACCCTGGGTCAGTCCTCACTTCACCCTCCACTGACCCTGAGTCAGTCCTCACTTCACCCTCCACTGACCCTGAGTTAGTCCTCACTTCACTCTCCACTGACCCTGAGTCAGTCCTCACTTCACCCTCCACTGACCCTGTCAATCCTCACTTCACCCTCCACTGACCCTGGGTCAGTCCTCACTTCACCCTCCACTGACCCTGGGTCAGACCTCACTTCACCCTCCATCTGACCTTGGGTCAGTCCTCACTTCACCTCCATCTGACCTGGGTCAGTCCTCACTTTACCCCACGACCCTGGGTCAGTCTTCACTTCACCCTCCACTGACCCTGGGTCAGTCTTCACTTCACCTCCTCCATGACCCTGAGTCAGTCTTCACTTCCCCTCCACTGACCCTGGGTCAGTCTTCACTTCACCCTCATGACCCTGAGTCAGTCTTCACTTCACCCTCCACTGACCCTGGGTCAGTCTTCACTTCACCGTCCACTGACCCTGGGTCGGTTATCACTTCACCCTCCACTGACCCTGGGTCAGTCTTCACTTCACCCTCCACTGACCCTGGGTCAGTCTTCACTTCACCCTCCACTGACCCTGGGTCAGTTATCACTTCACCCTCCACTGACCCTGGGTCAGTCTTCACTTCACCCTCCACTGACCCTGGGCCAGTCCTCACTTCACCCTCCACTGACCCTGGGTCAGTCTTCAATTCACCCTCCACTGACCCTGGTCAGTCTTCACTTCACCCTCCACTGACCCTGGGTCAGTCTTCACTTCACCTCCACTGACCTGGGTCAGTCCTCACTTCACCTCCACTGACCCTGCGTCAGTCCTCACTTCACTCTCCACTGACCCTGGGTCAGTCCTCACTTCACCCTCCACTGACCCTGAGTCAGTCCTCACTTCACTCTCCACTGACCCTGAGTCAGTCCTCACTTCACCCTCCACTGACCCTGGGTCAGTCTTCACTTCACCCTCCACTGACCTGAGTCAATCCTCACTTCACCCTCCACTGACCTGGGGTCAGTCCTCACTTCACCCTCCACTGACCCTGGGTCAGTCCTCTCACTTCACCCTCCACTGACCCTGGGTCAGTCCTCACTTCACCCTCCATGACCTGGGTCAGTCCTCACTTTACCCTCCACTGACCCTGGGTCAGTCTTCACTTCACCCTCCACTGACCCTGGGCAGTCTTCACTTCCCTCCACTGACCCTGGGTCAGTCTTCACTTCACCCTCCACTGACCCTGGGTCAGTTATCACTTCACCCTCCACTGACCCTGGGTCAGTCTTCACTTCACCCTCCACTGACCGTGGGTCAGTCCTCACTTCTCACCTCCACTGACCCTGGGTCAGTCCTCACTTCACCCTCCACTGACCTGGGTCAGTCTTCACTTCACTCTCCACTGACCCTGGGTCAGTCCTCACTTCACCCTCCACTGACCCTGGGTCAGTCTTCACTTCACCCTCCACTGACCCTGGGTCAGTCTTCACTTCACCCTCCACTGACCCTGGGTCATTATCACTTCACCCTCCCACTGACCCTGGGTCAGTCTTCACTTCACCCCTCCACTGACCCTGGGTCAGTCTTCATTTCACCTTCCACTGACCACTGGGTCAGTCCTCTCATTCACCCTCCACTGACCCTGGGTCAGTCTTCACTTCACCCTCCACTGACCCTGGGTCAGTTATCACTTCACCGTCCACTGACCCTGGGTCAGTCCTCACTTCACCCTCCACTGAACCTGGGTCAGTCTTCACTTCACCTTCCACTGACCCTGGGTCAATCCTCACTTCACCCTCCACTGACCCTGGGTCAGTCCTCACTTCACCCTCCACTGAACCTGGGTCAGTCTTCACTTCACCCTCCACTGACCCTGGGTCAGTCTTCACTTCACCCTCCACTGACCCTGGGTCAGTCTTCACTTCACCTCCACTGACCTGGGTCAGTCTTCACTTCACCCTCCACTGACCCTGGGCCAGTCCTCACTTCACCCTCCACTGACCCTGGGTCAGTCTTCACTTCACTCTCCACTGACCCTGGGTCAGTTATCACTTCACCCTCCACTGACCCTGGGTCAGTCCTCACTTCACCCTCCACTGACCCTGGGTCAGTCTTCACTTCACCCTCCACTGACCCTGGGCCAGCCCTCACTTCACCCTCCATTGACCCTGGGTCAGTCTTCACTTCACTCTCCACTGACCCTGGGCCAGTTATCACTTCACCCTCCACTGACCCTGGGTCAGTCTTCACTTCACCCTCCACTGACCCTGGGTCAGTTATCACTTCACCATACACTGACCCTGGGTCAGTCTTCACTTCACCCTCCACTGGCCCTGGGTCAGTCCTCACTTCACCCTCCACTGACCCTGGGTCAGTCCTCATTTCACCTCCACTGACCCGGGTCAGTCTTCTATTCACCTCCACTGACCCTGGGTCAGTCTTCACTTCACCCTCCACTGACCCTGGGTCAGTCTTCACCCTCCACTGACCCTGGGTCAGTCCTCACTTCACCCTCCACTGATCCTGGGTCAATCTTCACTTCATCCTCCACTGACCTTGGGTCAGTCTTCACTTCACTTTCCACTGACCCTGGGTCAGTCCTCACTTCACCCTCCACTGACCCTGGGTCAGTCTTCTATTCACCCTCCACTGACCCTGGGTCAGTCTTCACTTCACCCTCCACTGACCCTGGGTCAGTCTTCACCCTCCACTGACCCTGGGTCAGTCCCCACTTCACCCTCCACTGATCCTGGGTCAATCTTCACTTCACTTTCCACTGACCCTGGGTCAGTCTTCACTTCACTTTCCACTGACCCTGGGTCAGTCTTCACTTCACCCTCCACTGACCCTGGTTCAGTCTTCACTTCACCCTCCACTGACCCTGGGTCAGTCTTCACTTCACCCTCCATGACCCGGGTCAGTCTTCACTTCACCCTCCACTGACCCTGGGTCAGTCCTCACTTCACCCTCCACTGACCCTGGGTCAGTCCTCACTTCACCCTCCACTGACCCTGGGTCAGTCCTCACTTCACCCTCCACTGACCCTGGGTCAGTCCTCACTTCACCCTCCACTGACCTGGTCAGTCCTCACTTCACCTCCACTGACCCTGGGTCAGTCCTCACTTCACCCTCCACTGACCCTGGGTCAGTCCTCACTTCACCCTCCACTGACCCTGGGTCAGTCCTCACTTCACCCTCCACTGACCCTGGGTCAGTTCTCACTTCACCCTCCACTGACCCTGGGTCAGTCTTCACTTCACCCTCCACTGACCCTGGGTCAGTCTTCACTTCACCCTCCACTGACCCTGCGTCAGTCTTTACTTCACCCTCCACTGACCCTAGGTCAGTCTTCACTTCACCCTCCACTGACCCTGGGTCAGTTCTCACTTCACCATCCACTGACCCTGGGTCAGTCCTCACTTCACCCTCCACTGACCCTGGGTCAGTTCTCACTTCACCCTCCACTGACCCTGGGTCAGTTCTCACTTCACCATCCACTGACCCTGGGTCAGTCCTCACTTCACCCTCCACTGACCCTGGGTCAGTCCTCACTTTACCCTCCACTGACCTGGGTCAGTCTCTCACTTCACCCTCCACTGACCCTGGGTCAGTTCTCACTTCACCCTCCACTGACCCTGGGTCAGTCTTCACTTCACCATCCACTCACCCTGGGTCAGTCTTCACTTCACCCTCCACTGACCCTGGGTTCAGTCTTCACTTCACCCTCCTCTGACCCTGGGTCAGTCCTCACTTCACCCTCCACTGACCTGGGTCTGTCTCACTTCACCCTCCACTGACCCCGTCAATCCTCACTTCACCCTCCACTGACCCTGGGTCAGTCCTCACTTCACCCTCCACTGACCCTGGGTCAGTCCTCACTTCACCCTCCACTGACCCTGGGTCAGTCCTCACTTCACCCTCCACTGACCCTGGGTCAGTCCTCACTTTACCCTCCACTGACCCTGGGTCAGTCTTCACTTCACCCTCCACTGACCCTGGGTCAGTCTTCACTTCACCCTCCACTGACCCTGGGTCAGTCATCACTTCACCCTCCACTGACCCTGGGTCAGTCTTCACTTCACCCTCCACTGACCCTGAGTCAGTCTTCACTTCACCCTCCACTGACCCTGGGTCAGTCTTCACTTCACCGTCCACTGACCCTGGGTCGGTTATCACTTCACCCTCCACTGACCCTGGGTCAGTCTTCACTTCACCCTCCACTGACCCTGGGTCAGTCTTCACTTCACCCTCCACTGACCCTGGGTCAGTTATCACTTCACCCTCCACTGACCCTGGGTCAGTCTTCACTTCACCCTCCACTGACCCTGGGCCAGTCCTCACTTCACCCTCCACTGACCCTGGGTCAGTCTTCAATTCACCCTCCACTGACCCTGGGTCAGTCTTCACTTCACCCTCCACTGACCCTGGGTCAGTCTTCACTTCACCTTCCACTGACCCTGGGTCAGTCCTCACTTCACTTTCCACTGACCCTGGGTCAGTCCTCACTTCACCTTCCACTGACCCTGCGTCAGTCCTCACTTCACTCTCCACTGACCCAGAGTCAGTCCTCACTTCACCCTCCACTGACCCAGAGTCAGTCCTCACTTCACTCTCCACTGACCCTGAGTCAGTCCTCACTTCACCCTCCACTGACCCTGGTTCAGTCTTCACTTCACCCTCCACTGACCCTGAGTCAATCCTCACTTCACCCTCCACTGACCCTGGGTCAGTCCTCACTTCACCCTCCACTGACCCTGGGTCAGTCCTCACTTCACCCCTCCACTGACCCTGGGTCAGTCCTCACTTCACCCTCCACTGACCCTGGGTCAGTCCTCACTTCACCCTCCACTGACCCTGGGTCAGTCCTCACTTTACCCTCCACTGACCCGGGTCAGTCTTTCACTTCACCCTCCACTGACCCTGGGTCAGTCTTCACTTCACCCTCCACTGACCCTGGGTCAGTCTTCACTTCACCCTCCACTGACCATGGGTCAGTCTTCATTCTCCCTCCACTGACCCTGGGTCAGTCTTCACTTCACCCTCCACTGACCATGGGTCAGTCTTCACTTCACCCTCCACTGACCCTGGGTCAGTCTTCACTTCACCCTCCACTGACCGTGGGTCAGTCCTCACTTCACCCTCCACTGACCTGGGTCAGTCCTCACTTCACCCTCCACTGACCCTGGTCAGTCTTCACTTCACTCCCACTGACCTGGGTCAGTCCTCACTTCACCCTCCACTGACCCTGGGTCAGTCTTCACTTCACCCCCACTGACCCTGGGTCAGTCTTCACTTCACCCTCCACTGACCCTGGGTCAGTCTTCACTTCACCCTCCACTGACCCTGGGTCAGTCTTCACTTCACCCTCCACTGACCCTGGGTCAGTCTTCACTTCACCTTCCACTGACCCTGGGTCAGTCCTCACTTCACCCTCCACTGACCCTGGGTCAGTCTTCACTTCACCCTCCACTGACCTGGGTCAGTTATCACTTCACCGTCCACTGACCCTGGGCAGTCCTCACTTCACCCTCCACTGAACCTGGGTCAGTCTTCACTTCACCTTCCACTGACCCTGGGTCAATCCTCACTTCACCCTCCACTGACCCTGGGTCAGTCTTCACTTCACCTCCACTGATACCTGGGTCAGTCTTCACTTCACCCTCCACTGACCCTGGGTCAGTCTTCACTTCACCCTCCACTGACCCTGGGTCAGTTATCACTTCACCCTCCACTGACCCTGGGTCAGTCCTCACTTCACCCTCCACTGACCCTGGGCCAGTCCTCACTTCACCCTCCACTGACCCTGGGTCAGTCTTCACTTCACTCTCCACTGACCCTGGGTCAGTTATCACTTCACCCTCCACTGACCCTGGGTCAGTCCTCACTTCACCCTCCACTGACCCTGGGTCAGTCTTCACTTCACCCTCCACTGACCCTGGGCCAGCCCTCACTTCACCCTCCACTGACCCTGGGTCAGTCTTCACTTCACTCTCCACTGACCCTGGGCCAGTTATCACTTCAACCCTCCACTGACCCTGGTCAGTCTTCACTTCACCCTCCACTGACCCTGGGTCAGTTATCAACTTCACCATACACTGACCCTGGGTCAGTCTTCACTTCACCCTCCACTGACCCTGGGTCAGTCCTCACTTCACCCTCCACTGACCCTGGGTCAGTCCTCACTTCACCCTCCACTGACCCTGGGTCAGTCTTCTATTCACCCTCCACTGACCCTGGGTCAGTCTTCACTTCACCCTCCACTGACCCTGGGTCAGTCTTCACCCTCCACTGACCCTGGGTCAGTCCTCACTTCACCCTCCACTGACCTTGGGTCAGTCTTCACTTCACTTTCCACTGACCCTGGGTCAGTCTTCACTTCACCCTCCACTGACCCTGGTTCAGTCTTCACTTCACCCTCCACTGACCCTGGGTCAGTCTTCACTTCACCCTCCACTGACCCTGGGTCAGTCTTCACTTCACCCTCCACTGACCCTGGGTCAGTCCTCACTTCACCCTCCACTGACCCTGGGTCAGTCCTCACTTCACCCTCCACTGACCTGGGTCAGTCCTCACTTCACCCTCCACTGACCTGGGTCAGTCCTACTTCACCCTGCACTGACCCTGGGTCAGTTCTCACTTCACCCTCCACTGACCCTGGGTCAGTCTTCACTTCACCCTCCACTGACCCTGCGTCAGTCTTCACTTCACCCTCCACTGACCCTGGGTCAGTCTTCACTTCACCCTCCACTGACCCTGGTTCAGTCTTCACTTCACTCTCCACTGACCCTGGGTCAGTCCTCACTTCACCCTCCACTGACCCTGGGTCAGTTCTCACTTCACCCTCCACTGACCCTGGGTCAGTTCTCACTTCACCATCCACTGACCCTGGGTCAGTCCTCACTTCACCCTCCACTGACCCTGGGTCAGTCCTCACTTCACCCTCCACTGACCCTGGGTCAGTCCTCACTTCACCGTCCACTGACCCTGGGTCAGTCCTCACTTCACCCTCCACTGACCTGGGTCAGTTTCACTTCACCTCCACTGACCTGGGTCAGTCCTCACTTCACCATCCACTGACCCTGGGTCAGTCTTCACTTCACCCTCCACTGACCCTGGGTCAGTCTTCACTTCACCCTCCACTGACCCTGGGTCAGTTCTCACTTCACCATCCACTGACCGGGTCAGTCCTCACTTCCCCTCCACTGACCCTGGGTCAGTCCTCACTTCACCCTCCACTGACCCTGGGTCAGTTCTCCTTCACCGTCCACTGACCCTGGTCAGTCCTCACTTCACCCTCCACTGACCCTGGGTCAGTTCTCACTCACCCTCCACTGACCCTGGGTCAGTCCTCACTTCACCATCCACTGACCCTGGGTCAGTCTTCACTTCACCCTCCACTGACCCTGGGTCGTCTTCACTTCACCCTCCACTGACCCGGGTCAGTCTTCACTTCACCTCCACTGACCCAGGGTCAGTCCTCACTTCACTCTCCACTGACCCTGGGTCAGTTCTCACTTCACCCTCCACTGACCCTGGGTCAGTTCTCACTTCACCCTCCACTGACCCTGGGTCAGTCCTCACTTCACCCTCCTACTGACCCTGGGTCAGTTCTCACTTCACCCTCCACTGACCCTGGGTCAGTCCTCACTTCACCCTCCACTGACCCTGGGTCAGTCCTCACTTCACCCTCCACTGACCCTGGGTCAGTCCTCACTTCACTCTCCACTGACCCTGGGTCAGTTCTCACTTCACCTCCACTGACCCTGGGTCAGTCCTCACTTCACCCTCCACTGACCCTGGGTCAGTCCTCACTTCACCCTCCACTGACCCTGGGTCAGTCCTCACTTCACCCTCCACTGACCCTGGGTCAGTTCTCACTTCACCCTCCACTGACCCTGGGTCAGTCCTCACTTCACCCTCCACTGACCTGGGTCAGTTCTCACTTCACCCTCCACTGACCTGGGTCAGTTCTCCACTTCACCCTCCACTGACCCTGGGTCAGTCTTCACTTCACCCTCCACTGACCCTGGGTCAGTTCTCACTTCACCCTCCACTGACCCTGGGTCAGTCCTCACTTCACCCTCCACTGACCCTGGGTCAGTTCTCACTTCACCCTAATACGCATTAAATTCACGGTGATGTATATGAGGTAGTCTGTCACCATTTTCTTTAGAGCCTTCATTCCTGTATTTCGAAGTGTCTTTCCAGTAAGCTAGCTCGCAGGAATTGATCTGGGGAGCAATCAACAGTCAAGGTTTAACAAGGAATCCCCACATACCATCTCCATCATTGGTACCATAACCCTATTAACAACCTCTGTGTGCTAGATAGAGTCTGTCACTATATATACCTACTCGATGCTAGAGACTCACTCTTGACTCTTAACTCTTTAGAAATTCAAACCATACAACTGTCTTGAGGACCATCAATACATATCTGTTCTGCCATATTTTATCTTTCTGTAAGAGTTGCATATACTAAGGGAATAATTTTTTTGTTTTCCTCCATTTTTCTTTAGTATATGTTTATTACGATAATTTTTCACTTTTTTTATTATCGATAAAGGTATTTATTTCCAAATAATTCAGCGACTTATCCCTTGTTTATCTTCTCGGTTATATTTATTATTTATTCTTCCATATAAATGAAAGGAAGTCTACTCTGACTTTATAACTTGCAACTCTTTCCCTTATAATAATAACCACATTAAAAATTAAAAAAATATTGCCAAAGAATTTACGAGGAGAACTTGCTAACACCAACTGGCATAACAAATGGCCATAACTGCCAATTAATCAAGAATGGTTGAAAAAATATTCTGCGCAGGGTGGCAAAGTAATGGAAGTATTTTCAAGAGGAGGTAGTAAGTGCTAAAGTCACTGGCAACTTTAAAAACTTTAACGATAGATAAAGTTCAGTAGACAGGCGGGGCACCACGAACTTAGTTCTGTTTCTGCTAGTAGATAAAAGTAATCACAAACAGGGAATCGCAACTGTGTGGATGTGAATGTTCGCTTGTTGACGAGACAAGGAACTTAAGCTCTATTCCTGTCACTATAAATATATAATTACAAATTCTTTTTTCCTTCTCAGTCCTTCCTTTGCATCTCCTCCTCTTCCTCCTCGTCTCAACACTTCAAGCCTCCTTCCCTCTCCCCTTCAACTTCTGCCTTCAACTCTTCATTCCTCCTCTACCCTCTCCAGCAAACTTGTGATAATTTTTTTGATTAAAACCAATACTGAACAGCTAACAACATATATCAGAACTTGTGTTTTTCATTATCAAGATAAACAAGTAAAAAGTGACGATGTGACTAAGTAAACTTGTGCAGCCAAGAAGTGTACACTGGATAATTACTCTATTACACCACCCACTCTGACGTGAGTCATCACACATCTCATTACATGATCCACTTTGACGAGTCATCATGTCAGCATAGTTGCTGATCCCCTGTATATGTTACCTGAGTATCATAGTACCATCCATATGTTCTACATAGTTGACCCCTTGCTAGGCTCAGTGACTAGCATGTGTGACGTCACGTGATGCTGCGTGTGAGCGCTGTGCTTCCGGCTTCCTCCTCACTCCGCACTTAGGTCTACGAACAGGCAACACAGGCAGTCTGGGCTCCCCTCTCACACTCTGCTAATATAAGTGTTACCATCCAACGACTTGTGTTTAACTCCAACTATCACATCTCCACGAACCCTCCCAACAATAACACATCTCATTACATGATCCACTCTGACATGAGTCATCACACATCTCGTTGCATGATCCCCTCTGACGTGAGTCATCACACATCTCGTTGCATGATCCACATTGACGTGAGTCATCATAAATCTGGTCATTACATGGCCCACTCTGACGTATACCTGGAGTTTACCTGGAGAGTGTTTCGAGGGTCAACGTCCCCGCGGCCCGGTGTGAGACCAGGTCTCATGGTGGATGAGGGTTTGATCAACCAGGCTGTCACTAGTGGCTGCACGTAAACTGATGTACGAACCACAGCCCGGCTGATCAGATACTGGCTTTGGGTGTCTGTCCAGGGACTTCTTGAAGACAGACTGGGTCTACTGGTAATCCCCCTTATGTATGCTTGGAGGCGGTTGAACAGTCTTGGACCCCTGACACTTACTATGTTGTCTCTTAGTGTACTCCTGGAGCCCCTGCTTCTCATTGAGGGAATGTTACATCTCTTGGCGAGTCTTTTGCTTTCGTAGGAAGTGATTTTCGCAGTCAAAGCTTGAATAATTGGGAATTCTCTGTGAAGTGAATTGAGTCTGTTCTTGTGGAGTATAGGTTCTCTACACAAATAACCCCCACGTAGAAGAGAGGAGCTTACGACGACGTTTCGGTCCGACTTGGACCATTTACAAAGTCACACTGACTTTGTAAATGGTCCAAGTTGGACCGAAACGTCGTCGTAAGCTATGTGCGGGTTATTTGTGTATCGTTCCAGTCACGGTATTATGCCTTATTTGTTATTTATAAGTTCTCTGGTTGACAAGCAGATGCAGCTTAAACCTTCATATACTACAGGGAAGTAAAATACCCCAAACAACATGTCCTTTGGCAGCTTAAGCCATTTCCGGACTTTTGACGGAGTATTCTGTCCGTTCCTTTGAAAAATATTTTTCTTAACCACCGCCCAGCACCATGGCACGCATAATACGTACCAGGAATCGGATTGAAATTTAATGCATACATTTTCTGCCGAGGCTTTAAGGAACATGGAACTAAATTCCTGAAGTGAATAGCAAGCTTTTCCAGTGAAGATTACTCTCTGCCTATCGAGAAAAAATGCGTACCTTAATACTCATACCTAAGTCCAGATAACTCTGTTTATAAGGCCCAAAACTGAAGTGCACAAGACATGCAACTTATATCAATTAAATGTAAATCACTAAAGTTCCCATCTCTCCACAATCTTGCCAGCATGTATACAGATACGTCTGTAACAATGTGCAACACATGTACATACAGGTGAGCACACTTCTATCTGCACACACCTGGTTCTCCCCTCCCAGCCCTGCCCCGACCTTCCTTATCACCGCCCCGATCCCCCCTTTCCTTTTAAGAATATAAGAAGGGGCACTGCAGCAGGCCTACTGGCCCATGCGAGGCAGGTCCAAGTCACTTCCCGGCTTAAACCAATGACCCACCTAGTTAGGCCAAGTCACATCCACTTAAGGAGCACGGCATCTAACCCAGTAGCACAAGCTAGCCAGGTCCAACTCACACCCACCCACACCCACTTATGTATTTATTCAACCTATTTTTAAAACTACACAACGTTTTAGCTTCTATGACTGTACTCGGGAGTTTGTTCACTCATCCACAACTCTATTACCAAACCAGTGCTTTCCTTTATCCTCTCTTAGTCTGAATTTTTCCAACTTAAAACCATTGTTGCGAGTCCTGTCTTCGCTAGATATTTTTAGTACGCTATTTACATTCCCTGTATTTAATCCCCCCTAATTCTAAGCCTTTCTAGAGAGTGCAGATTCAGGACCCTCAGTCTATCCTCATAGGGAAGATTTCTGATGGTATAAACCTTGGTAATAAATACCGACAAGTTGGTTTAGAAAAACATGTATGCAAACACTAGGACATATTTATTAGAAAACGTTTCGGTCCTGAGACCTTGATCACTTCTAACATACAGAGGTTAAAACATCATCTATCAAAGACCTCACTATGAAACGCAGTCCCACACCTCTAACTTCTAGAGCAGACGTCTACACCATCCCCTGTGGATTCTGTCCCAAGAAATATGTAGGTGAAACAGGCAGAGATCTTGCGGTCCGTCTGAACGAGCATCGAAATGCCAGTAACAGAGACGACTTAAGGTACGCCTGTGTCCTCCACAGAGGCTCCACGGGGCATTTGATGAACTGGGGTGAGGCACAACTCGTTCTCACCTAACAAGACCTTAGTCGCCGACGGTGTATAGAAGCCTCGCTAATCTCCGTCACCTACACAGTAGAACGTAACACTGGAATCCACAAGTTTCTGAAACATTAACATACATGATACTCAACCAGGCAAAGCATCACCTGCCCAACAACACAGAAGTCACAAGATCTCATCGTCCAATATGGCATTCTTCAGGTCACATGCATCACTCACACCTCGCATCTCCGCCTTATATATATTGTCTTTTAACTCTGTATGTTAGAAGTAATCAAGTCCCAGGATCGAAACGTTTTCTAATAAATATGTCCTAATGTTTGCTTACGTGTTTTTCTAAACCAAGATTTCTGATACATTGGATCAACTTTGTCATCCTTTGTACGTTTTCCAGTGCATTTATATCCATTCTGTAATACGGAGACCAGAATAGCATAATCCACATGAGGCCTAACCAAAGATAGAGTTTTGTAGATGAATGGTTCAGAGAACCGACATGTTGATAAATTAGACACATGTGCAACTCTTGGGTATCAAAATGGTATACAATACCGACAGGTTGGTAGGTAAGACACATAGGCAACAGTTAGGCAACTTTATTCCGAAACGTTTCGCCTACACAGTAGGCTTCTTCAGTCGAATACAGAAAGTAGGCAGGAACAGTAGAAATGTGAAGACTATGTAATCAGTCCATCAACCTTGATGTCTAGAATTTTAGGTTGTCATCCCTCGGCCTGGAGAAGTTCAGTTCCATAGTCAGGAACTATCTGAAGATCAAGCGACAGTGCTTTATCCAGCCAACAATTAATACCAATTGCTCTGGACCCAAACCTTCATTACCAACACTCTTCTTGTC